>OX344750.2:46289820-47489820 GCA_947034885.2 Thuidium tamariscinum | reverse complement strand
AGATTTCCATATTTTGGAACCAAACTTTAATAGAAGGTGTGGACAAGGAGTATCTTCAAAGCCCAACAATTTTTGTGATTTTTGACTACATAGTAGAAAAGTTATCACATAAAATGTTGTTTGTTTCTCAACTCGGGCAGTTCAGTCAAATAAAAAAATCACTTTTTTTGGAAATGAAAATTTGAAATTGGTTTTATAGATTTACATATACATGGAAAGCTCTGAATCATTCCATTTTGGTTTAATGAGTCAAAAGTTATGAAGAATTTTAGTTTGCAGGTAGTTATGGATTCTCTTCTCTAAAATAAACTTTGAAGTCCTTTATTTTACTCAATTTTCAATTTTTTTGAAAAAAAATAAAAACATTGGGTTTAGGTTGTCTATTACAACATTTGAACCATTGGGATTGGCATTTTTCAATTCAATAAATAAATTGTTCCCATTTTTGGATTTTGAATCATTCTCTACTTCTTTTACTTACTATTTTTTTGGATATGTTGTACAATTCCAAATGATATGAAAATTTTCAAGCATGTAGCGAACTTGAATTGGAGAATGAATGCAAGGAGTTGCAACCATTTTGGACATTTTTTCATACAAATGTGGCCTTCTGAAGTGCAGCTGCCTAGATTTTCGCAGTGGAAAAAAAATGATTTTTGTAACTTCAAACACTAATATCTTGCAATCTACATGGCATAAATTTTTGAAATTTTTTCTACATCTTCCAAAATTAGTGCACTAAAAGATCCTACAGTTACATATGTCAAAAAATGTTTTTTTTTCTGAAATTTGGTAGCTATCCTAGAAATGATAGTTTTGGAGCAGTTTTGGTGGAAACATAGTTGCGGTCCTTTAGGGTTAAGAGCAATTTTTTGTAATCTATTTATAAAAGTCCTCAATGAGGCAATTTCCAACACCTTCAAGCAACTTCAGTTCCCATCGAGAATTGGATGACTTCAGTCATCACCATCCATCCAGCACTGCTGTACGTTTTCATCCACGACAATCATCCATGGATGCTGACGCACCAAGATCCTCATCCACCAGCACCTTGGGACTTGGGAGGCTTGGACTCGACCGTGACGCCGCACGGCCGGAACGTTCTCCTTCTTGGGCCGACGTTCAATCGTCCGACCGATTTTTTTTCTCCAAATGTTTTGATTTCCCAGTCATCGCACTCATTCAATCTACTTCAGGTCATCCCCATCTTCATTTTTCTTCGGTGAATTTTACTCTAGCAGATTTTTCTTTAGACCTTGCCCGTCCTTCTGCCCATCAGCGTCGTCCCAAGTTGCTCCTTGCAATCAACCTCATCACCAATTCAGATTTCCCAAATCTACGCTTGCTTGTGAGGTTTGGGATCATTAGATTGTGACAGAGAGATTTTGGATTTATTGGATTGGTGGCGCTTTGGCGGATTAGTTCATGTTGTAGAACAGAGAATTGGGGCCGAGCTAGGGTGTGCAGAGTTAGGGCTGGGTTGGAAGGGATGTGGAGGTGAGTGGAAAAGAGACACGATGATGCACTTCGGAGGTGCGGAATCGGTCGGGACAAATCCGCGGCGGGATCCTTTCAAATCGTCAGGTGCAAATTTTCTCTTTTCTTTTTCTCAGCTGCACGGGAAGAAGCGAACCATACATGAAAAATCACCCACCCACCCACTCACCCACGCTGCTGATTGAAAAAAAGATTGAGGCATGGTTGTTTTTGTAAGTGAGGATTGCAAAATTTGTGGAAGACAGTGACACTGTAGAGCTTTGGATTGGGAAGTTGGAATGCGAATTTAGAATGACATGAATGGAGGGTGTGCAGTGGGGAAAGGCGCGGGACAGAGGAGGCGGAAAGCAGCAATAACTGTTGGAAAGGATCGGCGGGAATCGGTAGTCCGTGCGAAGCGACTGAGGAGAGCCGATGGAGACGATGAAGCTATGCAGCTTGTCACAGCTGGAACAGACGACGAAGCCGCTTACAAGGCCCTTGAGGACAGCACTGTAGCCGCCGTCCACAACCTCAAGAACTTGTACTTCCCATTTCTTCAACCAATTTTGATGTTTCTCTTAGGTCTACAATTTATAAGGCGTTTCATTCGATTTTAGGTGGAGGATACTTTAGTCGTTAAGGACCTCATTCCATCTTGTAAACTAAGCCTTGTTACCTACAGCAACGCATCTCTTCATACACTTGGCTGGACTTGGTTTGAGCATGACTATGTAAATGACTAGGGTCTCTGATCTTTTACTGGAAATCGGATCGTCTACGGTTACTTGCAGTGATAACTTTGAATGATTGCATAAGAAATTCGTATATAGTGATAATCATTTGGCTCTTGTACCCAAAGATCTCTCCGGAGCTCTTTGCCTCACTCTCCTACATATGTTAATATGCTCTAAGTGACGCAAATGCTTTCTGACGATATGTTAGGATCGTTGCTGCATGGTGTAATGCTAGTGGCAGGAAAAGTAAGTTGGAAAAATCGTTGCCTTGCAGAGTGTGGAATTCATGGCGCTTGACTTCTAAATTGACCTTTTTAGACATCGGAGCAGATATAGGGTTTGACTAGAACAATTGTTGAATGCTGTACATGTTTTGTGGCACTAATTATTAGTTTTGTTTTTGTCATCTCTGCCTTTTTATGCATCTGTGAAGTTTTTATTCCATGTGGTTGACAAACTTACTTGTGGTATTGTGAAGAGGGAGAGGAGCCAATGCAAAGAAAGTGGAGGCTTTACAGATTCTGAGGAGATTGTTATCGTGCTCCGCGTATCCACCAGTTCATGCTGCTGTCGAAGCTGGTGTAGTGCCTCTTCTTGTTGATTGTCTGGCATTCGGCGCTTCTGAAGATCAGGTAGTACTCGTATCTCAGTAGTGTTGTGATAATTATCTTGGGACTTCAAGTCAGTGACCTAAGGGTCTGCTCATGCGTGTTTTGTGATGATTTCAATAATAAGCCGTGCATGCTTGGATACTGACGTAGCTCATTTGCTTCTATTGTTTGGCAGCTATTTGAGGCTGCATGGTGCTTGACAAACATTGCCTCGGGAGATCCGGAACAAACACGTGCTGTGGAGCCTGCTTTGCCTCTTCTTATCCTTCATCTTGGAGGTCAGGTTCATCTGCTGTGATATCATCTGGCAGTTAAACTTATACTTTCATAATCTTCCCTTAATAATGCCCAGACTAAGGGAAATCTGGTTTTGAAGTGATTTTTTTTGCAATTCCACACTGATATTTTTCACTGGACAGCGTGTGTCATTAAGAGCCCTAAATTTGACATAGAAAGTACTACATTCATTTTCTTATTGCTATTTGGTTGTCGACAGCTTATATACAGAAAGTTTCATCAAGCTTCTGATTTCCTTTATTTTACAGTTGAATATAGAGACTTGATGATCTGACACTTAGCTTCGTGTGAAGATCTTTAGGTCTTGGAATTATCAAGGTTAAATAGAAATTTGAAAGCATGTTCCATGTGATTTTGGGGGTACAGAGAAGAATCCAGCCCAAGTGGTTGAGCAGTGTGCTTGGGCTATTGGAAATGTGGCTGGGGAAGCTGAAGACCTACGCGATTGGTTGCTTTTGCAAGGAGCCCTTCCAGCACTAGCCCGCAACCTCTTCTCTTCTAGTGTCACTTTGGCCCGCACAGCGGCCTGGGCTTTGTCTAATCTCATAAAGGTATTCTGCGCTTCCATTAATGTTATGGGTTTAGAATCCTTGTCTAGCTTCAAAAACACATTTCTGAAAGTCATGTATTGGAATAATTTTTTATGCATTCACGATGGATATTGGATCCATCGTGAGTCCACTTTTGCGGCTTTCTTATAGGGACCCAATCCCAAAGCTGCGGCAGAGCTCATGAAAATCGATGGCATTATTGACTCTCTTGTTCGACTTGTATCGCACGGGTACGTTTCCAGGAACTACCATCAGCTTTGTCTAGTCTCTTTCGGGTGGTCTTTGCTGTGATTTCTAGAATCACATATTTTAATTTCGTACTGTGCTGGAAATTCATTTCAAAACTATAGCTGTGTTCAACAAGCGCTTTATTGGTTTCTTTCTATAGCTTTGCTCAATGCCTAAACGACCTGCTGATGTGAGTCGCTATGATCACAGTCGTGCCCGTACGAGTTGGACTTGGCAAGGCTTAGTACTTCGTTCACATGCAGTTGTAAGCTATGATTGATTGTAGGAGTGCCAATGAAGGTTTAGTCAGCTGGATGTCTCAAGATTGGTATACAACCTCCATCTCTTGTGAAGTTAGCTGGTGTCATTTTGGTGTGTCTAGGGATGAAGAATTGGTAGTCGAAGTTGCGTGGGTTCTGGTGTACGTGACATCCATGTCGGAAGTGCATTCAAGTCAACTAATTCATGCTGGCCTACTTCCACCCGTTGTTGCCCGCCTCGCCCTCTCGCGCTATCTCCCTTTACTGACACCGGTATGTTTTCATCGTCTCTGCTCATGTGTTTGTCTGCTCTTGCTGTGTCGAAGACGATTCTTGGTTTTAATTCAATTCTTAAAATTATATTCAATTCATTTCATCATTGGCTGTCATGCCGATGTCCTGACATGGATCTTTGGGATGAATATGCGAAGGTCCTACGATGCATTGGTAACATTGTCGCCACTGACAACTCCAAGTGTGATGCTGTGTTGAATGCTGGCCTGTCGCTTCCTGGTAAGCCCTCTTGAATCAAATTTTATATTCCTTTGAACCTCAGAAACTTCGTATTTCTCTGTTACCGAATGTTTTGTGTTTATCCTCATTATTAGGGTCGTGATAGTACACATGATGTCCTGGGTTGCCTTATCTGACGTTTATTATTGTGGAGTCGAGCTCATTCCTACGAAACCTATCTTGTGAACAGGTGGGGTTATTGGTGCCCTTGCAAGAATCTTGGAGAGTGAGACTCGCACTCTGCAGAAGGTGCTTTCAGCGACTCTTTATATGTTTTATAAGCTCATATTTGTCCTTTAACCCCTAGGTGCTAATAGGTGCGGAAAGTGAGTATATCTGTAGGAATTGTAATGAGACATTTAGGAAGCTTCAAGGTAGCAAAAATGTACCGATAGAAAGATCAAACCATTTATACGTTTTGAAGAACAAGAATATGTTCTAGAAGTTACTCCTTGAGATTTCAAATTGGATTTTCTGTTTTTTATTTCAGGTACTAAGGGGTTAAGTGATATTGTGCACCATCTGTTGTTCTTCGGAGTGTCACTCTTCTGTATGTAAAGGGTATATGTGCTGGGATAGAAAGAGAGCACCAGTCATGAAGAGTGGTTTTGCATGTTTCCGAATCCCTTCAGTCTGGTAGCAATTTTTGTGCTTGTAATTAACGCAACTCGGTTAATCTGCTCGCAATTTTCCACTGCAGGAAGCTGCGTGGGTGGTCTCAAACCTAGCGGCAGGCTCTATGCAACATAAACGAGCGGTGTTCAATGAAGGGGCAGTTCCTCCACTTCTCCATCTGCTTGCGACTTCAGCATTTGACGTACGGAAAGAGGCAGCTTATGTGCTTGGGAACTTGTGTGTGACACCACGCGAGCAAGGAGCGGAAGGAAAGCCCATTCTAGAGCATTTAACAGTTTTGGTGGACCGAGGCTGCTTAATGGGATTTATAGCTCTAGTAAAGTCCCCTGATTTAGAAGCTGCTCGATTAGGGCTGCAGTTTCTGGAGCTGGTAAGAAAAGTCAGCAACCTTTCTGATTCAGTGTCTTCCAACAATCAACAAGGTTTTCAGTAGAATTTTAGGCTGTTTCGGGAACTTTCAGACAACATTTCGGACGATAAAGAGAATCGTCCTCATAATTCATTGCGAGGTATCTCTGTGATCAAAATGGTCGTACAGGATCCTCCCTATGAACCTTGAGGAAAATTCTCTTCATGATGCTGCCTGAAAGTTCCTGAAACATTGTCATTTTTGTCTGAAAACACTTTTGATCTTTGTTCTCAGCGTCTTGAACATTTGAAGTATTTAATGCACAGGCGCACCCATGCGAAATTGTCTGATGCAGAGTCGTGGCTGTGCAGGTCATGCGTGCCCTGCCAGATGGGAAAGGGCCAAAGCTGGTTGAGAAAGAGGATGGTATTGCAGCCATGGAAGAGCTTGCGTTTCACGACAATCAAGAGCTTCGAATTATGTCCAATGATTTAATTGATAAATATTTTGGTGAAGACTACGGATTAGAAGAGGAGTTTGAATCAGGTGCTATGAGTACCCAAGATGATTCGGAGTACCCACCTTGGCGGAGGGGTGGGTTGACTGCTTAACCTTCGGAGGAAGACTGAGCTTGCATGACTTTTACATCAATTAGGGGGTGTACCAATTTGGGTACAAACCTGCAAATTGTGGAGAAGGTCTGGAATGGGGCGGTCTGACTTCCCTTTTGTGAATTTGTATAGTGATTAGATTTCAATAATAGCAGATTTGCACCGATATAAAAATCACAATGTTCCTGACTCTCAACAATGTCACCCTCAGCTATTAAAGATATACATTATTGAATAGTTCATTTCAGGATACGGAACTTGTGCTTTGGGGGGAAGGAGTTGGTAAGGTAACCTGTTGCAACCTGCTGTTAAAAAACCGACGCTATTGCAATCTCCCCCTGCAGATACTTGGGTAGGTTTTACTCATATCGAACATGTCAAACATGCAAGCATGAGGTTGGTTTTGGGCAGACTTTGAAAATTCATAGTTTATTCACATGGGTGATGTTGTCAGTCCACTTAACTTTGTTGTGCAGTGTGAATGTGGTTGCCATAGTCTGTCCAAAGGTCAAGACTCAAGAGCCATCAAAGATGTACTATCAGAATCTAGAATCTCATCATTGCAAGGCCACTCTTTAAGGGATTAAGGGAGAAACATTGAATGCTGCACTTGTACCTTGCATTGGACCCTAGACTCATCCAAGACCAGCCCTAGACTGCAATTAATGTGTTTGCCAAATAATTTGCTAAGGACACATATCAAAATCTGATTGGCTCATTGTTGATTCTAGTAATGTTCATTCGACATCCAAAAAATCTAATTTTTTTTTTAAATTCATGATTTTTACTCACTAATACTAGAAAAATATTATTTTTAGAAAAACCTACTTCCAACTATGATGGATTCCTTATTTGGACAATTTTGGATGTTTCCACCATATTGTATGGGATTTTGGTGTGATGATTTTATTTGTTTTTTTAGGTAATGTATGTAAGGAAGAGGATAATAACCTAAAAATTATTTGAGCATTACTTAGATTTTGACAATTACTTTTGGCTCATTCATTTGTTCAAAATATGCTCCTAAAGTCACCACTTTCTTTCTACTTGGACATATTAAACTTGAAGTCATTGCAACCAAACTCTTTAATTTAGGGTTGAAATCCCTTAAAACTAAATCTTCAATGGGATTGCAAAATTATGTTTCTTTGAAAATCTTATGGATACAATTTGCAAATCATCATCTCCCTAATCAAGGGAAGATAAAACCAATCATTTATGTCTTGAAGTAGTTAAAATTCTTGAGAGTAGTAGCCCCTAAGATTTTTTTAGGGTCAATAATAGGGATCTATCTTGTCCAAACAAAGTTTTTTTTGACAATTTTGTTGTAGTTACTTCAAGAAAAAATGAGATTTAGTTTCCCTTACATTGGTGAATACATCAATAGAAAATATGCTTTGGAAAGACTTTGGTTACATGTTTGAGATTTATAATAACATTAATAGAATTAAAAGACATGTTTGAGATTTTTCATAACATTGCCAAACTCCATATGGATGTACTTTAATAAGATGTCTACTACACACAACCAATTTTACAATATGTATTAAAATTTGCAATTACAAAGCATTGAGAGCAACATAATTTTTTGGAAGGTAATCAAATTACTCATGTAGAGATCAAGTACTAGATGATGAAGCTTATTTATTATATTTTTAGTTTTTTTTAACTCCAATTGGATTTAAATAACAAACAACCTTGACTTAGAAAGAATCCTTGAAATTCCTTTATCTTTGTCATTGATGTCTCAACCAAGTTGGCTTCTTGCTTGAAAAATGTCAAACAATGTTTTTAGTTTGTGCAAAAACTCACTCACCGTGAAACAATCCATTGCCATCAAATGACCTATAGTAGTCACCTACGGAATAACTCATCAAAGATTTTTTTCAATAAATGGAATTTTGGCCACAATCATAGTCTTACATGATAGGAATAGAGTGATTAGTTGCCTCATTTGGAACTTCTTACTTTTCATTGTAAAAGTCATTGTAAGAATTGACTTCTAGGCCTTCTATATTAGAAAATATTGTAATTGCTTTAGGTAGGAAGATGAGTATAATGGATTTAGTTTTTGGTTGTTTTGAGGTTGTTGTACAAATTCTTTTAGACCATGATGTAATAAACACTCTAAAAATTCATAGCAAATTTATACTTTCTTGATAAAACATAATTTCAATTGCACTTGTTACTTCTTACACTTGTCTTTATGTGAAAAAAAATTGAAATTTTTTAACAACATGAGGCCAAACTCCTAACTTTGATCACAATGGATTGTTTTATATAAGACCCGTTGGATTCTAAAGTCTGAGCCACTATTCCTTCCATTAAAAGCAAATAAGACACATTCTAGCATTTTCACAAGGCTTTTTATGATAGAATCTACCTCAATATCTACCACAAATGGGCTGATTTTGCCAACCATAAATGTACCTTCACTTGCTTTTAACACTTGAAAAATGGTTGGCCATGACCGACCTTATCTTGCTTTTATCTCTTGAAAAAGGGTTGGCCATGCCCATTCTACCTTATACACGTGGGCCTTGCCGTTGCCACAATCATAACTAAAGTAAAAGTAATTTCTTAATTTTGAAATTCAATTAAAATTTTGAAATTCAATAACTTTTTCATCGTAAGTTGGAATGCCACGAATCAAAGCCCGTGCAACCCTCCTTGCCGAGAGCTTTCCGACGATACCAAGCACGCCCCAAGGAGACCCACGGGCTGGGAGATCTCAAGATGACAAACAAACAAAACAAACAAAATGTCTTAAGGTATATAGGAGAGGGTTCTAAAACCGAGCAAGCTTTTGCAACCATCCAGTAGGGGCTCTGAAATGGACATGTGAACTTTGGAAAAATGAATTTTAGATTACAATGGAGCTTGATGAGATTTGTTTTTGCTTCTTCAATGGATGGTTTAAGAACCAGACTTGGTTCATTCCTAACTAAGTAGCTAGGTGCCTACTAATTTAATTCAAAATTAGAATTCGTTGTTCAACTACTTTCTTAAAAGTATTGAAAATTTGAAATAATGATTAAATCAAGCATTCATTTCAGATTTTTTTTTTTTTTTTTTTGAAACAAACGGACCAAATTCCACTCATTTCAGATTTTGAAAGGGACACTTTTAGAAACCATTTCTATTACTTTACACATGTAGCAATGCTAGTTTTTGAACAAGCCTTGATTTTTTTTCAAAATATGCATGGATGAGTTTCCAAGGGCCTATGATCACAAATAGGGACCTACACCAGATTGTGTTTGAAAATTTATAACTAATTCAATAATGCTTCAAAAAATATGAAACGAGCTGTTAGATTCTTCATCTATTTTTCTTTGACTGAAAAATAAACTAAAAATATTTTCATCTCAGGAGATAAATGAAAAAGGCGGACCAGCCCTTAGATGAGCGGTTTCTGAGCCTCCTCCCTTGGAATATAAGGTAGGAGGTCCATAAACCGCTCATCTAAGAGCTGAAGCTGACTTTTGGGGAGGTAGAACTTCTTAAAATATTTTTCAGTAAATTTTCCTTGGAAGGCAAGAGAGATTGGCATCTAACCCAAGTTGTTTCATATTTTTTGAAGCTTTGTAGAATTAGTTATGAATTTCTGAAGCTGCAGAAAAGTGCATTTTTGTGGGCTCTAAAACCGACCACCTCCTCAAATGCACACCACTTGTACATTGAAAAGTGCAAAATGTACCTCTAGAGCCTGATTGGTTTTAGAACCCGCTCCATTTTAGGACCTCCTACCTTAGATAGATTGGCCAATGCAGCGAAGCCAGCCAGCTGACACTCACGGGCCAAAAATACCCTGCTTGAGATTGTGGGGTCACTTATACAGTGGCGTGTAACTTACTGTGACCGTGGGGTTTTGGGTAGGCGGTGCAGTTCCCTCTGACGCATAATCCACACCGCGCTGGAAGGTCGATAGCGAGCCACTTGGCGCGACCCGGCTCCACGGTCAATACCTTCCCCTGCACTCTACTGTACCCCCCACATCCACTGGACGCCACCATCTACCGTCATAAGAAATCCGCGACCAAAGGTCGGGAAACGGCGAACTCTTTCTCGTCCTTCGGACGTTACTTTCACCGCCTGCTTGCATTCTCCCTTTACTCTTCAATTAGGGTTCTCTGGTTTGGCAAGAATTTGCCGAGCGCGCCGATGGTGTGCCCGATTGCGAGCTTCTACGTGATTACGAATACACCACTTTGCTGAGATTCTTGCAGCTTTCGAATCGGATTGTCTCTGTAGTACTTCAACATCTTCTGTAGCTGAGCTTGGGTTTTGGGAGTCTTCGACCGACACTTTTTGAATTTGGGGTTTCTCTGTTGGTGCTGTGTTTTGACATTGACCTCTAAGGGCGACGTGATTCATGCGGAGATGGGGAGCTCACAACGGTAGAATCGGGAGATTGATGTGCCCACTTTTGAGTGATTTGTGGCTTTCATCTTCGAGGATTATCATGTGCTGAAGCTTTCATCGTCGTCTTCAGGACGTGTAAAATTTCCAGCAACCTGGATTCGAGAATTTCTCTATATCAGAATTGCACGAGCGTCGGATTATATTGCTCTCCAAGATTTTGAGCATTTTGAGGGGGGGTCTTGTGTACTTGGGAAGTAGAGGATTCGTTGTAGCTGGATATCTTGTTGCAGGTCTTCTGAAATTCTTTTGAATATTGAAGCGTGCTGTTGTTGATCAATTTCTGTGGAAACCGGAATCGTCTCAAATTACCTCAATTAGGTGGATGTGAGATTGCCTAGATAGCAAGGGTTTTACAGCTATAGCAATTATGGATCGACATTCCGCCGTCTTCCTCTTGATTTTCAGTTTAGTATGGAGTGGAATTGGGAGTGGTGCAGATGCGTATCAGTTGCCGTTTCATCCCAGGGACTTACTGCCTTTACTACCGGGGTCAATCGCGATGCCGGTAATGAAAAGACTCAACAGTGCAGTTGATCTACTGCCACAATTCGTTGGCGCGGTTTCTTCTGGAAACGACACGGTTGTATGGAACGGGACTTGCTTTTATCAGAATGAGGCTTACATGGAGTACGTGCAGCCTAAAGAGGAAGGTCAGAGTGGGGGTGGCATTCTTCACATTCAGGTAATGGTTGCTCATCGACATGTTCGGGCTTGAACGAGCTGATAGCCAGTCTCGTGACGTCTTTTTGCGTCTAGGTTTAGAAACTACATCTCATGAGATCCCACTGTCAGATTCAGGAAGCTGTTAATGGTAAGGAAGTGTTAATTTTAAGTGTTTATCCAATAGAAAATGAGATCGGTCTTAAAATAATTTCAAATTAATTTGAAGGTAATGTTCACTTCCTAGTGGCCAATGTATTATCAAGTTAATATCAATGCTACTAACATCGCCCTAACGTGGGGTGGCATTAAGTCAAGACCATTCGCATTGTGCTAACATGAAGATGGTTTTTAAGAGTCAGATTAGTCTAATGCTTTTCTGACTTTAACTTGACATCACGAGGTTTAGCAATTTAATGGGGGTTCATTTGTGTTTGGAGGTTGTGTCATCATGTTTAAACGCATCTTTGAAGGTGAATCGTACATTTTCAGCCAGTTGTGGCACACATTCCGTTGAGGACTCCGTTGAGCTCATGCCGCTCATTTGATCGCAAGGCAGCCGATGCTGGAGTCTCAGAAATCAAAATATTAACGAATGGCCAACTTTAGTGTTTCTCGTGTTTGGCAAGGACGTTCTCGACTTAACACGTTCGTTACCAGCGCTTGTTATCTACATTTCCCGTTAAATTGTACCACTTGACAATGGATATAATTCGGTACTTCATGTTTGCAGACTAGCAACGCACACAGCTGGACCTGCTTGGATCTTTACGTGTTTGCAACACCATACCGTGTGACTTGGGACTACTACTTTACAGCTCGCAACCACACACTGAAGATTGATGAGTGGAGTGAAGGGGAACTGGACTATGTAATCTCGACAGCTCTCCTCTGGCAGCATCTTTGGTTGGGTCCTTGAATGGTGTTCCTGTGTTTTTAGTTGAGAAAATATGTCTCCTCTTTTTGTTGCTGATGAAGTGCTAGGTCTGTTTGGTGATCTCGCCTCGCGTCTCGCTCCATTGTTTGCCTTTGGCACAGTGGTTAGCCCCTACTGGAATCGCTCATCTGATTGGGTTGTTGTAATTTCTATGAGTGGTCGAATTAGCCAGAGACCTAAATTAGATTAATGCAGACACTCATTCTACTTATATTCTGCCTATAAAATATGTTTTATTTGCTCTGCTGATTGCATGATATCAGTGAATTTTTCAGAACCAGGATATTTGTGTTTCGTGTCATCTCTTGCGGTTCCAGGGTCTTATCATTCTGTATATCCTTGGATACAGGTGAAAAATAAGGGTTTTTCAGTATTTCTGATGCCAGCCGGCATGCTGGGAACCTTGCTGGCACTGTGGGACGTTGTACCGTTGTTCTCGAATTCAGGGTGGGGACAGAACTCGAACATTGCTTTCTTGGAGTCTCACATGGGAATTGAGTTCACGAAGCGCCTGCAACCACGTGTGTCGAACATCACTGCC
Source organism: Thuidium tamariscinum (assembly GCA_947034885.2). Lineage (NCBI taxonomy): Eukaryota > Viridiplantae > Streptophyta > Bryopsida > Hypnales > Thuidiaceae > Thuidium > Thuidium tamariscinum. The sequence goes on along the minus strand of OX344750.2, from coordinate 47,476,988 downwards.
GCTGACCTAAAGTCTGGAGATTTCCTAGCAATGTCAAAGATCAGGGGCCGATGGGGAGCATTTGAGACTCTAGAGAAATGGGTGACTGGTGCCCAGGCAGGACACACTGCCGTATGTCTTCGTGATGAAGATGACAAGCTCTGGGTCGGAGAGTCCGGACATGAAGATGAAGCAGTAAGTTTTTTGCTTTTGCCTTGCGAGTGTCTTTACGCAGCGTTATTACATAGCGAAATCTTGTCTTCATTATTGTCAAGGTTATGCACAATTCCTTCCATGTCGTGATGTTGTCCTCGTCTCTACGTTATCTGTTTCCTCGTGAGTTTCATTTCATTTTTCTGACCAGGGCGAGGAGGTGATCGTGATACTCCCATGGGAAGAGTGGTGGGAGTACCAAATTGCAGATGTTGCAAATTGTCATGTAGCGGTCTTGCCATTGCACCCGGATTTGCGGGCCAAGTTTAATGCAACAGCTGCGTGGGAGTATGCTCGCCGAATGAATGGCTTGCCTTATGGCTATCACAACATGATTTTCAGCTGGATTGATACTCCGACCGACAATTACCCCCCTCCTCTCGACTCCAACCTGGTAGGGCTTCGTCTATATGCTGGACAGGATAATATTATATTTTGTGGTGATCTTGACAACCTTAGTGCCAAGTTTGGAATTTGAGGGTTAAGTTATGGCACCTTGACTTGTTGAGGTGGCCCAACCATTATGATAACAATTTGCCGATACTGATCGCAGGTGGCATCTGTGATAACAATGTGGACTCGATTACAACCTGCCTATGCAGCGAATATGTGGAACGAGGCTTTGAACAAACGCCTCGGTACAGAGGTACTAGATCTATATTGTCCGTGATCACCCTTCTCTTGGATTAGTGACTTCAGCGTCCACCCTTATGAAGTGCCTTCTTAGATTTTATTCATTGGGAATTTTCAACAGAAGCTAATTGTTGCAACGGTATTAGAACTTGGGTCTTTTTTTGTATTATTGATTTAGTGAAATTATATCTGCCTAGTTAAATCTGAATATTCTTCCTGTTTTCTTTTTTCTTTGGAATTGTCTGGATCTGGATTTTGATCGACTTGCACGTGACGGAGTAAATTCGGTTTGAGCAGGGACTGGATTTACCTGGGGTAATGGTCGAGAGTGAGAATCGGGGTATTTCTTTTGAGGAGCTTCTGGCCATTCCAGAGCAGGATAACTGGGAATATAGCGATGGTTTCTCGACCACTTGTGTAGCCTTCATTCTTCAGATGTACAAAGAAGCTGGACTTTTCGGGGCTCTTGGAAATTCGATCCAAGTCACTGAGTTTACGGTATGTGTTGATACATATTGCTAAGACTTTTGCCATAGCGCTCCAAACAATGAAAGACTGCTAACTGTTTGCTCTTCCACCAGCAGAGGATGTGGCTATTTTCTTTTTAACAAATGGCATTGGTTGCAGATAAGGGACGCTTATATGCTGAAGTTTTTTGAAGACGATGTTTCTCGATTGCCAAGTTGGTGCAATATCACGGACGCGGCAACCCCATTTTGTCAAATTCTGGGAGACTATGAGATGCAGTTTCCAGGTTACAATAGCATCCAGCCCTATGTTCACATGGACGAACGGTGCCCTTCCCTACCTCCAACTTATGATAGGCCCAAGAAATGTTAATAATTTTGGATGTTCTTGTAAATATGGTAAAAGTGTGACAGTTATTAGGGAGCTTAAGACGTGTGAAATGTTTTATCTTCTGTTAGAAGAAACCGTAGTCATTATCCAGGCATTGCAAACTTGATAGCCTCTAAGGCTCGTGCATCGTTAGTGCGAAACATGCATTGGTCTGCCGGAGGGTGAGTCTGTGTTTTGCAATTGCCATCATTCATTGCGTTCATTTGAAAAGAAATATGGATTAAGGTATAGGACACAAACTGTTAGGACCCGACCGTATTTCCTGTCACCAACAGCAACTTAAGTATTCGTACACTCGATAGGAAGTGGTGTGGGTATGACTATCACAGGTTTAATGTTCGTAAAAGTTTGGCCACTGATTGCCAAATGGAAATGAGGTTGTCTCCTGTCACTTGTGGTTGTCTTCAACCTCTGATATTATATAAGAAATTCTTACTGTGCATACAGTAGCAACAAAAATTTGACCTTGGCAGAGTTGGCTCTTCAATTTAGTTGTCTGCAGAGATTTTTGTGTCTCTTAAGAAGAATCATACAACCTATGTGAATTACAATGGCGAGTGACGTATCTGTATCTGTAACACATATTGGTGTTTCCGTATATTCGTATTTCTCATCAGTATCAGTATGGACATGGGACGAGCCTGGCGCACATGGTTGGCAATTTTGGTTGCATAGTTGCATAGTGAAGAAATTGGTAGAATAATCAAATCTCCAACCCTTTGCCTTCAACTTCTTTGTTGTAACTTGTAGTTACTATATTAATACTTCTATAATTCAATTCATAGGTATTCCTTATTTAAATATGCCCGAAATTCCATGCTACTACCATAATTGCTTTTCTAGGATATTGGTAATTGAGGGACAATATTAGAAGGATTTTCTCACTACAATAAGCCAATGGCTATATCCAAATGAAAGAAAATCAATGGTGAAAGGAGTAACATGCAATATTGCATTTGTACCTTGTAGTAGACCTTAGATTCATCCAGAACCATCTTTAGAGTATAGTTAATGTATTTGCCAAATGCCTCATTTTAATTCATTGATGCATATTAAGGACACATACTATAATGTGATTGGCTCACTATTGATTTTAGTAACATTCAGATTTGGGGGCATCTATTGAACAATTCCAATGGTCTAGAGAGCCAACACTTTGGAAAATTGTAGAAATTACATATAACCCCCAAAAAATCTAATTTTTTTTTATATTCATGATTTTTACTCCCTAATACTAGAAAAATATTATTTTTAGAAAAAGATGCCTACAACTATACTAAATTCCTTATTTGGATAGTTTTGGGTGTTTCTATTGTATATCCAAATGAAAGAAAAGTTGTAGGGGTGCAAATTGAAAGTAAATATATTCAAGTATAAATTAGTCATTGTATGAAGAGATCCTTCGTAAAAGATAGTAAATGTGAAACTCAAGATTGTTTTGGTTGTCTAATAAAAAAACCTCTAATTTCGACTACACCATTTCTTTAACGTTCCATCCTAAACACCCAATGGTTAAATGAAATTTAGTAGCATTGAAATAAGATATTGTTCCTTGCAAAAGTAATTTTTACAAATTATTTTGGGTTATTGAAGTTATGAAGGTAGTTTGAATCCATCTACAATTTGTGAAAGTTTACTATCACATTTGTATATATTTAATTCTTCAAACATAAAAGAATATAATGTGGTATGTGCACTTACAATCATTGCTATCCCAAAAATTCAACATGTGAACTCAAAATCACACTAAAATTAGTTATTGATTACTCAAAATATATGTATAGTTTGAATACAAGAGACTACAAGAATTAAGATCAATCTTAAGTACTCTTATATATAAAATTTTGAAAATTCATAATTCTAACGGTATTCAAATAATGGACACAAAAATACGATGGAACCTTCTCTCACCAACTAATAGAATCAAATATAAATCATTCAATAGTAACAATCTCAGGGTGATTGCAAGAAATACTAGTCCTATTTTGTATCACACAAAGTGTGCTGATTTGTTTTCTAGCCATAACTTTTGTGTTTTGGCTTCAAATAACTCAAGATTTATTGGAAAGGTACTCATGATTATCATATACATTCCCTAATTTTTAAAAATACTTTCATATCCAAAAATAGACCTAAACTGAATGTCATGCTTTACAGTTTAGGGATTTTGGGTACTAAGGGGTGATTGCAAGAAACACTTGTACTATTTTGTGTCACATGTTGCATACTGATCTATTTTTTGGCTACAATTGACTCAAGATTTGTAGGAAAGGTACCCACAACTATCCTAAACCTTCTATAATTTTTAAATAATTTTCAAAAATAATCTACTATCCAAAAACAGTCCCCAATTGGATGTCACATTCTGTAGTTTAGGGTTTTTTAGTATTGGTGAGTATCTTCTTTTAATGATTTTGAGATGAAATTTGGATGAAATGGTCTTCTAATAGACTTCTAGCTCTTGAGGGAAGGATTCTTAAAAATAGTTAATTTTATGTGGTGTGGAGGTCTACAAAGTGAGCTCCTTCCTGCTTGTATTTTTAAACATATAAAATATTATTTTGGTGAGTTTTTTGATGAATGACCATTTCTATAAAGTTATTGCAAATGGCTACTTTTAATTTTTGTAAATACCTATTTTTACTATTTTTTTCCTAATTAAAACATAAAGTTTTGTATTTTCTTAGGGTTTGGCACTTTTCAAGTTCTCCTACTTAGAGAATTTTTCTATGCAATTCCTTCCCTAGGTACCTTCATCTAAAAGGTGTATACATAAACCATATTTTTTAAATTAAAAAAATAATAATTTTCTAATTTCAAAGTACTCTCAAAAAAATCATGAAAACGCAACAAATAGTATAGGTGTTTCTTGCAATCATCCTAAAAAGTACTTTCTTTTTAATGATTTTGAGATGAAATTTGGATGAGATGGTCTTCTAATAGACTTCTAACTCTCCAAGGAAGGATTTTAAAAAATAGTTAATTTTATGTGGTGTGGAGGTCTACAAACACTACAAGAAAATGGGGGTATAAATGACTTATCTACAATGATTGCAAAACAGTCCTTTAATAGTCATTTTGCAGTCATTATTGTTGATGTAGTCATTGTGGACAAGTCATTTATACCCCCATTTTCTTGTAGTGAAAGTGAACTTCTTTCTAGTTTTTACTTATATTTTGAAACATATGAAATATTATTTTGGTGGGTTTTTTGGTGAATGACCATTTCCATGGAATTGTTGCAAGTAGACAATTTTTATTTTTTGTATTTACTCAATTTTACTATTTTTCCCTAATTAAAACATGAAGGTATGTATTTTCTTGAAACTTAGTACTTTTCAAAGTTCTCCTACTTAGAGAATTTTTCAATGCAATTCCTTCCTTGGGTACCCTTTGTCTTAAAGGTGTATAAATTAGTCATATATATTTTTTAGTTTAGAATTCATTTTTTAATTTTAAAGTACTCCCCAAAAAATCATGAAAATGCAACAAAATTGACAGGTGTTTTTTGCAATTGCCCCATACTCAAATGCTATTTATGGTGATTATGGTGCACTTCCCTTAGTGAGAGCAAGTAGAGTATCTAAGTTCTAGACCAGGTACTCATCAGTCCATTTCCTAGGACATGAGAGAGTAGAGCATGTGATATTAGGGAAGGTTATATTTATGAAGAAGTCTAGCAGTTGTAAGACTTTCTTTTTGTAGAGATTCGATCATACACCATCTGCACATGAACAAGAACTCAGACACAATACTGAAAATTTAAACAAATCTGCGCGTGATCATGCTCGTTGCTGAAGAGAATGAATTGAATTCCTTCACTCCATTTTCAAACAAAGTCAGCAAATCTAAATTGCGGACTCCCAATGACACCACCACCACTCCAGTTTTGGTTACATGTCACTGTTCCAAAAATGAACAACCTTCGGCAATCCAAATGACGATCCCCCGAAAGAAACCCACTGTAAGTGGTCTCAGTACTACAAAATCCAAAAGCATGCATAATGGTATAATTAGCGTTTAATAACCTTAGCATTAGCGTAAGGTACAGTTCGAATTTATAAAGACCTCCAATTAATCAGATCCTCTTGTTCTGATCACACGACGCAATGATCGAGGATTGTGTTATGTGTCAGTCACAACTGCATGCATGGGAGCAGGTTCTTAGAAGAATTAACAAAATATAATTTTAACAACGTACTGACATGGCCCAGGCGGTGTGTATATATATTTATTCAATCCTCCGCTAGCTATACATGCTTTTCAATCTCCTTCTAACTAAGTTCAAACTGTTGCAAAGTGCTGCAGAAGGTGCTGCATATAAGTTATAAGTTATGGGATCGAGTCTGCAGCTACTTCTTCTGTGGCTTGCAGCTTGCAATTCAGAGATGGCGGCCATAGGGCCGGCGTTGGCGCTGACTGCAGTGGAGAGCTCGAGATTGAAGTCTCCAGGGGAAGCACATACTAGCTACACACCTGGCAAGCAGTTTCTGGAGCCCCCGAAACTAATTGTAGCCACCAGGGTTGCGAATTTGTCATACTCCAAAGTAAATAAGTAATATATTCCTGGTGAACAGTAAATTGTAGAGCAGAAACGTCTCTTTGCAGTTATAGCTAGCTGTTGAACTTAGCGCATGTAATCAGATACAACTTGATACATATACTGCAGGGATACTGATTGATTCTCGCCCATTCAATTCTTGTAAACCCTAAGTTACATAGGGTTTGGTTGGAGAATGAGCACCACGGATCGACACCTTGGAAGATCATGACCAATTCTAACCTGCACGTCACAGGGCCTTCCAAAAGAATGTGAAATAATGAATTGTACGCGACGTGGGGTCCGGATTGGGACGACTTCGATCATGTTGAATCGAAAAAGCTAGCTAGGGAAGGTAGAAGTGATTGCGTGAAACATTATCAGTCCGATCGAATTGTTGTGGTCCCTGGACGGTAAATTTTGTTGTGGGTGACTGATCGAGGCAAATTATTGCTCTTTTTTGCTTGTGCGGCACTGGAGTGACTGCTCGGCAATTGTTGGGGCAATCACCCCACCACTCCACTGAATCTAAGAATTTTTGAACTGAATCATTTAATTTGCTGATATATGACTTCATTTTGGGAAGAACGAAGCCTGAATGAATTAAACAGAGCTAGTACGCTGGCTAGTTCCGATCCGCAGTCGCATCGGCGTTATTTCGAGGAGCCAGTCATATTCCGCTGGTGTTTCTAAATAAAAGTCCAAAGACATCGGACGGCGGAGAAGAAGCCTTCGGGATTGCAATCGATTTTCGGGATCGGAATCGACTAAGCATATCTGCTGACCATCTAGCATAGTTTACAGGTACATTACATTACATTACATTACATTACATTTAGGGTTGAGGGTTTGCTTTCGGCTGATGACAACAATTGCCTCCGTAACTCATTGGTGTGGGCAGTCGGCGGGTCCAGAATCAGTGCCGATTTTACGACCGCCCACTCCAAAGTTAAGTTTATCTCTAGGTTGTGGGTCCACTGGCGGCCACAACTATGCTTCGGGTAGAATGTAGCATCGGGACCCCCCCTGCAGTATACTCGGATACCCTTCGTTGTCTCCCTCACAGAGACATTTTGCATCGGAGGTCACTGATACTACATCTGTCCCTCTTGTTCTTTTATGAGTTTCATGGGGAGTTTCCATTGGGATTTACAATAACCAAGATAGAAGCACCCAATCAATGTAAGAAGAGGACTTTGGTCACAAACATCTAAAAAACAATCTAAATTTAGGTGGACGTAGACTCAAAGTAGACAAGTGGGGTTCCGAGTTGTCACTCTTCCAAAAAGTGTCCAATCACCCATGTTTGATTCATACTTTCATTGTGTCACTCTTAGGTGTTCTTGTTACCCACTTTGATGTTAATTTAGTGTTCAAAGTAGATGCATGTTTGAAGTTATTTCCAAAAAAAATTATTATATTCATACAAGCTCTAAAAAATAGGAAACCAATTTTGTTGATTTCCTAAACCATTTTCTAACAAATGCACATCCGATTTTTCTCTAAACTCTATGCACCCTTGAGATCAAGAGTAAGTTTACATTTAGGTGCTTCTACCTTACATTGAGATGTCCACAAATCTTCTTGCTACCTTTTGCTGCTTACTACTCTTTGAGAGATGATGTGAGCAGTACCATACTCTGTATAATTTCGTGCTTTTGAAATCAGAAAATTCCGTCTTGACCTCCATCACAGAGTTACGTATAAACTAGCAATTTTCTACCACGCTGGGTGCTGTGATGAACTTAATTTTTATATCTGTGTGCCTACTTTCCATGATTGCAAAGAACCCAAAGACACGTACAACCCGAAGTAAGTAACAAACACCTAAGCTGTATAAACGATTACCTCAGATAATCGAACAATTTTCAGGCTGAAGAATTTGTTCTCTGAAACAGTCTTTTAATTATATCCGATGGAGACTGTTTCCTTAGAAATTTTCCCTCAGAACTGGTCAATCTTCAACCTATGCTGAGAATACGGACAAGTTTCACTGCGGTCGCAGCATCTGCAAAACGCAAGCTTAGCAAGTACGCAATAGGACTGGAAGCTTAGACCTCCTCTTAAGATGCTTAGCAAGCAGACAAAGTCTCCAGCTGACGATTTCCGATGCTGAATTTACAGTGGGACAAACTATTCCATTTATTTTGCCACCCCAGAAGTCCAACTAGTATTGTTGCCACAATTTGTAGTTAACCCATAAACAACGCGGAGACCATTTTTTTGGTGGATGAAGGAGAGAGAATCTCTCTGTGTAGGACAAAAATACAACTATTCATTCTTGGAATTAGGAGTAGAAAGGGAGGATCTTCAACATTACTTTGACTTCTGCTAAGTGCTTTTGGATTCTCACTGCATCAAAATTCACAATTTCCACAGTCACCAACTCATTTTTCTTAAAGGTTAACCATTAACCTTACAGGGACGGGATGGTCTCTATGGAAATCAATCTTTTTGATACTATGCAAATCATCTACTTTAAGAAACTCAAAAGTATTCATTGGAGACCAAACTACTCTTTATGACCTCCCCTTTTTGCACAAAATTTAAAGGATGAATAGTTGCAATTCTCTCTTATATGCAAGAATTCTCTACCATCCATTAGACATTTATTGTGTGCAATGGCATTACAAGGTGAAATAACATTGAATGTGTCCATCCGTTTTTTGTCTAATGAATGACAAAGAAACCTTCTATATGAAGCAGACAAAAATGCACCTATTCATCTTCAAAAATTTGTGTTAAAAAAGAAGGTCTTGTATAGTAGATTGACTTTCAATGAGTGCTTTTGCATTTTTTTTAAAGCTGATAATTCACATATTAGCAAAATGGGGATGAATTCAAAAGTCACCAAGCCATTGTTGAACCTTGAAATGTCTCAATCCTTTTCTGAATTTTTGCACATTTTTACTTATAGCTTTGTACAGATATATCATTTACTGAAATTTACTGAATTTGGTCATTAAAGAAGGTTGTTTTTTCTAGATTCAAGTGTTATATTTGATAAATGAGAAGTTAATTGGATGAAACAGTGCTTGGAAGCCCTCTATTCATTATTCAAAATATATGGACATCGGAGCACTTCAAAGTTAAAAGTTAAGAGTAGGATAAGTATACTCAAATCAAGAGTGTATCTAAATTTGTTGCTATATATTGTTCCTCTACATTGGATGTCCCAACATCTAATACTAACATAGTATAATATGTTTCCTTTTATGGCTTTAGAACCTCATGAAAGAAGACTTTGCTCTCACAAGTGCCACAAATGCTACACAAGTAAAGAAATTTGAGTATTGAGAAGCAAACCAATGCTATAAGGACAAAGTTGTTGCTTGTTTTGGGGGGTATATTTGCTTTACATTACAATGGACTTTAAATCAACTTTCATTGGCTTTCTTAGTCTACAAAGGATATGCATTGTAAATTAAGATAAGTTGCGGTTGATAGCAATTATAGACTCTAGAAAACCTAAAAGAAATTCATGGAAAAATTCATTGTAGTATCCAAGACCCCATTGTGAAAGAAGCCTTAAAATCATTGAAATGTATTGAGCTTGGTTTAACACAAATTGTATTTCTACTTTAGGTATCAAAGTTATTTTGGTAAGAGAAAAAATATAAACAAATTTTTTAGTAAATGTCAGATTATTGAAGATAGTGAAGAGTTGACACAAGAAAGTAATTGTATGAAATTTGAGAAAAAGTGACAAAAATTGGGTGTGCAAAATATTAGGACAATCCATATTTAGAATTGCAAGAAATAAGTTTTTTTTTTACAGGATATACAATGATGTTGACATTGACATATAGGGTCGTTGCAAGAAACACTTACCAGTTTTGGCTCAAAATCAATGAGTCCTGTGAGTCCTATAACCCTTTGAAATTAAAAAAATTTTAATTGAAAAAAAATGGATAATTTGAAGAGCAATGAGAATATTATGTCTCTAGAAATTCAGACCTAAGAAATTTTTTCTCTAAATGTTATAGACAATGGAAAATACAATGAAAATAGCTCTTTTTTCACTAATTTGGTAAAAATAGTAAAAAAATTCAAAAAATGAAAATTCAAAAATCTATTTTTTCTTCAAGTAAAGGTCTTTCTTTTCCAACAAATTTCATCTTTGGAAAAAATTAATTCTATTCTCTACACTTGCGCAAAGTCATCTACTTTGACGACATGTGGAAGTTGGACAGTTTAATATTTTCAAAAATTCTTTTTAGGGATTGTGTAACTATACTATATATCTAAGCATGACAATTTTCAGCTCAAAATTTGCATTTTTGGGTCAAAAATAGGACTAAACCCCCCCCAAATGGCCAAGATAGACAACCAATCGGGGGTAGTTTAAAAATAGTAAACTAATTTTTTTTAAATTGAAAAAATTACACAACATACAAAACTTTTGTATGCACCTTCATTCCAAATTTCAAGTTGATAAGGCAAACAATGCAAAAGTTATGAGCAAAAAACTACTAGTTGGAGGTCAAGGGGACAAAAAATAGGACAAGTGTTTCTTGCAATCACCCTATAACCTTATAAAACATTCACTTTGAAGACCTTTGGATTTGCTTTCATCATTTATACAAAGCAATCAACTTAATAGAATAAATACATACTTAATACAAGATTTATCCAAGAAGGACCTAGGTTTGCAATTCCTATTTCATATTGCCCAAATAATAATCACTTATAATGCATTTTAGTCTCATATCAAGAAATATAATTTGTTTAAATGTAGAAAATTCTAGTAAAATTTTTAACAAGGAATTCTAAAATATAATTATATTAATGAAATGAATATTCTTTGAAGACAATAATAGCATAAAAACACTAATTTTATGAAAGTATATATATATATATATGATATAGAACAAACTACCCAACTTTTGGAATTTTTAAATATTAAAAAATGATAAAAATAAGACACAACAAATGAATTTTAATTTCAACCAGACAAAATTCTTTATATGGATTTTAAAAGACTATGCATAGGTATTTCAATTATTCTAATGTATTGTGAGTTTTTTGTTAATATCTACCAAAGGTTGTTTTCTCAACGATTTTAATGCCAATGATCCTTGCTCCCAAAGAACAAGGGCAAAACAAAATTTCTTATGATTGACACAAATGTAGTTGTACTTCTTTCAAGACTTATCATCACTTACATTTTAAGGGTAAGAATAAAAGATTAAAAAAATACTGGAAAAAAACATATTGTTGATCATAACATATGAAAGTATTAAAAATATTATTGTATACAATATAATATCACTTTTTCATAACTTCAATTTGAAAAGTACTTATCTAATTTTGTCATCTTTGTATTCACTTTCCTCTAAACAAAATTCCTACCAATGTTGTTCAAAGAAAAGAAGAGACACATCTTCTACAATTATTTCCATATATTCCACTTGTTGTACAGAAATTGGTAGATATATATAACTTTATATAGTCACAAATAACTCTTGTATTCAATTGTATTATCATCTCGTTATTCCAATCTATAGTCTATCAAATGAATCAATAGCATCCATTTTCTAACTCTCCCAATATTTTCTATATTATAGAATATTAGTATTTTTCAAAAAACTATAGTTTGTGGATCCCTACAACCCCAAAGATATATAGAAATATATCCATTTTCTATCACCATCCCAAAAAATGCCCTATAAAGGTTGAAAAAAGAAGATATTCAATTTGAATATATACAAGATATTCACATCCAAATTAAAGTATGATTTCAAATTCTTAATAAATTAAATTTTCTAAAATTGTAATTACTTCAAATAATATCCAATAAATGTTCACCTTTGTAATTGACATGTTTTCTTCAAATTGACAATAAGACCCAACAACAATTACACAGTTTTATTAATGCGTAGAAATTATTTTTAGATTGATTTTCCTTGAATTTAGATATGCATTCTACAATGCTTGCATGCAAAAATTTTAACTAATTTTCATATCACAAATACCAATTTCAAATACTTAATCTTTTTTTTTTTTTTTTTGAACAATTGGAAGAACCATTGCATTAAATGAGAGCCAAAAATAAACAACCAAGCCAAGAAGGCTAGACAATGAAGAGAAAAGAGTGCGAAAAAACCAAAAACAAACAACGAAACCTAATGGAATGGACAGGGGAGAGGCCCCTTGAGATCCCAGACAATGCAATCTATGTTCCTGGTGGCTAAAATCGATGATTTCAACCACAGTTTATCAAACTTTGACCTCTCACAATCTGCATCATGTGGTCTTTGCTTGGTTGAGAGTTGGGAATTGAAATGAGTAGCGCGTCCTGCATCCAAGATGGAATCCCAAAGTTTTTGGCAGGTGAGTTCAGCTGACCATCGATCATGGGAGAAGACGAGGTTGTTGCGACTGATCCAGATGATCCACAACGCCGAACCTATGAGCAGGGACCATATGTTCTTGAGTCCCTTGAATCGTCTGGGGAGTTGAGAACTGAAGACACACTGGGCAAAGTCTAGTCTTGCATGAGGGTCATTGGATGTGTGTAGACCACGCATATGAATGAGAATGGTCACCGCATAATCCCACACCGATCGGGCTTGAGGGCTTGCGTAAAATCGATAGAACGGTGATTCATCACTCCTCGAGTTGCAGCAGAGACAACGGATATCGACACCCTGGTTAATTCGGGCTCTCCAAGTGTTGCCAACTACGTTGTGAAAGACGGACCACGTGAATGCAGATTCCTTTTGTGATCGGGTGGATCTCCAAATGTCGATCCAATCGGGTAGAAAGGAAGGGGAAAGATGTCCTGCCCACTTGGAGGAGATTGATCTCTTGAGATGACGGTTATGGGTAAGGTGCTTACGACCTGTTGCAGTAGTATATGAGAGCAGAGGGGACCCATCATGCCAGTGCCACTTCCCTGGAACAAAAATGAGTGATTGTGTCGCTCCTGAATAGAGGTGAAAAGAGGTGCGGAGTCCTCCTCTTCGTAAATGTGAAACCCTTGCTCTCTTAATGAAACTTGTGTAGGTTGTAGCCTCACCGTTAATGGGCATGAATGATAGTTGGTAAGACATGGGTCCAACCATCGCCTTTGTAGCAATCCCTGGAAGTCGAAAGGTTTGAATGTGAAGTAGTATCACCTAGTTGTTCAGGGTGTGATTTAACCACAGCACGGTTGGCAACTCAGCTTCAGCCGTAGTGAATACTGCAAGCCAATCATCCGCCTGTGCCGTATCAAATGTTCTCCTAAGCATAAGTAACCATTTGTCAGGGATGCATGCTTTGAATTGAAGCCAATGCTGTAGATCTAGCTCAGTCATTGGAAATAGGGTTGTATAACCTCCTATGGTTTAAACTCACATGCTTCAAGGTCCCTGAGATCACTCACAGTCCGTAGTCCGCCACGAATAAGAGATCGGGCTTTATCGATATTGAAGTTGAAATTTGAGCCGATGAAGCTCGATGCCCACCAAAGATTGGTTGTAAGTACCTCATTAGAGTTGGCGGGGGGAATAGGTTCGATGTACTGAACAATTTTCCTCCAAGCTCTTGAGATCCTATTCCAGACTTTCGAACCACGTGGAACAGATGGCTTGTGAATCATAAGCCATGCTTGGTTGGAAAACCGATAGCTACATTTAGGATGGGGCTTTAATCTATTTATCCTATATCTAAGAAGGATTTTTAAGTTAGAGATACCTGGTTCTATAGCGAAGATGACCCACTTTGCCAAAAACATTGTAATTAAGTGAGACCTCAAGGTCTAGTAACTTTATGCCACCTGCTTCTTTGAGGAAGTAGCAATTGTCCCATGATACTTTGGCGCGAGATGCATACTTTGTACCACTCCACAGAAAGTTCCTCAAGCTTGCTCGTATTGAGCGAAGAGCCTCGATTGAGCCACTCCAGATCCCGAGAAAGTAATAAAGAGTCGACAAAAGAACTGCATTGACCACTGTAGCCCTGGCAGCTAGCGATAGCCTTTGTGTCGTCCAAAATGAAAGCTTTTTAGATATCTTTTGCTTAAGGAAGTCATCGACATCGTTTGTTTCAAGAAAGATGCCGAATGGTGCACCAAGTAACTTGGTAAGTGACCCTGGGGGAACCCATGTAAGGTTAAAATGATCCAGCCAAACTAGCCAGGCCTTCAATGAAACCCAATAAAGGGTGCTTTTCGGTCAGTTTATAATCTGGCCTGAAGCTCTTCCAAATCGCTCCATTAGGGTAATAGTATTCTGTAAATCTTGTTCACACGCTTGGGTTGAAAGTCCTGTATCATCAACAAACTGAGAGAGAAGCTGAGAAGAATTGCTATTAGGGAGTTGGATACCTCGTATATTACCGATGTTTTGTTCTACTGTTGCCGCCATATGAAGTGCCTCACCGATCAATAAGAAGAGATAGGGTGCCAGGGGGCAGCCTTGTCGCACTCCACGTTTAATTGGGAAGGATCAAATACTTAATCTTAGATAATAGGAATATTGAACAATTTCATCAAATAAACTACTACAACCCAAGATTCTCATAAAGATTATGGTGAAAAATGGCACAAACAACACATAATCATAGGTGCACACTTCTCCAATCGTGGCTTCCATGATTCACTCCCTCCGATTCTGAAATCTCCGTTTGAAATAGAATCTAAGATGGCAACTTCCACATTGCCTTCAATGATTGTGAAACCTATATTCACATCACATTTTGTTGAGGCCATTGCCAAACATTGCAAAATCCACGTGTCCTTCAATATTTATATAATCCATACCCACATCTTCTCATATATTGAGCAAATGGTATATTAGAACCATCAATCCACATTCTCCGATCCAAGTACTTCAGTGAAACAATGAAGATAATTGCTTGTGATAGTCTATTACACTTCTTCATTTTTGAAAATGGATGCGTACTTCATACTTCATTTGTACTCTCCCTTCTTCTATATTCCCCACTTGAACACCTTTTCCAAATGAGCTTTCCCATTCCATATGCAACCATTTATCAAAAACTTGCAAGATTTCCTTCAACAAATAGGTATAGTAACAGCTTCTTCCAACACCCAAATTTTGTAAAGGAATCCAATCGGGAGTTGATTAGCATGACGGAACTGTGACACCCCTTTCAAGTGTAGTGAGCGTGTAGAATCGGAATTATGCAAATGCATTTCCGGCTTTCACTTCATTGGTGAGATCAGCAACTCTGATGGTGCGATCGACAGCTTCCGATCACAACTTTGATTACTAAGGGTTCTTCACAACATTTATTCACCTCCGGAGTAGAATAAGCGACACATCGAAGTCTTCACCATTGAAGAATATTCTGGCGCCAAGCAAGTTGTGAAAGCCAACCTTGAACTGTCACAAGGTTATTCGGTAGAGAAGTTTGGCTCTGTGGAATAGCTCTAATTACCCTTAATACTTGAAGAAGATAAATGGTGATCAACTCCACCATTAATGCATACGTCATCTTTTTCCCTTCTTCCACCATTGCCCTACTCTGTCATTACCATATGAATGTAATGACCAAATCATTTCTTCAAAAAAGTCACTACAATGTCTATTCACTAATGGTAAACTTTGATGCACATTTCCAACCTCTTAAAAGCTAAAGCAAGAGAAGTTTAAACTTTTTTGCCAAGAATGAATTTTAAAATCAATGATTTGGTCACAATTCCGAACAATCTCTTCAATTCTTAAAGACATGAGTTCTTCAGTAACGGGGCTACTTTTGTGTATGAAAACTTCCAATTTCATCACTGAAATTCGTAGAAGTGTTCTTAGCACCACGATAGCTGCTTCTATATCATGAGGTATCATATGTAGGACCAAACTTGTCATAGAAGGCCATCTCTGCGAAGACAGTTCTTGCACTTGAGTTTCCATGCTATACCATAGACCGGGTCCAATATTTAATACCTCTAGATTTTTGCACTCAGATAGTATGTTGAAACTTGGTAGCTGCAATGGAGCTTCTTTCAATACACCCAAAAACCTTCCATCTTCAGCAAGTGCCATGCAAGGGATATCCAAGAATAGCTTTTTAAGATTCCTAAAATTCTTCTCCACAAGAAATGAAAGTGTCACAAAGCTTGTAGCACCATAAAGTAACTCTTCTAATCCAACCATTGATTTCAATTCCACTTTTGAAGGTTCTATTACATCCAAATTGAATGCTACGTATTTCAAATTTGGTGCTGTGATGATGAGTTTCCGCGGGCATTGCATCTTCAATTGTAGCTTCTCTAAATTGGGACAATTCATTGTGACATCTTTGGCTAGAGTTGAAAGACCCAAACATAGTACTTTCATGTCTTGGAATTCAAGATTTCCTCCCTCTGCGCCGAATACCCCAAGTAATGCCAATGTTTGAAGGTTGGGCATATTTTCATTCAAGTGTTCAAGGGTTTGAGCAACAACTTTGACGCACCTCAAAGTCAAACTCATCATATTCGACATCACCTCAATATCACTTGTGTCAATAAAAAGATTCCTTAGATCCAAAGTTTTCAAAAGTTTGCCTGCATAATTTGGTCAAACAAGAAGACTATCAAAATTCCATACAATACTACAACTCTATCAACAACTAATAGGGATTAAAAAATCTCACTACATAATCAATAATATCCAAAACTAATTTCAAACTAATCTTTCACTCCATATTAAAAAAAATTCCAAAACAAAATGATAATTCCACAAGAAGACTAGCATGTACTAGCATGTACTGGCCTTGCATACATGCTTTATGAACCAAAATTTCACAACCATCATTAAATCCTGATAAGATACCAAGGTGCAATAACCCAACTATAATCAAACCACATCTAATAACAAAATTCTAATTCCAACAAGTACAAGGCTTTCATTGGCTTCTTGAAACATAATCAATATAAAG
The DNA here is from genome assembly GCA_947034885.2 of Thuidium tamariscinum. Lineage (NCBI taxonomy): Eukaryota > Viridiplantae > Streptophyta > Bryopsida > Hypnales > Thuidiaceae > Thuidium > Thuidium tamariscinum. The sequence goes on along the minus strand of OX344750.2, from coordinate 47,459,896 downwards.
GACAAATTTCATAATTATCAAATTTTTAACTCTAAAATTCTAAACTTTTGTAGATCACTTGGGGAAAAAAAAAAGACATCACATGTGAAGAAGATAACACATTTGACCACATTAGGGTCAAAATTTTGCTTTGAATTGAAAATATTTCTATACTCTTTTTGTATATCAAATTTATAACATTATGGACATGACAAAATAGAAGAAGATAAGAGAGATGACATGTCCAATGGACAACCCCATTACCATCTATTAAAGGACTCCACCCAAATATACCACATATATATTATAGAATGTTTTATAAAACAAAACAAATAGGTTGGATATAGTGGATAGAGAACTAATTGGTGATCAAAGTATCCAAATTATGAACACAATCATTTTACTCTTGTCAAGATCTACTCTTCAATCATTATAAATGAATTTGAAATGTCATCTTTTCCCTCTAGAAGCCCTCACCTCTAGAAAATCAAGGTTTGTGATGGACAACTTTATCCAATCGATTGACTAGAAAAAAATCATAATCGTTTCTTTTTCCAAAACTCCAATTTTTGATGCTTCAATAGGCTTCAAGGGCTACTCATCTACAAAAGAGCATACTGAGTGGTAATACCTTGAAAAGATTTCGTTTGAGTTTGAAGTTTTAATGTGGTGACTTCCACGCATTTAGGGGTAAAGAAGACACTCACAATTTTCTGATAAAAGCTTGACAATTCTCGATCTTCGCATAATAGCTTGTTGTCCATAGTCCACAATGCATAAATGCAGCAGAGTGAGTCCCAAGCCAGGCAGCCATTTGGCGACGAAGTAATGGTCCGTCAACCAAAAATCCGTCCTCCGTCTCTCCCCCTCGGCCACCGACTTGGATTGCAGCTTGGACTCTACTTCAATCCGCAACTGAGCAATAGAAGGCTTCGACTCTAAAATCCCCACCACGACTTCCTTGAAGCTCGAGAAGCTTTCGGAGGAGGAACTCGACGTACTTGCTCCGGATTTGTCAGATCCGTCCGAACGAAACGATTTCCCTTCAAAAGCACTCTTGTTTCTGGCCCGTTCGTGATACTCATCCAAACATATTACTCGTAAAGATAAAACGTTTCTGCCAGCTTGTCTCAATTCTCGGCAAACAGATTGGACTCGAGCAATATCTCTTGCATCCTCCAAACGGTTGACGATGTTATCTAGGATGTAATCGGGTAGAGCCTTCACAAAGCAAGGGAATCTCATTAAAACACGTAGATGGGGAGAGAGAGAATTGCACGTCTCGCTTTCTTGTACCCTCTCCAGAAACTGTCGGTAAGGCGCGCTCAAGCTAAACCGACGACTTAAACAGACGCACCAGGCACGTCTTCGAAGTCCGACATGGCCACTAAGTCCACAACGAGTTCATGGCACGAACCCAAGACTACTGACAATTTTCACCCTCGGAAACTTCGTCAAGAGATACGGCGCGGAGGCTAAAATCTTTGACCCTGGCTTTCTGCCCTCATTTGCAAGGCTTGGAATCCTACCCAAATGTCTCTAGGACCCTGGACATTTACTGGGTTTGCACTGACAGTTCGCACTTGCACAGCCAGGAAGACACTAAGCAACGTGCGTCGATTTAAAGGCAAGGAAGCACCAAGGCGACGTCCTTCAGCTGTGCAGAACCCTCGAAGTCCTCAGTACGTGCTGCATAAGTCTACCTACGATTCGACCTACTTTCAGTCTCCTGTTCTAAAACAACAGACATACAACTCAGGAGCATGGTAGCGGGCATGGTAGAGCGAGAAACTCGAGGACCTTAACCCGTGAAAGGACATTCCACGATCCTGATCGGTCAAACTTCATTAGTTTAATTTCCTGTACTAAAACAATGTTTTCTAGAATTTGATATTTCTCTCATGTAGTAATAAATATCCAAGATTAAACTTCACTTCTTAATTAAAGACATTGAAATGAGACTTATATGATTGATTGAAGTAATTTCTTTGCAAATATCATTAAAAAAGTGCTTTAAATAGTATGGTAAACATCATAAGGCAATTGGTGTACTCTAATGATCTCAAAATAGATTTAAGGTTTTTCTCCAAATGTTCATTTGGGAAAGATTTTCTTCTGAATTTACACAGAGGGCACGAAGAGATTAAGTAGCAGAAAGCGAAATTTAGCCAGCTTTGAGATGGCTGGTGTAGTCCTTGAGTCACCTTCAAAGATTCATAGAAATTTGGTAGAAAAGTTCTAAAAGAGTTGTCTTTCAATCTTTCAAAGATCCAACCTTCAAATTATCAAAAAAATTACAATTTTAACCCAAAAAAAACTAATTGAAAAGGAATATAAAGTAAATTATTGGAACTATATTTTCTTACTGAAGCTCCCAAGAGATTTTAAATCAAGAACTGTGTGAAAATCAAGTTTGACTAAGTCCTTCATGCAGGTTTGTCCGTCAAGGCTTAAGCCAGACAGAAGGAGTTGCAAATACAGTGTCAGGACACGCCAACAAAACTCAAGCAGTCGATTCTGACTAGAAGTTCTGGAACCAAGCAAAACGACAAAACTAAGATGCTTCTCAGCCGGTTGAGCAACACGGGGCTACTTTTTCAGAGTATCGTCGCCGAAACAGTCCACTGTTGCTTCACATCAGAAACATTACGAAGGGAGTGCACAAATCGAACAATAGAGAATCAATTTTCTGGTATGCAAATAGCCAATTTTCGAAAGACAAAATAAGCAACGCCAGGCAAGAAACCCCAGCGAACCACTAGCAAGGCAAAAGTAGAGTTTAAACCCAACTACACTGGGTCAACAAAATGAACCACAACAAGGTTAAAATCGCTGAGAGAACAACAGAGTTCCAGCACGCTCATAAACCTAGACTCCGGTGCCCAGACAAACACGTAGCACCAGTGCAGAAAATACATACTCCCTCAGTCCCACTAAAAGCTTCCTAGTCTTACTGACTTGCAGTCTTTGAAGAAAAAATTTGGGAAGCTTTTAGCGAGTATTTTTTTAGAGAGTCTACCGATACTGAAAAGTTGAGATAACGGTGTGAACTTACAGGCAACCGTCCAGCACCTTCGTCACCGGAAGACGAAGCCTTCCCAGAACTGCTCATACTAAGACGGGGTCTCCTACACAGCGAACTCCTCCTTTAACGAAAAATGGGCGATGCAGTTACAAACCCTCGGCTACAGCGCATGTGCACTTGTCAAGTATTCCCAGATGTTTGTTTCCTGGTCGAGTTTTCCGAAAGCGTTTCAACAACATAGTCTGTGGGCGCAGATGCCCTTCGTTTGATGCATCAGTAATACACGTTTCAAAGTGCACTCCTAGTGGAACATCGTTAGAGCGCATGTTGAGCCAGCCTCCAGCTTTCAGAACCCCACCATGGCCGAAATCTCATAACCCAAGCGCTCCCTGCTCTTCAATCACGGCTCTCAAATCTCAGCAAGTAGTTTACACCACCCACTCAACTCAATCTCCTCACAGGTAAAGTGTCTCTACTGAAAAACTCAAGACGCTTGCCAAGCTCTCATCTAAGGTTTGTGAAAACTGCCGTGAAAAACAAGAACTTCTACGAAGCGCGCCAGAAGGTTGTATACCACCGCCCCCCAAAAAGGACTACAGTACCGGTTTACCGCCACGTGGCATTAACGCGTTTTCTGTGCAGCTCTGACGATCTGGAGCATTCGGCGTTTTCAGTGCATTCGGCGTTTAAGTTAGCCGCTCTCGCCGAGCTCCACCTTCACAGTCACGCAACTACTACGACCACGAAAGGCGGTGAAGAACATTCGGGGAGAACTTACGGCACGAAGATGGCCGGGAAGCTCGAGAGAGTCATGCTGCGGCGCTGACGATGGAGATCCAGCCGGCACCCAACCTTATGACAGAAAGAGCTAAGGGCCAGCTTCCATGTGAGCCGGGCCGGTAGAAGTTTCCCGGGAGAGCTACAGTGACAATTGAGCGATGACACTTCTATGTGAACCCGGTGGCTGGGGAGATATCAAGTAAGAAGAGCACACGTAACGATTCCCTGAAGTTCGATCGCTCTCCACCAATCCTGTCTTCCACCGGTCTTCCACCGATATCGGTGAAGCTGCTGCTCCTGCTTCTCCGCTCACCGAGGCCGGCAACAGAATCGGCAGCTCTGCTTGTCGTCTTGCGGCTCTCTTACCGGCCCGGCTCGCATGGAAGGTGGCCCGGCTCGCATGGAAGTACTGCATATGTTAGCCAATTTCTTCAGCAACTAAGCCGGCCAATCATCCAAGGTAGAACACCTCAATTCTGTCCAGACTCCATCCCTGATATCCAGGAAAAGCTTTGTTTGAGGTTGTTTGTGTCGGAAAACAGAAATTACAAATAAAGGCAAAAAAAGTGCGTGCTTTAGGGAGTTGGTTCCTTAATAAGACATCGTTGTCAATTCTATTTGTGTTAGCCGCAAATCAGTGCAAATCCGTTCATTCCGGGAATAGACGTATGCAGTTGGTATTGAAGTTATCATGAACCGAATTAGACATGGTTTATGTGAGGCATGGGTTGGTAGAAGTTCCACAATAGCAATTTTCCTGACGTTGATAAGCATGGGTTGTGATAGAAAGCTCAAGAAAGCACCCTGGAATTTTTTTAAGAAAATCAGATGAAGCCCAAAAATTTTTTTCCTCGAATTGTATGTTGTTTCTTGTTGCTTGCCTACCACAGAAAATCAGATGAAGCCCAAATTTTCTGGAAAGCAGTATCATACTGCACCAGTCACTCTGCACTAAATGGGGTAACTTAGTTTAACTCTTAAGTATACACACAGCAAATTCTAATCTCGGTACTAATTGAGTCATATTGTCAGAAATTACGCTGCAGTAATTATGTCAGTCAGCACCGATGCTGGCGTGACATATGAACATATATGCATGCGAATCCATATCGATTGGACTTCAGCTTGATTAACGCAACTTAGGAAGACGTCAGATGACTCATCAGATCGCACCTACGAGTGCAAACGAGCAACGCACTGCGAGGACAGGATTCGTATGTTGACAACGTCGTTGTACGCGCGTAACGTTCAGGCCTGGGGATTGAAGCTAGCTCGATCACTGAGAGCATCTTCAGCCCGCCCTCTATGGAGTATGAACGCATTGCAAACGTCAAGTCCTGATCGAGTGCGCGCATAGGTCACTGAAAAGTAACGGAAATCTGTCCCAATATTGCTAGCTAACCGCACCTTGCATGTTACCTTCACTGTACGTCTTCTCTCGCCTACTGGGCCATTTGACCAGGTTTGCATTTCTGGATTTTCCGAACTTCTTGATTGCAAGTGCTTGCAGACTAGCTGGAGTCCCGGAGTTAACCGATCGATCAATTGTGGTGGTGTGCAGACCATGAAATTGAGTGGATTAATAATTGTGCGGTATGTGTCCTAGCTTGCACTCTAAGCTGATCGATAGGCTATGGCTAGCTGTGTCCTGATCGATCAAAGCTAGGACTCTCAGTCGCTCAGCTTCAGAATTGTTGATCATGAATTCTTAATTTCTTCTGTGGTGCGGTCGAGCTAAGGTAGTATGCTCTAAAAGCGACCATTTAAGAGCTGATTGCCTTTTCAGGGAAGCTCAACTCCTTGAATCAATTTTCAGTAAATTTTCATAGGAAGGAAAATGGAATTGACATCTAACCCAAGTTGTTCTATCTTTTTGGACCTGTGTAGAATTAGTTATGAATTTTTAAAGTTCAAACACAGTGGTCACTAAAAGCGACCACCTGCTGAAGTACATTGCAGAAACCAAAATATACTCCTGTGGCATGATCGCTTTTAGAACAGCGCTTTGCTTTTAGCGCATACTACCTTAGCTAACGAGCTCTGCAGATAGATAATTTCATTGGTACAGTGAACTGCATCGTACATTTTCAGCTGCCTGTACTTTGCATGCATGTTAATCGTGTTTGGTCGATTGGGTAGAGGGTCGGACATGTTAGAGTCTGCATCGGTTTTATGTCTTAACATTTTGATGTACCCGTCAATTCGTGTAATTAAGAGTCGGTACGAACGTCCAGAATCTGCACATATTGCGCGTTGTAGTGTGTACGTCAACGTACTTCGTGTTTATTTTCCTCTTCATATCAATCAGGGCAAAGATGAAGGTACCCAAATCCATTTTCCACCGGAAGATATATCATTTTGCATCAGATGTGTTCACTTGAATTCGAGATTTGAATAATAACACGACTCGAATCCAGTACGTACGTCCCTGGAGCACTTGCTGCAGCTTCTCCGTCAGAACTCAGAAGTCCCACGCTATAGCTAGCGCCGACGCCGTCAGCGTGTTTAGGGTTCCAAGTTTAGCTAGTGCCGTGTCAGGGTTGAGGCGCCTGTGCTGGCACGGCGTGCATGAACCGCGTTGCAGAGGCCAGTTCAGTAACTGGCCCATGCCAGGAGTGGGGGCACACACAGTGGGCTGGCAGGCTATGAAAGGGACAATATCATCGTGCATGTCAGCTCCGATCCCTGTGAAGCGGACGACATGATCACGTGATAGTACACGCACAATCAGAGAACTCGACGTCTCGACTGAGACTTCGCATGTGAGAGCTGAGCTAGCTTGCAGATTGATCTGATCTTTGGTAGAGTAGAGGCCACGAGTACTAGAAGCCGTCACGCAAAGTTAGTGGAGCTCCGTTTACGTTAAGAATTTAAGCTCAAGTTTGTAAAGTGAACTTGAAGCTGGAAGACACCGTGGCTGGCAGCCTTGCAACTTATTTCACCTGTTTTGCAATGAAATCCCGTTTCATTTGGAAAAAAAAGAAAAAAAAACTGGAAGTCTCATTCTGCAACTATCTGTATCAGTCACCCACAGCCGGCCACTAACTCAGTGCGCCGGCACTTTAGACGGGCAGGACGTTGAATCCTACCATCGAAGGTGGGCCCATGTAGGTAAATTTTGGGTTTTCGGGGTAAAAGTGAAAAGAAAGCCCCCTATTCAGTCATGCCGTGTTTGGGGTATGTTCTCCATCTCCCGTCCGTGACATGGGGTCTCTGATTGCAAATATGAATCCAGAATTTGCAAAAAATAAAAATTCTTGCATTGTCCCCCGAGGTAAGAGCATCCCCACCCCATGGCTTCCCTATCCCTATCCAGATGGTATTCATCCAGATAGGGAAGAACCCCCTCCCATTGGCATACTGTATCTATAAAATTTGGGGTAGAGGGGGTTCCAATTCTCCAAATTGGATGTCAGATAGGGAACTAGTGTGGCTTCCCTATCCCTATCCGGACCGGTGGGGAGGGGCTTCCCTATCCCTAACTCCTTGGATGAATGTAAGGGATAGAAAAAGGGATAGGGAAGCTAGAGGTGGGGATGCTCTAAATCCACCCTACGAGCCCATCTTTGATTGTAGGATTTAACCCCTAAAGACCCATGGCCATTTCTTTGTCAAAAACCACTCAAAACTGCCATTTTTGTTGTCTTCATCCAAAAAAACAAAACAAAAAGTTTTTATAGAATCTAACTATAGGATATTGTACTTTGTTTTTTTTGAGATTATATGGTAAAAATTTCATGAAGTTTGACCTTATAGATTGGAAGATACGAGCATTCAAAGTTGGAAAACATAGTGTTTTTTAAACACTATCCTGCAATTTCAGATGACTTTGATTGCCATTTGATGTCTTTTTTTGCTCTATGGACTTTGAATTTTAAAATTTTTATGTATAAGAATCAAGTTGAAAGTCTTGGAAAGAATTTCTTTTTTAAAACAGTTGATTTTCATTCTTTAAAAAATTACTAAGTAGACATAGGTCCAAGATTGAATTAAATCGTCAATAGGTCTAAGATAGAATTGAAACACACTAATTCCAACAATGGTGAGATTGTTCTAGCAAGCAAATTTAACCTTGCCAAGCAATTTTTTTGGAAAAATGTGAAAATTGCATTGAGAAATGAATCTTGTAAGTTATTTTTTTAGAAAGATGTTTAAACTGCCCAAATAACAAGATTATTCATAACTTTCACATAACTAATCCAAATGGAATGAATCAAAGCTTCACACATTGACAAAAATATAATCTATAAGATTCAAAAAAATTAATTTCAAGTTTTTGTAGATTTATTTTTCTGCCCACCAAGTTAAAATTTAGGCTTTTGTGGTATAACTTTTGCTTTCGGGCACCAATTGAAATAAAAACTATATTCCTTCAAAGCTAATCAATTTTCCTATCTTAACCCCTAAAGGACTGAAGTCCCCTTGGGGGACACTTGGAATTTCGGGCAGGCTTGTGTGACCTGAATTTTTGCTATGATTTTTTGAAACTTTTTTTGAAGATAGGAAATCAGATTAGCTTTCCAAAAATATAATTTTTATTTCAATTGGTGCTTGGAAGCAAAAGTTATGCCATTCTAAGTCCAAAAAGCAGTTCGTCGGGCAGAATTAAAAAACACAAAAAAAATTATTTTTTTATTTTTTATTTTTTATCTCAAAGATTATGTTTTGTTCTACATCTGAAGCTTTGGTTCATTTTATTTGGACAAATAATGAGAAAATTATGGACAATCTTGTATTTCGGGCAATCTAAGCACCTTCTTCAAAAAATAACTTATAGAATTCATTTTTGAATGCAATTTTTCAAATTTTTCAAATTTTCTTTTTTGATAGGGTTTAGGATGTTTGCAAAAACAAGCTCACCGTTGGGATCATGGTTTTCCAATTACATCTTAAAGTTATTAACAACTTAGTGTTTTGTTCAATCTTGGACCTATTTCTACTTAACAATTTTTTAATGAATGAAAATCAAGTATTTATTTTTTGAAATTTTTCCCCTAATTCTCAACTCAAATTTTCAACATAAAAAATCTTAACTTCATGGTCCATAGTGCAAAAAAATTCAACAAATGACACTCAAAGTCATCTGAAATTGCAAGTCAGAGTTCAAAAAAACTTTTTTTTTCAACTTTGAATGCTAATATATTCCAATCCGTACGGTCAAACTTCATGAAATTTTTACCGCATGATCTAAAACAAGTAATTTACAAGATCCTACGGTTAGATTCTAAAAGAAATTGTTTCTTTTTGTTTTTTGGGGGGAAATAGCAAACATGGCAGTTTTGAGTGGTTTTCAAGCCAGAAAATGCCTCAGTCCTTTAGGGGTTAAAAGAAAATTTCAAAAAAAATCTCTAAAAATTGAGGTCACTGGAACCTGCAAGGAAACAATGGACTTTGAGGGGTTAATGTCCTGCCAATTTCAGTACTATTGGTCCTTTTTCATCCTCAAGTTGCTTTAAGCTTTACTTGATGACCATCTGTAGCTTCAATCTCTTGACAATATCCTGGGATAAGATAGCATTGGATACTTTTATGATTGTGTCCAAAAGTTATTGACCTGAGGGCAGTTTTTTATTTATATTTATGTTTAACACTAATAAAGGGGAACCTTTACTGCAAGAAAACAGTCAAATCCAAAATAAAAGCGATTTTCTAATTTTGTAATAAGGTAGCCGGCTTGAAAAGCGACCCTTTAAGGGCTGTCGGCCTTGTTGATGGGTTTCAGATGCTCAAAAAATATTTCACTTATTTTTCTCTTGAAGAGGGTTTGATGTGGAATCTAACCCAAGTGGTTTCATATTTTTCGGAGCATTTATGAATTACTTATGAATTTTCAAAGAATTCTGGGATAGGTACCAATTCCTGACCTGTAGGCCTTGTAAGAACCATGCACACCTCCCTACAGGACCATTTAAAGAAGAGGGTCTCTTTTCAAGCCACCTACCATACATAAAAACTTTGAAAGTCAATACTTCTCACATCGTAGGTTCAAACGCCATGAAACAAAGTCGGTGTACCCCTCCTCATCAAGGGCCTTCCGGTAGTACCAGAATCGTGACCAAAATGTAAGTAAAAGTATTTCTTAAAATTTTAGAATAAAAAATAACTCAAAAATCTATAACTTTCACATTGTAGGTCACAATATCATGACACCAAGCCCGTGCACCCCTCCTTGTTGAGGACATTTTGGTACTTTTTAAAAAAAATTCATTTTTTGATATAAATGAATTATTTCATTGCAAAGACAACATACTAGCTTGGTCAATATGCACTTTGTCATTGGAATTTGTCCATGTATTTAAGAAGAAAAAAAATGAAACCATTGCATAAAAGAATACCCCCCGGCCTCAACCATAGAGAGATGGCCCTAGGGTTAAAACATTCAAGAATATCAAAATAAGCAAGCAAGATGATAGTTGGAGGTATCTTTTTTTCAAGTAATTTTATAGTGTTGAAAAATTAATTAAATTGAAATTTGAAATTTACGGATAAGACATGTAATCTATACTATTGAAACAAATGTTTTTATTTTTTTAATTGAGATATTTGTCAAAGATGTCCCCACCATTGCAAAAGCCGCCCAAAACTACAATAGTAGAGAAGAGTGTTTTCTATTCCCATATTGGATTTTATTCATCTGCACATAGATAGGGATAGGGTAGGTTGGTAGGAATGTTCTAAATTGTATGTTTAGTCAAATAGAAAGAGCAAAAGAACTCAAGGCAATGTAGCACCAATGCATATTATAGGCCCACTTAGCATAGTCATTAGAGTAGTGCTATTATTATACTATATGCTTTTTGATGGTCAACCTTATATTCCTTATAATGTTATTGTGGATACTAAGTTTGTATTTCAATGGCTTCACTTAAGATTATAAGATTAAAAAAAAATTATTTCGTCAAATTTTTGTAAACAATTATTTGATATATTTTCAGTGTATAGTATTGTAAACTCATGGAATTATTGACTTTTCTATTAAAAAAAAATGTGCATAATCCACACATCTCTTTGATAATGTATTTTTGTCATTTCTTGTTATTTACTCTTCATAAGTATTTTAGGCGTAATAGTACTAATTTTGAATCTAAATCCAACTAATAAAAATATTGCTTATTAATTGTAGTTTCTACTTCAATTTGTAAATGTCAATATTGAATTGTAATATGAATTTTGGCCCTACAACCATGGTTTGTTGATTTTTAATTTTAGAGGGACATGCTAAATTTGGTTCATATTATGATGTTATATAACATAATATACATCTATGGTATTAATTTTACTATTTAAATACATACTGTATTTGATACAATACCACTTGAAACTATAATTTACAATACAAACAACTTACGAAAAATTTAATTTATATTCATCCTTTTCGCATATCCAACTATAGTAGAGGAATTTATTACTAACCAGTGCCCTATTGGCAATGAATAGGGCACCATATTTCCAACCAAAGTTGAAATGAATTTTCATTTTTTCTTTAGTGTGCATGTTTTTGTACTTCTCAAGATTTGGACCAATAAGTTCATGACACACAAGTGAGCAAGAAAGTAAAAAAGCAATGAGTGGGAAAGTAGTTCTTGAATGATCTATATTGGATAACTCTAGATGTTGGTCATAGATGAAGCCCAACTTTTCCCTTTCAAAATTCATAGTAATTTCAATTTAAGAGATAAAAGTACCAATTTTTTGCAATTTCCATCATTTTTGTCGATGCACTTCCTAAAATATTTGCTTTGACTTACACTATCCTAAATCATGTCTAAATATACTTATTTGATCAATTGTAAATCCCTCTACCATATAGGATCTTGCAATAGACTAGTATGAAATATCTAGAAGAAATTCCAAAAGCTATAACTATATCAATCACAAGATGTGAGGGTTCAAAGTAAAAATCATAAGTTTATTTTTCTCCTAGCCTAAGAAGATTACAAGGATTTGAACCCTTTTAAGTTAAAATTTTGATACTAAATATTGAAAAATTATTTTTTCATATGTTGAAAATTTGAGTTGAGTGTTTGGAAGTGAGGAAAAAAGAAAAAGGTTTACATTTTTTGAAGTTTAAATATTAAAGTTTAAGTAGGTATGAAGTAATAGAAAAACTAAATTGTTGGTAGCTCTATCATGGAATTGAAACACACTAAATTCAAAAAAGTAAACAAAACTTTTGCAACTTTTCTTTTTGAAAATGTTAACTATTAAAGGTTCAAATACTCCTTTTTTTGCAATATAGCGATTTTGGGCAATTGACTATAGATGGAGTTTTTAATTTATTTATTTTTAAATTTCACACAACATGTGCCTAAGGAGTAGCTTTAAGGGGCAACAATTTTCATAACTTTTGACTACATGGTTCAAAGTTATTGCATGATATATCACTTTCATCATTCATTAAAGAACTCGAGTAGCTCATAAACCTTCTTCAAAATTCTTTTTAAGAAACAAAAATTTGAAATTGATCCTCAAAATTTATATATAGAGAGAGAACTTTGAATCATTCTATTTTGATCAACAAAAAGAAAGTTATGAGAAATTTTAATTTGTAAGTAGGAATGAAGTCTATAGAAATTATACCTAACCTACAAAACAAAAACTCCACATGACTTTCATCTTGCTAATCAAAATGGAATGATTCAAAGCTTCTAAAGAATATATAAATTATAAAAATCAATTTCAAATTTTTACTATTTTTAAAATAAAAATTTGGAAGAGGTTTATGAGTTGCTGGAGCTACTTGTTGAATGATGAAAATGACATATCATGCAATAACTTTGAACCATGTAGTCAAAAGTTATGAAAATTGTTGTTCCTTAAAAGTTATTCTTTAAGCATGTGTTGTATGAAAATTCCAAAGAAAAACAAACAAAAAACTCCATTAGTAGTGAGTTGCGCAAAATCACTATGTTGCCAAAAAAATGGTGTTTGTACCTTCAGGGATTCAAAACAAATTCATAAACAAATTCAAAAAATAATATTTTCAAAAATTTGCCTAAAATGTTTAAAGAACAAAAAGCTGCATAGCTTTCACATCACTTATCCAAATGAATTGAATCAAATTCTTTTCAAGTAAATAAATCTTTAAAAATTTAATTTCTAAAAACTATTTCAAAATTTTGTGGATATTTTTGTTGCGCAATCTCCATTATTATTTTGGAGCTACATAATTTTTGCTCCTAAGCATGAATTAAAATAAAAATTATATTTCCAAAAAATTAATTAGTTTCTTTCATCATAATAAGAAGAAGTTTAGAAAACACTTGTCAAAGATTGAGACCATATGTACATACCAAACCTTCAAGAATGCCTTAAAAGAACCCTTGAACCTTAGGGGTTAAAAACAAATTTCAAATAATGATATTCTAGTATATTTTCATTAGCAACTTGTGTCTTAGTGTATGCACAAGTTAAAGGATATGCTTTTTTTCATAAAATGATGACAGACTAAACTACATGTTTAGGAAGGATCTCAAATAATTAGTTTTTGAAGTTTGGGTTCAAAGATCTTGCAATTGGTGGATTGTATCAATTCAAATTTTTGGATTGATATACTTGATTAAGTTAATTAAAATATCCTATGGTTGTATTCATTAAAGAATATATAAAGATGAGGATTTAAGCCTTGCTTTGTGTGCAAATAATTTGAAGTATTTGGGGGCATCAAATCATCAAAGATTGAGGTCCGTAGCTACAATGAATCTCCTCATTTTATAGACTTATAAATGATAGAATTCAAGCTTACATCATGATGTTCTATATTCTATATTATAATAGAACCTATCATGAAGTTTTTTAGATATATTAAAAGTTAGTTTGTAATTGATATGATTTAAAAAAAATTTAAAGTAATGGAAATTTCAATTATTCACAAAAAAGATTATTATTTTTAGAACTACAAATTACATGTCATCTTATTTTTTGAAGTAAAAGAATTTGAATTTCAAATAATGTGAACAAGCCCAATTTAATCCAAATTCCAATATGACACATTTAGCTAAAGCCGGATTCTAGACTAATTGCATTGGAAAACAAGAAATATACATGAAGGGATAAATTGTGTATTATAGGGAGTTGATTGCATGAGATGAGGATAATATATGTTTGGAATGGGCAAAATCCAAACAATAATTATACATTGTCATCAATTCACTATCAATAAGCCTATAAAGAATGCAAATAAGCTCTATCTAGCTATTGAAGTTAGTAGTTGGTGTTGAGGTTATGATAGATTAAGAATAGATTGGTAAAAGCCCTACAATAAGGTAGCTATTTATTTTCAAAGTTGATAGGTATGTTTGCAAACATTTAAATATAAAAAGCTCAAGGCAGCACTTGTCTATAAATTTTCTTAAAATCACATGTATTCCAATTTTTTTTTTTCAAATTGTAACATTTTTTGGCTCCTATACCATTGAAAATACTTCATACATTTTGAGATAGAGAGTATCATATTATTTCTTGTGATGATGCATCCCTCCCCTTGTTATTGTAATATATTACCCCCTTTCTTCTTTGGAAAAATTAATTTAGTGCCATAGATCTCATTTACCTCTTATTCTCCAATGTTATTGATCTCCCATTTGAAAAAGGAATAATCACTCTTGATTGCCATTATGAGAAGCAATCGTAGCCATCACTATTGAATACAAATATGGATAGTAAAGATAGATATAGATACAGATAATAAATATTTACATCATACACATGCAATATATATAGAAATATATACAAAATACATACAAAAATGGTATATATTCCATTGGAAGCTAGACTATTTTTGGAAAAATACAAAAAAGGGGGTATCCAAAACCAATAGGGGGTAATTAAATAAGAATTAATCACTAATTGAAAACTTCTTTAAAAACTTCTCATTTGTCACTACCCACTTAAAAAACTGTCATACTAAGATAAACTACTCCATTGTAGTTTGTATTGGAGTAAGCCTAATGTGGGCAAAATTGTAACGGTGGTGTATATATGAAAACTTACCTATACACTACCATTACAATTTTGCTCACAATGGGCTTGCTCAAATAATAGAAGTAATTTACCTTACACTTGTCATTTCCCTTATAACTTAGTGTGATGGTTTAAGCTTACCTTCTTTGGTGGTCCTACAAGATGCTCATACTTTCAAGTCTGAAATGATCTACGCTAAATAAGGTCAGAACATCCATTCACGTGCATGTTCCTTGGGATGGACCATAGATTCACCCAATTCTGTAAGTAGACTTTCCTTAATGTGTTTGCCAGTTGTGTAATTACAATTAGCTGACACAGTTGAATGACACATAGAAGAATCTGGTTGGTTGAATGCTCGTTTTCGCAGGGTTCAGTTTTGGGGGCATCTACTGGGCGGTTTCACAGGTCTAGGGAGCCAACACTTTGAAAATTTGTAGAAATTACATACTGTATCAGAATTTATTATTATTATTTTTTTGAATATTCATGATTTTCACTCGCTAATACTAGAAAAATGTCATTTTTAGAAAACACTGCCTCCAACTATGCTGAATTCCTTATTTGCACGGTTTTGGGTGTTTCCACTGTAGTGAAATCAGGTTGCTTTTCCAATCAGGTTGCCTTATCCTAAGGAAGTTGCTCCTTGAGCCATCCAAATCAACAAATATTTCTACAAATACTTCCATTTGCACACACAGAAGTTTACGAGTGCCAACGGCATCAATAACTAATTCAAAAGTAGTGCATTTTTGTGCAATGACTATAAATATTCATATTGTATGGAATGTCAAGAAATTAGTGAGGGACGACCTAATTTCATTATTTAGTGTAGGCATGAAATACATGCTCTCTACCTACAATGCCCATAACAATAGGGATGGTGCATCACGTTGAGAGAACCAGGATGGCAAGACAGGCATGGAAGGCATGACCTCCACCTTTCTTCCCATGATAATCGCATGATGGTGAATCACATCAATTGAACTGAAGAGCATGGGACGCATGGGCAGGGTGGATGGGTTTTGGATGAACTCTGTAAGTTAGTTGAGGCCCCATTGGATGAACAGTATGTCTGTTTTTCTGAATATATATAATATTTAAATCAGATTTAAAAAATAAATCAAACACATCATGAATAATTCCACTTAAGTTAAACCAGATTTTGAGGTGAGTGGTGCCAGGAGTACCCGTAATCAGTCATCAAATGCTGGCACCTCAGGCAAAATCTGATTCAAATTGAATTTTCAGAAAAATAAACACTTAAATAAATATAGAAATGGAAGTCTGTCAAGGTACAGAGTTCATCCAAAATGTAACTAAAGGTAAGAGCATCCCCATGCCTGCACGCCAAAGGGCTGGAAAATGATAATGTAGCGTGTTTGCCTTGTGAAACTGCCCCATGCCACTCCAAACAAAATATTTAGCCAGCAAAAACTTCAAAATAGCAATTGCACTCAACTATTGTGTTTCTTCTTCGTGGCTCACTAAATCTTGATTTCCTCAATTCTGGCACACTCTTAGGGAATGTTCAGCCATTTGGAGCTTGGAGGCCCAACACTTGGCGTGACATCTTTCACCTAGCTTGATAAAGGTAGTTCTTTGGCTCGGGAGATGTGTTTAGTGAGTGAATTAAGAGTGTAGGCATGGAGCATGAAGCACCTTCACTAACCATGAACCCATGTCAAACCCCATTTGGCGCCCCTCCTTGAGGGGTCTGACATGAGGATGCTCTAAGGGAAAAACACCCATTTCCGTCCGTGGACCTATTCTTGGACCCTAGTAGCACTAAATGTATCCATAAGCATTCATTGAAGTGTCCGACAAATATTTAATTCTAATTTACTGACCCAGTTGTAAGAGACATGTATAAGTTTTATTCACTGACAACTGATTTCAGCAGAGTTCAATTTAGGGTACACCTATAGGACGGTTCCAGTGGTTTAGGGAGCCAACACTTTGAAAATTTGTGAAAATTACATACTGATTCCAAAAAATCTATTTTTTTTTAATTCCTGATTTTCACTCACTAATACTAGAAAAATATCATTTTCAGAAAAAGATGCCTTCAACTATGCTGAATTCTTTATTTGGACGGTTTTGGATGTTTCCACTGTAGTAGTTGTTGGGTTGTTACAGCAGTTCACTTAAATAAATTATATAGTCAGGCAGTTGTATTGGGCGGTTCACTAAGGTGGTACAGTGGTACACCCAAAAGGGCCGCAAATGGGTACTGTGCCCAGTTATAATGATGAGGCTGTTTAAATTTTCATGTACGGTGGAAACATCCAAAACCATCCAAAACCATCCAAAACCATCCAAATAAGGAATTCAGCATAGTTGGAGGCACGTTTGTTCTTAAAATCATATTTTTTAAAATTTTAGCAAATGAAAATCATGAGTATAATTTTTTTTTAAATATTTTTTGGATGTAGTACGTAAATTCTATGATTTTTTGAAGTGTTGGTTTCCTAGACCACTGAAATTGTTCAGTAGATGCCCCCCAATCTGAATGATGCTAAAATCAACAATGAACTAATCAGATTTTTGGTATGTGTCTTTGATATGCATTACCCTAGGCTGAGGTCACATTTGTTAAAAAAATAATTCAAAATAAAAATATAGATGGCATACTTGAAATTTTCAAAAAATATCTCATTACATATAAGAAAAATGTAGAAAGTAATAACAATAATATGAATCTTAGAAAAAAAATCCACGAAAAATAAAAAATAATAAAAATATCAAGAAGATTGCTTTATAAATCCAAAAAATCTACTAATACAAAATAAAATGGCAAAGTATACAATTTTGCAACTATAATAAAGAGTATTGCATTCATGCTGATATATTGGCCATTAAAATCTAACCGTCAATAAAGCCTTGGGAACTACACTAAAGTCTTAGTGTTGCTCTAAAGTTGGAAGACCCAATCCTAAAGGTCATACAATTTGTAATTAAAGCTTGAGTATTGCGGCAAAGGACGAGCCTCCTATTGGATAGTTAATGATATATTCCATATCTTTAATAATGAGATTTAAAAAATTCTAAAGTGAGCTAACAAAGGGATATTTCAACCAAAATTAAATTATTTCATATGGGGCTTAACGAATCTGACCTAAGGGTATGGTAGTAAAATAAGGTCAAGCATTTGGCAAACACATTAATTGTAGTTTAGGGATGGTTTTGGATGAGTCTAGGGTCCAATGCAAGGTACATGTGCAGTATTGGATGTTTCTCCTTTAGTCTTGTTGGCGAGTGAAATCATATTTCAATGCACCAAAAAATGCAACATTTTGATGTAGTATGCAAAAGTTATTAAGGATTAATTACAATTTGTTTCTGAAAGCGCACTCTATAGTTTGTGTATATAATTGATTTTGGAAATGTAAATAGACTAAAGATGGCTTTTTAAGGCCACCTATACTTTTGGTTGTACCTATCTTAATGGGTTAGGACAATTTAGTATATTTAGTTATTAGGACAAATTACTATTAGTAAAGTAACTACACCTAAAGTGCACAACTAAGCTTTGTGGCATAGCGAATGTGATGTAGAAAATGAACAATTCTTGCAAATTGGTGAAGGACTATGAAACAAAATGCAAGTAGTTCCATACATTTCGAACACATTATTAATTAGTTACAAAAATTTCAAAGACACAAGGTGTAGGATGCTAAAAGTGTCATGTAACTTAGGTGATGTTAAAATGCACTTGATGGGCATGAAAGATATGACTCCAATAGTACCAAAACATGTTAAGGAGAAGAAATAAAAACAAGACAAAGTGTACCTAGAATGAACCACTTGTAAGATTGTCACCTCAACAATACAATAAATGGAATTACGCACTACTCTACATGGCTGACAACTTTGTTGCACCTATCTTTGTCATTTGCACCATTTGGATAACTTCCCTATTCATTTTCCCTTCCAAATGGGTGGTGATTATGAGGAGTGGTCCATTTTAGGTGTAGTTATTATAATAAGCTGACCTTGAATTTCATGTATTGGAAATTTTTGCCTTGGAGATTTAGTTTTAATTCCACTCTCTTTGTGAATAGGGAAGTGCCCCCCCCCCTCCCTTGGTGAGCCCATTCCAAGCCAAATGGGAGCCTGGAGAAAATATACCAATTACAAGAAAAAATATGTTAATGGAGTAACTTTAGCATCCAATGTCCTAATTCAATAGAAACTTACTGGAAAATTTAAACCCTCTTTTCTTATTAATGTGGTACATTTTTCAAATCAATCCAAGGTTTATTAAGTTTTTGGAAGCTAATCAAAGTTCATAAGTTCAATTTGAGTTCACCAACTTGCATTTGATGGCTGCAACTTTGGGGACTTGTATCTCCCTCATCCAATGTTTGTTTTCAATATAGTTTATTGTGTTATATTTTCCTAAAAGTCTAATTATTGTGGTCAAATTTTCATATCAATCTAAGTTTTGAAAATTTGGAAGCAAATCAAAGTTCTAAAATTAGACATTTTTGGATTATAATGAACTTAGGTGGATTGTCTCTTCTTCATACAATGTCCCTTTTCAATAAAAAAAAATTGTCAAATTTGTGCATATTAGTCTAGTTCGTTTCATTTAAATTTCATATCAATATAAGAAGTTGTGAGTGATTGAAAAGCATTTCAATAGAAGGAGATTCATGCTTAAAATAATGTGCTTTTTCAACTATTTTTTTTGACATTTCAAAGCCGCTTCATAGACACATTGAGTTAATTGAATGATGTTTTCTTCCACAAATGTCATTGTATGTTTATTTTGAATCACTTTATAGTTTAAAGTTTTTCATTTTGAGTAAGTTTAGAAATCAAATTTCAACTCCAAAAGTGTTTCTAGGAAAGCTTCACTGGCATCCTTTGACAACACTAATTCATTATTATCTCCCAATCTATGTGGTCAATTGACTTCAAATTTGATCCACATCATCTACAACATCATGCAAACAAGGCAAACCAATCATTTTGCTTAAGGTAGGAGGCTCGAACTCCAATAGGGCATTATGAACTGAATATGACTTAGAGGTACATTTCGATTTCTTCAATATACCAAAATGTACAAACTGTGTACATCCTAGGAGGTGGTTGCTTTTAGAGCCCCATGGCATTTCAACTTCAAAATTTCATAACTAATTCCACAAAGCTTCAAAAAAATATGAAACAACTTGGGTTGGATGTCATTTCTTCTTGTCTTTGAAAGAAAATTTATTGGAAAATAGAGTTATTCGCAAAGTGAACTGGAGTTCTCTAGAGTTTCGTCCTCACTTTTGAAACCAAATTTAGCTAGTCTGACACATACTAGACACACATTTATTGAGTTGGGACCACACAGTGGCCCACTTAGGCATGGTTTTGGCTTTGGTTTGAGGCTTGGAAGGTGGGGGGACAATGGCAGCTAAAATCTTGGGATGTGTCATGAACTCTCATTGGCTCCCTCAAATTCTGGTCCAAATTTTTTTCTCACCTTTTTGGAGGTTTAGAAAGTTTGGTCCCCACTTTCCACATCGAGGTTACAAACTGGAGTTTAAGAGGGGACTTTACGAATAACTCTAATATTTCAAGATGTTTTCCCTCACCAAAATTTAGCTTCAACGCTTAAATGATCGCTTTATGGACCTCCTACCTTACGATGGGCTAGTTTATCTTACACATTCAGACAACTTTAGTACATAACTGATGCATGATTTGTAAGTACAATATAGTAAGTTCACCAAGAAGGCAACTAACCTTAAAGCACCATCTATATAGTCTATGTAAATTTCCAAAATCAATTATGCACCTCTTTTTATGAAGCGCTTTCAAAAACAAACTTTGACCCGCAATAACTTTTGCATAATGTATCCAAATACTGCATTCTTTGGTGCATTGGAATGTGCTTTCACTCGTCAACATCACCATGTCAACAACACCATATGAAAATCTGAACAGCCTAGTAATAGTAACTGGGCACAGTACCAATTTCTGGCGCTTTTGGGTGTACCCACTTTAGTTCATCTGCAACATTTACCAAGTTGTTGAATTAAAAGATGCTCATGTCTTCAAGTGGCTGTTTCTTGCTTCTTGCTTTTCATGCGTAGTTCAACTTTGATTTCAAAGTAGCAGCTGAAGTAAAAGAGTTCATCCGCTTATATTGACTTCAACTTGAAAATCCAACCTACCCTTTCAACCCCATGTGGTTGGTCAAATCAATCAGTTCATTAGAGAACGAAAGCAAGCAATGTACCTTCGTGAAAACAGTGAGAATCCAAGAAGCTTATCCCTGTCACTTACAAAGCACAAAGGCAAGGTAAAGAAAATCAATATATATAAGCCTAAAAAAAAAACTTCCACACATCAAGAAGATGAACTCGAATAATGAGAACCTTGACCACCGTCCACTTTGGTAAATTGAATTGAAGTCTTGTTCACAGTGGCCCATTCAAGCAAATCTGGGAATACAGAAACTCTAGTCCACATGGTCCAACAGAGGGCCAGGGTGAACTGACCCCCCCTACTTCAGCCCCTTGGATTATTGTCTAAAGTAGTGCCTGAATGAACCGTTTGCGGAGCTCCTGGCAAGGGTGAAAGTAAAACAAAAAAAACTACACTAATGATGATATTTAGTGTCTTGTACACTAAATGCGAAGGCATACACTAAAAGCCAATTATCCTATGAAAGTAAAAACACTAAATGTCAATTCAAACACTAAATGTACTCCATAGTAAATCTGAAATCTGAAAAGGTTTACATTTAGTGTTAGAACACATTAATGGGAAGGGAAGAGAAGAGAAAGTGGAGGCGGTACATTGAAGTCAGAGTTGTCATATCGGACAATTTTTTACTGCAAAGTTCAAAGCTCTGTAACTTTTGCAAAACAAATCTGAATCAGACATATGATATGTTTTTTGGCATCTACAAAAATTGTAGATGCCAAAAAACATATCATATGTCCGATTCAGATTTGTTTTGCAAAAGTTACAGAGCTCTGAACTTTGCAGTCGGTCCGATATGACAACTCTGATTGAAGTTTAACACAACACTAATTGTCCTCACAGTTCAGATTTATTGTTGCGGCTAGTAGGGGGGTAAAAACACTAAATGTCACTAAACACTAAATATCATCTTTAGTGTAGTTTGTGCTGTGTTAATGCGGATGTAATCACCTCCCTAGACTAATTTGGGGTCTCTGATTGCAAATATGAACTCAAAATTTGCAAATTTTAATTTGCGCAGCACATAAAACATTCCAGCTTTTTCCCAGGATAAAAATGTGGGGTGGGGCAAAAGAGCCTCCGCAAATAGCTCATCGCACTACTATATACATGACCAACCCCTTGGAAAAACACTAAAGTTTAGGAAAAAATTTCCAGGCATAATAGAATTAATTGTAAAGAAAACCTTAGTTTGAAAAAGGATATTAGAGGGAGGTATAACGGAGAATAGCAAGAAAGAAATATGGCACCAAACTCCTTTGAACCTCAGTGTTGGTGCTTCAAGGACTTTTGTCCTATGTTTATCTCCAACTCCAATTCTTGGTCTCCCGCATCATTGCACACACTTTACAATTAACTTTAATAAAATTTGCAAACTTTGAATTCATATTTGCAATCAAAGGCCACAAATTCCTTGCCATGGGTGTAAGTTAAATTAATCAAGCACAAAATAGGGGACTTTCTTTAATATTCTTGCACCCTTGGAATGACTTAGAAGGACCAAGCAAGGGGTCCAATTGTGGTACTCTGTTGTAAGCTTATACAATCCTTTGGCCCCGCTTTGGATATGCTTGTTTAGAAATTTTCTTCATGAATTCAAAGTGGCTATTTTAAGGTTTGTGATGACCCTAAACTACAAGATGATGGTGGAAAGGTACCCAAACGAAATAGTGTGGTTGTAGGTTTGAAGCCTAGTGGTGACATATGGTTTACCTAGTGTCAAAAAAGCCCCTCTGCCTAATGGAAAACACTCATAGTGTGTTCTTCAATACACTTGTTTTAAAAAAAATAGGTATTTTACATTGTTGGATGCATGGAAGGTAGGAGGTATATAAAGTACTTTGGTTCTAAAAGTATCCACCTCTTTAAATGAATACTTTTTGTATGTTTTACTTTCAAGAATTTATCACCTCCTCCCATACGTCAATTGAACAATGCATTAGAATTAGCACATGATACCAAAACACAATGAAAATATAGATACCCACCCACCTCTAAAAACTACTAGAATCAAATTATAGTTTTTGAGTTTTAGGTCAACTATTTTTTGCTTTTTGCAAGCACAAATTAATTTTTTAGATATGCATTTTTGTTGCAAATCCATAAAATGTAATTTGGATATACATGAAATTTTGAATGCATTTTCTATGATTTATTGAGTGTTTTGACTTGAAGAATTTATTTCATTGATTATTGAAGGGCTACTAAAGAATTGCTATTTGGGCACCTTGCATGACAGCTTGAGGCCATCAGTGGCACCATAATTGTTCCTTACAAGCAATGGAAATTTTTTCACTTTTAGGCCCCCATAAATTGTCTTAAAAATGTTTTTAACCTTTTTTCTCATCTATATATTATTTTGATACAACAATATATTTTCTGGATTTTCAAACAAGTCTTTAGAGAACTTCTCATGAACTTACAAATATTTCTCAATGTTTTGCTCTTCACAAACAAATTTTGGTAATAATACACAAATGAATCTTTTACAATATGGATTCAACTACTGATTTTTGATTTGGTAATTTTCAACCTAAGCATCTATATTGTACAAAAATATATAAACTAAATCCTACATACTCTAATATTTTTTGAATTTTGAAGGTGAGATACCTCTATTTGTGTGAAATTTAAAGAAAAAACAACAATACTTGATTCTTTGATTATATAAATCTCATACATGGCAATGGTGCTTGTAAGTGAGTATGAAAATTCAAGCATGTAAGCTTTGAACATATATATAAGTAGATATTCTACAACAACATAGAAGGTGCTTATAATATAAACACTTATAATATAAGTATCTACAACATAGATGCACTATAATCATAGAAGATTTCTATATTGTAGACTTTATATCAAGGTGTATAGTCTTTTAGGCTCATGAGTTCATACTCCTAAGCTCACATATTAGCAACCCTCTTACAAATTGCAATGTATTTCAAATTTAATTTTGTTGCATATGTTCCATATAGTGGAACAATTTAGATCTTGTGATTACAATGTGTTTTTTTTCTACAAATTTTTCATCCAAGAATCTTGATTCAAAAGTGACTAAATCTTGTGGGTTTGTTTTTTCTCAAAATGCAATTTTTTTTTTCTTAAAGTTCATTTATGAAGTTTTCTAAGGATATATCTTTAACTATTTTCATTTGCATTCAATGGCCATTTTTATTTTACTAGGTCAATTATGTCCTAAAATTTGAAAGACAACCACTACTAATCCATTATTCACTTCAACCGTCCTAGTATGCCCTATACCATTGTAACTATAAAATCAAATCAAATAATTTTTTTTATTCAAAAATAATTCAAAAGTATAAATTTTTTGTACCTTATATAGGTTTAAATACCATGAATTAAAAGCTCATGTACCCCTCTTTAGAGAGGGCTTTCTAAGGGTACCAAGAATGCAATTGAAGGATAAACAATGTGGAAGATCTCACTCTAACCAATGAATAAAACAAAACAAATAGCCTAGATTAAAGGTATGGATTAAATTTAACTAGTTATAAATCCATGTAAAGCCTTTGAAATGAAATTCAAAATTTATTCTGATATAAATTGGAATTTGAACCATTTGATGGTTGGCAAGAATTAAGAGTTTGTTCATTTTAGATCCCACAAAATATTTGAAAGATAGAGTCAAGTTACTTTCATGATGCATACCTTAGATAGGAAGGTGAGACTATATTAATAACACTAGAATATATATTACCTCTATGTAAATGAAACAAGTAGCCATGCTACCATAGAATCCATTTCAATGGTACCTTGTAGCATAAGCAGATTTTTCTAATAAAGTATCCATTGAAACTTCTTTGCATATAACTCTTATTAATGCAAAGCCACTACCATTGTAGTTTAGAGCCAATAAGTTTTGGAAAATTTATAATGATGTATTCTACATAAAATATATGTGAGTCGTTCAAAATTTTTTATTTTTGCTAATTGCCTTGTGTAGTGAGAATAGAGGCAATTTGCTAGGTCAAGTTTACACTTAAAAGGAATTAGAGGCTAATTGTCATTCAGATTCTAAAAGACATAATATTCAAAGATATGAAGCAAGGCAAATTGACTTGGCGGTTTTTCCATTAACGGTTGTCTTTTAGCATAGTCATATACTCAGTCAATTTGTCATTTTTACTTTTACAACACACTCGGTTTTCATAGCTAGACTATTTGTTGTGTTTCATGTACCACTGAATTTCTTCAATTCAATATATATCTACTTAGTAAATCGTCATTGCTAGCTGAGTACCTGCAATGAGGCCAGTTTTTATGGCAATTTGACTTTATTGGAAGTAGTTTCTTGTGTGTGTTTTTGTGGATCCAGTGATTGGATTTGTGTGTATGTGAGTTAAACAATTTGCCAGACTGGGCACCAGTGATTGGGCTAGTTTTTAGAGCAAATTGCCTTTGAACTCAATTGAAGAATTCTTTTAATTGTAACTTTGATCCAGTGATTGGATGTGGGGGGGGGAGAGAGTTAAGCAATTTGACAGACTGAGCACCAATGATTGGGCCAGCGTTGAGAGAAAATTGCCTCTGAACTCAATTGTAAACTTTTATTTGTGCATTACTTAAGTCCAGTGATTGGAAGTAATTGATTTTGTGTGATTAGAACAATTTATTGTATGAGCTTAAAGTGTTATGTGATTGTGATTTATTGTGTGATGATGTGTAAATTATTGAGTCAAATTGTCTTTGTGTTTTGTCTATTTGCCTGAGTTGCATTTAGTTTTGAAGTATTGAAAATTATTAAAACCCCTTAATGCAGCTAATTGTCACTGTGTCATATGTATGTGCAATTTGCCATTGAATTTAACGAATTGACTATGTATGGTAATTGTTCATGTATTGGATGCATGTGATGTGTAAGTCAAATTGTCTATGTGTAATGGAGTAATTGAACTAGACCATTCAATTGTACCTCCAGTCAAATTGTCTTAGAGTTTAATTGCAAAATCAAATTGTCTGATTTATTATAAACCGGGGAGAGATCTTTTAGCAATTTGCCTGAGTGAAACAAGAAGAATTAGCCAATTGTCCAGTATGAGTTGGTGTGGTTGGTGAAGAAGTTGTGGCAAATTGCTGGAGTCGAATCGATGCTGAATTAAAGAAATGGAGTTATTTTGGCAAATTGTCAAAATACAAATTGGAACTTGAATTGCCAAACATAAGTGACTTGGCTGAATTGCGAATTGACATCAAGCGTCAACCAGGGAGTTTTGCCTAATTGATAATGAAATTTTATATTATGTCTAATTGCATTTGTCATGATAACAAATTGTTATATAATTGGGAATGAATAAATGAATAAGTAAATCATAAATTTTGACAAATTGCTATCGTTTGTTGAAGCCTTATAGTAAAACTATTCTTCAAATTATTGTGGGTTTTGATTATAGAAAAATTCTATAATTAAAATTAAATTAAATTGTGAAGATAATTTGCATTATCATAATTGTGGAAAATGTCAAACTCATAGAAAATACAATTTGATAATATGAAGATGGAATTAAATTAGAGTCTAATTTCTGAAATTGATAAATTAAATTAAATTAATTCTCAAAAGGAATTAATTAAATTATTATTATTCAAAAGATTAAATTCTTGATAATCCAATTGAAGAGAAACCATGGTCATAGGTCCATAGGAAGTTACTATGACAAATTGCCTTGGTCTTGATGATGAAGTAAAATGACAAATTGCCTTGTGGATTGTAAAATTACCAATAAATTATTTAAGTTAATACAATGAGGGATAAATTGCCATTGACGTTATAAATTGTTCTAAGATAAAATTAAATCAACCAATTGATGTGGATTTGTGTAGTAGCATGGAAATGGAGACAATTGCATATACATTCATGCCTTGCATTAATTAGGGACAAATTGCCTTAGGACTGAGACTGGTTTGATACTCATTTAAATTTGTGATTAGGCTAGTTAAATAGTGATAAAAGACAAATTGCCTGGTAAAAGAATTTCATGGTAATTAAGGAATTGGTCGAAGAATATTATATATATATATATATATATATATATATATATTATATAACTTGTTGCAATGATTAAGTCGGATAGTGCATGCAGGTGACAAATTGCTACATACCCTTGACAATTTGCTATTCCCTCTTAGAATACTAGTCTAGGATTAAGACAACACTCATGCGTCCATAGCATTATTAATGGATTGATCACAAAATTATTTCCTGGGAATAAAAGTGAAACCCCAAATTACCCATTCAAATGTCTTCATATATAGAAATTAGCAATATATTTCAATCCATTTTAACTTACATGTGACTTTAGTCATAATATGTTAGACTATTTGACCATTCCCCTAGATTTGAATCCCTATACTATAATCCTGGGTTTTGTGGAAATTGGACAAATCCAAGATTACAATTTAATAGGTAGATGTCTAGATGTCTAGTTAGTTTGAAAGAGTAAAATATGTATATCCCAAATGGCACCCTAATGCCAAGGCCCAATCATGCCTTTTTAACATTCTAATATTAGTAGTTAAAATATATAGATTGGCCAATTGGAATTTTATAGGGTGAAATTAGATTATATATTTAGAATTTTATAACTACCAAGAACACCCAAAGGGCATTCCAAGAATCACAATAGAATCCAAAAAGATGCCACAATAGTCATCCCTAGAAACAACAATTGAAAGCTATTTATTTTTGCTTTGATTACCTATAATGTTGTTTTTTAATTAAAAAAATGAGTTGACCAAAATACATCTGAAAATTTCTTGAATTTGCCATTCAATTGCCATTTGGGGGAAAATCAATTACTCTGAGTATATGCAAAGACCAAAGGATTTACAATGGATATGCATACCTTAATAATAGGTTAATTTTATAGGTTTTGTGCAAAATGTGGAATTTATAGTTTTGTGCTTCATCAAATGAAGCATCACATCCAATTTTTTTTTCAATGAATTCATTGTGAGCTATTGGGACCTTTGCTCTTTCTCTTGTGGACAATTTTTACTATTAGACTAATAAATGAACTAATATTCAAATAAATGGAGTTTCAATGCATGAAAGAATATATCATTTAGATACTAAGAAGGATTTAAGGTTTAGGGTTTTTTGAAGTTATGAAGGGTTGAAGATTTCTAGGGTCTTTTTTTCAAAAATAAATACATGTAGATGTAGGAGGTGTACATAATGTACATATTTGTTTAAGTAGTGCATTTTGGTGTTTGTATCTTAACCTTAACAAGATGGGCCTACAACTATTTCTTTAACTTTATTTTTTGTTTCTCTTTATGCTCTGATTTTGCAACTATCTAAATATTTAAAATTATTGTGAATTCTTTTAATAGAAAGTGGAAAAATTATACCAAATCCAAAATATGTTAAAAATTTGAAAACATCTCCATAGATTTTTATTGCAATGTAGAACATGACACTTCAAAATATTTATTATGTCACTCTAAAATTAAAAAATCAATGTTTTACAAATATAGGTCCAAATTTTAAATTGCTACAAAATATTCAATTTTTTGTAATTTTTGTAATTTTCAAATTAGAGTAGAAACTAAAATTTATAAGTTTATTTTACTAGAGGATTCAAACTCAAAAAATCATGTTTATTGCTAAAATTTATATAAAGAAAAAAGAGCACAAGTTACCAAAATTTGGAGAGTTCACTCCCTTATATATTTTGCATACAGTTGCAATAATGACCTATTTAATGGGAGGCTATCTATAAAATGACTTATTTATAATATGGAAGTGTTTTAGGGCACCCTCTTTTACGTAAAATCTTATTTCTCACATATTACATAACCATATTTTACATATAATTTTATTTCTCACTTATTATGTAACCCTATTTTATATATAATCTTATTTCTCATTTTTTAAGTACCCTATAGTAAATATTATTTTTTACAAAATTATATAAAATGAATATATTAGACCCTGTTTTTATCAGACAAGATTTCTAAAACTTTTGCTAGTGACTTCCACAAGTATCAAAATAGCCCCTGTGGCAATCTATAGCTTTGCCATTTTATTGTGGAAAGTATAAAATATCACTAGAAAGAATTGTCCAAAATAATTAATTGAAAATGAGTTCAATGTCTATGTAGGTTAGCTCCTGTAAATGCTTGAGTCTTTTTTTGAGATTCTTGGAATTTGCTTTAAATTGAATAAAAATCCATAATCTTATAAATTTTATGAATTTTTGTATGGTAACTATATCAATTCACACTAGACACATTACAAACCTCATTGTATAGAAAATAGAACATTACTTATGGATTGAAAGATTAAAATTTTGATCATCAAGGTGAGAAAATTGTTACAATAATTTGTAGTCTTTCAATTCTTTTTTTGCATGTCAAATCCAAAAATTGGTTGCTCCCAAAAATGACGTTAAAGGGCATAATATGGGCATAATTCCAATCAATTTATGGCTTTTAAAAATCTATTTTATATTTTTTTCAAATAGATTTTTTCTAATCTGATTTTTTCTTTAAGATCTAGTGTATATTGGAAGCTTGTTTCTTAAAGCCCTTGATTCTAAAAAATCAAGATTTGCAATGGACACCCTTGTACAAAATCTTGAATAGAAAAATTGTAATAATTCATTTTTAAACTGATAATTTTAATGCTATAACTAGACTTTAAAAAGAATTTTTTAAAAATAAAATATAAACTACTAAAAATAGCAACTTGATAAGGTTTTATTTTAACTTCAAAGTTTCTTCACCTCCAAAATTAGGTACCTCCATGCTATATAGGGATTTTAAGTAATGTCTTCTACAAACTAGTGCAACATTAATTAATTTCTAATCCTCTTGTAGAAGGTTTTCCCAGATTAATGTATTGTTTTCATACAACTTGTAATGAGTTTGATCAACTCAAGTGTTCTCATCCATGTAGGCATCTTAGCTAGGGGTTAAGAAGATGTCACATTATTGGTTACACAACCATAGGAAGAGTTTTCAAATTAACGGTATTGAGTTGATGATTGGCCTTAAAAGTTTGATTGTACACCAATTTCTTGCCTTCTCTATTTGAAAGATAACAAATTGCTCTCATGCAAGATGGATCAACCAATTTGCAATGTGAATATCATAGGGCCAACACCAAGGATACATATTTTCTAGATGCATGCATTTGTTTTACAAATCAAATCCAACGAAATTATAAATTTTTGATTAAAATTTTGATTTTTTTTAATTTTTGAAGTGGTCTATCCTAAAATTATAAAACCACTTATAGAATTGAGTCATGAAATGTCCTAAAAAAACCCAATACTACTTCTCTATGTATTCAATGGTAGTTAAGTATTTTCTATTTTCTTTTTGTGTTGAATAATTTTTAGGAATTATAATTGCACAATTTGTAAAATATGTGCATTTAAAGTGAAGAAAACATTTTTTTTGTACCTTGCATGGCTAGATTATTTGACTTTGAACTTTAAATCTTTATGGTAGAAAAATTGAGTTGAGAGTCCTAGGAAAAAAAATGAACAAAAAACTTAATTTTCATTCTTAAAAACATTATCATGTAGATTGTAGAAGTAGGTACAAGATATAGAGAAAACTTGAATTATTGAAATCTCTAATATGGAATTGAGAGACACTGATACCATTGGTACACTTCTAACAAACAAATTAAATCATGAAGTTGCTATAATTGCCTAAAAAACAAGATGCTATGTAACTTTCACATCACTTATTCATATGCTTGTTCAAATGAAATGAATCAAAATTTTCCATATAGATCAAAATTTAAAACAAAAATTCTTTAAATTGTTGTGAAATTTTTTTGTTGCTCAATCTCCCCTATTTTGAGCTTAATTGGTATGAATTTTTCTCCAAGGTACCAATTGAAAATAATAAATTTTTCTAGCTTCAAAAAAATATTATAAAAATCGTGACAAAAATTGATATCATAGCTATTTGTTTAGAATCCAATTTGTCTCCCAAGGGGATAGAGGGCCTTTAGGCTTAAAGGATTGACACATCACCCTTATTGGCACTAATGTAGTGATTTTTTTAGATAATGATCAAATTTTGACAAAACTAGGGCTAAAAGTAAGATGACAAAATTGGATAGTAAATGGAATTGGGCTAGTGTATGTTAGGTTCACTTTGTAATGTTGGTGCAAACATTAAATGTCCAATGGATGGCAAAGAATCATTCCATGTAAGATAAAAAGGCGATTGTTCATATTTGGAGTTTTGTGTAGAAAAGGGGAAATTTTACATAGTACTTTGACTTCTAATGAATACTTTTGTTTTTTTTAAGGAAGAATGACGATTCATATTGTTTAAAAAACGATGATTTTCACGGAGACTAGCCCATTTTTACAAGGTTAAATTGTTTGTTGAGCTATGACTTGAACATACCAATGTAAAACTAGTTAAAGATGTACATAGTAGTGATGAATGAATTTTGCAACTATGTCAAAATGATTTGGAAATTTCAAAGCTAGCAAAAGGTTGTCACCAACCTCTAGGATCTAGCTCATTTCATAAATTGAGGGGTTCCTTAGATCGGAAGGAAAGCAAACAATCTCATGTCATTCAAGAATAGTCAAGTGGGTTTGAGGGCAATGACATGAGATCTTTTGTTTTGCTTTGAAGGAATCCTTCAATATGTAAAATGAATCACATTACACAGGTTGTGGCAACCTTATTCTAGCTTTGAGATTTCCAAATCCATTCGACATAGTTGTAAAATTCATTCATTACTACTCTTTGACTAGTTGTGTAGTGACATGTTCAAGTGGTAAATCAATGATTTTAGCATGTGAGCCTAGAGATGAACTTTCAAACTAGGAGTAAGTAGATATCCAACAACCTTTGAAGGTACTTATAACCTAGGTACCCTGTAACCTTAAAAGATGCTTATAAAATTTACACTTATAACATAGGTATCCTGTAACACTAAAAGTACTTATAAAATATACACCTACAATGTACATATCCTATAACCTTACAAAATGGTGCTTATAAAATATACACTTATAACATAGGTACCATGCAACCCTAAAATCTCTCAATTGAATCACGAACGCATGCCACTTGCCATGGTTAATAGGAGAACTGAAATAAGTTAACTCCTGTCTGTGGAGACCCTGAGTCCCTGGCTTACGGATGTCCCCAGCCGAAACGGGAAAGTGAATGCTATATAACCCTTACCCGTTGTCATCGGAACCTCTCGTCTACGGTACAAGAAGGGGAAGTTGCATCCCCAGCAGCATCTTTGCGCTTGGGGCAATGACGCAGTTAGTGAGGTTCTACCGAGACGCGTCAATTGCTGGTTGAAAACTATTTCCAACCCCCCTGCGGTGCCCGCAAGGGCGCCCCAGAATTTCTGAAAGGTTGGCCCTAGGCTCCAACCTCGCATCACCAAAACTAAACTGCGTAATTAACGTGAGCGCTTCCCGAATCAGTGGGCTAACATTGGCTCGCAAATTGGACTCAAAGAATGAAATGAGGCCTGTGATCAGCCACATCCGATATGGAAACGTTACTAATACTGTTGCTCACTGACCCTAATCGATACAAGACAAGACGCATAACCAACTGCAGAGAGCAATATCGATACTCTGCTCAGGTCCATCTCTGCAAGGTTTATCATTTAGACTACGAACGAGGACAACGATGATTGGAGGTGATAATCGGGCCAATGTTCAGAGCATTGATCTGCAACTAGATTACTGACACCATCAGTGGAGCTAAGTTATGACCTCCAAATTGCAGGTTTCATAGTCCAGGAAGCTAAGAAATGTTCAACTGCGGATGATGGAAACTCCACAAAGCTGCTTGCAGAAGTCGACTTCAGCATACGTCAAAACTGCAGAGAAACGTCTTCGAAAGCCAAACAGAGGAAAGGCATCACACGTGAAATATATTTCCACGGTTGAGTGTTTCAAAAAATTGAACCTCGCAAATGAACATCAGATTCCTTGCCTCCAAATCTTGACGAACATCCTCGTTCAGGAAGGATACATAATTTGTTGATCCTACCTGTTGGTGTTACAACCTGCTTTTCAGAGAAAGGTAAATGTTCCAAGTCCGTGTTTCACAATGTACACAAGAAACGGCACTTAGTCACAGCAATTTCATTACGAAATAGTCGTACACCGCAAATTCAAGAAGCAGTCAGTAAGCCCTAAGGTTCACACGACCAAAAGAGCTCGCTTCCATGTCTGAACGAGTTGAAATAAATCATTTAGGAAGCTTTTAGGAAGGTGACAAAATGTAGCAAAAGAACGAATGTCGTAAGCTCTTGGGCGATAGCAAAGTAATATCGGTTATTGGAAGTTAATATGATTGACTGTTGGCTTCCAAAGTATACGATTCTCTTACTTTTGGTTTGGGCACTTGGGGGTTCAATGTGCTTCAACAATATCACCAAGGATCATAAATACTCACCAAGCGGAAAGGGGGTCAGCTAGCGTAAACCGCAAAGTCATGATTCGTAGTTACCGATCTCGAATGAGAGTATGCATTCCGTGAGTCCGTGAACAATCAACGCATCATGTTTCGACTGCCTCTCTAAAACTGTTTCAAGCATCCAGTGTAGGTAGATTTTTCCACCATGTGAAAAAAGAGCTGCATGACTGCCAGGTAATTAACCCCACTTTAATATTCAGTATTAATTTGAGCACCAACTGAAGGGAAACTCTTCAACCACAGATGATAACTGGAATTCTGAAAAGATCTGTCACCTTCAGTATCATTCAAATGAAGCTGTTGTATTAACGAATTAACAATACCGGGAATGTGGTCTATAACAAACAATTTTGGGTATATCTTGCAAAGATCTGACTAATTTACACGCGGATACGTTGCACTATCAGATCGATAGCCACATGATTGTCTACTCCACGGGGTAAGATGATATCCGAAAACTTCTTTGTTGGCAATATGGGAACCAAATGCTGGCTTCACAAACCTGGCGGTACTGCATATAACTCCAAAAGTCAGTTCCTTTTCATTCCAGGTGCTACGTAGTTCATCTGTACTAATTAGGGATCCATGGTCAATCGGATATCAAGGTCACAAGATTGACATCGAATAATTCACGACAGGAGTTTCAGTACATTAGACTATTTCAAGAACTTTTAGATAACATCATAACCAAAACCCTCCGTAATTTCACAGTGATCACATGGAGGCCTCTCCATAATACGTAGGGAAGTTTTCGTGAGATCACTATGACCAAACGGGGAACTCCCCATTAAGATTATCATGTTGTCTACAAGTCCCGCAACAGTCTAATTGGACTGAGAACCTCGGCATCTCCAGCTCACTGATGCAAGTAGAGAAAGAGACAACGAAACAAACTCATTATTGCATTGATCGAAATCTCACCAGGATGATCGAAGACATACTGTATTCTCTCAAATTAGTCAATTCCTCTGGTGTCAAGCCGCGGTTGAAACAATCTATTGAACAACAATGTTGGTTCCCACGTACAAGAGGATGTACAAGGCCACCTAATACTCATCGTCAAAGTGCCCGTCAGAGTATTGGGTGCTCTTGTACCATCTCCGCAGAAATGAGTCGTCGTCGCTTCCATGATGGTCTCCGCTAGCTTCTTTGCATTTCCCTGGCACTCCCATATGCAACCACTTGCATACCCGCCCTACCTCATAGCCAAATACGAACACTAATTTCTCTTCCTTCAAAAATGTTCACTATGAGTTTTTTCATCTTCGTTACGCTTATCGCCGCAGAATTTATATCCGCTGCAATGAAACAGAAAACCTCCATCAAAAACCAGAACAAAACAGAAAGGGGTTTGTTGAAGAGCAATGAGGTTTACCTTGTGACAAAGACCTAATCTCGTCGCCATCTCTTTAATTCACACAAACAAAAACCGAACAACAAAATGCACGATTCAAGTTTAGCACACCCTTCTTCGACAAGACCGTGATAATATATACCTGCAATGCTGGCAACCCAGAAAATCTGAAAGCCAAGCATGGGAAGATGCCAAATGAATAATCTACTTGCAGTTGCGTGCTAGCAGGGCTGGTAAAACTGTGACGGTGGTCGTTGGACGGCTCTTGCCCTCAGATCCTCCTTCTTTCTTCCTCCTACAATCTGCTATAAGTTTACAAGTGCAGTGACCATACTCTCTTGGCTTGTGGGCCATCAGATCGTTTGTGCTCCTGTAAAAACCTCTGCAACCGATCTTGTTGGGGAAAGGCAACATGAAGTCTCCAAACCAGAGCATGAGGTCTCCAAACCACTGTTGAAGCAAGGGAATTATCTTTAGTGTGAGTCATGAATGTGAGGCATTGGGCTCATGACATTTCTTCTTGGATACCTGGCTCTTCTGAAGGACGCTGTGGACATTTAGTGTCCGATAAATACCAAGGCTAGACCAACCTATTAGCACCCTGATTTGCAATCTCACTATCTTGGGGCCAATTCCAAGAGGGACACATATTTTTCAGAGGGGTGTGCATGTTTCATGAATCAAATTTAAGTGGAATTATAATTTTCCGATCATAATTGTAATTTTTGTGAATTTTTGAAGTGTTCAGCCCTAAATTACAAAAGCATTCATGACTAGGGTCATGAATGCCCTAATAACAACCCATAACCACCTTCTTATGTCCATATAAGCATCTACGTATTCACCAATCACCTATTGCCATGTTACCTTAAATGACATAAATGCATTGATTTTGTCATATTTCTAGATAGAATTGACTCATTTTTCGATAGATTTGGATGGAGAATGGGTGGAAATGGGGCCAAATTAATATAGGGTGACAGAAATGGATTGCAGATGGAATGAGGTTGGTCTACCTTATTCATCCTTGGCATCAGAGGTGGAAACTAGAGACCTTCTATAGTACTTTGACTTCAAATGAGTTCTTTTGTTTTTTCAGTACCAATGATTTATACAGTTTTAGAAAGGATGATTTCCAGGAGTGGAAACCCTTCACCCTTTTAGGATTAAAGGATGGACCAAAAACCATTGATTTCAAGCCTTGTTGCTCATCACTCAATTTGTTGCCATTTTAGAAATGAAAAATTTTGAATTTGTTTTTCAAAGATGAAATTACATATCTTCTCTACTTCACAAAAAAATTAGATTTTTTTGAGGTTAATTGATTTTAATGAGAATTTTTGAAGCAAAAAGTAAAAAAAAAAAAATTTAATAGAAAATTATCTCAAAAAATCTGAAATTTTCATCATGTGTGTACATTCGAGTGAAAAATATAATGGTGTAAGCTCACTTTCCATATCATTTTATAATTAGAATGTAATAGACATTGAAAATACATCCAAAGTTCAAACTGCAATAAAATATTCAATATTACAAATTTTTACAAAATATCAACAGGAGTAGAAACTAGAATAGAAGATCTTCATTTCAATAGTTGGGCTCAAACTCTAAAAATACCATTTTTGTAGAGAAATATTTTAGATTTACTCAATTCCTCAAACTACACTAAAATGACAAATTTTGCCATTTGCTTTTTCTACTTACTTCTCAACTACATGAAAACAAACATTAATTAGACTAAAAATACAATTGGATACTCTTTGTAATTCAATATAAAAGGTCATGGAAAAAAAAGTAAATGAAAAAAATACTTCTAATCTCTTCTTATGATTGTAGACTATCATCCAAACGCCATAAAGTGGCACAAGTGGTAGTCAAATGATTGGTCTGTGGAAATCATGCTTTTTGATATCATGCAAATCATCTACTTTAAAAAATTCAAAAGTATTCATTGGAGACCAAACTATTGTTCATGACCTCCCATTTCGCACAAAATTCCAAGGATGAATAGTTGCAATTTTGTCTTACATGCAAGAATTCTCTATCATCTATTGGACCATTCTAATTTGCAACATCCTTATGAGATTAAAGGACATTGCGAGCCCCATGGGCTCTTTGAAAGTCAATTTTGAATTTTTACATGGTTCTTGATTTTTATATTTTTGAGCTAATCTAAGAATATGAAATCCTAAAGATCTACATTTACTCCATTTGAAATTTTTTCAAAATTGACATTGTAGTTTCTTATGCCATTTAAGATAATTGAAAGCTCAAAATACACCACTTTTGAACTTTCCTATTAAAATTCTCTTTATGTAATTTCAAAGATTACATCAATTACATCATGATGCTTTACACTATTATTTCTATTTGTCTTAAAAATCTTCTATTATTTAAATCATTTTTTTGAATTACATTAGATGAAATTTGTGGGCAAAAGAAACCCGTCTGAGGCTTGTTCTTGAAACCATTCTTGATTTTATAGGCCATTGTCAAGCCAACAATTTAAAAAAAAATATTGGTCTTATAATTTTTCTTAAAGTTCAATTTTTTTTAATTTTAAATTTGTTGATGTGGCACATCCTTGACTACATTAATTGTTTGTATTTTTGCGTTTGTAGTTGGGGAACTCGCAATCTTCTTTTGTTCTCAAATTTCTTCTAATGCTAAGATTCTTTTAAAGAATTTTTTTTGAAAAAGTATGCACTAAAATTCAATTTAATGTTTTTATTTATGAAAAAATGAAATCAAATTCTAGACATATATTACTACTTGTGAAAAATATCAAATTCTTCAAATGTGTATTTTAATGTAGAAATCTAATGAAGTTTGACCAAACCCAACCATTAAATGTTCTACGAGGGTTAAATGGAAAGAAAGATTGAGTCAACCCCTAAACATTTAGAGTATTCTTTAGAATTGGCAATTTAAAAAAATCAAATATTTGGAAGAATATTATGGATTCGAGATACAAATTAAAGTTGTAGACTTTGAATTTTAGATTCCATCTAGTATATGGTTAGATTCACCAATTTTTTCACCAATACTTTTCTATAAATTTGAAGGAAAGTTCAATTATAAGCAAAATATTATCATTAAATTGAAAGTAACTTTTTTTGGAGTGCGTTTGAAACAAGGTTATGTTAATACATGGATTTTTTTAAAGTTTTTGTGTTATTTAATTTTATAATTAATATCATTTTTGTAAATTTGGTTTTAAACTAGACTCGATGCAATTTTGGCTTGATCAACCATTTGACACACTTCTACATTTTTAATTTTAGAAAAATATGTACTCAAAATAATCCCAAATTCAACCCTTAGATAGAAAATCAACTTGATAAAGTATCTCTAAAAATAGGATGAATTTCATCCAAGCATTAATAAGAAAAAAGTGATTTTCAATCTATTCATCATCTAGAAATTGGATGTCAAAGCACTTCAAGGTTAGTCAGAAATTGTATACAATGTGGGGCTAAGGATTGGAGTTTGAAAAAAATATAGGACAAAACTCTTGGAGCAAAACTAAGGTTTGATGGAGTTTAGTGCTTTAAAGAGTTTTATCATGTGTTTTTCTAAAACTCTACATCTTTATTCTACATTGCACACATTTTACAATGAACTCCAATATTCACAAGTTCTTTTTTAAGTTTTTAAAGTGTTGACCTCGTATGTTTCTAAAAGCTATATATTCAAGTGATTCAAAGTTTGTGCAATAAATGAGGACATGTTTATTTGTCGTAGAGTACATTTGTCAATATATCTTTACAAATTGTATATAAGAAAAATTAGAGAGATTTTCAAATTTTCACTATAAAATTTCCTTTTTTTTAACCTTGTATAATGTTTAGCTCTAATGTTTTTTCTATCATACTAGGGTCCTTGTAAGGTGTGTGTATCCATTATATATAGTTGTTATTATTAAAAAAGTTATTTGGAAATTGGGTAAAACAATAATAGAATGAGTTTTGTTTATTACATATTTACTTCCAAAGTTGATAGTAGGACCATTGTACACTAACATCTTGAAAAATAATGTAATCACTATCAAAATGGTGGATTCATTAATCCCTAAAGGTTTTTGACTATATTTTCACAAAAACTACTTCAAAACTATCATTTCTAGGACAACTACCAAATTTTAGAATTTTTTAAAATTTGGAATAATGTAACCATAGGATCTTTTAATGCACTAGCTCAAAAAGATGTAGAAATTTTTTTAGAAATTTTCGTTGTGTAGATTGCAAGATATTAGTGTTTGAAGTTGCAAAAGTCCTTTTTTTACCATTGCAAAAATCCAAGTAGCTGCAATTCAGAAGGTCACATTTGTATGATTTTTTTTTCAAAATTGTTGTTACTCTTTAGATTCATTCTTCAATTCAACTTGGCTACATGCTTGAAAATTTTCAAATCATTTGGAATTGTACAATATGTACAAAAGAAATAGTAAGTAGAAAGAAGTAGAGAGTGATTCAAAATACTAAAATGTTAACAATTTATTTGTTGAATTGAAAAATGACAATCCCAATGGTTCAAATGTTGTAATAAACAATCTACACCCATTTTTAAATTTTTTTTCAAAAATATTGAAAATTGAGTAAAATAAAGGACTTCAAAGTTTTTTTTAGAGTAGGGAATCCATAACTACCTGGAAATTGAAATTCTTCATAACTTTTGACTCATTAATCCAAATGGAATTATTCAAAGCTTTCCACATATATATAAATCTATGAAATCAATTTCAAATTTTTATTTCCAAAAAAGGTAATTTTTTTAATGTGCTCGAACTGCCCGAGTTGAGAAACAAACAACATATCATGCGATAACTTTTCAACCATGTATTCAAAAGTTACAAAAACTGTTGGGCTTTGAAGATAATCCTCGTCCACACCTTCTATTAAAGTTTGGTTCCAAAACATTAAAATCTCTAGTCACATGTACCTGCCCATAATCGCTATGTTGTCAAGAAAGGCACTTTGGTCCTTTAGGGGTTAAGTGACACTGGTTCAATTATTTCTATAGCCTTTTCCATTGATATTTTTTTGTATTGTCCTTACACATTTATGAGTTTTCTAATGTATTGATATTTCAACACATATGATGAAAGAGACTCCAAAATTTTTTAGATACATAACTTTCTTTGTCAAAATACCACACCTTACAGTATTGTTTCATTTTACAGTGGGGTACCAATCAAAATGTCGTTTTTGAATTCATAATGAGAAAATTTTTAGTACTGCCAACTTTGAAAGCCTCCCGAGAGCTCAAAAATTGGTATTTACCACAAATTTCTTACCACAACATCATCTTCAAGTTAATTATATGTATAACAAATTTCAAGGCCAAAAGATTCACCAAAAAAAAGTTATTCAAAATCTACCAACATTGGTAGCTGTAGAAATTCTTTTACTGCTGCCAACTATGACAGCCTCCCAAAGATTGAATTAATTAATTTTTTGCCATGAAATTTTTGTCATGAAACAATATCTATGTTTTTAATATGTATAAAAAATTTCAAGGTAAAAATTTTCTTTTTAAGAAGATATTTGAAGTCTCCCAATAGGTGTAGTTTTGAGAAATTTTTCACAATTACCAACTTTGACACCCTTCCAAGGGCTGAAAAATTGGTTTTTTACCATGAATTTTTTTTGTGAAGTCATCTCTATGTTGGTAATATGTGCTCCAAATTTCAAGTTCAAATGAATTACCAAAAAAAAGATATACAAAACCTCCCAACATGCTAAGAATGATGAGTTTCAAAATATTTTAGTCACTCTACACCTGTGAAGATACCACAATAGAGCATAATCTTAAATTTTTGTAGGGCAGGGTGTGGGACTTACCAAAGAATATGCTTACTTGTTTAAAAATAATAAAAATATCATTTAGAGGGTTGTTTGCACTGTTCAGCAGTGGGGCTCTCTAACTGTGTCCGGGATGGGTCATAATCATTTGCCCTGCAAAGGGGCCGATTTTGAATCAAATTCTAACCCATGCGATGGGGATGCTCTTAGCTTTTTTTTTCATGCTTTCCCGTTGTCACTCTTGTTTTTCTATCTTCGCTCATGCTTGTTGGAGGGTCCTTCGAGCTTGGAGTTCACATGATTCCCAGTGGAAGTTGCTTGCGGCCATATTGTCGTTGTTGAGATAAGATAATGATCCCAGTTAACTAAAGTAAAGTGAGACTTAGACTAAAGTAAAAGTGGTACTCCTACTACTAATATTGATACTACTGAGGCTATAACCCCCTTATATATATGTATTCATGTATCCATCCTAATACACTTGTTGTCTTTGCTTTAGCTATTGTATTTGCTCAATCTCTCCATCACAATAGTCGTGGGTGGGCATCGTGGGGTTCATTTTTGTTGTATTTGCGACGTACGTGGCAGCATGGCATGAGCATTTTTGGTGGAGACTTTTTCTGTGCTTGCATTGAGGCTTTGGGGCTTGGGTCACAAAGGTGCTGGAGGGTTCCTACTGTTGCCGAGAGGGTCAAAGAGGTGGTGGAAACGACACGATCTTGGTGGAGGCGACACAAAGCTGGTGGAGGTGTCTTATGCGTGGTTTTTTGAGGTGAATCAGTCTTGCTCTAATTGGA
The DNA here is from genome assembly GCA_947034885.2 of Thuidium tamariscinum. Classification (NCBI taxonomy): domain Eukaryota; kingdom Viridiplantae; phylum Streptophyta; class Bryopsida; order Hypnales; family Thuidiaceae; genus Thuidium; species Thuidium tamariscinum. The sequence goes on along the minus strand of OX344750.2, from coordinate 47,418,544 downwards.
GGAGGCAGCGTACGTTGGTCGTGGCATCATTTGCATCTCCAGGTACCTTACTTGTGTTCGTACCGTGGGTCGCATCATATCTCCAATTTCAATTTAGGCTCCTTGTTTGTATTCCTTGCTAGGGTTGCGGCATGATCTCCAATTTTAGTTCTCTTAGGGTTTGTATCACGTTGTTCTTCTCTCTAAATCTTAGCAACAATTTTTGTCGTACATTCCATCTTTTTTTGGATGCAGCATAGAAGAAGATTTAAGACAATAATTTCTTCCGGAAAGAAAAAGCAAGCGGAAGCTATTTCTAGCTTGGTGGAGGATACTTTTTTCCTGTCGATGATGAGCATTATCGAAATCAAACGAGATGATGAAACCAGTTTGGGCAAGTATAAGGCATAACTAGGGGGCAAACCTGTCTCTGAAGTTCTGGACAGCATCTTCATGAAGCATGGGCTCGGCGTCTTAGTCGAGGACAACTCCATAGATCTTATGAAGAGCGATCTGTTCACTGCATGATACACATACACGTTTCAGCCATTGATAAATGTACCCCTTCTAGGTGAGGGAATTTTATTTTATTTTCTGCAATGTATTTGTTCTTAGCTACTCCATTGCAATAAGGGATTTCAAGTTGGGGATACGTTTTATATAAACCGTGGTGGGAGTGTGCCAAAATCATTGAATATCACTATAAGTAACTCATGTTTTAGATGACGGATTTTAGGTGACATTTAATGTAGTAACTTGTGTTTTTATGTCAACAATGATGTCCGCCATAACATCAAGATGTTCGTCATCTAAAACATGAGTTTCTTATAGTGTATAAAAGGGTTTGTATAGAAAACTTTTCAATGCGCACTGTAATTGTGCTACTCTTTTTCTTGGTGTGGAGTTTGTTGAGGTAGCAAATGACTCAGATTTTCTAGAATGATGTGTCCCAATTTGAATTTCATTTCATGTTTTTTGTCAATCCTTTCTTTAGTGTGGTGATCATTGTTGTGGTAGCTATGTTGTATGAGAAATTTTCACCGATAGATTTATAGGCATGAAATAATCGAAACGTTGAGTTTTTAACGAGCTGCAAAGTATATTGGATGGTGCCAACCACCGTGCCACTAGAACAGGATCTAGAATGATCCAGCAGGTTCTAAAATTGTAGTTATCTATCACTACCATTGCAATGCACTCCCTTATAATACTTGAATGCTTGTTTTTTAACCAGGTTTCGGATGGTAGGGTGACAGAATTGTCAAATTGATTTGAGCTAGATTTTAAACTTTCACCATCTCCATGTCGGAAGTCAAAACCTACTGACTTAGTACAACTAGTGTGGTTGTAGGTTTGAAGCCTGGTGGTGATAGATGGTTTACTTAGTGTAAAAAAAAGCCCCTGTGCCTAATGGAAACACTCAAAGTGTATTCTTTTATACACTTTTTTTTAGAAATGGATATTTTACATTGTTGGATGCATAGAAGGTAGGAGGTACATAAAGTACTTTGGCTCTAAAAGTATTCACGTCTTTAAATGAATACTTTTTGTATGTTTTACTTTCAAGAATTTGTCATGTCCTTCCATAAGTCGATTGAACAATGCATTAGAATTAGCGCATGATACCTAAACACAATGAAAACATAAATACCCACCTCTAAAAACTACTAGAATCAAGTTGTAGTTTTTGAGTTTTAGGTCAACTATTCTTTTATTTTTGCAAGTGCAAATTAATTTCTTAGATATGCATTTTTGTTGCAAATCTAAAAATGTAATTTTGATATATATGAAATTTTGAATGCATATTCTATGATTTATTGAGTGTTTTGACTTGAAGAATTCATTTCATTGATTATTGAAGGGCTAGTAAAGAATTGCTATTTGGACACCTTGCATCAATAGCACTATAGTTGTTATTTACAAACAATAGAAAAAATTTCACTTTTAGGCCCAATAAATTGTCTTTAGAAAATTTTAAACCTTTTTTTCAACTTCATATTATTTTAATACAACAATATGTTTTTTGGATATTCAAACAAGTCTTTAGAGAACTTCCATGAACTTACAAATATTTCTCAATGCTTTGCTCTTCACAAAGAGATTTTGGTAATACTATGCACATGAGTCTTTTACAATGTGGATTCAACTTCTAATTTTTGATTTGATAAATTTCAACCTAAGCATCTACATTGTACAAAAATGTATAAATTAAATCCTACATACTCTAATATATTTTGAATTTTGAACGAGGGATACATCTATTAGTGTGAAATTTAAAAAAAAAGACCATTGATTATTTGATCATATAGATCTTATATATGGCAATAGTGATTGTAAGTGAATATCAAATGCAAGCATGTAAGCTATGAATATATATACAAGGGTCATTGCAAAAAACACTAACCACTTTTGTAGAACTTTGCAAAATTTGTTCTTGTCCAATGCTATAACTTTTGATTGATGAATGCAATGCCCAAACCAAAAAAGCTATTTCTAGAGTTTTTGATTGCAATCATATTCTATATTTTTTAGAATTTAAGAAAAACCATCTTATATTTAAAAGTTATTTTTGTTAATTTGTCACACTTTTAAGATTAGGTTTTTTTTATACAATTGATTAGTTTAAATTAATGATTTTTGGTTGAAATTTTTGTGGTATGTTTTTGTAGTAGGTATACATGTCCCTATTAAAGGGCATCTAAAAAAACATTATTTTATGACCTCTACATAAATGCAAACAAGCCTCCCTTGCGCGCATACTTCAAAACATTAGAAATGATTTTGAACTCATTTTCTTAGTCAAACCTCATCACCATAAAGTCTTCTCAAATGGACAATTTTTATTTTTGTTCAAAATTGTTTTTCCTATTTTTTACAAATTAAAATGTCAATGTATGCATTTTCTTTACTAGAATTCAATGTCCAAGATGATGTCCTAGAAAATACACATGTTGGGAGATTCTGTATATCTTTTTTTTGGTAATTCATTTGAACTTGAAATTTAGAGCACATATTACCATTATAGAGATGACTTCACAAAAAAAAGTCATGGTAAGAAATCAATTTTCCAGCCCTTGGGAGGGTGTCAAAGTTGGCAATTGTGAAAATTTTCTCAAAACTACATCTGTTGGGAGATTTCAAATATCCTCTCAAAAAAAAAAATTTACCTTGAAATTTTTTATACATATTAAAAACATAGATATTGTTTCATGACAAAAATTTCATGGCAAAAAAAAAATAATTCAATCTTTGGGAGGTTGTCATAGTTGGTAGCAGTGAAAGAATTTCCACAACTACCAATATTGGTAGATTTTGAATAACTTTTTCTCGGTGAATCTTTAGGCCTTGAAATTTGTTACACATATAATTAACTTAAAGATGATTATGTGGTAAAAATTTCGTGGTAAAATACCAATTTTTGAGCTCTCGGAGGCTTTCAAAGTTGGCAATACTTAAATTTTTCTCACTACGAACGACATTTTGATTGGTACCCCATTGTACATATTAATATTCTAACTAGCCTTATGTTCTATTTTGTTATTCATTTCAAATGTTTTAACCTTGGAGGGTTGATTTTGAAATTGTTTGGTTCTAATTTTCTAAGTTGATTTCAATTGAAGGTAAGCCCAAGAAATACATTGCTTAGAAAGTGACCTTAACATTGTTTGAAGGATGGATTCACAAAACCTTATCTGTACGGAAGTAATGTTGTTTTTCCCACATGATTCCAAAATATGCAATTGTAAGTGTACCTTTGACTATTAGGATAAAAAGGAATTGCATTTAACTTCCTACAAAAACAAGTCTAGAAATCTTTAAGAATACCTTACATTCTTATAAGATGAGAAATATTATTTTTGAGAATTAAGTAATAAATTGATGAGCCTAGCAAGAGTGATAATACATTACTTGGTAGTAAAACACAAGCCAAAAAAGCAATAGGTGCATTTGCGCATTCATATATCTAATTTAATTGCATAAAAAATTTGATCATTGTTTTATTATAAAAATACCTAATTTTTTGTTGGATCTTCTTAGAAGTCAAAACAATATTACATAATCACTTTCTATAAATAAAAAATGAGTTTTTAGAATTATACTAAAAAACTAATGTGTCTAAAAATAATCACGGATTTCTTATGAATAGAGGCGACATATTTTAAGCTATAGATTAAAGATGTTGGTTTATAATAGGGTCACAATTAGGTGAAGTTATTGTATTCAAGATTGCATATAAAATAAAGGATATTATTTGCATTACATTAATCAACCATTTTAAGAAATATAGGAGTATGATTTTTTAAAGATTTATACTATGAAGTTGTTGAAAAGTCTACAAAATAACATAACCAAATTTATTGAAATAATTATTTTGTCAATCTATGGATTTCATACATTTGACCCCTAAAGGACCATTGTCCCTTTAAAGGACAAAATAGATTTCAAACATGATCCTAAGACCTTAATTTTTGGTGAAACTTTTTGAAACTTTTCTATATGATAGAAAAAGTGATTAGCTTTGTCTGAATATAATCTTTTTTTCAATTGGTGCTCGGGAGCTAAAGTTATACCACAAAAATCCAAAAATTGAACTTGATAGTCACCAAAAAAAAATTGCAAAATGTTGAAATTAAAAATTTTAACTTTCAATCTAAAGTAATATGTATTTGTCTATATGTGAAGCTTTGAATCCCTTTGATCCATCTTATTTAGATTAGTAACTATAGGAATGAGAAAGTTAAAGAAAATCTGTTTTGGACACAATCTAAACATCATCTTGAAAAAATAAGTCATAGGAATTATTTCTTAACGTAAATTTTACAATTTAAAAAAAATTTAAAGAAATTACATTTACTTGATAGAAAAATATCACCATTGGAAATACTGTGTTTCAATTCCATCTTGGAGTTATTAATCATTTAGTTTTTCTTTTAATCTTAGACCTACTTCTACTTATCAAATTTTTAAAGAATAAAAATCAAGTATTTTTTTGTGATTTTTTTTCTAGACTCTCAAATCAATCTTTTAACACAAAAATTTGAAGTTCAAATTCTATAGACCAAAGTTGTTTTTCTACAAATAGCAATCAAAGTCATCTAAATTGCAAACCACTATTTAGAAAAATTTCAACTTTAAATACTCATATCTTCCAATCTGTTAAGTCAAATTTCATGAAATTTTACCACATGATCTGAGACAAGTTAAGCACAAGATCCTAGGTTAAAATTTAAGGAATTTTTTTTCTAAGATAAATGCAACAAAAATGAAAGTTTTGAGTGTTTTTGACATAAAAACGGCCTTGGTCCTTTAGGAATTATAAGTATTGAAGATCAATGTTGGTTGTATCTAATAATCCTATTTTTTTTTATCATTAAGGTCTTCTAGTCTTCATTGAATAAAATTCAATCATTACATTTCTTAATATGCAAACAATATCTTTTATCACTTATGTAGGTTGACATGATAATCCTCATAGCAAGGCTTTACATTCACATCATCAATACTTGAGTTGAAATCACTAGAAGAAATCCTTGTTCATTTAAATAGAACACGTCAGGGAGATTGTGTTGAGATTGCGTTGCTGAAAACGCGGAAAAACACAAAAAAACGCGTTTTCAGTGTTTTTCAGTGTTTTTTCAGCGTTTTCAGCGTTTTCTTGCGTTTTCAGCAACACAGTCTCAACACAATCTACCTGACGTGTTGTGTTGAAATAAACAGGGATTTCTGCGTTTTTCTTCTAGTGAATAAATATCAAGTTCTTCAAATGTTGATAATTAGTGGTAATTTCACATGGAGGTATATATAAACTTGATATAAGGTTTATAATTAGCAATGTAAATGTAGTCCAAAGTTGTATTTTAATTCAATTTCATGACCCTAACTAGTAATACATTTTACACACAATACAAACAACAAACCTTCCAAGAAGACTCGGGAGGTAGTTTAGCTTTATCAAGCCCTACCTCAAACCACAATTAATAATGTTTGTCAAGACTTACAGCTTACCATGATTCTTTGTGCTTTTGAGAATTCTTTTTCCATTTCTCTTCTAATAGCAAAGAGTGTCTCCACTTGAAAATCCTATTATTTAATGGAAGTCTTTTTGTGATCTTTCAAATTGGATTTTCTTCCAATTTCTTCAACACCTATCTTCTTTATCTATATCTTTTGTATAAAATTAGAAATTTTGACCTTACAGATCCATTTGAAGATCTCTCCTTCTTTATTCCAAAATCTTTGGAGATGACTTTTTCTTCTTTCATCTTCATTAACAATTTAGTTTTGTCATGTAAAATGCCAAATCTATTAATGAACCATTAAGGACATTACATGCAATTCCTCCACATCTTCATTATACTATGATTGTGTTACATACAAACATGGAGATTGAGAATTTTGACCTACTGACAAAAATCTATGATCTCCAATTTTATGCAATGAAAGTCTATGACTTTGAAGTTATGACATTGCAATATCCATGATCTATAGAGACTCATGGCTCTACATTCTTGTTTGAGAGAAATATCTTTTAGGCAAGTTACCTTCTATTGTACACAATAGAAAAGAGAAGAAGAAATTTTTCAAGCAAAAATACAATTTGAATATATATAGACAACAAAGGATTATGGACTAGTTTGAATATTAATTATTTGATCATAAAGCTATTTTGTAAAGAAGCCTTATCAACAAACTTTTGAAGTGCTATACTATAGCTTTTGTTTATGATTTAAATATCAATATTCAATGGGACCTTCTTTTTATTTTTTTATATTATAATTATCATCATTACTTTATACAATAGTATTTTAAAACTTTCATTTTATAATTGCCACAGTCTTGCATGATATTTGTTAGGTTTATCTACCTCTTTGAAGTGGTTAGAAATCTTTCAACCTAAAACTATGATACCATTGTCTTCAACCTCTACATAGGATGTCATGTATTTGGACCTATTGTCCACCAAATTTTCCTTGGAATATGGGCCTTGTGTAAACTAAAGTCAAATCAACTTTTATGTATCTACTAATCACATGGCACATAATTTGAGTGGTTACATGACTTGAGCTTGGTGTAAACCAACCCTTAAGTTAATTCAAGAAGGAAGGATTGGTCACTAAAAAAATCAATCTTTTTGGTATTGTCGAAATCATTTGTTGAAGAAAATTGAAGAACATTCATTAGAAATCAAACTATTGAAAGTGCAAGACCTCTCAAATTTTTTCTAAAATTCCTAAAAAGAAGACTTGCACTTGTATCCTAGATCAAAAAATTCTTTGTCATCCATTGGATACTTAGTGGTTGCACTATCCTTTTAGAGTAAACTAGCCTTATTGACACTATTAAGCCCTTTTGTTACAATGAAAAAAAAAAAGTCCGTTAAACCCTAGGTGTTGAGACTCATCTTTAGAACTTGTGATTTTTGGAAAAATCATCATAAACTAATCTTTGGAAGAATATTTTGGAATTGAGATTCAAAGAAGAATTATAGATTTTGAGTTTTAGATTCTATCCATATGGTTAGATTCACCAATGCTATTGCCAATATTTTTCTATAATTTTGAAAAGAAAAATGCATAATTTCTTCTAAATTCAATTATAAGAAAACTACTGTAATTTTTTTTATTGAATTTTGTTGGAATGGATTTAAAATGACGGACGTCTCTGTTAGTATTGTTAAATGAACAGTTTCGAAGGACTAAGTTACCCGGTTCCTTGCCCGGTCTGCCCATAGCAACTAGGGAGCCTCGAGTTTGAGGGAGGGCTCCCTCCATCTGGGCCCTCCACGCCATTGACGGACCAGATGGAGGGAAGGTTGCTTGGGCAGCGTGGTAAATCTCATTTTACTAAGGGTTGACAAGGGTTTGGGGTTTATATTTGTGTTGGGTTTTTTTGGTATGTTTGGGGTTCCCCCTTGCTAAATTAGAGTCTCTGACTCTGAATCTGAATTCTGAATTTGAAAAATCTCATTTTACTAGGGGTTGACAAGGGTTTGGGGTTTATATTTGTGTTGGGTTTTTTTTGGTATGTTTAAGTTCCCCTATCTAATTTGGGGTCTCTGATTCTGAATCTGAATTCAGAATTTGAAAAAAATAAGAAATAAAAAAAATAAAAAATTTCAGCGTTTTCCTTGAGGGTTTTGATGTATTATTTAACGCGCTCACCAAAATCGTGTCACGCCCTTCCATCTGGTCCGTCGATGTACCGAAGGGCCCCGATGCAGCGAGCCCTCCCTCAAACTCGAGGCTGGCTGGAGACGAGGCGGGCTGCCCGTTCCCCTCGGGGTTTTTCCTTTGGTTCTCTTTCTTCAGGGTTTTTGGGGCGCTTTCTTGGTCTGTAGTAGCGCCGAGTGACTGCTCCGATCACCATTTGTAGGCAAATTTCCGCGAGCTAGCTGCAGGTTTGGCAATGTGTAACCTCGTTTCTTATTTCTTCTTCTGGGTAGCATTCTCGCTGCTTTTGCTCTCTTTGGAATGCAGAATTCCAGAGTTTGTCATTGAAATTGGACTCACATGCGTGTACTGGTAATCTCTTTTCGCAGTAATGTAAAGTATTGCTGTCTCTCGAAAGAGCTCAAGACGATCCTGCGGGGATTGTGGTGCCGTGGTTGGGGATCAACGGCTTGGAGTTTGGATGCTTCGTCGTCTTCTGGTTGTTGCAGGTACCGAATCTTAACGCTTTTCCTAAGCCCAAATCTGTTGTGTAAGAGGCAAATATAGATTAAAATAGTTCAAACCTGTAAGCTTCTTTTTATCTTTTCTTTTCGATACACATTTTGGGTGTCATTTGGGGGCTGTTCTATAGAGATCAAAGTTTTGTCATGAAGTATTAACGCCTTGACGTAGATTGAAGTGCAGCATCTAAGTGAAGTGTGGTGAGAAACCCTAGTTTCCTTGAACACAACTTAGTTTCTGAAACTGTGCTCCCACTTGTAAATTTTTCACCCTGTCAATTTGAACCTTGTTGTGTAATCGATGCAATTTGAGACTGAAACAATGCTTGCATGGTGTAAAATGCTGATTAGGAGGCGCTCTGAGTTGAATAGATTAGTGCGCGTTGAATATATAATGGAATTCAATCACCTGCTAAGAATGATGAGTTTCAAAATATTTCAGTCACTCTACACCTGTGAAGATACCACAGCAGAGCATAATCTTAAACTTCTGTGGGGCAGGGTGTGGGACTTACCAAAGAATATGCTTATTAGATCTGCACAACTTCGAATTTATGATACAGTACTGTAGTTGCTGATTTGGTTACTCTAGAGTGTCCTCTAAAGTCCCCTGAATCTTGTAGAAACTGTGATCGCAACCTTCATGAGTAGGAATCCCGCTTGTTTTCTCCATTTACATTCACACTTACTCTTGCACTCGAGAATATGTCGTTTGACACGTTCCACAAGCACAGCACTGGCAGTTGAGAGGAGCAGATCTCGAAGTCATTGTACATTAAAATTTTTGCCTGCAATGTCGTCTCTATATCATCTGCAATGCTTGCGTGTTACGTTATGTTTAATAACTATCTAAAATATCAAAAGAGCCTTACTACCAAAATCACTAACCACACGACGGGCGATTGTAAAAATCCATTGTAACAAATATGATGACATGGCATTATGCAAGTATTGAATGCTCACAGCAATTCGATCTGTACGCAAGAACTATACGGAGTAGTAGAATGCGTATAAGTAATCACATACGAGAATGCGGCAGGGAAGAAGAACAAACCCTAACTCCCCTTGACAGCGGCTTAACTGCGGCTAGTTTTATTGTTCTGTGGGGGCGCAAAGAAAGTTTAGTAGCTAACGTTTGTAGTACTGGTGCGGTGCAGGCGGGGCTTTAGACAGGTTAAAGAGGTTTATAACAAAAGTGCAGGAGCTTGCTGCGGAACATTCCTTGGGTTTGGAGAGGAGGACAGGGTTTAGGGTTGGGTGGTGGTAGCTTAGCTGTAAAGAAGAAGAAGCTTCAACTTAGAGATTTCACTGAGAGCATTCGTGTTTAGTTTGTTGCACCAGTAGCATTTGGTGTCTGATCGTTTTCCCTGTGTTTGGTTTTATTTTATTTTGCAATTCAGTTTCTTTTCCCTGTTTTTCTTGTGTGTGCTTGAGCGTGTGAGGTTACATCATGAGTGTATGTGATTTGGAGAGAAATCGATTGCATGTCCTGGAGGTTAGGGATGTCAGTTGCTGACTCCTGCAAAGAGCATTAGGGGTCATAGTGTTAGAGCAAAGAGCATTTGCCAAGATACCATGTCGAATGGGACGTCTCGGGTGCAGCAACTGAAATACGACTACAGTCCGCTCGTAGATGCCGTGGTCTGTGTAGATCAGAAGGTGAACTTCTATGGCATTGTGGCTGAGTTCGAGCAGCCCAAGAACACCCGAGGAGGAGGTTCGCTCTCACCCTCAAATTTCCTCGCTCGTTGTATTGTGCTTGGTGCCAACATTTCTATTAAAATAATATATTTTAAATCATTTGTGAATCAATTTTATACAGTTTTAACGAAATTCAAAGTCTTAAAATATGTTAACGCTCTCTTTTGTTTAAGTCTTCTTCTTCATCTCAAAATTTAAGAGGAATCAATCATGTAAGAAATAATATTACTATGTTATCTAGATATGAAAGCTACCATTCGTTTTTGGTACTCCCTTCTTTTGGAAATAGTGTATCTATTATCAGTGGTGATTGCACTGAAAATTCTATTTCCAAACGGAGGTAGTGCTATACGAATCCTTATATTTCCTTATTTCATTGAAATTTATTTATACTCTTCTCTTAGTCTGAGACTGATCCACGACTGGAAGGATGTGTTGGTGGGGGCAGATTACTTATGTACAATGACAGTGATAGATATATCTTACAACAGCCCTGGCCTTCGGGTGCTCTACTTTGCACCATCTCTCGAGGTGATGCCGCACGTGAGTGAGAGTGGTGATATTATTCGATTTCATCGCATTCAGGTGTGTCCAGTGTCTTCATCTCGGATAATCCACAGCAGGTTCCAGTTTTTTTTTTGTGTTTCTATTGTTGCCGATTCCGATGCACGCTGTTAATAGGAGGTAGGCCATTCTAGTTAGAAAACCTGTTACCAAGGAGTGAAGTGACCAGATGTGAGTGGGTACCAGATGAAAATCCACGCTAATGCTCCCCAAGCAATTGGAAACCCGAAACAAAGGACATCGTTTATATTGCTAAAAGGGAACGGAGGGGATGGGTATGAACCCTATCAGAAGTCTCACAGCAATTTTACTATGGAGACAAATGATCGTAATACGGTGGACCTTCTTCGCGCATGGGTTTCAGAAAACAGTATTGATACATGTATGTACATTTCCTGTTCTCATTTCAACAACTTTGATGTACCTACCGTGCTGATGGTCTTAATGTTTTTCAAAGTAAGTGGGGCGAAGACAAGGTGTTTCTCTTCAATTTACCTGAATATGCAAAGTCTTTGTTCTTTCCATCTTTATACTATTGCTAGTTTTGATCCCTAACTGCTTCCGTTTGTCAACAGCTGCTGGGACTAACAAATATATGAAGCAGATTAAAGAAGTAATCGTGGACGTGTACTTTGATTTGTGTTGTAAGGTGTGTACTTTGCCGTTCTCACTTGCTTCCTATTTCGCGCATTTGGTACAAGTGGACCTTGTTATAGGTTCAACTATCAGCAATTGTTTCGTGTACTTAGGAGTTGTTGGAAATATATAGCAGAGTTGGGTTCACTTGGAAAGTCACTTGATTAGTCTTGGGGTTTTTCTGTACTGAAATTTCATGGCCACATAGCTTAAGGTGGTTGCTGACACTTCAGGATATTGGATCGGGGATTACAAATTGAAACAGACTGGAAGCTTTTCTAAAAAAATGTGGGTTTTGCAGATATTGTTTGTGAATAACGAAGTTGCAGAGAACAATGTTATCATCTACGTTTGGGATGGAACTGATGCAAGCCCTGGCCATTCGACTCCTTTGTAAGGGACCTAACTAAATGCCTTCTCTGACATCCTACGCATTATCCGGCTTGTTCACTAGAGCTCGGCAGTGTCGGAAACCTACGTATGCTAAATACGGTTGGGTTGGTAGTGATCAATCTTGACTTTAGCGTCAGCAATTCTGAACGATAAGAACCTGTCCACCCACTTTGGGGTCTTTCTGTTTGAAATGGGTTCATTTTGTTGGAGTTATGATAGTTGATTTATTCGTTGGTGTCGGGCACAAAATTCTCTACTGCATCATAGAAAGTGGGTTAATGACTTAAACTTTATGAGAGTCAACTTGTTACCTTGCCATGTGCTTTTCAGTTATGAGTCTCTTAGCTTTGTGCTCATCTTGAGAAGTGTATTAGAGAGAAGCAACATAAACCGCAATTGCATGTTGTAAGAATACTAGCAGTTGGAGGTAGTGAATCTGTCAATCCTGTATATTTTAGGGAGCCGGGTGAGAACGGAGATCCAGTACAAGATTTATGGAGTTCAAAAGAGCTGGCAGTGCCTGTTGATGTGATGCGTGGTTTCCCAGCCCTAGGCACGGTGCTGCCTCTGGTTCCCTTCGATTTGGCACAAGATGATCTTGGGCTCCCGGTACCTGTGGTAGGGGACTGGGTGAAGTTGCGGAACATCAAATGCCGTTTTCTGAAAGGCCAATACGAAGGCGTCATCGTTCGTGAGAGCAAGATTAGCATACTCGCTCCGAGAACTCAAGCTGTGCAGAATTGTGAAAGGTATTGTTACAGTTTAGTGGTATGCTCGAAACCAAGTTGTTAAATGCTTGAAGCTTTGTTGTTGTTCTGTGCACTCCGTCTTTCTCTGTTGTCCCTCCTGACTTTGTATAAACTCTTCTTCCAGAATTTAATTGGTGGGTACAGGGCATATGAAGAACGCCTTACTTCAGAAGCACTTCGTCTTCCTCATTGGTGCCCAAAGCCTCCTCAATCTATGTTAGGTATGTTGTCCATCTCTGCACTTGCAAATCGAGGAACATCTTGTTCGACCTGCTGACGTGCAAGACGTAATACCGTAACAACAATCTGAGCCGTGCAAAGTTAAATTTTCTCGCTGACACTCATTCTACGTTCAAAGTATCCGGAGATTGCAAGTTTCGATTTCAATCGACTTCGAAATAATTGTTGCTTCAGTTCTAGTACAGACCATAACACTGCACATGGAATAAATTTATTTGGCAACGTACTTTTGCAGTTACGATCTACGATCACGTCAAGATTTCTACTTTACGAGAGGTTCTGACACACTCACAGGTAATTCTCTTCACAAGAGGTTTGTCAATGCTAGAGACTTATAATTTGATTACATACCTCACCTTGCGAGAACATGCAGAGTGACAGTTGATGTTACATTTTATCTTTATCTTTGGTACTCTTTGAAATTTTGAGGGAGGTTTAAGTTTCTAAAGGGAAGTTTGCACATCAGAATGATATTCTGGATATACTTTATGGGATGAAATTATGGCATACAGTTAAGTGATGCTAGAATGTTGCATCTAGTTGTATTGGTGGCAGCCTGATAAAGAGTCGAATGGAGGTTACAATGTGGCATATCAATGGCCAGTCTGTTCCTCAATTGACTTTGTATGTGTATCGTATAGGTGACTCACAAGTTTCGATGTATGGTGCGAGTTATGGCCACTTGGCCATCAGATGTGCTCGATTTTTGTGTGCCTCGTCATGCGAGTGCCTTGCAATCGGCAGATCAGCTAGAGCAAGAAGACTTCGTGTATGCTGTGCGACTTACGCTGGAGGATCCAACAGCTCGTCTTCACGCCTATCTGTATGGCCAGGATGCGGTACGACTTCTTGGACCAGACGAGTAATCCAAGAATATTTCTTTACATACATATCAATAGGGTGTACTTATCAGATTGTTTCAAGAACATTTTAATAGGAGTCTGAAGAGAATCTTCCTCATAGTGCAAGATAGATATCCCAATATCGGTAGTGAATTGTGATCATACCGAGATCTCCATGGCGAGGCCTCCACGTAGTCACTGATCTCAGGGAGACCTATGAATCGAAGCATAGATTCTCCTCATAATATTTCCTGAAACATTCTAGTTTTATTGAAAGCCCTTTTAGTCCTGTCTGAATGCTACTGATTATGGCTTTTGTGAGTTACAGGAAGAATTCTTTGTTGGGCACCCGGCGATCAATTTACGACAGCAAGGAGACACAGTAGGAGCTCTGAAGCGCAAAGTGGACCGGTTACTGGGAATAAGTGAGAATGGTCCTCCAAATCCCTCCTGGGTTACTTGTTGCCTCATGTCTTATTATCTGGACAAACAGCATCCTCAAGAGTCACGGCGTTATCGTATTTTTGGTACGCGTTTTCCAGGCTGAAGTTCTGTGAATGAGACCAGCAATCGGAGGCCATCTTACTGTAGGTCACAGGATACACAACTGTCATTCATCTTTTCTTGTCTTAGTCTTTCTTGGTAGTTTGCTTTCCAGTGCGCACGCTGGGCTACGGAAAATTAGTGTTGAAACTAAATGTACATATTTTAGAAAGTGAAGAACTTGAGTACAACTTTTTGTGGTGACAAGTGCTACGTATGCAAAAAAATTTGAATTCATATCGCGGACCTTAAACTTACCTTCCAAGCAGCCCTCATTGGGCTTCTGGCAAACGACAAGCGATGATTGGACTTCATGTTAGAGAGTTGGATTTCCCGTTTACATCGGTACCCCATTGTCTTGCATGAATGTATTCAAAATAAGAGACCTAAGTCTTGTGATGAAGGACCATGTAACCGTAGCAGAACGGAAACCCTATCACCATGAAAGTCGGTCTAAAAGTGAATAGACGAGCAAGTGCATTCTTTGTGTGTATGGTTTTCTAAGAGTCTCATTTAACCCTTAAGTGCATATGCATCCAAAAAGTGGATGCGCCTTGGTCAACCTTGATTTTAACTTTAAATATAACCATTTTTGGAATTTGACTTTGACTAAGGAAATAAAGCTTGACAAGTTTTCTTTCAATTTCAACTTGAAATTTTGAAAATTTTGAAAAATTGAAAAAGTTATTGCAATTGCAAGCTCCATTTGTTAAAATTCAAAAAACAGAATTTGTTGTGTTTTTCATTCAAATTTTTTTCAATTAAAATGAATTTTCAACTTAAATTACAAAATTAAGTTTTCCATTGTAAAAATAATTTGTAGTTTTCATCAAAAAATTTGAAAAAATTTGAGTAGATGGGAAGTTCCATTTCCTATCAGTAAAAAATATCAAATTTTTATACCTCTATTCAATAAAGTATTAAATGTGGTTTAATAGAAAAATATTATTTCAAAATCTTTGTTGTGGTTGTTTGGAGTTTTAAAAATAGAATAATCAATTGAAAATTTTGTAGACTGATATTCATTGCTACTTGTAACTCTTGAAAAATTTTCAAATAATTTGGATCATTCCTTCTATTTTTACTTATTTATTTCTAGTTTTTGCAACAAAAATGATAACAATTATAATTTTTTACAAAATCAATTGAAATTTCTCCTAATATTACATTTTTATAGTTTGAAGTGATAAAAATATAAGATCAATATTTGAAAGCCATCTAATATGCTAAATTCACCTTAGACATGATGTTTGACTAGATGGCAATGGATCTTGTCGTTTAACCCTGAAACGTCTCAATCCTTTTTAGAATTTTTGCACATTTTCGCTTATGGCTTTTTACAGATATATCATTTACCAGAATTTAATGAATTTGGTCATTAAGGAAGGTTGTCTTTTCTAGATTCAAGTGTTACATTTGATAAATGCGAAGTTAATTGGATGAAACAGTGCCTTGAAGCCCTCTGTTCATCGTCCAGAATATGCACGTCGGAGTGCTTCAGGGTTAAGGGTTAAGTCCTCATGTCCTTGTTGTGTCAACCCTAAATATGAATCTCTTTTTGAGATTGTCAATTATAAAATGTTACAAAGTTAAAGATTCTAATGTAGCTTTACTATCCACTTTTATAGGAGAAGTATCAAGAATAGGGTTGGTTTATGTAGACTCCAAATTTACAACTAAAGAGTCTGAATATATTCATTATTTCCCTTATATTTTTCTACAACTTATTTATATTGTATTCAATGATATATTGTGTATTCTAATAATGTATTAAACTGCTAGAATTGAGGGCACTTGGAAGAAACACATATTAATTTTGTTGCATTTACAGTGTTACAAGCATTTGACATAAATTAAGTCAAAAATTAAGTTTGAAGAATAGTATAATGCAGAAAATATTTATTTACCAAAATTCTAGTCAAAAAAATTCTCCCAATATTTTATACCAAAACAGGACAACGAAAATCCCAACAAGATGGATGTTTCAATATACACATTTCTAGGCAATAGAAAATGATTGATTATTTTTTTTAAATGGACCATTGTTTCTAAATTAACAAGGGCTGTCGGTCTACTGTAATTGTAAATTTATTAATTTCTCGAAATCTGGTTACCTGCTCATCTTATCATGAGATTAAACTAATTTATTTTAGTCTCACCGGTTCACAATTCCCTCAGTTCGTCCCTGCAGGTTGTCCACCCCTTTGCAAAGATGGTGATGACGATTTGCCGCTGATTGAAATTACTGAGAGAAACACCCATTTTCGTCCCTCTACCCATTCTTGAATCTTAGAGTATCATTAAATTTGTGTATAAGCATTCATTAAAGTGTCTTATAGATGTTTAATTCTAATTTGTTGATGTAATTGTAAGACACATGTATAATTTTCATTTACTAGTAGCTGATTTCAGCAAAGTTCAGTTCAGGTACACCTATAGGACAGTTCCAGTGGTCTAGGGAACCAACACTTTGAAAATTTATAGAAATTATACATTGCATCTGAAAATTTTAATTTTTTTAATATTCATGATTTTCATTGGCTATTACTATAAATATATTATTTTACAAAAAATGCCTCCGACTATGCTGAATTGCTTAAATTGATGATTTTGGGTGTTTCCACTGTACATGTCGGTCATTGCAAGAAACACTTGTTCTTTTTTTGGTCCCCTTGACCTCCACTAGGTAGTTTTTTACTCATAACTTTTGCATTTTTTTCCTATAAACTTGAAATTTGGAAGGAAGGTGCACACAAAAGTTTTATATGTTGTGTAATTTTTTCAATTTTTTCAAAATTATTTTATTATTTTTAAATTTCTCCCGATTGGCTGTCTACATTGGCCATTTTGGAGGTTTTTAGTCCTATTTTAGACTCAAAAATCCGAATTTGAAGTCACAAATTGGACAAGTTGGAGGTCTACTAACATTTCAAGGATTGATGGTGAGTTTTTATGAAAATAGTAAAATGTCTATTGTCCACATGGGGTCAAAGTGACCTTCTTTTGCACAAATGCTACAAAGAGGGAAAAACTTTTTTAGAGGAATTTTTTGTTGGAATGTGAGCACAATTTTGTTTAGAAAAATGAGTTTTCTTAAAATAGAATTTTAATTTTCTTTTTAATTATTAAAAATAAAAAAGTTCACAAACCCTTTTTTGCTATTTTCTGCTCCCTATGGCTTGTGAAGTACTTTGAAGTAGTCTATATTACTTTATTGTATTCCCGATTGTATTGCATAATACTACACTAATGGCCTAGATCTACAGGCATCTGAAATCGACAGTTGAGATTTGTAGGTGTGCGTCAGACGCGTTGTACTATCAAGATTGCGTACTACCAGTACTATGCCAAAAAACAACATTTTTGGGCCGAAAACGTGAAGTGTTTCTTGCAATCATCCATGTCAGCATTCTTATGACAACTGAGTATGAACATATAATGTAGTTTGTACTATCTAATGTAAACCACCCATTATTGAATAAATGTGAGCAAGCCCATTATGGGCGGGCAAAGATTGTAATAGTCATGTACTTTTCAGATTTTGAATATATAGACCACCATTACAAATTTGCCCATAATGGGCTTAGTTCTGGGTTATTGCAAGAAATAGCGTCCATTTTTCATAGTATTTTGAAAATGGATGCTTTTTTCTTTGGGAGTTCTATTTAATTAGAAAATCAATTTTTAAAAAATATGAAAAATATGACCAATGTATACACCTTAGAGAAGAAGTTACCCTATGAAGGAAAAGCTTAAGAAAATTTTCTAAGTTGGAGAACTAGAAAAGTAGAAAATCTCATGAAAATGGGTGTATTTACATTTTAATTTGTAAAAAATGGGAAAAGTTATTTTTCTTAAATCTAAAAATTGGCCATTTGGGAAGAGTTGATAGTGATGACATTTCACAAAAAAAAATTCTCAACTCCATCATTAATGATCAAAAATTGTGTGCAATGGGAGTGTTGTTTGCACGCATGTGGACATAAAATAATGTATTTTTAAATCCCCTTTGGTAGGAATATGCTTTCCTACTATTCAAATGCACCATGAAAATTTCAACTTAAGATCATTAAATTTGGGGACTCCTAATGTAGTAAAACCCCCTAAACCTCAGTTTGTGACAATTTAAAAAAAATGAATTTTAAATATGAAATGATTTTTTAAAATTTTTTTAGAAAATAAGGGATGTGAAAATCATCAAGTTCGAGAGTTCCAATAATTATTTCATGTTCTCAAATATTTTTATTCAAAAGTTATAGAAGAAAAGAACAATGTCACTCCAATTGTGATTGGATATAGAATCGATGTTTCTTACAAACACCCTGCTTCTATTTATTGGCTTTGTCCTTTTGGACAAAAGACCATGGTATTGCTTATAGACTTTGGATTTTTTTTCCAAATAGATGGACCCCTAGCTGACTAAGGACGGTTGCTTAAACAAACTTGGTTGAGTCCACAACTTATTTTGTTTAAATAATTTTGTTTAATTTCCCCTTTATTTAGTACTCCATATTTTCTAGCAATAAAACTAATACCATTGTCCACCTAAGACATGATAGCCTCGTGTCACACTGTTCTTGTTTGGTAATAGGGTAGGTCAGTTACCTTCCTGTGAAGCACATGCTGATGACAGGTTCGCCAAGAGCGTGGAGCTGTGGAAGAGGAAACAACGGAAGGACAGAATCAGGCAGGTGCTTCATTTCCGGGAAGGAACTCGGAGCCAGTGAGAGAGAGAGAGAGAGAGAGAGAGACTGGAGATCTAGAGGGAAGGGAAAGCCACGAACTTCAGTTACGAATGCACATGCAGGAAAAGAAGCAAGGACGAACTGAGCGAGCGAAGGGAGGCTCTCGACTGAGGTCCTGATGGTCGAGTCTGCACTACCGGTACAGTAGTGCAACGAGCCGATTGCGGAGGTCCAGCCAAGGGTGAATGTAAAAAGAAAAGACCCCCTACTATTTCGTGCTTCACTAATCTACTTCTCCACACCTCTCCTCGCTCATTTGAGGTCTCTGATTGCAAATATGAACTCACGGAATTTGCAAGTTTCATCTTGCGTATGGTCCTGCGTTTTTCCCAGGGTTGAAAAAGGGGGGATTGCCATTCCGCGATCGGCTCGTCTCACTGCTAACTTGTAGACTCGACCGGTCCTGATGAGGCCTGGAGACTGCCGGAGGACCTTCGAAGTACCGATTAAGTCAACGAGTAGCAACGGCAATCGCCCTCGGTCCAGTCGGGAAGGGGCAGGCTTCGAATTCTATGGAATGCCGCCACCAGGATTGGCCCTTCCACCTACCCCCTCCTGGCCCTAGCTGGAGTTCGGTCATTTGAGTCCATCAGAGCCGCAAGTCCAACTTCGTCAGTTCATCACGGCCGAAAGGCACGCCGGTCTGTCTGCCTCACTGCAGTGAAGAGCCAAAAGAGCTCATCACTTTGTGAAGCCACTGGGAACGGAGGCAGGACTGCGCGCCAAGAGAGTCGCGCACTCTGGGTACGAGCCGAAGTGCAGTTGGGCTCACTGGCTGGCTGTCCTCGCCTTTACTGATATACGGAGTAAGTACTTATTATACAGATCTAATTTTATCATATGGATATAAATATAATAGCTTCCTCCCCTCCAGGCAAGCTTTCACTCCCGCCTCCCCTGCTCATCACTCGTTCACTCCCGTCGTTTTTCACGCGCCCCAATTCGCCTCCTGGATCCAGATGGGTGAGCCTGCTTGTGGGCTACTTCAGGCTACATCAACACACTTTGATATGTACTGGAGCTTACTAGACCGTAGATTCGACATGTGACAAAAGGAGCCCCTCCTCTTCAGTTCTAATGTGAAGAATGTTATCTCCCGGACGTAGTAATGCTAACACTAGCTGGACTGCTCCCCAGCCGGAAGACTGCGTTCAGTATTGGATAGACTCCCTCGGTGACACGTTTGGCAATCAACTGAGGAACCTCCTCTCGAGCTCAGTGGTTTTGGGTTTACGCGATGACTGTTCGTCGTTTTCAGTGGAGACAGGCTCAAGTGAGCTAGGGTGACGCTCAATCACTGGTTAGCTCGTTGCATTGCTGTTACAGTGATTTGCAGAGGGATGGGCGGTTTTGTTGCATGAGTTGCGGTGGAGCGAATTGACAGAAAGCTCAGGCTGAAGTTCACTGAGATGACGAAGAATCCTTCGACCAATTGCTGGCCGGAATCACTCTCATCGGTGCCGGGGCCGGTGAAGAACGTGATAGCCGTGTTCTCGGTTACGACTATAGTGGTCTTCGTAACCTTCTCTCTGTTGCCAGAGGATCAGTTTGGCTTTAGTTCGTTGATCTTCGGGGTTGCAGGCTCCCCTGCCACAGATTCCAGCGATGCCCCTTCGCTAGCTCCTCATCCCATTGCAGTGTTCCCACCTGCATACCCAAATTCGACTGCAGATTTTACCGCGGATTCCCCTTCGTACCCTGTCACCGCGTCTTCTGTCGCGTCTCCAGGACCATCACCAGCTGCTTCGGAGCGACTGCCCGTGAAGAAATTCTTGATGCCGGTGTTGTCGCCAGGAGTTGGGGCGGGGAATCAGCTCATGGAGTACATAAGTGCGGCAGTGATTGCGAGGGCGACGAATCGAACGCTGTGCCTCCCTCCATTCTTTTCAGGGCCGATTAAACACAGTGGTAATAACATAGTATATCCCTCTCAATTCCTACCACCCGTGACTACTCAATGATCAATGCTGCAATAGTTGCAACTCTTATAGTAGTTGGTTAACCTGATTTCTCTTGGAGATGAGCATTTGTTGTCAGAGCAAACGCACGAGGGAATGTACATTCAGCCGCTTTACTGTGTAGACTGTGAACAGAGGGTAGACGTTTTCTGAATTGACCCAACACGAGGTTCATGTAAGAGTCGCAGGATTGTCCGTGCGGGCGGCAAGGGGAGGATTGAAATTGGAAGAGCGGTACGACGTGGCGTCTCTGGCACGGTTTACGCAGGTGGCATCACTGGAGCAGTGCCTGAAACAGTGCAATTCCACGCTGAGTAGAAACGTGTTGTTGCGAGGGATCCGTGTCGAACCCTTGATTCGTGACTGGAAGACCTTTCAGTTTAAAAATGTGAGCTCGCAGCTGTCCCTCTGTCTCGTAAGACGTCGTGTCCGTCACGTACTGCCTACTGGATGATATGGTCATAATGCAAAGCAACTTGTTAAAACCGCCAAAATTTTGGCATTCAAATGCAGAGGTCTGAAAACGAGGACCGGTGTAGATCGAGTCCAGGCTCTCAGTAGACCTGTAAAAATGCCAATTTTGAAGAGATTCGCCCGTAAAATATATTGAATGCGAGATTGGTGTACAGTTAGTCGTTCAATGTCATCACCTGGCTCGCCACTTAATTACAAATGCAATATGTGGGTTCAACGCATGCAGGAGTCGTGGAATCTAGACTGGGAGCACTCCAAGTGGCAATCCACCAAGGACGTGAATGCCACTCTTGGCGCCCTGGAGGACCGTTGTGTAGGCGTTGGGGGTCTTTTTCCTGGGTTGCGGTGGCGAGGAGCGTTTCTTGCGGTTTCTGCATTTTTGCAACCGGCGTTGACCATCTTCAAAGCGGCCGACAGTCTCCAAACGTATGCCATTGGGAAAGACATTCCCTACATAGCAGGTAAGCAGGAGATCATCCTAGATATTTGATTCTTTCACTTATGCAGCGGTTGCAACACATCATAGATTATTGTGTAATGATGGTTCGGCAACGGTTCCTCACTTCGCTGCAAAAGGATGCCCTATTGCGAACCATGCAAAAATACTGCAGCCTTGTTGCAAAATTCTTGACCGTGGAACCATTGCGTATATCAATGTCTAAACTTTTGTAAAAACTATTCTAATCCCAAATAGTTGCAAATACATTTCGTAGTGTTACACAAAACCATCGCAACATTATCAATAGATTTCTGACGGTCATCGCTAAACCACTTCTGAAGCTATTGCAATATCCGTACTAGTGCACCCACTTGAATCTGATCCCTGCTCGCGAGTAGTAATACGAAAAATTCTGAGCTTGCTGCTTGGTTGATGCCATGCTTGATTTCTTAATTACAGTCCACTGGAGGTTCGAGGAATCAAGCTGCCCGAAGCACCAAATCGGGCTCTGCTTCTCCCGTTGCAAGGACGGGTCCGTGATTGACACGAACCTGCACTCCACCGCCAAGGAGTGGCTCAAGGCTTCGGAGAACGAGTGCAACACCAACGGCCATTTTCGCGGCGTGGGTCTCAGTGAAGAGGACATCGTGGCGACGATCGAAGAGCGCGCTGCCAAGCAGGGACTCAACACCGTCTACATGGCCACTGACGGCTGGATTCGTGGCGACCAAGGACGGGCTCTAGTCAAAATGGTGAGTTCAATTTCTCCTTCTTTACCTGTTTTCCAGTGGCATGCTGACTTCTACTAAAGACGGACAGTCATATTTTAGCTTATGTTTAATTATAATTTTGCAATGTAATGGAAAATCTCCATTCACCTTACAGCAAGGAAGAGGTTCCATGCTGTAAGGTGAACTTTGAGACTTTCCTATAACATTCTAGAAACTTGTCTTATCTAATAGTTTGCACATTAGTTCTGTGTTAAGCTGAAAATCAATTGCCAAAATCTGAATGACTATAGAATAAGTGTTTACAAGCTTAGCACGAATCAAAGTTCATCCGCATGGTTCATTGAGCATCTAATGTACTGCATGTTTATGGAGCCACTACTTCAAGTGGTGTAAGGCAAAAAAATTATTTTAAACACTACTCAGTAGTAACCAGAAACAGTTTTCATGTGAAAACACTTCCAAAGCAAACTCCTTTGTGGAAATGTTACAGTTTAATTGCAACTGGGACATATGTGAATTTTTTTTAATGAAGCCATATTGCTTCAGGCCTTTGAGATCGAGTTGCAGTTTGCAGTAGTGAGCATGGTCCATTCTTCTCACAAATTTGGGTGAATTCGGAGTTTGATCGGCAGGGCTGTTTGCAAGCTGTGCAGGTTGTTTTGATGCTGCGAAAGCGGGGTCTCCGTGTCAATGGATTGTGGAGTATTCCGGGTCTTCCGAACTTTGCTGATGGAACGTACTTCGACCCGTACGTCACCCTGGGCAAACAGCACGTGGTATGTGCCCTCTCTCCGAAATGCATCCTTCTGCAAATGCGGATTCAAATTCTCGTGGGAAGTACGTAAGTGCACACTACCTTTGTCAAAGCGATCTCTTTGATGGAATGAAATAAGTAGCACTGGTTGCAATCTCGGGATGCAAGGAGAGTGTGATGTGTAATGCGACTGTGAATTCATTACCGCAGATTAATGGCCAGCAAATCGCACTGGTAGAGCAAGAGATTTGCGTGCGCTCGGAGGTGTTTCTCGGCAGTGGTCAATCGACCTGGAGTCTGGCGGTGTTTCGGAAACGGCTGGCGAAGCGGCGATCCGTGGAGATTTTGGCCAACACCCCGGATGCTGACAGAATGGATGGGAAAGCGCGGGACAAACTCGTCAGTGAGACGCTGTTGAAAGATAACCATGCTGCCGGTTTGCTATGCCACTACTCGCGCTGGATGAAACTGACCGCTGTGAATGAAACCGTGGAAACCTACGCAGACGAGTTTCCCGACGGATGGCTCGACCTGGATGCGTGCGAAGGCCGCATCGGTCGTGGCGGCCACTGCCAAGTCGCCAGATGCTTCTGACTGGCAATTGAATGCTTGCTGAAAATTACGTCAAGTAATTTTCGTCATCTCGCATCCCACGCCCAATTCATTACGCACAAAGCCTAAAACAGCGAGACAAATTATGCGTGAAGTTGGCGTTCGACGGTTCGAGGATGGAGCCCTTATGTACTCCACAACGAATCGAAGCGCGCGGTGTCCAGTTTGATACCTGGTCAGAAGAGAACATTGCTTGGATCGAAATTGTAGGTTGCAAAACTCGAGGTCAGTTAATTGAATGTGAATTACCTGCTCCACTCTTGCAATCCATTGACAAGCGGTTTCCAAAGTGTACGTGCTTCCAAGTTTTATTGAAAGAGAATTCATTTTGTACAAAAAATATAAGCCACGAGATAGCGGTATGCACTGTCATTTCTATACGTAAGAAAATTGATCGTCATCATCCAATCTGCTAGCTTCTAGAGCGGTGAATTATCATGCACCGGAAACTCAAAACCATGGGAAGGCTGCGTCTGCTCGTGATATTTTCATTGCTACATCTGATTGGTTCAACGATGAAGCAGCAAAATCAACTTACCCCTCTCTTAGGAGGTTGGCAGGTAGCAAGTTTCCATGGATCTTATGCAAACTTTGGAAACCTAGCATAGCACTGGTTTTGCATACTTTTCATTAAGCTACGACATATACTTCTTCAGAATGTGAGTTGGTAAGAATGTCGGTGCCTACTTCAATGGCACCGGAGGTCAGATATGAAGCCTCCACTTCATCCTTGGGAGCTGCTGCATCTTTTGCATCAATAACAGCCAATTGGGACCTGAAAAATTGAACCGCGGTTGCAGTCTGTGCTTCATCTGTTGAGCAAACATAAACAATTAGCTATCCAGATATCCTTGCAAACTGAGCTTTGGTAGGAGATGAGCAGTCTCTAGCGAGACATACTGGAAGCTACCACACACCGGGCCATAAACCCAGAATATCGAAGAGAGGAACTGGATCAATTGCAAAGAGAAAGCGCACCTAATCTGGGAACAGTATGTCCAAAGCGATGGTTAATGGTGACATTGTTCTCAAATGACTTGAGCGCATCTGTGCCTGCCTGTCTCAACCAATCCTTCTGTCCTGCAATCACAAATGCAGAAGTATCTCTGTGACACATTGCATATTCTGAACAAAATAGTCACATCTGTGCCATAACATAAAATGTTTTCACCTCACAATGACGAGTAGTTCACAATGTACGCAATTCATCATAATACTGAACGCAAGGTAAACTTGAAGGCACACTATGAACTAGGAAATGCAGTGCATAGCCGTCGGAATATGTACCCAAGAATGCCAAAGCAGGACACTCAATAGCGGACCCTTCATAAATCTGCTTCAAATGTGGCGCTCGAAGTTGGGCAGGAGAAATGAGGACGACTAAGCGTATAGGCGGTACGTCTTGAAGCGCCTGTCCCTGCATCCAATCACTTATAATTAGGATCATGCAATACATGACGAAGTTTCAACACTCCAACATCTGATATGCTTACAAAATGTGAAACAAAATTCACCTCCCAAACAGTCTTTAACCTATCAATCAATTTGTAAGCGGATGCATCATAGACGAAGAGTGTGAGATTTTATCCTGCACCTTTTCTTGTAGTCCAGCAAGACATCCAGATATGATCGCTCCCTGCTCACATGACGATAATATCGAGTCATAAAGACTGTTGACAGCGAAAAAAATGAAAGATGTAACGTAAAACAAGTCAAAAGTCGTCGCTATGAATATTTCAGTCGTCGCTGATTCGATTGGCAGAAGATAGATCAATACGACACCATTTTGTACCTGAGAGAATCCAATGAGACCATCATATGGTCCATGCAACTTCATGTAATCAATGATGTAGGAAAACATCTCATCTATGTGATAAAATTCTGTGAACTCCTGAAAAAAAACAAGGTCCCCACAATAATAAGATCTTTGCCAATATCCTCCAGAGCTCGATCAACGAAATTATGTGCGAGACGGCGAGAAATTCTCCCACAAAGTTGGCCTTCATGAAACAACAGTATTTCGGAAAATAATGTCATCGCAAAGATCTTGGCTCACTGACCAGTAGTGTTCACGAGACTCTGGCTCATTCAGTGCTGCACTGATGGCAATAGACATGTAGGACCTAAATCATTCCTGAGCATAATGTGTGAATGAAGACAGTAGCATACAGTAGCTGAGCAGAGCCTACTTAAATTCTTAAAAGAGGAAATAGCCAAGAGGATAATACGCACCTTGTTGAATCTAAACCATTCATAGTATGGACCATCAAAGACACCCTCTACGTCCGATTTTCCTTCGCAGGGGAGAGGGGCATCAATGCAATCCTGTGCGATAACAACAGTTAGTCTTACGCTCTCTCACCTTCACCAATTTGGCAGCAACACGAATCAATCCCGCATTTACCACTTCCCAAACTCACAAGATCCCAGAAGAACTCTCATCATCACTTCGCCAAGATAGAGAAGGTGCAGGCAAGAAAGCGAAACGATGCTCGAATGAAGGTGAGCAGTTGCGTGGATGCCAAAGCCTATCCATTGAAACGAAAATTCCTTGAAAATTTTTTGGAGCTCTGGTAGATTCTAGAAACCAGAAGTAAGAGTTTAGAGCATCAATATGCTCGTCCGCGTGCGTACCACATCAAAGAGCTCGTGCAACGAGGGGCCCCACTTGGAAAGTTGACGGCGAAGGATGTCGCCACTTGTTCGAAAGCCATGTAGGCCCAAAAGCTTCAGCTTCCTATGTGGCCGAGCCTGCTCAAGACCCATCTCAAGGCCCATCGTGTGGATAATGAGATTGATGAAATATCTAGCTGCTCCTTCAGTTGATCGAGTCCCAACTGGCTATACTCACCGCGAGTTCTGCATTCACATAATGATCCTAAATAAGCCAGGCAGTGATACTCAAGTGTAGAGTGGTGGATACAGACAACAGAATTGAGTAAACTGCAACACCAGAAGTGTGAAGAAGACGGGAAAGCTCTTAAAAAATGGAAGCAAGCTGCAATGAAACAAAAAGTTCTAGATTCGCAAAAATGTGGCTGAGGGTTAAGTCCTAAATGATCTCACGTGCTTCAAAGATCAAGTATCAACAGCTCACGTACAGGGCAACAAATCAATGGCAAAAGGCACAAAAGACCAAACTTTTCGGGAAGATAAAAAAGGTCGAGCTCATACGAAATAACAGCTGAGAGAAGCTGACCAGTGTCCACCCTTGACATAAAAAAGCAACCGATCGACATGTCCTAATATTGCAAGCAGTCAATACAGGGAGAACTCCCCCCCTCATCGCCCTCTCTCACCTCTCAGACCCGGGGTAAACACTGGAACGTATTACTTACCACCGACGGATGATAAAATTTGGAAAATTCGAATTCACGTTTGGAATCAGAGTCAGAGGAGTCAGAGACCCCGAATTAGCTAGGAGAGGTCGAGAGGGGAGATATCCTGGTTGGAGGCAAAGAGGGTGTGTGATAAGCTGGATACAAAGAAGACGTCAGACCAAACAAGAGAGACAGTCCAGCTTCACAATGCCTCGCAAGCTTTGACCAGGTTGGACCTAATGCCGTAATTCAAAGCTGACGCCCGCAACGAGATCGAGATCAACAGAGGTCGCTTTGAAGATTCCAGTGAGATGGCCAATGACCTGGAGAAAATCGATTCAGACCATTTTCCTTACAGTACGCGAACTCTGGAACACACATACGACCTGGCTGCTTGCAGAAGTCGCAGCACCACGCTTTCCAACTCAATTGACAACAATAAATTATTTCACCTGGGTCAAGGTCAAGTCGTGTCTCCACTGTTTTACCCGGTGGAGATTTATCCTATTAAATGACACTATTTAATTTACTAAAGTCACACTAATTCAAATCAGTTGTATGACTGAAATACAATATTCCTGTATCATTCTCAATTCCCCAAACAACAATGCTGTTTTCGGTGATACTTCTTTTGCGCCTTCCCCAATAGGAGAAACCACGTGGAGCTTTTAAATAAGCAGAATCTATGCCCTACATCAAAATCATCGCGGGTGAGCTCCACAAACTTATACCCTAAGCTACGAATCCCCCTCCCCGATCTCACTCCATCCAGGTGAGCATGCACTGAATAACCACAAAACAATTCCAACGCCAAGAACAAAACCTCCAACCCGGCAGGCACAAAACAAGACTGACCACAACAAACGCACGCGACTCCAATTCCAAAGCCAGCGGCAGTAATAAGTCCTCACTCACCCCACCCTGCGAGGAGCAAATCTCTCGACTCCCAAACACGGGTGCCGATGTGTACACTGATAATCAATGATTCAACGAACCCAGCAGAGGGATGGGTTGTTTGAAATCAGAGACGAAGCAGCTTGGCTTAGCTTCAGCTTAGCTCACTCAACGATGGCAAGCAGGAAGTAGGGAGTGCACAGAGCACGTTGCAAAATGAAAAAAGTTGTAAAAGCAATGAGGTCAAGGCACAGAGTTGACCGACGTCCAGAAAAGCACCGCCGCCATGGCGCAAGCATCGCAACTTCTGTGGTCACGGGTGCGGGGAAGGAAGAACGATGACGGCGAAACGTGGTCTCGGTGGTGAGCTTCTTCGAAAGACAGAGCTCGGAAGCTTCTCACCTGCCTCGGGTCCATCCCTAAATTAGGGGTGGGCTGACGGTGGAAATCTCCCGAAAAATGCGCCTTGTGTTTTGGTTCGGAAGGATGACGTCAGGTTGGCAACCGACTTCACAATACTTCGTTTTACACTAAGGGTATAGTGGAAACACCCAAAACCGTGCAAATAAGGAATTCAGCATAGTTGGAGGCAGTTTTCTAAAAATGACATTTTTCTAGTATTAGCGAGTGAAAATCATGAATATTAAAAAAAAAAAAAATTCCGACACAGTATGTAATTTCTACAAATTTTCAAAGTGTTGGCTCCCTAGACCTATGAAACCATCCAGTAGGTGCCCCCAAAACTGAACCCTACGAAAATCAGCATTCAGCCAACCAAATTCTCTTATGTGTCCTTCAATTGTGTCAGCTAATTATAATTACACATGTGGCTAACACAGTAAAGAAAGTCTATTGACACAATTGGGTGAATCTATGGTTCATTCTAAGGAACATATATGGAAATGGATGTTTTACCCTTAGTCACGACTTCTTTGCCGTGCTGAACTTTGCACGAAAATCCCGTCGTGGCGTTGGACGGTTGGCTGTTCGTACAGCCCTCACCAACAAATATTCTTGTTTTGCAAAGGCTTCGCAGCTTCTGTTATTCTGCTTTGGAGGTGAATAATGAGTGTGGAGAATCGTTCACGAGCGGAGTTGTTACCCAACTTCAATCTTCTACTCTAGAAGCTACCAAACGCATTGTCGAAGCTGTCAATCTCACCAATGAAGTAAACGCGGTAATTGCATTCGCAGGATTTCGATTCTTCGTGCTTCATTGCATCTCCGAGCTAGGGGTGTCACAACTCCTTTATATTGATTGTCTCTCGATTGGGCCTTGTTTTCCCTCATCCTTTTGCGAAATCTAGTTGCTGAAAGAAGTCATAACTACCCCTACTAGACATAGTCACACCTTTTTCACTATATACAACTTCTTTTACAAATTTTTGACTTTTGAGGGAAAGCAAGAACCAATGGGCTATAGTTTTAGGTGAAGAAAGCCTCACATCCCTTTTCAAGTGAAAGAATGTAGAGAGTAATATGTTGGAGAATTAGTTAAGTAAGTTGATTGTGCAAGATTTTAGAAACCAATCACGGCCATAGGCCAAGCTCATGTCACTGCAAGTCTTCGCAAAGCTGATGAAAAAGGAAGCTACAATGGTGAAATAAGCAAAAATGATGGAAACATTAAAACAGAATTGTAAATGATTCTTCATGCTCAATATACACCTCTAAAAAGAACAAAAGACGCAAGGAGGAGTTCACAAGAAGAGAATATTCTACCAATGAAGGCCAACATGAAGCCAATTTGAAACTACCATCTTTTAATTCTTCAAAGAAGATTTGGGAGGTGAAGAAGGTGTGACTACTCTAATGTTACTCTTGACAACCAAATATTTTTGTTTGGAAGAGCACCTCCTACCCTATAAAATATACTAAAAATTATTAGAAATTTTTATCTATGTAGACAAATCTAATATGGAATATATTTTCTTGAGATGGATTTAGCCATTTCATAATTAAAAAAATTATTTTTTGTTTTATTTTGGATAATGCAAAAAGCAATGTTCTTTAGAGTGATGAAGCTATGTAACTATATGAGCATGGAGGAACTTTGATTTATGTATCCAAACATATATTTGTTCATCTGAAATAAAAAATAATACAATACTTAGTAATCAAGTTTTGCATTTCTTTTTGAATTCATCAATGAACCCTTAAAGGACTAAAGAAACAACTTTGAGAATTTTTAAAAACTTAGGCAAGCTTAATTGACTATATAGTTTAGATCTTTTGATTGAGATTTTTAAAATAAATGTGAATCCTTCTAATCTATATGTGAAGCTTTGTTTCACATTATTTTGATATTAAATATTGCAAAGGTTATAAAGGTTTTGTTGATTTCAATGTTAAATTGGGCAATTGGAGATATGGTAAAAAAAATCATTTGTTTTTTTCTAATGCATAGATTGATGCATAATAAAAAAACCATATGAATCATTTAATTCCAAATAATGGGATGAAAGTTATAGATTGGAAAAAGTGGCATATATTTACAACTAAAAATAATTTGAAAGATTTTTTTTGCACTATCCTTTAAAATTTGTTCTTTTTAAAATATCTATCATCTACTTTTAGAGATATTTTTGGTGGTCCTAACAACAAACTACTGTAGCTCTATTTCATTTAGCAATTCACTAATACCATCCATTGAAAAAAGACAAAATATTTGCTTCAATTTCTTCATTGCTTTGAATAAATTGTTGTTAAGATTCCTTGCCTTGTTTCATTAATAAATGATCTGAGCACCTAATCGTTTTACATTGTCATGTGTTTTGAAAAAAACAATTGTTTTTTTTTCTAGAAACTATAATAGTACCATGTGCAAACTTATAGTTTTGCTACCAAACCTAGTGATTATAGTGGGCACTTGGTATTGATTAATTAAATTTGGAATAAGAGCTTTAGTAGATGCTTTAAAATAAATAAAAATTTGTAAGATTTAAAGAAAAAAATTGAAAAAAAATTCCCAAAATTTGACATTTGATTTTTGAAATATCTTTCTTACAACCTTGACCATACATTAAATTCCATATATTATTTCAAATGATTTGAATTTAATATTCAATAAATTGTAGCTTTTATTTAACCCCTAAAAGTCCATTGTCCCATCAGGGGACAATTTGGAGTTCAGGCAAGTTCCGTAGACCACAATTTTTAATGAATTTTCTTGAAAATTTCTCATAAGATAGGAAAACTGATTAGCTTTGTGGGAATATAATTTTTATTTCAATTGGTGCCCGGGAGCAAAAGTTATACCACAAAAAGTGCGGATTTTAACTCGGCGGGCAGAAAAATAAATCCACAAAAACTTTTATTTTTTATTTTTTATTTTTTAATATTATAGATTATATTTTTGTCTACGTGTGAAGCTTTGATTCATTCCATTTGGATTAGTTATGTGAAAGTTATGAACAATCTTGTTTTCAAGCAGTTCTTGAAAAAATAACTTATAGGATTCATTTCTGAATTCAATTTCGACAATTTTTCAAAAAAAATTGCTTGATAAGGTTATATTTGTTTGCTCTAGCAATCTCACCATTGGAATTATTGTGTTTCAATTCCATCTTAGAGCTATTAACGATTTAATTTTTCTTTCAATCTTTGACCTACTTCTACTTAATAATTTTTTAAGGAATGAAAATCAAGCATTTCTTTTTTGAAAATTTTTTCCTAGACTTCTAACTCAATTCTTAAACACAAAAAAAAATTTAATTTAAAGTCCATAGTGTAAAAAAATTCAACAAATGGAAATCAAAGTCATCTGCAATTGTAGGACAGTGTTTAAAAAAACTATGTTTTTGAACTTTGAATGCTCATATCTTCCAATCTACATGGTCAAACTTCATGAAATTTTTACCACATGATTTCACACAAACAAATTAGAAGATCCTACGGTTAGATTCTATAAAAAAAAACACTTTTTTTTGTTCTTTTGGATGAACACAGCAAAAATGACAGTTTTGAGTGGTTTTTGATAGAAAAATGGCCTTAGGTCTTTAGGGGTTAAAGTTTCCTGCTTAGCCAAAATTACTGTTTATTAGTTACATGATTCACTCTTACTCAATATTAGTTCACGAAGGTCAAAAGTTTGTTTAAAGTGAATGTGATCATTAGATCAAATGGTTAAGTTCCACTTAAAATGTTAAAATGTTTAGTTTATTTGCCTTTCAATGATATGCTTTATGAGTTGAATTTCTTATAATATCTCTTTTATTTTCTATTTTTCAATTATATAAATCAATAACAAGTTTATTTTAAACCTTCAAATAGTCAACAAGACTTGAAGAAAACAATTCTTCATTAATCTTCAAATGCTCAAGGTACCAAAATTTGTAGTTTGCAAAATTTTGAAGTTCAATAAAATCTAACTAAATTGCTATTTTTAGTCATTAATGTTTTTAGAGATTTCTTTTTGGAGACTAGTTTTAACATCACAAATTTGATTTTAGAAATGATTGATTATAATTTTCTATTCAAGATTATGTACAAGGGTGTCTATTGCAATCTTGACATTTCATAGTATTGACAGCTCTTAGAAATGAGCCTTAAATACAATAGATCTTGAAGGAAAAAAAAACATGAGAAATTCATTTAAAAAAATTGTACAATAAATTTTGAGAAGCAACAAATCGATTGAGATTATGCATATTAGGCCCTTTAACCTCATATTTTTTAGTGACTAACTTTGTAGATTTGACACGTTTTTTTAATAGCATTAAAAAGTACCTAAAAAAAAGGAAGTAATCAACCAAACAACCATTAGATCAAGAAAGAAAAGATAGATCTCCCAATAGGTCCTACAAGAAGACAATGATCAACTCATCAATAATCTTGTGTAACTAAATTCATTTGATTCTTATTAATTCATATCAACCAAATATTTTTCACTTAAAATCTTAACAAGTTCGATTACTCATACATGAAGACAAAAGTGTAGGTTTCTACATTGGCTTTTGAAGAGACCTATACTACTACAAGATAGTCATGAACAAAATGAAATTTAGTGTAGCTAAGCTCTTTCCAAATATAATGAAATCCTATGAACAAATTCTTTTTCAAAATTTAAACAAGTTCACCAACCTACAAATGAAGGAGTAATTGATACTCTCCTATTGGCCTTAAGAGAACTTATAATGCCAGAAGACAATAATCAACTAAAATAAAATTTAGTATAGCAAAAATCCTTATCAACAATTTTTTTTCTAAAATTTAAACAACTCCAATAAAATATACATCAATAGAAAATTCTTGATACCTTTCCCTAGTCCCTAAGAAGATCTACATTATTCTAGGACAATGATCAATTAATATTCTATGCAAATTTAATTCCATCTCCATTCATCCTTCATACCAATTGAGTTCTTCATCTTCATAACGTATACTTCTAAAAAAGATTGAAAATTAAAATTTTCATCTAAATTCAACATGATTATGATAATAGATCCACGACAATACATCCACAATAATGGGTCCATGATATAAGTACTAAAAAAAATTTAAATAAAAAAATTTGATCCAAATTTTAATATAGAATCTATTTTTATGAATACAATTAAGTTTTCTAATGCTTCATCAAATTTCTAAGCATTAAACTCATAGGCTCACACTCACAAGCTCACATAATAGCTTTGTTGTACAAATTAGGTATATAGGGGTAAGGATAGTTTATATTCATATTGAGCTAGATCAAATGACATGACACTTTTACTTTTAATCATTATTATACCTCATATAAGAGCTATAATATTCTTGTGCACTATTATTCTTTATGAATGAAGTCTTTTTTGAGCATTATAAGATATAGTTGTGATAATGACAATCATTCTAAATCAAAGATTCTAAATATTGAATTATCAATTCAATGATATATGTCTTGTTATATCTTAGTATTGATTTTGTATTTTAGGAATTAAATACTAACCTTTAATCCTAAATAATCTAGTTGGTCACTACAAATGTCACTTTTTGAGAGTATTGTATACATCATTTGTTTGAAAGAACATAATAGAGAAGTATTATTTATCTTTCATCAAACACTTAGTGCCTTCAACATCTTTAAGGATTAATAGTTAAATTCATGTCTCAAATTTTCTTAGTATAGATTGTAACCAAATCAAAATAATTCAAAAACAAGTTCACACTAAATAGAAAAATCAACTCCATTATCCCAAGACTCATTCAAGTAGAAGAGAGCATTGTCACTAAATCTTGCCAATAGCCTTGCCAATGCTACTCCAATCTTCTCACACTTATTTAATTCTATATTAGGCACACAGATATTAAGAGTAGTGAGACTTTCTTGACCGCCCCAAACTTCTGAAGAGGATGAATACAAAACAAGAGCTAATGGAACTAGAGTGGGTGGCCAAAGTGTGACACCCTATTTGAAGTCAGGAGTGTAAAGATTTCATATCAAGAGAATCAATTTACACAAGCTCCATTGAAGATGACAACGAGGTTGGTACGAAAGGGGTGAAATTGGAACTAGAAGGGTGAAACCATGTAGTGGCAAATGAAAACTTTACTTGCGATCCCTTCTTCATGTCTTGTTATTCAAAGCCAAAGCAAAATAAAGGACCCTACAAACACTTCACTAAACAAGTATATTTTTTCACAAAGAGAATTTGATTTATTAATGAGGTGATGCCATGCCACAATTCTTTGAAGAAGTTAAGGAGATGTGATTACCCTACTATTTAACAATACAAATTTTGTCATTCCTTCTGTTAATTCCACATTTGCTCAACAGTGAAATATTTCTAGAGCACAATTTTACACTCATGCTAAATTGGTTAACTTTGACTACGACCTTAGTGGAAGCTATGAAGGGTAGTGAAGGATGTGCAAAAGAGTTCTTCTTCAAAGAACTTCTCCGAGGACTTCAAAGGTGGGTTGGTGCAGGCCACGACACCGCCACATCTCGCGTGCAACTGATGGCGATGCTCTGAACCAGGTCTTGAGAAACCTCCCCGTCGCAGGCAGTGAAGAGCATCTGCTAAACTTCGAACTTTGGTTGCGGAAAAATCATTCCATGGCGACCCCGCTGAGCTCCCGCATGCAGTCTTTGCCGCAGGGCATCGCCTCTGGCACTTCAATCTGGGCTTCTCCGCCGATCGCCAAGGCCTTGCCCAGGTGCCGCGCCTTGTACGCCGGCGTCGCAGGGACGAAGAGTTTTGCGCGCAGGTCGTCATTCTTGGGAACCGCCAGCGGAGGGGTACATGTCTCCGCCTTCATGATGTTTTAATTTCCGTTCAATTCATACAGGATTCATGAGATTGCCGAGGAAGTACTGGATGGGACGAGAATACTGAAATGTGCGAATCGTAGTAGGAATGTGTGGTTCTCGCTTGCCGTATTGGTTTACACAGGATTCATCACATTGCCGAGGAAGACGGTTGTTTTGGAAGTGCCACTTAATTCGCCAATGGCATTTGGTGGGAACATGAAATTAGGGTTTGCATCTATATCTTGAAGGAGTGTGGACTGTGGAGTGGATTGAATTTTGTAGCAGTAAGTGTGTTGTGGTGGCAAATTGTGAGGAGAAACAGATTCGGAGTTTGAGTACTGGATGAGACGAGAATGCTAAAGTGTGCGATCGTATGAGGATTGTTCTTGGTTGTGCTACAGGACGAGGAATGTGAGTGATAAGGATCTTGTGGCTTGTGGCTCAGATTGTGGCACAGGAGGGTGCTTACATCCCTTCACGCTCCACGAATTTTTCCCGGTTCTTTTTAATTGGAAAAGCTCACAGTGAACTTCACGTGGATGAGGCAACCAGCGCTGTTAGTGAGGGTAAAGCTTTGAGTTGAGCTGAATTTTTTGTTTTAGATAAATATTGCAAATGCCTTCTTGATTGATATCTGTGTCTGGTTCGTTTTTGTTCCTCTATTTTGTGAGGGTTTGCGCTGCTTGTATTCAAGTTGATGACTTACTTTTGGGACGGTTGTTTAGAAGATTCTGCTACACCGTTCAAGTTACGAATGATTCGAGATGTCTTGGTGGCGGTTTTATTTCTGTTTGGGGTACTTTTCGGCAAGGCAACTGCTTCTGCGGCAGCTGAACATTCAATAGGCTCTTCAAGCCTAGGTGTCAAGGTGGCCTCATTCTTGCGAAAATCGGGCTTGTTTGATGAAGCCATCGTGGTTGCAATCGCTAGCCTTCCAGCTCTCGAGCTTCGTGGTGCAATTCCAGTTGGTTACTGGATGAAACTACCCCCACTGAACACATATATATTGGCTGTTGTTGGGTGAGTTTCTTCTCTTTACTTTCCAGGATATCCATAATGTTTTTGAACGTTGTATATTCACTTAAATATGTGTTTTTGAGTTTCACCTATCGATA
Source organism: Thuidium tamariscinum (assembly GCA_947034885.2). Classification (NCBI taxonomy): domain Eukaryota; kingdom Viridiplantae; phylum Streptophyta; class Bryopsida; order Hypnales; family Thuidiaceae; genus Thuidium; species Thuidium tamariscinum. The sequence goes on along the minus strand of OX344750.2, from coordinate 47,381,956 downwards.
TTTGGTTGGAGAGGGGTAAAGAATGAATTGACGAGTCTTAAATATCGATTTGTGACTGTGCAGAAACATGTTACCCGTGCCCTTTATAGCACTTTACTTGGAAAAATTCTTCAACTATGTGGCCTCAAGTAGTGAAGGGGGGAAGAAATTGGTAGATAAAATCATAACAAACACCAGACGAAAAGCTGAGCCCATTGAAGAATTCAAATGGATAGGGCTCATGTTATTTGTTGCAGTTCCGTTTCCTGGGACAGGGGCGTGGACTGGGGCTTTTGCAGCTTCGATTCTGGGGATGTCGTTTTGGGAATCCATGTCAGCGAATTTTGTAGGTGTTCTATTGGCAGGGGTCTTGGTAAATCTAGTGGTAAGCGTCGGTGTACGAGAGGCAATATTTGTTGGTATTGCACTCTTTCTTTTGTCCTTATTCATGTGGAGGATTTTGCGCTTTTTTAGCCGAAAGAAATCTTCTGATGCTTGAAAGAGGAACTCTGTGTGCTTGATTGCTCCGCAAATCCATTGTGAGAATCTTTGTTTTCTTCAAAATGATTCATGCTGGAAAGCGCCTGGGGAAAGCCCTTAGACTCTTATGTTGTGTGATAACTTTTCTTAGGAATAATAGGAGATTTTGAAGTTTACTTGCAAGTAGGAGTTGCCACTTCACCTTAGAGTTTAGGGTTTTGTTATCGATGGAAGCAACCCAAAATATTGCTCTGAATTGAGACCTTCCAAAACAACTTTGGAAAGTTGTCGACCATCCTCCTCACTTCCATTGCGCGAAAGGATCACTAAAGATTTTGCATCTACTCCCGCTTTCCAATGCTTCAGCTGCTCCACTCAGCGGGCGCTTACCACGACTTGAAAATTCAATCTCAGTCACATCCCAAGGATCCGGTAACTGAGACAAGGCAAGTTCAAAATATAGATCAGAATTCTTAGGTTCCATGAACCTTTCATTAACCCTTGACTTCTGATCTCAGAGGAGATGATCACCTGAGATCTGAAGCTAAATTGGATGGTCGTTAAAGGTCTTGTATTGCTTCAAACGGTACAAGTATTGATGCATTTTGGGTTGTAAAAAAACTCCAAATACACACTAGCAATATGCTAGTAATACGCATTGTAAATATCATACATGCCAATGTATGATTGTATGTTATGGCTTCCAGAAAAGCAATTTGAATCATTCATTTATAGGAAGATGATAAAATTGGTATTTAAGTATTTAAATTGATCTTCTAATCTTGTAATGAGTATATTTACCTAGAACATTCCAACATCTAATTTTTGGATGATGTACAAATTGAAATTTAGATTTCTTCTTCATTACAAATTGGATGAAAGTCATCCTTACTTTTAGAGATACTTTATGAAGTTGTGGTTCTATCCAAGGGTTGGATTTGGTATTACTAAAGCACCTATTTTCTAAAATTACAAATGTGGAAGTATATATGTCAAGTGGTTGACTTGGGTTGACTCTAATTCAAACTTAGAATTGCAAAAATGAAGTCATATAATCAAAGAATGTAAAAATTTCAAAAAATCATTACATCAAGATACTTCATTTCAAATCCTTTTCAAAAAAATTTAGTCAAAAATGACAATCTTTTGTTTGTAATTGAATTTTGAAGGAATTTCGAATTTTCCCTTTCAAAATTTATAGAAATTTTTTGGTGATAGCATTGGCAAATCTAACCATATGGATAGAATCTAAAACTCAAATTATACAACTTTTATTTGCTTCTCAATTCCAAAATATACATCCAAATAGCTCTTTATAATGGTTTTTCTAAAATCATCAAATCTAAAGATGAATCTAGATGTTTAGGGGTTGACTACAAGAATGCATTGCAATCCAAAATTCAACTTAAAGTTTTCAAAATTTGGCCTATCAAGACTTTTTCTTCAAAACTTTTTACATTAGAATAACTGAAGAATTCATTTTTACCTTACTTTATGTAGCACTTTTCTAAGAGAATGATGTACACATTTATAAATGTTTCTTACATATTTGTACAATCATATTGTGAAAATTCATCACTAATACTTTTCTATCAATAGAGATTTGTTTTTTAGAAGTGAATTCAATGTGTAGATTGAAACTATGTAAACCAAAAAATTGAATATATTAGTTTCATTAAAGAAAGTTTCAAAGGGTAAAATTTGGAAAGTTCTCACAAGGTGAATTTAGAGTTGTAATATATTTATAGATGTATTGTATATGAGCTAGAGTCTTATATTTTACAAATAAAGTACAAATGTACATATGTTTCAAAAACAACCATGTGTATGCAAGTCAAGATATCTCTCTATAGGAGGAGAAGATTGATTGAGAGTTTAGGTATTTTATTGTTGAGGATGTTAATCCTTTAAATTCCACATAGTATTAAAGTACCTACTTACAAAATATCTTAAATCCTAAACCCTAGCTTCTATATACAATAGAGCCTATTCTATATTATATTTGACTACAAGCATGTATTGAAGTTGAATGTGTAAGCATTTTGTTGCTTTTAAGGGATGTAGGAGGTACAATAATGCTTCAAACTAATTGAGAGTGCGTTGTGTCATTAGATCTTACTCAATATGAGTATTTTAATCTAATAACTACGGCATACATCAATTTATACACCTCCTACACAAAATAGACAAAAACACCATATTGTGACAACAATTAGATTTCCTAAATCTTTTAAAGGTTTGATTTGAAGATTTAGCACATCTAGTAGTACTCTTGGCAAATGATGGCTAAAGATGACAAACTTTTCATTTAGGGTAAACATTAAGGATTTATTTGAATTTTACTAACTGTTTCCTTTAATTCCCATATTGAGTTGTTTTTCCAAGTACCAATTCTGATTTTTTTTTTCTCTATCTTTTATTTTTATTTACTTCACTATGAATTTTATAGATTTTTTCCCCACTTTTTTTTTCTGACATTTGAAATTGCAATTGTTCTGTTTCCCAAATTCCTTGTCTTTGTACCTTAATCGGATTTCCACCTGCTAGCAATGAACTAACCAGCAATTCTCCACAAACGTTGCCTAGTTGGTGTAAAAACTGAGGCTTACTTCTGCCCTAAATTGTTCTGATAAGCTTCACCGAGACACTCACTGACACTTCCATAGCGAGATTTGTCCACATGAGCTTAACGGTTTCGGAGAATGAATCCATCTGCCACTTGGCTAGGATTTCCTCAACATTAGACTGACCGGCCTGCCTCTCTCAATCGGTGTGCCTCCAACGAAGTCCAATTTCAATCTCCAGAGAAGGAAATCTAGTGCCCAGCAGCCTGCAGTGAGAATTGCTTGTTTGATCATTTAAGGGTTTCCTTCTCTAGCAAGGATTGATTGATTTTGGTGCTGCAATCTTCGGCATGCGAGGAGAGAATCGTGTTGGTTTTGGTGGAGGATAGGTACGAGTATTGAGACTCCAGATGGACACCATCGCCAATGCGCAGGCGGTGATGACCGCCTGGGATTCCAGTATGAGCCAGGCCCGGCGAGAGGAGGAGCGAGCCTGGCACCTCCATTTGACCGATTGCCATGCGGAGGATGTGAGTTACCTCAAGGTTGAAGGAGCGCACTTGCAGGATTTGAGTCAACTGCGCTCCCAGAGGAGCCTGTGAGTTGTCCCTTCATTCAACTGATTGCCTCGATTTGTTATGAGAGTGCCATGACTAAAGACGGCTTCCAATTTTGGTTTCTATGCTAGGTTATGACACTTGTTGGATGTGTGTACAGATGGCGAGGGGAGGATATGGAGCAACGCAATCTGGAGAACGCGCGGGTTCTTTGGCTCAGGCAAGGACTCAGTTGCTCGCTCACATTTTTCTCGTTAGCCAATTCTTTTCTGGCTTGAGAACGATTTTGTTGTGTCAAGTTTTTTTTGGGGGGGGGTAGGGTTTAGGGTTTAGGGTAACAATTCTCGTGTTAGAATTCGAGCAGTTGTGGTTGGGTTAGGTTCTGTTCAAGGAACCAGAATTTGAGGTGTTGAGTGTGGTGGTTTTGCGTTTGTTGGTTCGTTTTCGCTCATGTTTGGAGGATTGCCTGAGCAACGATTGCGAGTGTATCCCATCGTAGCCACAGACGTGGAAGAACGTGTTGCTCGTGGAAGTTTCTTACAGTCTCCGTCTTCATGAGCAGATTTGTTGAAAAAAATAGGAGAGACGTGGAGGAGAAATCCGATCAGCTGAAAGCGATCTCTAATTTGGCAGCATTATTCTGTGGATTTGCGACAGTCACTTTGACACAATTTTCTGTGCAGAGAGAGCGCAGCTGGGTGAGCCCTTCTCAATTCTTCCTTCTCCGAGTACGGTCTGCTGCTAGGATGATCATCCTTTCATTGATAAGTCTTTCCTCGAGACGGCTTCTAGAAGACTAAGTACATAGTATGTCGACTGACTGACACGGGGCTGTTTGTGTAACCAGGTGTTCTTGGGATTCTACGGGGTTCTTACGGCTCTTTCTGTAAGTTGACATTCTTTTTACAAATGCAAGGAGCGTTAGTTCGCTCACTATGTTTTTTCCTGAGAAGGATTCAGTTACACTTGAAATGGACATAATAGTCTTTGTGTTTACAGGAAGGTTTGATGGTCATATCCATGGTGACCTGCACTCTTATCTTGGGGAGCATTGTAAAAATGGGAAGGCTCTACGTGAATGAGGTAGCTGAAGAAGAGTTTATGTTCCAATGTCGTGACTTTTGCATGAACTTTCGGCTGGGAGATCGCCCCCCGTGCCCAAAACGCACATTGGAGGACTTTTGGGAGTTGAGGTAATGGAAAGTGATTCGGTACAGTCTGAAACATTACTCATACTTGAACTTGCTATGGTTTGATATGCACTACTGATAGATACGTGGTCTTTGGGGGTAGGTGTGAAAGGAGCTGGCAGCGAGCCTTTCTAGCCTTCTCTTTTGGTATGCCACCTGCTGCAAATCTCATTTCGTGACTATCTAGGCATTCTGAAAGTTACATCCCTTGTTAGTTTTGTTCGTGGCCCTCCATTCAATTGGAATGGTATTTTTGAATTTGAATAGTAGGAAGAGTAGTTTAGACACCCTTGATGTTGAAACCTCACGCGCCATTCACGATTTGGGGCATCCGTGCAGGTGTTTCTGCCTTTGTGTGCAGTCTTATTCTCGTTGGGTGAGTCATTCCGTTCGCTATGGCCATTTTACGAATGTTATTGAACGCAAGAGAAAGAATTCACAATAACTCATCTTGTCGTTGGCAGATTCGTGTCTTCTATGTTGGTTTTCATCGCTACAGGCATAATAGTTATGGGTTTAATTTATTGACTTTCAGGTGGGCAATATTTTCATCCAAGGCTGCGGTGACTGCGGGACTCTTCACTTTTATCTCCTGCGTCTCTGTTGTTATCTGGTGAGTGAAGAAGATCTCTTTAATATCGATGTGCCGATCCCACCCTAACCGATCTTGGATGTCCTCCTGCTCGCTGAGTGACTCTGGTGCAACATATATCATACATGTTGCCTAACTGTGGTTTCCAGCTGCTGATTAGAGCTCGAGCAGGTAGCTGATTTGCAATGTCCTGAAATCGAACTATCGACCTCTAACCAGTTCCCATTCTACAGGATGGCTATTCAGTACTCATGGGGCTCCTACACACGGAAAAGACGATTGGGACGAGACCCATCAGTTCGAAGTGAAAACTCCCGGGGACTTCCTTTCGATTGGTACCTTGCCCCCGATTTTCGGCAAAGCAACCAGACAACCTTGTAGCTGTCATTAGCAAATCCCCTAAAGATGTCTCTATGATGCTTGTATAGCCGTTGGTTCTTGGAGGCTAATTTGACCCCCGTGTACAGTGTAACTTAGACAAAGCAATATGCTCCTTTCTACGATCCTTCTTCGCTGTCCACGTGGCATGTATTATCTTCTGATTATAGAATAGAATCTTTTGCGATGTTTGTGTAAACTATAGTTCACCCAATGACCTGTGTCGTCCCTGTGTTCTTGGTTTGAACTCTAATACACTTCCATGTTTTCATGAAGAGCAATGTTTTGTAATGTCTTGTGATCCTGTTGGGATCCTCAAATCCTGTTGGGATCTAAAGGGTTAACATTTTGAGCAATGTCTATGAGCAGTGTATCAATCCTGTTGTTTCAAGGTCAGTTTGAAGTAATCGTCCATTGTTTCATAATCTCAAAAGAGGCCTGCTACTCATTTGAGAAAAAGCGCTGGGTTACATACCATATAAGGTAGGTACACCCAAAAGCGCCACTTATTCATACTGAGCCTAGTTCCTGCTATTAATTAGTTCAAATTTTTATGTAGTCTTGTTGGCAAGTGAAAGCATGTTCCAACGCACCAAAGAACGCAGGATTTGGATACCGTATGCAAAAGTTATTAACAGTCAAAGTCTGTTTCTGAAGGCGCCATCTACAGCCTGTGAACATGACTGATTTCAAAAATGTACGTGCACTGAAGATGGCGCTTTTAGGAACAGGGCGCTTTTGGGTGTACCTACCTTAAATTGTATTTGAAGATTAAATTGTACTCTGAAATCTTCTTTTTAGCCATATTGTTAATCATTCATCATTGAAGGGGATGAAAAAGTGTCCTCTTAGTCCAATTCAATTCAAAGTGTTGTAACTTTTGCATCCAATGTCTGAATTCAAACTTGTTGGAGAAGTTGTGTATACTAGTCCAATTTGTGTGGCAAAATTTTTAGATCAATCCAAGATGCAATGATTTTTTGGGAGTGAATTAAAGTTCATAAGCTCAATTTGAGTTCACCAAATTGCACTTGATGGCTGCAACTTCAAGGGATTGTATCTCCTTCATCTAATGTTTGTTTTCAATTAAAAAAATTTATTGAATTGTGTTCCTCTAGAAGTTCTAGTTGTTGTGGTCAAATTTTCATGCCAATCCAAGTTGTTCTGAATGTTTGGGAGCAATTCGAAGTTGAAAAACCAAACAATTTTGAATTACAATGAACTTCAATGGTTTGTTTCTTCCTCATATGGCATCCAATTCTAATCATTTTTTAAAGATTAGTTGTGCATTCGCTAGAAGAAAAACGTGTCCACTACAACCAACTAAAATGCAACTATGTATCCTATATAACTACCCTACAACTACAATTCTCTATATTTGTATCAACTTTGATGTATAGATTGTTGTTGTTGCAAAGTAGTCACAAAATAAAGTTTAGGGCTACAAGAAATGTGAGGTATTTTCCATCTAAAATTCATCACAATTGTTGATGTAAACAACTTTACATTGTATAGAGTATAGTGTGTCAAATAAGAATCACATATAATCTAAATTTGACAATAATTCACCTAGAAAACAACTAGAATTTAACTACATTGCAACTAGAAAGCAACTACAATTCAATTAGAATGTGACTAAAAAATGACTAGATTTTAACTAAAATACAACTAACATGCACTAAGAAATGACTAAAATGTAACTAGAAATCAACTAGCATACAATTAGAAAATGACTAAGATACAACTAGTATTAAATCTTTTATTGATTGTCCCATATCAATTGTCAAGAATACCATTAGGTTGGACATATAAGAATTGTAAATTATAACATTCTTATGTAATGATTTTGATAATGGAATTTTGATATTTCTCCATTTTGTAGATTTTTACAACTTATAGATATCTACTTTTCTACCACTTATAGATCTTTATAATGTGTAGATTTTTACAACTTATAGATCTCTATTATATATAGATATCTAGTTTTCTACCACTTATAGATCTCTATAATTTGTAGATCTTTAGAATTTGTAGATTTCTATAATCTACAAAATTCTATGATTATTTAAGTTTAAGAATTTTTGGATTTAGTAATCTTCAAAGAAGATAGATTTGAAGTTTTAAATCTATAAATCTTTGAGATTAAAATTTCAAAATACATGGATCTATAAGTTTTAGACAAGTTATAAATGAGTTGCAAACAAGTTGTACTTGAGGGTGAATTCAAGAATCACTTGTACTATTTGTTGCGTTTCATCACACCCTAGTTTGTTTTTTAAATTTTAGCGATAACTTTTGTCTTTTAGTTCCAAGTGACTCAAAATTTATAGGGGAGATACTCATAGCTATTATATATCTATGATGAATTTTGGAGATTTTTCAAAAATAATTTATTATTTTTAAATAACCCCCAAAATTTCTCACAATACTCAATTTAGGGGTTTTTTGCACCATTTATCTCCAAAAAAACGAATTTTGACCTAAAATTTAGAGAGGACGGTCTCTTAGTAGAATTATACCTATTGAACAAAGAAATTCTAATACTTATTTTTAAGTGTAGAAGTCTACAAAGAGAGCTTCATCCTACATTTTTTTTCCAAAGGTATAAAACATTATTTTGGTGAGTTTTTTGGTCAAATCTGATCACCAAAAAGTTTTTTCAAGTTACATATTTTTATGTTTCAAGAAATATATAATCCTATTTATTACAAATTAAAATGTCACAAGTTGTATTTTCTTCACCGGAACTTTGGACATAGAATTCTATGTCCAAAGTTCCGGTGAAGAAAATACAACTTGTGACATTTTAATTTGTAATAAATAGGATTATATATTTCTTGAAACATAAAAATATGTAACTTGAAAAAACTTTTTGGTAATGAGATTTGACCAAAAAACTCACCAAAATAATGTTTTATACCTTTGGAAAAAAATGCAGGATGAAGCTCTCTTTGTAGACTTCTACAACACTTAAAAATAAGTATTTTTAGAATTTATTTGTACAATAGGTGTAATTCTACTAAGAGAACATCCTCTCCAAATTTTAGGTCAAAATTCGTTTTTTTGGAGATAAATGGTGCAAAAAAACCCTAAATTGAGTATTGTGAGAAATTTTGGGGGTTATTTAAAAATAATAATTTATATTTGAAATATCTCCAAAATTCATCATAAATACATAATAGCTATGAGTAGCTTCCCTATAAATTTTGAGTCATTTAGAGCTGAAACAGAAAAGTTATGGCCAAAAAAAAGTAAAAAAGAAGGTGTGATAAAAGGCTTTAAGTGTTTCTTGCATTCACCCTTGAGTCGCAAACAAATTGCACACAAGTAACTTCCACATAAGCAACCACATCAAAAGAGTTAATTGACAAAATTTTATACAAGCTATTGGATGAAAAATAACCTTGTCAATCTTTACAACTACTTTGCAACTGGTACAACTTACTACAATTGCAATCTCAAATTGTCATCTAGTTGCAAACGTCTCATACAACTACAAAACTAGTTGCAAATTATAGTCGCAAAACCCTTCATTTTCTTCTAATGATTCTAGTCTAGTTTGTGTGGCTTAAATTTCATATCAATCCAAGTTATAAGTGACTGAGAAGCATTTTAGTAGGAGGTATACTCATAGATGTGTTTTTTGTACCCTTTTTTTTCTTTTTTTTTGCTATTTCAAAGTCATTTTGCAAACAATTCAAAGCATTTGAATGACATTTTTTTCACCAATGTGTTTGTATGTTGATTTTGAAGGACTTTCAAGTTTTCAATTTTTTTCATTTGAATAGATTTAAGAATAAGATTTCACCTCCAAATGTGTTTTTAGAAAAGTTTTAGCATCATTTTTTAATACTAAAACATTCTGATCTTGCAATCTATGTGGCCAAATGACTCTAAATTTGATCCATGTCATCTACAACATGCACACTACGAGATTGTATGGTTGAGATTTTCATAGCTTTGTGACATTTAGACTTATAAGGTTTGAAAAGTAAAGATGCTTTTAAACTTGTTTGGACCTTTGGCAACGAAAGGTTAATGTAATTGTAATTCTATTTTTTTACCAATTCCTATAGTAATTAGAATACATTCATACATGCAGTAGGTTTTGTGGACATGCCTACTTCATTTCTAGTACAACTTTAATGTCACAAATACATTACATAACAAAATAGATGTATTATATGCTCAAAGTTTTTCAATCTTTCACTTAATAGCACAATTCAAACTTATTGTTAAGACCAAGATTCGTATGAAAGGACAAGAATTCAAAAAAAACATTTAAAACACACTTATTATAAATAAAAAATATTCCATTCATCAACCTCAAAGTCCTAAATGCTCAAAGAAGAATGAAACCTCTAGCCCTTGAAGAGTAGAATTTTGTAACCTTTGTTGTCATATTGAACGTATAGGAGCCTTCAATTGTTGATTCAAAACTTAGATCTAAACTTGGATTGTCCAATCTTTGTACCTTAGTGGATATGTATTTTATATGTATTGCTAGAGTTTAAGACACTATATTTAATTTGACACATTCAATATTGGTTCTACTTTACTATCTACCACATTTATTAATTCCTAAGCACCTATTGCAAACTCATCTCTAGAAAAGATTTATGAATTGACAATTTTGGAAAAATCGTCATAAAATATTATTTCAAAGAATATATTGGAATTGAGATGCAAATAAAAATTATAGAGTTTGAGTTTTAGATTCACTCCATATAGTTCAATTCACCAATGCCATCATCAATATTTTCCTATAAATTTTAAAACGAAAAATTCAGAAGTCCTTCTAAATTCAATTACAAGAAAAATATTGTCATTTTTTTTAGCAAATTTTGTTGAAATGAATTTGAAATGAGGTTCTTTTGACATGGTGATTTTTGAAATGAGGTTCTCATTGCTGCAAGTGTCATCTAGAGAGATAACATCATGCACAATTTGGCAATCTCCTCGGTCTCACGCATCCCTAAAACTGAACACACAAGAGATGTAACTTGTAGAGAAGCAAAACCAAGAAACTTATGCTCATACTTCTCAAGGTACTTTGACCTGCTCAAACCCTGAGGGACCTCCCAGTGACTAAGAACTATCCAATGAAATATCATGTCATTACCAGGAGGAAAACCACCGGTGCCAATCTGAACCACGTAATTCTTCAATGCATTGTTATTGATGTGTTCCTCCACAAGCATTTTCCAGTTCTGAAAACCAGACTTAAAAATTAGATTCCAAAGCACAGTACAAGCTACTCCACCAGCAAATGCAAAGGACTCCCGAATTTATGATTCTTTTATTTCCTTAAAGCAAGTAACGGCTTTGGCACACTCAAGTAACTCCACTAAATCAAAGAGTGGCACATATAAAATAAGGAGGCCCAGATTCTTTCTTTCCATCTTCTTATATTCCTCCCTTAGACTACCAAATATCAATTTCTGACACCGGCTCGTGGCGAAACAACCATACAATTTAGGATACCCACCATCCACCAGATATATAAGCCCTTTGACTTCACCCACCGATTCTTCAACCACCAACTCTTCAAGAGCCTCCAAAGCAGTCGTCACGTCATAAGTCCGATGAACAGTTGCAGACCCATCCTCGCAAAGTTGCAACCTGTGCAGTCCAATTTCGACAAAAGAGAAACCTCTAGAAGAACTACTTTTCCATCAATCAAAAACTCAGCCACCATTAGCGCTGCAAGATGTGATTTGCCAATTCCAGGCGTACCAGTGAATAAGGTAAAACTCCCACAATTCAGAGTATAATGAGCCTCCCTTAATTCAATGTATGATCTTCGAACAAACAATTCATTGCTGAAACACAAGTCGTCTCCCATCCAAAGTACATCCTCAGGCAAACGGATAACAAAGCCTGAATGATTTCTTGCCCGTTCCAAATCCTTTCTCACTAGAGAGAGAGATTTCACAAACCTAGACATGGGATGCTGATCATTCAACTTCACCATAGCCTGAACACCAGAGAGACTACCAGCTTCATCTAGTGACTTCTTTCTTTTCTTTGAAGGCGAGTCTCCCTCTGCATACCAAAGGAACAATAAGCAAGAAGCAAGAAAGAGAAAATCCTAGTTTGCCCTTAATAGTCTATCAGTCGTGCGTGGAATGAAGTCAATTGATTGACAACAAGCACCCTCAAGCATATCCAAAATGCAGCCCCAACTTGAAATCCCTTGTTGCAACAGAGTAGCTAAGAACAAATACATTGAAGAAAATAAAGAAAATTTCCCAGACCTGGTGGGGGTACATTTATCGATGGCTGAAACGTGTATGTGTGTCATGCAGTGAACAGATTGCTCTTTGTAAGTCGTCCTCAACTAAGACGCTACCGAGCCCATGCTTCATGAAGATGTTGTCCAGAACTTCAGAGATAGATTTGCCCCCTAGCGGCGCCTTATACTTGCCCAAACTAGTTCCATCATCTCATTTGATTTCGATAATGCTCGTCATCGACGGGAGAAAAGTGTCCTCCACCAAGCTAAAAATAGCTTCGGCTTGCTTTTTCTTCTTTCCAGAAGAAATTATTGTCTTAAATCCTCTTCTATACAACGTCCAAAAAAAGATGGGATGTACCACGAAAATTGCTGCTAAGATTCTAGAGAGAAGAGAAATATGATACAAACCCTAAGAGAACTGAAATTAGAGATGATGCTAGCAAGGAATACAAGCAAGGAGCTTGAACTGAAATCAGAGATATGCTATGACCCAAGGTACAAACACAAGTAAGGTACCTGGAGATGCAAATGATGCCACGACCAAGAACAAAACACGCATGCTGCCTCCTCCAATCGGAGCAAGACTGATTCACCTCAAAAAACTATTGTGATAGAGAGATTGAGCAAAGACAATAGCTAAAGCAAAGACAACAACTATATTAGGATGGATACATATATATGAGACGGTCATAGCCTCGGTTGTATCAATACTAGTAATAGGAGTACCACTTTTACTTTAGCCTAAGTCTCACTTTACTTTAGTTAATTGGGATTGTTATCTTATCTTATCTCAACACTCCTCCTTGATCCCGGGTTACCTCATTAAAAAACTTAAATGTGAGAAAAAACTTTTATAAGGAAAATTCACATAATGAAAAAGAGTGTAACCTATTGTAAAACTAGATCTTGAGGGATTGCATGCCGGCTTCTTGAATCAATTGTTTGTGTCTCCCCCTCCTCTCCTTTGTAAAAAGATATCAAGAGAGAAGGCATAATTATTCAATTCTTTTTGGATTTCTTGAGTTTTCAATTGAATTTTAACTTAAGAACTTTAGTGAGTCAAAATCAAAGCCCTTCATCAAGAATTAGGTACTTTGACATAGTATAGGTTGTTTCATAGGAGTAATTCAATCATGGGTGTTCTACATTTGAAAGGAGCTAAAGACAATTTGACACTATTTTATCCTTCAACTTTAGATAGAAGCAACCCTATTACTAAGATCATAGTGAATCTAAAAATTGACAAATTTCTTACATGAAAATTACTAGATTCTTTATTTTTAAGTTTCTTGAAATGCATTTGCTAAACTTCTCCCTCCCTCATCATCTTTGTTGTATTGATGGTTGAATCATTTTCTAAAATTTTCCACATTATTCTTTATAATTTTGTACAAATATATTACAAATGTGAATTTCATCACATTGGTCATAAAAAAGAATCAATTCAAAAACAATTTTAGATGAATATAAGAAGATATTTGGACAAAACACTGATTCAAAGAACTTTACGGCAAATTTTGTTAAAATTGTAGTATTCCAAATGCCATTTTTGAGCCCACATGGTTTGAATTGAAAATTGGCATCTAAGAATTGTATAGATTTGCAGACATCTAGGATACATATAGATTTCCAAAATCTATGATAGATAAAGATTTGAGATTGTGTAGTCTAAAACATCTTGAATAAATGTAGATTTTAGATATCTACAATACATGTAGATTTTAAAAATCTATGATGAAATTCACCATCTTTCTTTGACATCCACAACATAAGGTAGCATTACCCATAATTGCCAAAATAAGCAATTCATCATAGTTAAAAGCACCTTTTCCTAGAAAAAAAGTATTTTTGTAGCATTAACAATTAAAAATCATGAATTAAAAAAAAATAGAATTTTTAGTAAGGCATATATTTCCTATAAATCCTCAAAATAGAACTCTTTAGGGCATTTTAAACTACACTTTAGTACATTTGCCTTGATTCTCACACCAAAGTCTAAAAAATGAGAGTCTACCAACCACAATTAACGACAGTGATGGTTTCAAGGTAACGTTGGAGACACTTAAAGGAAACTTTAGTGTCAAAGAATGGGTACATTGATGATTATGGATGTTGCTACCTTAGATATCAAAGCGCTATTTTTGGAGCCAATCACATTAAGGTGAACCAACCTATTTCCACCAAAGTGCCACCATCATGTACCTCTGCTGTACATTTTCGTTCTGAAATGTACTGAGTAGGTACAGAAGGACTGAATTGCAATTGGGGCCATAATTGGCTGTTCACCCCATATCCTGCTGAAACAAAATACAAAGGCAAGTGAATGATTTGTTGAGAATATACCCTTTGTTGAGAAGGACCCAACGCAGGATTAGGTCTCACGCATCATTGAACGCAAAGCAGCCCGCAGTCAGAAAAGACCAAAACATAAAAGAATCAGTCGGTCCAAGGTCCAAGGTCCAGGGTCCAAACCGGAGGGAGGGGAACTCCAGACGACAGTGAGTGGGGCACGAGGCGTTCCCATGTTCCCGTGAGCGTCTTCGCCGATGGTCCCAATGGTCCCCAATGGTCCCCAATGGCCACGCCCTGTGAGACTCCGTTCCCGTTTCCTCGCTTTCACTCAGAGTTTGCCCGGGTGGGTTACTGTAACTCATAGCGATGCACCTTTCGTTGCTCCTGCCGTGACGCTCCCTCTTCCCGCAATTTCGTCTGCGAGCTTGGGCGCTCGTCGCTGCGTGTGTGCAACGCCTCTTCAGATTGTTGGCTGAAGCCGCAGAGATTTGTGGCGCAAGTAATTGGTACAAGGATGTGTGGACGGCGTTGCGACTAGGCGCGAACAGAAACCCTAGTTCTAGGGTTCCGGGGGGTGGGCTGGGCGCTGTGGGGATCATTTGCTGGATCGCGCTGTTGGTAGGAGGGATTTAGAAAGTTTTGGCTGTGGTCGGGAGCCGGGATGGATGGTGTGTATGGCAACGATGCGTCGGGCGCTCCGTCCAACCCGGCGATGAAATGGAAAGAGCAGGTGTCGCGCCGGTTTCAGTTCTACTTGGACAAGTCCACTCCGCATGCGGGCATGCGCTGGCTGGGCACGCTGGTCATGGCGGCAATCTACTGTTTACGCGCTTATTATGTGAAGGGGTTCTACATTGTCACGTACGGGCTCGGCATCTACTTGCTCAACTTGCTCATAGGCTTCCTGTCGCCTCAAGTGGACCCGGAGAGCGAAGGCCCGGCGCTGCCCACCAAGGGGAGCGACGAGTTCAAACCATTCATTCGCAGACTGCCGGAGTTTAAATTCTGGTTCGTGGAGTGATTTCTTCTTGTTATTTTTTTTCTGCGTCTTAGACATTGCCATGGCTTTCTCGTTCCTACCTTTCGCTGTTTGTATTTCGTTCCGTGGACGTTGGCGAGGCCGGTTCCGACTGCTCTGGATTGGGTTAGTACAGAGTTTGAACGCGAGCGGGAGTACCATGGTTGGTGGTGGCCATTTGGAAAGCATGGAATGGCAGAAAGAAAGTAAAGATGACTTCGAATTCTAAGTTTATTCGGCATGTGACACTCGCTTCAGTGACTCTGCAGCGCTGGCCACCGAATAGCTTGAATTGGGGTTTCTTGTAAATGTCTTATTCTTTGTGCTCCTTCTTGTCTCACTTAGTTGCACGATGAGTTCACTGAATTTTGGACGTCTCTTTCCATCTTGTCGGGTATTGGGAGGTGTCTACACGGACGACTGTGTGAAAGCTACACATTGTTGAGAGTAGCGCTTTACCAATGTCAATTAAGATCGCAGGATCTTGCATTCGCATATCCAAATGATTACCATTTTAGGCATGGACGTGCTTTTTTGTCGGCATCTTCTTAAATTACCAATGGTCGTAATCTTCCTTAAATTTTTATGGGGAGGAACTGGCGCTTAATATCGTTTTTGGATTTCTTTTGGGTGAAATAGAAATTAGTTTCCGATTCATTACTCGTGACGAGGCTAGGCTTTGTGCAGGTACGCATTCACGAAAGCGTTGGTTGTGGCATTCACCTTGACGTTCTTCAGTATTTTCGACGTACCGGTCTTTTGGCCAATTCTGTTGCTGTATTGGATCGTCCTATTCGTCCTTACCATGAAGCGCCAAATTCGACACATGATCAAATATAGATATGTTCCTTTCTCATTGGGCAAACAGGTACTTCTAAATCTCTTCAACATCTCAAAAGGAATACTTAATATCGATGCTTCTGTCAGAAGCCTACTAGTCGTTTGATGTGAGTCTTGGTAGTTCCTGACAGATCTTGGAAATTTTAGGTGTTAAATTTGATTTCATGATCGTCTCTGCTTTGCTGTGCCTTCTTAGATGACTTGCTGATGCCTCAGGTCATCAGAATGTCAAGTCCTGTGAAGAATTCACATCTTTTCTCTTTGAATGCGCGACCTCTTTTCTCATCTTGCGGAATGAGAGGCAATAGGTTCAGCCAATAAGTCTCTGAATAGTGAGAAGTCTGCTTTCAATTATTACTTATGTGCCCCTTTTTTGTTCCTCACGGTGATGCTACTGAATGCAGCGGTACAATGGGAAGAAAACTTCTTCAGATAAGGCCAGCACTTCCAGCGACTAAGCGTGCTTTTGAGGCCAGGTAGATATATGTCCCTGCTTAGGGCCTGCCACCGTTTATCAGGGTTGACGAGGCTGCTAGATTAGGTTTGAGGTTTAAGAAGCAGGTTGGGTTATTAGGGTGTTCTGCAGCACTTATCAGAGTCTCATTTGAAGCCTTCGTGAGATTCTAGCTCATTCCTTGTTTTGAGCCCTACCGAGTTTCTTTAGCTGCTTCTCATCGGACACATGGCAACTGGTTGGTAGACCTAATTCTTTGGCATCCTGTATTGAAATCTGGATCATATTTTCTTACTCTATTGTGACAAGCAACTTGAGGTTTGAAATGCATCATATGAAGGATCCATTTTCTACGATCCTTGGAGTGTTGTTTGACTTTCTGCACTGTTATTTAAAGAGCGAGTAGATTTTCTGAAAGTAGCTCTGATTGAGAAACGAAGGTAACTGTGTGTAAAAGCATCTGAACTAGTTCCTATTATTGAACTTAGTTTCTGTGGGGTCTTGCAAGTCTTGAATGAGGATTCCAGACTCTCCGTTGTATTTTTGGGCACTATAAATAAGTAAAGTTGACCGTGGGGTCTTGCAAGTCTACAAAGTCTACTCTCTTAGGCGAGAATCTGGAGGGTCGTTTTTGGAAGAAGTTTGCACTCAGGTTTCCTTGGATCGAGTCTTTGGAAACTAAAAGTGAAACTGTGAGAAGATTGCTTGAAGTACACATGGGAAAGCATGAAATATACCTAGTTAACTGAGAAAATTTGTGAGAAGAGTGCAGGAAGGGGAATCAGTTTAACCTCCCACATGCTAGGATTCTTGGTGAGAGGTGTTAGTGAAGGAATTTTAGCAACCAATTGTAATCACTTATGAGAAACTTGTCATGCCCATTTGACCGGCTTTCAGATCAAATCAATTTGTGATGTTCAACCCCTAAATGCCCGAGGCCTGTTTTGAGCTTCTTAGAATTTGTTCAAATTTGAACAAAATGTCAACATTTTGATAAGATGTATCAATTTTTAAAAAATTGGAACTGTACAAATTCAAACTAGACATGTTAGAGATTGTATAGGAAAAATAAACACAACAATAGCACTTATGGAGTGAAAGATTATAATGTTTGACCATGAGGGTGCTAAAATTGCAAAAGTGATGTAAAGTGTTTCTATCTTCTTTTTGCAAGTTAACCCCTAAAGTTCCATGACTATGTATTCACCAAAAACGCTCCAAAACTGTCATTTCCAATACAACTACCAATTCTTTTGAAAAAAATAATTTTTGACTAATGTAACCGTAGGGTCTTGTAATATAATGTCTAAAAAACATGTGGTAAAAAATTCAAAAAATTCCACCATGTGGATCCAAAGACATAAGCCTTCAAATTCACCAAAACCATTTTTTCAATCCTGCAAAAAACCGGGTAGCTGCACTTCACAAGCTTACTTCTCAAGGAAAAAATGTCAAAAATGGTGGTGCTTCTTTGAATTCAGTCTCCTAAACAAGATGGGGATATGCTCAAAAAATTTCACGTCATTTGGAATTGTACAAGGTATAGGAAAAAAATAGTAAGTAGAAAGAAGTAGAGAATGATTCATAATACTAAATTGTTAAGAATTTAATTATAGAATTAAAAAATGCCAATCCCAATGGTTGTAATGTTGTAGTAATCAATCTACATCCTAGGGTTTTATTTTTTTCCAAAAATATTGAAAATTGGGTGAAATAAACAACTTCGAAGTTTTTTTAATAGTGGAGAATCCATAACCGCCCGGCGCCCGCAAACAAAAAAACCTCATAACTTTTGACTCTTTGATTGAAATGGAATGATTCAAAGCTTTCCATTCATATATAAATGTAAAAAACCAGTTTAAAATTTTTATTTTTGAAAAAAGTGATTTTTTCTGATTTGCCCGGACTGCCCAGTTACGAAAAAAAGTAACATATTAGGCCATAACTTTTGACTCATATTTCCAAATGACATGAAATTTGGTACACATGAAGATATTCCTTGCCCCCACCTTCTATTAAAATTTCAGCCCAAAATATTCAAATTTCCAATCACACGTACTTGCCCAAAATTTCTATACAGCCAAAAAACACATGTTGGTCCTTTAGGGGTTAAATCTAAAAAGTTGGTGACCAATAAAATATGAAGTGAAAGGCCTCAAAATCTACAATGGAAACACCCAAAACCGTCCAAATAAGGAATTCAGCATAGTTGGAGGTATTGTTTTCTAAAAAAGATATTTTTCTAATATTAGTGAGTGAAAATCATGAATATTAAAAAAAAATAGATTTTTGAGATACAGTTTGTAATTTCTACAAATTTTCAAAGTGTTGGCTCCCTAGACTTGTGAAACCGTCCTATAGGTGTCCCCCAAATTGAACCCTGCAAAAATCAATACTCAGTCAACCAAATTTTCCTATGTATCCTTCAATTGTGCCAGCAAATTACAATCACACATGTAGTGAACACATTAAGGGAACTCTATTGACACATTTGAGTGAATCTACAATCCATTGCACGGAATAGGTGTGGAAATGGGTATTTTGCCCTTACTCTACAATTTTTGTAAATGAATTTTTAATGTGATTTTTTCTCTAAGATCTAGTGTATTTGAGGCTCATTTTCAAGAGCTTTCAACACTACGGAAAGTCAAGATTGCAAGGGGTACCCTTGCATAAAATCTTCTATAGAAAAATCACTATCATTCATTTTTCAGATTGGATTTTTGACACTAAAAGTAGACTTTTAGAAGATCTTTCCAAAATATAAACTACTAAAAATAGCAACTTGGTTAGGTTTTATTTAACTTCAAAGTTTTGCAAATATCAAATTCTGGTGCCTTAGGCAATTAGGGGTTAAAAGATTCAAGTGACTTTTGATCTTATAAAAGCTTTATTGCACTAATGGTAACCTTTATTAATTGATTTTCAAATGCTTCATGTTGTTATCCAAAATGAGTATTTTTACGAACTATGCTTGTAGGGATCTTCTTTGAAAAGTATTAATAACTAAGCTCTTGGTAGTGGTAAATCTACTTATCAAATAGTGAAAACTTATAGCATATTTAAATCAATTAGTATAGAAAATACTAAATATCATTATTAGAGTAGTTTTGTAGGATAAAAATTTCAAAAGAAATGTAGTTCATGTATCTTGTAGGCATTGTAATAGGATTTTGAACAAATACTCTTAAATTCTGATGACTTCAAAAGAAGTTTCTTTTTTATTTGATTTCACTAGGTATACTAGTGTACTTTGTGTTCTCGCCACAATATTATACTAAAACAATAATAATAATAATGTTTTATAATTTTATAATTCATAAAACTTTTCAAATTCAATTTTTTTTTATTGTTAGTTGAACACCACAAAAGAAAGCCCATCCACCCTTCCTAGAAGAGCACTTTCCAATAGTACCAAGAACGTGACTAATGCATGAAGGCATGATTTTGGAGATCTTACTATAATAGACAATACAAAATAAAACAAACAAACAACTTGATTTAAAGTATGGATGCATATTACTGTATTATACATTGTTTTGTCAACTTTAGCAACATGAATATTGTCATGATTTTTTTCTATTTTAAAGAACATTGGCACATCATGGCATTAGTAATTTAAAGGTTCATCTTTATACTAATTTTCTATGCAATCCTTTGGTAATTTTTTAAAAGATTTTTGAATATTTTAGTGATGAGAGTCAAATTCTATGTATGCTTCATGAAACAATCTATAGAGAATTGCTAGTTAATGGAAGCCTCCAATAACACCAACTTTCATATCTAGGCTCAAATCCAAGCATTTTTATAAGGCAATTTTTTATATGTATTATCTAAGCTTTTTTTTTCATAAAGTCATCTAAAAACTTATTTTTTAAGTAGCAAAGGCTTCTTCATTTCTTGCATAAAGTCATCTAAACACTTATTCTTAACCCATAAAGGATGCCATAGTTATTTTTCATCCAATGAATGACAAACAATTCATCTATGTGAGATAGAAGAGTAACTACTCATTCTTAGAATTTTGCATGAAAATAAGATGTCTTATATAATAGTTTGACTTCCAATGAGTGCTTTTAGATTTTAAAATTTTTTTAAGCCAATGATTCACACGGTACCCAAATGGGTGATTTCCACAATCACAAATCAATCCTTTAAGGATTTAGTTGTAAAGGCTTATTTATAATGCACAAAATATATAGGAGACAAATGTTCTTTTGTATTTCTTTTGTAAGATAGAGATAGAGACAAAGATAGAATACATATTCATGATGCATAAACTACAATTAGATATAATACTTGAATAGCTTATAATAAGGTATTTGATCCCTAAATGCCCAAGGTATCAAATTCTAATATTGACAATACTTTGAAGTCAAACAAAACCTAACCAATTTATTATTTTTGGGAGTTTATATTTTTGAGAAACTCTTTTTGAAGTCTAGTTTTAGCATAAAAAATTTGATTTTAAATTGAATGATTATGATTTTTCTATTTAAAATTTTGTGTAGGGGTGTTTGTTGCAAATCTTGATTTTTTAGTATTGAAAACTCTTGGAAATGAGCTTCAAAGACACTAAATTGGAAAGAAAAAATCACATTAGAAATTCAATTTTAAAAAATTGTTGAATACATTTCGAGAATCCGTAAATTAAGTGAGGTTATGCATATTATGCCCTTTAAGTCTTTAACTCCTAAGCATCCACACTCATCTCTAATTTTGGAAAAAACATCATAAAGTACAATTTAAAAGAATATTTTGAAATCGAGATGCAAATAAAAGTTGTAGGGTTTGAGTTTTAGATTCTATCCTTACAATTAGATTCACTAATGCTATCATCAATATTTTCTATAAATTTTGAAAGGAAAAATTCAAAAATCCTTCTAAATTCAATTACAAGCAAAATATTGTCATCTTTTGAGCAAATTTTGTTGAAATGAATTTGAAATGAGGTTCTCTTGACATGGTGATTTTTTGAAATTTTTGTATTTTTTGAATCTATGACCTCATTTTTCCAATTCAACATTTGAACTAGAATCAATGCAATCCTGCAGCTATTGGCTTAGTCAACCACTTGACAAACTTCTACATTTGTAATTTTAGAAAAATATGCACTGTACTGTAGTAACACCAAATCTAACCCTTGGATAGGACAACAACTTCATATAGTATCTTTAAAAATTAGGATGACTTTCATCTAAACTATAGTGAAGAAGAAATTTGATTTTAATTTGTACATCCAAAAATTTGACATCAGAGTACTTGAAGGTAAACTTCATATAGAGTATTTGTCTGGTAGTCAAATTTTTAGATTGGACATATGAAAAGAGGATTGAAAGACTTCAAATCACTTTTACAATTTTAACACCCTCTTGATCAAACATTATAATCTTTGCTTCAATTTGTACAATTACAATTACAAATTTTTTTTAAATGATAAAACTAATCAAAATGCTAGAACTTTCTTCAATTTGGAGCAAATTCCAGGCTCAAATAAGATCTTGGGTGCTCGAAGGCTAAAAAATCTGAGATATTCTAAAACATTCTAAACTTTCTACGGAGTATAAGATTAGATGTATAAACATTTGTAAAAATAAATATACAGGAAAACAATCACTCATATCATAGCCGTGGATGACGAAAACTATCTAAATCTCAAAACTAACATCCACCAAACCCATGTCTTCCAAGAGAAGGTTTGCATATTGTGCATAGAAGCCAGGGATGATACTGCCAAGAATACAATAACACAGCAGTCGAATTCCATCGTCCATAGACATCAACATCGCAGTCAAAGAAATAGAGTACAAGCTACAGAGAAAAATACGAAACTCTGGGCAACGAAAGTATTTAAAGAGAATAGGGAGAGACGTTCAACGATTTACGTTTGAACTCTTCACTAGTTACTGGAAGCGTCGGTATCAACAATGATGTACAAGATAATACCACAGAACCTCATCCGATTGAAGCAACTTTAGACCTATACTATCTTTTCTTTACATGAACAATGTACCATTCTAACCACCAGTTATTTCATCTACTCAAAAAGTGACCCTAGTAGTAGCGAGCTACACGAGCACTGCAACTATCAAGGCAATGCCATATGAACTCACAGGAATCTACGCAATAGACTATTCATTATCAACAGTAGGACTATCAGGGGCAGCAGCAGGGGCTGGGGTAACAGCAGGAGCAGCAGGTGCAGAGGCAGGGACTGGCTTCAAAGCCTCCTCGATCTTTTCAATAGGAACCAATGGAATGTAGTTCGCCAAGGGCAGGTTTTTGCTCTTCAAACCTTTGGCAAGGTTGTTATACTGCATTGCTCCAAATTTAGCAGCAGGGGCAGCGACGTGGACGGCTTGGGGAACATATGGCACCGTAAGAATCTTCTGCCAGGCCTCGTAGGTCAAGGACTCAGCAACTGGTTCATACCTTTCGTAATAGGAAGATGCAGTTGAATAAACTCCTTTGGATTGAACATCAGCTACAAGACCTCTTGCCGCATCTGGAGCTTGCTTGGCCACATCCAGTGCCTGGTAAGACTTCTCCTTCACATACTTAGGTAAAACACCGTCGACATAGGCGAGGGTCTCATCAACCTGCACACAGCATTTATTCACAAGATTAGACCACATCAGCACGCTCGACTTCGCAAAGTTCTCGGGAACCATACTAGCAGTGCAGGCACAACTGCCGGAAAAACGATTAATCCATTCAGTCATTCTGAACATCTTTTTATTGCAAAAGAGGATTACCTTGCTATCAACGTACAGCAGAAGCTGGTAAGGCTTTCCCTCCACCTTCTGATAAACAGGGCCGACAACAGTCTTAACAGTTCCTTCAACGTTATCAACGCTTGGCTTCAGAGGGCCTGAGCTATCCTTCGCATAAGCGTAGAGAGTAGCCAAATAGGCTGTTGCTTGCAGAACAAGCGCATGCACGAGCCCCAGATACTTCAGGTCAGTACTCTGCAAAAACAAATCCAGAGCAAGTAAGCAGGCGCCTCGAAATCCGAAATGGTAAGAAACTCGGTACATATAAGGGAATCGCAACACCAAGACCGACGAACTATTACACCTATCAGTCACAATTTTAACACGAAAACCAGAGCGAACGGCAGTTGGAAAATTCAAGACCAAAATTACTGTAAAATGGCAACACAAATAGTGTCATCCAAGAGGTGAACACTAAAAGGTTGGAGGCTGCAACAACGTCCTAGCTAAATCCTACACACGTTTCAATTTCGTTCTAAACAACATTAAACGCTTGGTGACAACATTTACAGGTCTAAATACGTCGAAATTACGAATTCAAAGTTTCTCAACTTCACGAAATCGTGGCTGACCTCTAAAACCACTAAGAGCACCCTAAACCGAGTCCGTCCATTTCAAAAACAAACGAACGCACTCATCCGACAAAGAACACAAAATCGCCAACATCAAGAACGTCGGGGAAGCACGAAACAACACTCAGTGAGAGTGAGGCGTTGCGTACCTTGGCGGTTTCCGCCATCTCAAGAACAACTGAACGTCCTTGCAAGGAGCGAAGTACGGTAACTGCCGAGTAAGAAGCTTGAGACACCCGCAGGATCAGTGAAAGCGTAGAGTGACGGAGAGCAGGTCAGCACTGCTACAATACTGAGATCAATGGGAGATCGACAATGGAGAACTAAATGTCTTAAGAAGACTAAAGGGAGGGCGATACAAACAAAGCGGGCAAAAGGAAAATATGGGGATGGGAGGCCCCGAAACGCGCTCCCACTGCCGACCCTCCGTAGACTGGACCCGAACCTGGAAACTGCCTTCGTTCGGAGCTTCTCGAACCGAGCCTAATTGGAACCGCTCTAAGTTTCAGACTAGAACTGTTCAGTTCCCAATGCCCGAACTCTATGACGAGCGACATTTGTCGTCGTCACGGCAAAGTAAGGTACGGTAGTGTGCTGCAAAAGTGCAAATTCAATGGAACCCTGTAAGAGGGGCAGTATACAATGACGGTAAGGGAGGAGCGCCATCTAAGAGCTGAAACTGAATTTTGGGGAGGTGAATCTTCTTGAATTATTTTTCAGTAAATTTTTCTTGAAAGACAAGTGGAATTAGCATCTAACCCCCAAGATGTTTCATATTTTTTGGAGCATTGTGGAATTAGTTATGAAATTTTTGAAGTTGAAATAGATAGGGCTCTAAAACCGCCCTCCCCCTCAAATGAACATTGTTTGTACATTCTTGTAAAAATGAAAAAACAACATGTATAAACAATATACATTTGAGTAGGTGGGTGGTTTTAGAGCCTGAGCATTTTCAAGTCTCTTCCTTAACCCCTAAAGGACTAAAGTCCCCTCAGGGGACACTTGGAATTTCGGGCAAGCTTGTGTGACTTGAATTTTTGCTATGATTTTTTGACACTTTTCTTGAAGATAGGAAATCTCATTATCTTTCCAAAAATATAACTTTTATTTCAATTGGTGCTTGAAAGCAAAAGTTATGCCATTCTAAGTCCAAAAAATAGTTCATTGGGCAGAAAAAAATAAAATTATATATATATATATATATATATATATATATTTATTTATTTATTTATTTTTCTTTATCAAATATTATGTTTTTTTCTACATTTGAATCTTTGGTTCATTTTATTTGGACTAATAATGAGAAAGTTACGGACAATCTTGTATTTCAAGCAATCTAAGCACCTTCTTCAGAAAATAACAAGAATTCTATTGCACTTATAGAATTAATTTTTGAATGCAATTTTTCAAATTTTTCAAATTTTATTTTTTGATAGGTTTTAGGATGTTTTCAAGAACAAGCTCACCATTAAGATCATGGTTTTCCAATTACATCTTAAAGTTATTAACAACTTAGTGTTTTGTTCAATCTTGGACCTACTTCTACTTAACAATTTTTTAATGAATGAAAATCAAGTAGTTTTTTTTTTTTAATTTTCCTAATCCTCAACTCAAATATTCAACATAAAAAGTATTAACTTCATGGTCCATAGTGAAAAAAAATTCAACAAATGGCAATCAAAGTCATCTGAAATTGCAAGTCAAAGTTTTTAAAAAAATTCCAACTTTGAATGCTAATATCTTCCAATTTGTACGATCAAACTTCATGAAATTTTTACCGCATAATCTCAAACAAGTAATTTACAAGATCCTATGGTTAGATTCTAATAAAGTTTTTTGTTTTTGTTTTTTTGGGAGGAAGTAGCAAACATGGCGGTTTTGAGTGGTTTTCAAGCCAGAAAATGCCTCAGTCCTTTAGGGTTAAGTTTTGTCAAAATTTGGCCATTATTTTAATCTTGTATCACCAAAAACAAATCATGAATAAAGGCCACAAAGATGGCTAGAAGCAAGATTCGATAAGTGGGTATTATTAAGATTATTGTTTTAGGATACCACAAATGTTCCCCTCACCCATCATTTTTGACATTTGACATTTGACACATGTAGCGGGCCTTCTAACTCTTACAACAAGTAGGTAATTATCAATAAAATTACTATTCAATTACCAAACCCAAATTGTTTTTTTCCAAAAAGAAAGGAAAATTGGTGCCATTATGATTTTCATCTCTAGCCAAGATGAAGATGTAAGACATCTTACTACTCCAAGTCTCATTCCAATATTATTTGCCCTCTATCAGGCCTTTATAATCTAAGGCACATGATCATTCTCTAAAAGGCATGTTTTGGGGAAAGATAGAGTTTTTTTGCAACTCACTACAAGTGGAATTTTCATTCTTTTGAATTTTGAATTTTTCACACAATATGTAGTCAAACAGTAGCCATAAGGCATCACAGTTTCCATGACTTTTGTCTAAATGGTTCAAAAGTTCCTGTATAATATGTACTTTCTTTTCCAATCCAAGTAGGTTATGCAACTAAAAAGAATCACTTTTTAAAGAAATAAAAATTTGAAATTGGTTCTCTAAATTTATATATACAATGGAAGCTTTTAATTGTTCTATTTTGATCAACGAGTAAAATGTTATGAGGAATTTTAGTTTGTGGGCACTTATTGAATCTCTACTTTAAAATAAACTTTGAAGTCATTTATTTTACATAATTTTTAGTATTTTTGAAAAATAATAAAAACATTGGATGTAATTTGTTTATTATAACATTACCACAATTGGAACTAACATTTGTCAATTCTATAAATAATTTTTAACAATTTAGTATTTTGAATCATTTTCTACTTCTTCCTATTTATTATTTTTTCCTATATTGTCTACAATTCCAAATGATCTAAAAAAAATTTCAAGCATATAGCCAACTAGCTTTGAAGGATGAATCCAAAAATGCACCACATTTAGATATAACATTTTTTAATACAAATACAAGCTTTTGAAGTCCATCTACCTACTTTTTTGCAAGGCTAAAAAAAGATTTATCCTAATTCAAATGCTAAAATCTTGCAATCTATACAATGGAAATTTCTAAAAAAAAACTTCCACACCTTCTAACATACTAAAAGGTCCTACAAGTACATATGTCCGGTAGTCAAAAATCTTTATAATTTATGCAAAATATGTTTAAAATGTCATATCCAAATGCTCAAAAAACATTTACACCTATGCATAATAGGTTTGACAATTTCTAATTTTGCATCTATCTTTGAATAATCCTCCAACTTTTTCTTCAGTTACTCATCCCATACATCAATTGAATTTCATAAATAATGAAATAACCAACCCAAAAGTTGAACAAAAGAGACAATAGATTTGATGGATTGAATTCAATACAAAACCTTGGAATTCATGGGGGAGTCAAAAGAACTTTTCATTTGCATTGTTAATGTGTTAGATTTATTTGGATTTCGAATATAGATGCTCTAAATTACTTGTTAATCCCTAAAGGTTTATGACAATGTTTTCACTATAACTACTTCAAAACTATCATTTCTAGAAAAACTATCAAATTTTAGAAAAAAAACATTTTTAGACAAATATAACCATAGGATCTTTTAGTACACTAGTTTGAGAAGAAGTGAAAAAAATTTAGAATTTTTCATTGTATAGATTGCAAGATATTAGTATTTGAAGTGATAAAAATACTTTTTTATCCTTGCAAAAACCTAGGCAATTGTACTTTAGAAAGACACATTTGTATGGAAAATATCCAAAATGGTTGTAACTCTTTACATTCATTCTTCAAATCAAGTTGGCTACATGCTTGAAAATTTTCAAATCATTTGGAATTGTACAACATATAGGAAAAAAATAGTAAGTAGAAAAAAATAGAGAATGATTCAATATACTAAATTATTAATAATTTATTTATAGATTAAAAAAATTCCAATTCCAAAGGTTGTAATGTTATATCAAACAATGTACACTCAATGTTTGTTTGTTTTTTCAAAAATATTAAAAATTGAATTAAATAAAAGTTTTTTAAGTTTATTTTAGAGTAGACATTTAATGTCTTCCCACAAACTACCCACAAATTGAAACTTCCATAACTTTCATCTCTTTAATCAAAATGAAATGATTCAAAGCTTTCTACATATATATAAATCTAAATAAAAAATTTCAAATTATTGTTTTAAAAAAAGTGATTTTTAAAGAAGTTTTTAGGGCTGACCAAGTTGCTTGCTGAGCAATGAAAACTACATATCATACAATAACTTTTGAATCATGTAGTCAAAAGTTATTAAAATTGTTGGGCTTTAAAGCTACATCTTGGGAAAATGTTGTGTGATTTTTTTTTGTAAATAAAAAAAACCTCCATTCATAGGTTCTTGTCCAAAATCGCTAAGTTGCCAAAAAACGTACTTCGGTCCTTTAGAGGTCAAAGTAATAAGGAAATGAGTTTTTTAAAATGCACGCTTCTTATATGGCTTTAAGGAGACAAAATTACCTAAGGCCTCATCAAATGGTCTCTAAAATGCACTATATATTTGGCTTAGCCTCCTAGTAACCTAGTCATCTTTGCACAAAGACTATCAATGTCATTTGAAATATAGTATACAAGGGAGAATTCATTGCCTATGAGCTTGTATTTTAGAAGGAGATTTTTTTTTTAAATTTTCATCTATAAGATGTTATTGTCTTTTTTTGAAATTTTTGAGTTTACTAATGAAATTTTTGACTAACCAAATACTATTGGTAGACTCTTTTAGACATATTTAGTACAAAGTATATGGAAAAAAAATCAGATTATATTGAAAGTTAGCACCTACTATAAAATAGGAATAATTAACAAGGAAAACTATCCTATTATAGTATCAAAAGAAGTTTTTATAGTTGTAGAGCTATATACAATATATAGGATGTACATATACACAGTTGTTTTCAACAAAACATACAAACTTTGCATTCAAAATAAAATAGCCTCATCTACTTACATTCCTATTGCAAGACCAATCACTACAAATTATTATCTAAAATGTAACCTTTTGAAGATGAGAGTTTTTTGCCAATTTCTTTCATTTTTTTAAATAGATGAAAACTCTTCATTATACATAATTATAGCAATGCATCCTTCATTGTCATTGTGTTTATGGTAGACTTTGAATATCCTTGTAATCATTACCTTCAAAAATTACAAAATATTCTTGCATTGTCCCAAATGTTCAAACTAAAAAAAACTTTAATTTTTTTACTATTGCCATGAAAACCTACCTCCCAAAATTTGACAATCTAATAATACAATTAATATTGGGATGCTTACACTGATCTTTTGAACTATAGTAATGTTAACTACTAAAGAGCTTTGATGGCCATATTCAGTCAAGATGATGAATAAGGTGACATTTACAACAATACTTTGTTCAACTAACCACTCATTCATTCAAATCGATTTTTGAATCCTTAGAAGCTATAGCATTTGGAACATTTTGTGGGTTTTGCCATGCCAACTCTTTTCTAGTGCAATTTCTACTATATTGAACCATATTTTTAAAGAGGATTGCTATTGTGTAAGCTCAAAAGTGTAAGCCCATGAGCCTAGAAGAGTATACACTTATGATATAAGTCTCTATATTATAGTAACCTTCTATGATAATAGTATATATATATATATATATTCTATAAACACCTATATTATAAGTATTTATATTATAAACTTTCAATAGTTGGATGATATCTACTTTTATATATATGCTCAAGGCTCACATGCTCACACTTTTATGCTCACATACTAGGACCATTGTTCTTTATTTATGATTTTTTCACTATTCTACCATTTTGCAAATGACCTAACCGATGATCCTCCCCAAACTAATTGCTTTCTAGAAAACAAACCCTTCCTTTCTTCTTTGCCAATTTGATGAAATCAAAATATTAAATATTGATGATGTAAAGGAATATCTTCCATTTCTTCAAGAATGACTTCAGTGAGTGGTCATTAACCCTAGGCTGCTACTAGTGCCATTTTATGGCGTTTGGATGATATTCCAAGGTCCTCAAAAGTGGTTAGAAGTAGTTTTTTTACACACTTTTGTTTGTTGATTTTTCATGTTGAGTCACAAAGAATATCCAATTGAATTTTTATTCTAATTAGTATTTGTTTTTATGTAGTTGAGAAGTAAGAAAAAAAAATGGATGGCAATATTTGCGATTTTAGTATATTTTGAGAAGTTTTTGCTCCTTGCTCTAACGCTGAAATTTCTTCACAAAAATGATATTTTTTGAGTTTGAGCCCAACTAATGAAATGAAGGTCATCTACTCTAGTTTCTACTCCTATTAGAATTTTGAAAAAATTTGTAATATTGAATATTTTATTGTAGTTTGAACTTTGGGTGTATTTTCAATGTCCATTGTATTTTTAAAATAGAATGACACGGAAATTGAGTTTATACCATGATGTTTGTCATTGTAATATATACACATGGTAATATTTTGAAATTTTTTGGAAAAAAATTTCTATATGATATGATTTTTCTTCACTTTTTCTTCAAAAAATTTTGGCAAAAATCTAAAGTTTTTGTGAAATAAAAAAGGCATGCAATTTCATCTCCATAAAAAATAAAAATAAAATTTGCATACATATCTATTACCAAAATGGCAACAAATTGAGTGATGAGTAAGGAGGCTTGAAATCAATAGTTATAGATTCATCTTGTAAGGATTAACCTTATTTTTTACTTTTGACTTTGAATTGTAGGCAAGATGCTAAATTTGTCCTGCATAGAAAGATCAATAGAGTAAAGTTTGTGTTCTTAGAGGATAAAAGTGAAAAAATCTCATATTTTGTATTGTATTTAGGATATGTTCTTGGCCTCTCATACTTGGTTGTCTGGCTCTTATTTCAAATATGAACTCCAAATTTGTATATTTTATCATGTATAAGAAATAAAAAATCTCAATGTTTTCTACTGGGGTAAAATAAGCCTAATAGTTCCACTTCAAGTGATAGGGTTAGTGGCCTCCAAGGCTTATGTTTTTGCTTTTTGATGCTAGATTGCACCAAGAATAATAATTTGGCTAAACACTAGCAATTAACCAAGAAGTTTTTCACCCAAAAAACTTCAAATTAAAACAAACAAACTGTGGAAGAAATCTCCAGATCATTGATAAAAATAAAATGATGAATATGTAATAATTTATGTGCTTCTAAATGTGATATTTCCTATCCACTATGTGTAATATGTGAATGAATGTTGAAATTTGGTGCACCACTCTATTACCATTTAATATCGCCACTTTGGCACTTCTTTCCAAAAAGAAAATAATTTTCCAAAAAAAAAAAAGAGTTCTAGCTTACCTTAGAGCACTTCCAATGTGTCTCTGTAAACAACACGGGAATGGTGCAAACGGGCATTTTGACGTCGCTTTGCCAAAAATTGCTTCCCAATGCAGCCGCTACTGCCAACCGCATTTCCCAGGGCTCTGCATATAAGTGCCCCTGCTCTGCATATTTGAGTGATTTGCTGAGCATGGAATACAACTCTGTGAACACATTCTTTGACAATGATGACACGTGGTGGTGGTTCCGGGGTTCGAAGATGCAAAGATTCTTTGGGAAGATCAAAAAAAGGAGAGTTTGCCGTCTCCAATCTGTTGTTGCGTTGGGGCATCGGAAGCTGAAAATGAACTTGGCCCGGTCCTTGCTACGGCACCAGACCTGGGCCTTACAATTTCCCGTGTTGTTTTCAGGATAAGCATTGGAGGTGCTCTTAGAGAATCCTCCCAGTGAGACCTGGACCAGTCCTGCCCTGATTTCCAGTGGCCCCCTGAATTTTTTTTCTCCGTGCCGACGGAAATTAGTGTGCCCCTGAAAGTCCGGCACTCAGTGTCACTAAAATAACTTACCTTAGTAAGCATTGCCCACTCCTCCAGCGACTGATTCTATTCATATCCGGATCGGCCTGGGAATCGGTGGGCCCGCCGGAATGCCGAACCAGGTGGCGCAAGCTGAGAGGCGTGAGAATATGCTGGAGGAGCAGCCACCGTCCGTTCCCGTGCTGGCCACGCCAACTGGACGGAACGGAACTGGAAAGGGTTGAACCCAGTGAGCCAGTACTTACCGGAAGGCAGGCTTGGCGGCTCCTCCTTTTCTACCGCCCGACTGCGCGCTACCAACCCTAGATTTTGCTACCGCCCAGAATGGTCTGTTGGCACCTGCCATCTCAGCCCGATATTAACACCAAGTGAACCGAAGGTGCCTGGGTAAAAACTAAAAATCTTCTGGAGTTACCTCACCCTAGGTCAGATTCAGCAGAAATGAAGTCATTTGGGGAGGACACGTGTCATCTTTGGGAAATGGTGCAATCTGGCACCGTGGTGCGGAAAAAAAAGGGTTGGTCAGGACTAAGGTAGAACCTCCTCTAACCGATCACTTAAGATATTCTAAACATGATATGGTGTAGTGTAAGGCAAAGCAAATATTTCTAGAGGTGCAAAAATAGAAATGATGAGGATTGCAAAAACTTTGGTAATTTTATCACATGAATTGAAATTACTATGAATTTTGAAAGGCAAAAAATGTTGTTGACCCATTGCCAATCTGTAAACTCTATCAATTGAGATCATTTAAGAACTCCTTTCCTATTCATTACTTCCTACTTTCTTGCTTACCAGTTTGTGACATGTGTTATCAACTTATTACACCCAACCTTAAAAAGGAAAAAAACATGCATTGCAAGCTCTAGTTGGAAATCCATCCCAACCTTATTGGAAATGAATGCAGTCTATAGGTTAAGAATGGGGTGTTGGTTGGCTATGGGTAGTTCTACCTTGACTCCATCTCCATTACTATCACTTAAGGCATTGATCTTAGCCACTAATTAACCAACCTTATAAAGTTCTAAACCTCATTTATTAGTGAAAGTCAACCATGGGGTAGTGAGCGAAATGGAGTCAAATCGAATTAGGATAAAGATTTGTTTCCTTGTGTATTAGTGCAATACACCTATTTTCTTGGAATAGAGAGTATTATTTAACTACTTTCATTTGACATTATCTACCTTAGTGTGAATGTATCATAATAAAAAAAATGATTATATTTGAATACTTTAAGAGAAACAACATCTATTAGGTGGATGATGAATGTTTCCAAGGGCTGACAACAAAAACTATAAGAAATGGTAAAGTATATCAAAGTATATTGAAAAAGATAATGTTGTTTGTTTTGCAACAATGCAATCAGCTTAGTCACTTGGTACTTCATGATTCTTAAGGAAAATTTTGAATCAATTTATATTGGGATGAATGGATGAAAAGAAAGGGAACTTGCAAAATTGCAAGATCTCATTATGCCTAAATCCTTCATAAGTCATTGGGTAGTCATGACATATAGGTCCAATTGGGCTAAAATGTTTTATGCATATTGTCAACAAACTTGTTAACATAATCCCAAAAGTTGAAAGGCATACAAGCACATGATTTTGACTTACAAGCCTTTGAAATTTGACTTTGTAAGTTTTCAACATTGCCAAAAGAAGGAAAAGTTGACTCTAAGTTTTTTCATTTAAAGGTTTAGGGTTAAAGAAAAAAGGTTTAGACTTTAGAATTTCATATTTAGGGTTGTGAATTAAAGATTTGAATCTTCATATAATTGAATCATTGGATAATTGAAATAATGAAAATCAATAGTAGCAACAATCACAAGGTGCCACATACAATATGGAAAAAGACTTAGAAAAAGATCTTCAAGGATGTTAAGGAATTATCTTCTCTTCAATCTTGTAATGCATACATTGTTCAATGTGCTCATGAAGCTAAACAAGACATAGTGGAGACTTGATTTGGAATGGAGAGAATAAATTAAAAGATAATAATAATCAACTAAATGTTAAGTCATATTAATTATAAAAATTATATAACTAGTGAATAATTCCAAGGGAATTGATGTCATTAATGCAATCCTCTGCACAACTCAATACATTTAATGGCAATTTAAGTTTAAATACTCAAACTCAACCTTCAAAGTAGGACCATCCAAGCTAGAATAGTGGTCCAAAAATGACAAGTTCATGGTTCTTAGTTCTTTTGATTAAGTTTAGTTCATCAAACAAAACATTTGGATGTGTCTATAAGAGATGGTAGAATTGGAATCATACAACTTCTTTTTGAAATCCCATTGCAAGAAACCAAGTTTTTCCATGTCTAAATTAATAACCCTCTTTCAAAGTAGAGTACTGAGGGCCTGTTTACACCCGAAACTTTGGGTTGGGACCTAGAGGAATGGAGTCTTTGGATTGGATCTTTGGATTGGTACCATAGCTATCTTCCAATCAAAATACTCCATTCCTTTGGGCCCCAATCCAAAGTTCTTTGGTGTAAATAGGGCCTAAGTTTGTTGCCTTGAAATGAAGGGTAATTAGAAGATAAAGTTTGAAACAAAAGGAGTATAAAAGGATTCATTTGATTTGTTTCAAACCATTTCAAAAAAGAAGTCTATAAAAACATCATGTAACAATAAATAAAAACTAGACTAAATTTTAAAATTGTGTATACATAAACCAAAGGCAAAAAATTTAGTTTCTCCAAACTAATTGTTTTGAAGATTTATGATTTTGAATATTCATATTTAATGGTATGTTGACCAAACAATGACTATGTAAGAATTGCTTGAGACTAAAAAAAATGTTCTTTCAAGGCATTTCTTTTTAACTCATGACTTGGATTTGTCTAAAATTTTTTAGGCATCAAGCTAGTAGTGAAATATATCTCCAGTAAATATTTCACAAGAATCCAACAAGTATTGCACCAAGAAGAGATTGCCCCCAAATGAAAAATGGCTTCAAATCATGCCTTGGGGCTTTAAAGTGGTTAACTTGTAAGGCTCACCAAAGATCAAGGACAAAGTATATTGCATACGGCCACATTTGATTTGACACATTGGTGCCAAAATAATTTAATTTTCAATGTCACATAGTTGAACAACCTAATTTAGATTTCTTGGCTTTTGGCACTTTGCTCTTCCTAATTTTTGGGTGCTCCTAATTGTGGGTTCATTTTTTCTGTTCATTTGTAAATGTATTCCTTTTTCTAAATTTCTCAAGAATATTTTTTGGATTTTTGAATTAGCAACAATGAGAATTTTTCAGATTTCCAGAAAATAGTTGTACAATATTTTAAAATTTCAGACATCCTCCAAATTTTCCCTGAAACTGACCTACACATAGATCCAGGGAGGGTAAGGAAATTACCGGTTAGAATATTGTGTTCAAATGCAAAAATAGGGTACAAGGAAACCACTCCGTCCAGGCCGGTCAAAGTAACAATAACCGTAATCACACTTCTTACAACACAAGTAACTTCCATCCAGGAGCTTTTGGGGGGCTTTCCAGTGCCAGATTGCACCAAATAAAAATAATAATTTGGCAAAAAAAAAAGGCAACAAACCCTTGGAGTTTTTTGTCAAAAGATTTTGAGTTAACCCTTAAAAGTTTTTGACTATGTTTTCACTAAAATCACTCAAAAATTGTCATTTCTAGGACGACTACCAAATTTTGAGAAAAAAATCTTTTTGAACAAATGTAACCATAGGAATTTTTAGTACATTGGTTTGAGAAGATATGGAAAAAGTTGAATAAGAAATTTCCTCTATGTAGATTGCAAGATATTAATGTTTGAAGTGACAATGATCATTTTTTTACCATTGCAAAAATTCAGGCAACTGTAATTTAGAAGGCCTTATTTGTATGGAAAAATGCCCAAAATGATTGTAACCCTTTGGATTCATTCTTCAAGACAAGTTGGCTACATGCTTGAAATTTTCAAATCATTTGGAATAAAGTGTACAATTTGTAGGAAAAAAATATTAAGAAGAAAGAAGTAAAGAATGATTCAAAATACTGAATTATTAACAATTTATTTAAAGATTTTAAAAAATCCATTCCTAATGGTTGTAACGTTGTGTTAAACAGTCTACATCCAATGTTTTTATTTTTTTTCAAAAATATTAGAAATCAAATTAAATTAAGAATTTCAAACTTTTTTTTAGTATAGAAATTCTATAACTAGTCCCAATCTAACTCCCCCAAACTAAAAATCCTCATAACTTTTGACTCATTGATCAAAATGGAATGATTCATAACTTTCCACCTAGTACATAAAAATCTAATAAATCAATTTCAAATTAAAATTTCTTAATTTTTTTTTAAAAGAAGCTTTTATTTTCGCCCGGACTACCCACTGAGCAATGAAAACTACATACCACACAAAAACTTTTGAACCATGTGGTCAAAAGTTATGAAAATTGTTGGGCCTTAAAGCTACAACCTAGAAAATTGTTGTGTGAAAATTTCAAAGAAAAACAAACAAACTCCTTTCATAGGAACCTGCCTAAAATTGTTATGTTGCCAAAAAATGCACTTTGGTCCTTTAGGGTTAAGAAAATTTATTGGATGAAATCACTAGATTCTGGATGAAAACAAATTATGAACATGTGGTACACGGTAATGTGCTATTTTCTACCCAATATGTGGATGAATGTTGAAATTTGAAGCATCGATGTTACATATTATATCACATTTTATATCGCCATTTTGGCACTTCAGAAAAAATGATAAAAACAACAACAACCCTGCTTCCATCCCCTCTTTCATACAGAGAACTTCAAACTTTCCCCATTGCCCATTGTTTGTCAAATTGCGACAAGGCAGCATTTCTGGCGGAGGTAGGGGGTCGTCATTTTGTCGTCATTTTGCACCAATATATTACTCTTTGAACCAAGCCTATAGAAAATAATTAGTAAAATTTTGGATGAAATTGCCAAAAAAACTTCAAATTTAAATTATTTTGGGATGAAATCGCCAAATTATGGATTTGTGGCCCAATCCATGCTCTTTTAATTGATTGTTTTGCAAGAGAATGTACCTACCTGCCACCTGAACTTAGTTCACTTAACACGAAACTGAGGAATACTAATTGATAGTTGTTGATGGTTGTTGATTGCAGCTGGACTTCTGTACCTTTGATGCCCCGTTGTAAAATCTGATAAAAACATGAATAAGTGAGGCTGGGAGAGGTTACGATCCGTGAGGTACCGATGTCGCAATGCAAATTGCTGGAGTCGGTGGTGTGCGAGCAGTATGTAGATTACGCAAACGAAGAAGCAGCGCGGTTTCTGAGATTTGACGTACCTTGGGAGCTCGTGTTGGTATCGATCCTGAAGGTGGTTTCGACATCGCTGATAGTTTAGTTACTTTTGAGGATTTGAAGGGCACGATCCCGCGCTCTGATCAGAGAATCCTGCTCTGCTTCAAGTGCCCCGTCGTTGCAACGTTTGCTGTTCCTTGCTATTGAGGGACCTTATTTGATCACTTCTCGCCCCGCATGGTAAAGTGGGAGATAGAAAATACTGTGAGAAGCTAAGAGATGGACATTCAAGGCCAGATGCTAACTACAGCAGTGGGGCCTGAGGAGGGTTTTAGAACAAACCCCTCGTCCCTACCAAGGAGACTCTTCGCTTCAAACTTTCCAAGGTGAGGGTTACGCTCAGTTGTTTCTCGTCTCATTCGTTTGCCTGCGAAGAGCACGTTTGCCCAAGACATTTCATTCAGCTGCACTGTCGCATAATGTTTATGAGGTTGAATTCTACTCACTGTCGATTGATTATAAGTTTCAATTTGGAACTTTTTCCCGATTTGGACCATTCTCTGTTCGAAGAGTTATCATCAGAATCTGGTGGAATTCTCTACATAATTTCCGTAATTCAAAGGCATGAAATTATGTAGGGAATTCTAACAGAAGCAATTACGCTTCCACGAAACTCGTCCTGCACATCCAAGCGGTGCAATAAGGTACAAATTCCGTGAAAGTATTCTAGAACACTACACGGTGCTAAAACCTCAACTCTCATTCAAATCATGAGAGAAGGATGTTCCAAACACGCTTAGATGGAGTTCAAGGGCCAAAGCTTTGTTCGCCGTGAGAATAAATGTGCATCTTCGCCAAAGTCTCTACCCAAAACACAGTTTTTGATCAAAGAAAGCTTATCAGAGAGGATCTCAGCCAATTAATTCACGGAAACAACTTCAGCATGCGCACGAAGCGTCGGGCAAGAATTGCAGACCTCACGAGATTCATCAAGAACATAGCAAAGGTGCGATTGGACTCTTTCGTCAATGTTGAAAAATAATCAGCCCCGGGCATCCATATAAACCAAGATAAAATTCAAGTTCCGCTGCTTAAGCTTCCGACTGACGCGTTAGAAAGTAGAATACAACAACGCAGGAGCTAAATTTTTTTTCCAAATTCACCTACCCTACGCCTCTTCCAACTAGTATTACAAAATCCAACCCTAATAAACCCTAAGGTTTAGCACACCCAAGGCGAATCGGCAAATTGCGATGCACGGCGTTAGTAAGGTCCCTGGAATCCTCCACTCTAGCAACATAACACCCCCTCGCTCGCTCGCTCACTCACTCGTCCTGCGTGTTCATGAACCCTCCCATGAAGCCAGCTCCATTGCAGTTCCCGCACAACATCTGGCGCTTTCCACGACACAACCAGCAAGTGGTGCCCACCTTGAAGCGGCCGTTGAAGTGATCTTCCGAGTTCAGGCCTTCTCCGTGACACTGCGAGCAAGCCACCGCGCCATTGCCGTCACAGTTCTGGCACAGAATGCTTGACTTCTTGGACGTCGACGGAGCAGCTGCGGCACCCGAATCCCCTGTCTTTCCATCCGCACTCGGTGAATTCGCCCTCACGGCGGCGAGACATCGGCGACTGAAAGAGACCCGACTAGGGTTGCGTTGTTGCTGCTGCTGCTGCTGCTGCACACAGGCGTTTGTGACTCTGAGGCCCTGAAACGAAGCCAATTGACAGGTCTGTTGGGCGTGGAGAGCAGTTCCCACCTGCGCTGCCATGGCGAATGTCAAAACCAAATTGAGCTGCGCAAAGTGCAATGGAACTGGACTCACTGAAGACGCAAGAGAATTGGAGGGAGAGAAGCAATGCGACGAGGATTGGCATTCCTGTTCTGCGGCTCAAAGTCTTCTTCCT
The DNA here is from genome assembly GCA_947034885.2 of Thuidium tamariscinum. Lineage (NCBI taxonomy): Eukaryota > Viridiplantae > Streptophyta > Bryopsida > Hypnales > Thuidiaceae > Thuidium > Thuidium tamariscinum. The sequence continues at coordinate 47,342,978 of OX344750.2, read as the reverse complement.
TCCGTGCTTGTGGATAAGCGAATGACTCTTCCCATTTCGGATGAATATATGAGCGGACGAATGAATGAATTCGCCTCCTGCACTCCTCATCAAAATCAGCCAGTTTATTTGAGCTTTTTCCGCGATGTATAATTTTTGGCGTAGATGAAGTACAATACAAAGCCTTGTGAAGAGGAGTACATCGTATACTTTGAACTGCGGGGTAAAAGTGAAGTTGCAACATGTATGAAAATTTTGTGCCAGACAGAGTGCTAATTGAAGTGCTCAAAATGGCTGCAAATGCTAAATGCTGCATTTCTTGTTGCAAACTTTCGCTTGACAAAGTATGAAAGTAAAATTTTCAATTTTTACAATTCCATGTTTATTACAACATATTAAATCATTCTCTTGTGAGAATGTAAGTATTATCTTGTGAAAATGTAAGAGAACTAAACAAAACTGAAATTGAAAAAAACAAAGTAAAAATAAGTCATAGACAAGGGAATTGAACCCTTCAAACTGCCCAAATTAGAGTATCAATGTTCTGCACAAGACAGAACAAACAAAACACATCAATAGGGTTAGTAAAAAAACATATGACCAAGTCCATTTCGATGAAGCTATCCCACACTCTTGCTCTTCTTCACATGTAGTCCCAGTAATCAAGTTATAGGAGTATCCTAGGCAAGTTGAAGCCTTATGTTAACCCCTAAAGGTTTTTGACTATGTTTTCACCAAAAATGCTCTAAAAGTGCCATTTCTAATACAAGTGCAATTTTTTCTTAAAACACGTTTTTGACTCATGTAAACGTAGGATATTGTAGTAAGGTGGTTTTTAAACATGTGGAAAAAATTTCAGAAATTTCCACCGTGTAGATTGCAAGATATAAGCATTTGAATTGACAAAAACTGTTTTTTTATCCCTGCAAAAATCTGGGCAGCTGCACTTCACAAGGTCACATTTGTGTGAAAATAAATTCAAAATGGTAGTTACTCTTTGAATTCATACTTCAATGCAAGTTGGCTACATTCTCAAAAAAATTCAAACCATTTGGAATTGTACAACATATAGGAAAAAATAAGTAAGTAGAAAGAAGTAAAAAATGAGCCAAAATACTAAATTGTGAACATTTTATTCATGGAATTGAAAATTTTCAATCCCAATGGTTAAAATGTTGTAATAAACAATCTACACCTTCTGTTTTTATTTTTTTTCAAAAATATGAAAAATTGAATTAAATGAAGAATTTCAAACTTTTTTTGTACTGTAGAGATTCTGTAACTAGCTGCAAACTACCCCAAACTCAAACTCTTCATAACTTTTGACTCATTGATTGGAATGGATTGATTCAAAGCTTCCCATGTCTGTGTAAACCTAAAGAATCCATTTGAAATTTCACTTTTAAAAAATAAATTTTTTTTGAAAAAGTTTTTTCAGCTGCCCGTGTTGCCCGCTGAGTAAAGAAAACAGCATATCCTGCCATAACTTTTTAATCATGAAGTCAAAAGTTATGAAAATTATTGGGCCTTAAAGCTACTCCTTGGGCACACATTGTATCAAAATTTCAAAAAATAAAAATAAAAACTCTATCCGTAGTGAGCTGCCCAAAAAATTTATAATCTCAAAAAACGTTGTTCATGGCTTTAGGGGTTAAACGAAATTGAGAGGTAGAGATTGCTTAACCTCATCAAAACTAAAGATATCAAAATATAAAGTGACTAATTGGTGAGGTTACTACTCCACATCTCCTATTTTTGCTAGTTTATGTGTCCTCTTATTGGCCACCCTTAACGACACTTTTCTAAGACTCAATTGCTTCTTCGTAAGGGAAATTGTCAAGTGAAAAGTACTTTTGGCCAAATATGTGGACAACAAGGGGTAAATGTTTGTCTAACCTATTTCTATGGCAAGATTTGAAAAATTTGAGTGCAGAAAACCACTTGTCATCCTCAATTGAACCAAGAACTAGACATCATCCAATTTCAGCAAGCTTAAAGTATTCCAAGATCAACTTACTCAAGTGTTGTAATTGAGCGAGCTTCTACCAAAGCTTTATGACAGGATTGATCTAAGGTAGTTTGCTCTAAAAGTGATCATTTAAGGTCTAGTTGCATTTTTTCATGGACTTTTGTAGAGAGAAATATTTTTTTAATTTTTCAGAGAGAGAAAAATGAATGCCGCATGCAACAAAAGTGGTTTCATAATTTTCAGAGCAATATTGAATTAGTTATGATTTTTCAAAGATGGCAATCCTAGGTACCTATTTGTGACTATAGGCTTGACAAAATGGGAACACATGTATGTAAAGAGAGATGGGGAAATCTAGAAGGAGCTTGCTGACTAGCTTCAAAGAACAAGGGAGGGTCCTTAATGTGACCACTGGTAGTTTTAAAGGTTTTAGATTCTATATACTATTTTCAGTGGTTGCTGGCCATCCAAATTTGATTTTAAATATATTAATGTATAGCTTTTTGAAATGGACCACATTGCATGTTAAACCAATCCATAGTACAACCTAATGCACCCTCACTTCTTCTTCATGCCATTTACTATCAATCATTGTTCCCTTTTAAAACTACATCATGTCTTTTTTATCGTCAATTGTAGGGGCCATTTTAAGACATGCTCGCTTTTAGAGCAGACTACCTTAAAATGACGATCTATAGGCTACCTTGCATTTGCTTTCATAGTGACTTTAAATAAGCTAGCTTGGTTGTCCAAGTTAGATGCTGAGAGCATTTTAGGCACAATGTATGCCTTCCCACTAGCCAACGGTTGCCCATTGTGAACTACCTTTTGCAACAGCATAAAATTTCTTCAGGACTGCAAGGTGGTGGACAAAACTGTCATCCGCACCATCCTGTCAGCAATATTGCCAGGTATATAATACCAAATGCATCAAGGAGGTCTCGTTGGGAGAACCTTCGATCAAAGTTCATCACATAAATTTTAAACAACTTTGCACATTTAAAACACACCCCTATTAGTAAGAACTTGGAGAGCAATTATTGCTTTGATACAGAAGGCAAGGTCGGTTGACCTAAGTGCAGATTGAAATGGACTAGTTCTTGCTAAACCTGCAGTCGAATTAAGGTGTTGAACAATTGAAAACAGTAACTTAACCCTTAAGTGGGTTCGCGTCCATTTTATGGACGATGGATAGAGCAGAAGTGTTGTATCTTCAATTTCCGATCAATTTTTCATCCATCCATTTTTGTGGAGTTCTGTCATGCACTTCAGCACTTGAAACTGAATTCCAAGATAGCAGAAACAGTGTCCATTTTTTTCTATAAAATAAGTAATGGAGAGGTGTGTTGTGAAACAAGATATTTGGAGTGCCCGCCTCTATTTTCAAGGGCAGTTGAAAGAAATTTTATAGCCTTCCCAAGTGGTTGGGTAAGACCTTACTATACAACTTGCAGACGTCACTCTCAACACTTTACAGTCTTTTTTTTTTAAGGTTGTGTCAGATGAAGTGCAAATCGTGCTAATATTCTACTATTATTGTTATGAGTAAGTTGGCGGCTCTTCGTACAGAATGACACTTGGCTACTTCCTACTTGCAGATGTTCATCAAGGAATTCTATTCAACTTCTTTGCCAATTTATGATTCTTTGCATGTACCTCCTACGTAGGTTTCATCTCTACTGATTGCATAAAGAAGAGAGTACTGAACTAGCAGTATGTACATCCACTAGTACCTACAGTTCATGAAAACATTTATGATTCCCATGTGGTCATTGATTTTGAACTAGTATGAATTCACCTTGTCACTCATTCCTGCATGCATCCTACGATGTAGTCCTACTAATCGTCTCTGTGCTTGAAGCGGCATTGAAAAATCAAGACGTCTGAAGCTTGCATGCCACTCCTCAGTAGCACATAAAAGAGCAGGCGAGACACAATACCGATACACGTCAATCACCACATCCTTGTCTTACTTTCATACATACTCAAGTTTTTCTACTCTCTAGTTCTGTCTTCCATTTAGTCGGTCCTCATTCAATTCTCATGATTACGCTTTGCTCTGTTCAGTAAATTTTTAGTCGTGTTCATTTCTTTTAATCCACCTTCTGAATCTCCTGGTTCGTGTGGTCGAACTGCTCTCCTACGAACTTCGTTTCTTCACGTGTCACAGTTGAAGGCGCATTCTTGATCACGTCGATTCCACTTTCAATTCCATGTAGCCGCTGCACTGATCTCCGATTGCTGCCTCGATACACAGCAGCACCATAGTACTTCTTCACAGTGTGAACTACATTCACGTCCTGCACATGTGAGTGGAGCATGTATACACTATTTTACTCTCTATCCTATGTCGTCGCTGTGTGCAGCTATTCCAATTCCTCACACTGTTGAAATTGCACTTACATCCGTACATGTTTTAGTCTCGACCTTCACTGTCGTCTTGAATAGCACCTAGATTTAGTTGTAAATGGATCTGTCATTTCGAATGTCTATATGCATGACTTTTGAGGGCGTCAACTCATGACTAACCTCCATCATGGCCAGCTTGCCCCAAGACTGTGATCAAGGACGCATTTGGCTTCCTCACATTAGAGATACTCTACATGTCTGGTGCTCATCAGTAGGAGCTAGTCAATTACAAAGCCGCCAAATTCTATCTTTGTTAGATCGACGACATTTGCTGCGCAAGACAGTGCGCAAGGGTATAAAGAGGAAAGACACACCACGAGGTCTCTGTTTCTTGTTCCGCCACCATTACGCACGTATTCTAGGGTGGAGAGACAGACTACCTGAAGGTCATCCTGAAGGCTTCAGTCCGGAAGTCAACCACGCTCTGAGGGTTCTGATGTGGCCTGACGCTGGTGCTACACCTTGCGTCTGCCATATCTGTACATAGTCCACTTCATCGACGTCTGTAAGCGGGTGCAGCTGCTGCACTTCGAGCTAATCGTTGGAGGCCAGTGACCATCAACATGGACGATTCATCTGCTCATGTCAGTGCTTTTGCTCCACACTCTGCTGCCAACTTGAGTTCATCTGCTCCTGCTCAGCGTTCTGCACAACAACATCCCATCGGAGTGTCAGTTCAGCTTCCACCTACCTCAAGACAGAGCAGCCCCTCACGTCCTCCGCACAGCTTGCAACTTCTGTCTACAAGGCCCACAAGACATACAAGTTGCAGCAACGACTTACCTGTTGGCATATGCCATGTTCACATGGAGACCACGGCTGATGCAAATGAAGAAGTGTGCCCACGGAATCCGCTTTCTCATATCGGAGCGACCTGCATCTTGCCCTGGCGGGGACAACGATGGTTACTTCAAGTAACGGCATCAGAGCGAGGCATGACTGCTGCAACTGCACCTCAGCCCGTGCGCTTCCCATCATCATTCCGCCATAGCAATGTCCATACTGTCATACCTCAACATGACAACAACTGGACTCTAGGTTTAGTGATTCATACCTACTGTCGCACTGGATCCAGGCAGCTTATGCATGTCGTTCTCCTGGATGACGGTGAAGAATTTCATATTGACAGTGATGGTGTTGAATACGTTATCATAATTCAAGTGCAGAGCGACATCACAAACTCATTCGAGGTGGACATGGGCGACCACACTCACCTATCCGGAGGCCATGCATCGTCGATTGCCGATGAAGATGTGTCAATGCCGTCGTTTGGTATTTCTCAGTCGTCAGTCCTGCACCTCTCAGAATCTGATAATGACATTGTGCAGGACAATGTGGACAAGTCGTGGATGTCATGGTATGACTTCGCAGATCACAGTGTTCCACACGAAACGCATCAGCAGACATCAGTTCTACTTCCCGGCGGTGACAGTCCTCAAGCGGAGCTGCAGGAATCTTCTCTTCCGATGGCCCCATCGACATCACAACATCCGATCGCATTCAAAAGCAAGCGAGGAGCTTGTGCTGCAGCACGTCATCGCTTTGTTCGAGACGCTGATGGAAGTAGGCCTAACGTCGAACATGTCCACACACAGCCCAATGAATCACAGCGTAGTACTCGGAAGTGCAAGGTCTGTCCTAGTCCTGCACGACCGCCGCGATCAGAGACTGAACCCCATCGTGATGCAGCCTTAGTGGACGGTCGAACCCATGTGGCCGATGAGCGCTTTCCCGTGAATGCCACCACCGGAACTGTCGATGCAGATTAGCCTCGGCGACGTGGAACCGGTGTCTGCCAATCTGCAGCTGCTGCTCGACTAGCATTTGTAGAAGAGTTCAGTGCGACGCATTGGAGCATGGCCAGGTCCACATTCATTGAGCAACCTGCACCGTTCACGGGACCGACTCCAGGACCTAACTTTCCGATCAACTGCATGCCCAGTAAAACATCCCAGTTTGGATGATTTTGGAGTGATCTCACGCTGAATCGCATTTGCACTGATAGTAATCGCTATGCTAGTGAGGTGCCAACAGGGAGGAACATGGCGATCGGAGGCAAGAAGTGGTGGCCCCTCAACAAAGAAGAGCTGAAGGCATTCTTAGCTGTGAACCTTCTCATGGGCATAAAACGTCTTCCAAATCATAGAAGCTACTGGAACAAGCGGAATGAGTTCCTGTATTGTCCAAGCATCTCTTCCATAATGTTATGCCGTCGTTATGAAGATGTCACACGTTGCCTTCACATTGCTGATGACACTGTACCAGTGCAGGCAGGTGACGATGCAGAGTTTGACAGATTGAAAAAAATGCGGTGGTTGGTCACAGAGATGAAGCGGCGCTTCAAGAGCAATTGGCAGTTGCATCAAGAAGTTACTGTAGATGAGACAATGGTGCCCTACAAAGGCAAGTACTGCCTTGTTAGACAGTACATGCCAAGAAAGCCAACTAAATGGGGCGTTAAAGTCTGGTGTCTTGCAGATGCGCGTCAGAAGTACGTTTTTGATTTTCAAATCTATACAGGATCCCAATTCAGGGAGTCGTTGAGCGGTGGTCTGAGTAGAGACGCCAAAACTGGCCATGACGTGGTCCTGCAATTGATGGAGGGTCTACATGGCAGGTCACATGTGGTGACAACGGATAACTTCTTCACATCAATAAAATTACTGTTGCAGCTGCGCTCTCTTGGCACGTACGGTGTCGGAACGGTGCGGAACAACCGACTAGGCTTGCCGCCTTGCTTCCAAGACATGAAGCATCTGTCAAAGGAACCTTGCACTGGCGAATGCATGCGGCTGCTGCCATTGCTTGTGTTGTATTCGTAGATCGGAAGGCTGTGAAGATGCTATCTACATTCTACCCGCCCATTCCTGCAGATGATGAACAGTGGCCCACAGTTCCACGACGCATCGATGGAGAAGTGTAGGACTTGGAGACCTCTCCAATTCATAAAGGGTACTCTGACTTCATGCGAGGGGTCGATGTTGCAGACCACCTACGCGGGAGTTATACATGCCAGAGTCGTAGCCACAAGTGGTGGCACAAGATTTTCTTCTATCTTGTGGATACGTCAATTGTGAACTGCTACATTTTGCATAAAGTTGCTTCTGAGCAGCTTAGCAAGAATGCAATGTCACATATGCAATTTCAATTTCATCTTGCAGATGAGTTGAGCCGACCGTGGAGACAAGAACGAGGTGTTGTTTCACAGTTTCGGTTGTCGTCGCCAGGAGTGCATGCGCTCGTCCGTTCCAATCGTCGACGTCAGTGTCGATACTGTCGAGGTGTAGTTCGAACGAGCATGATGTGTCCTCAGTGTGGCGACATCTTCCTTCATACCGGCGACTGTTTCCAACAAAGTCACTATGCTTTGAGGAGCTGAAGATTGCATTCCTGGGTAACATGGGTGCACTTTCAGTGAGGGTATATCGAGTAGCAGTTCTGTAAAAAGTTTGTTGTAATTATAGATATTTATCATGCGGCTTTTATTGGTAATTTTGCGTATACACCAAATATAGTTTCACTTGTTGTTGCGGCACTTACAAGGCGTAGTGTAGGACGCTGGATTAGTTGCTTGGACGACTAAGCAAGCATAGTCTGCTGCTCGAAGTAGTGTCTGAAGTTTTTCATAGTGACGCATGCATGGAGTAGCTTGTGTTCTTCAATATTGTCTCAGAGCCGGCGGTGGTTGTTTTCTGCACAGTACAGCAGGAGGTTGTCACTGTGGAGGGTAGGATGTACGGTGGTAGAAAGCGGAGATATAGTCCGGGGACAAAGTGTAGACACGGTCGTGCTCATGTCAATGCAGTTCTCAGACAGTCATCATCGAATGCAGTGAGGACGGGGTCTGGATTCACTTTAGAGAAGTGGTGTAGTTTTTTGTATGACATGTAGGACGCTTGGCATTACTAGAGGTGGCCATAGTCAATATATTTGTGTGCACAGTGTAGGCGGTTTCAGTACTCACGGATGGCAATGATAGGAATCATGGCCGGTTACAGAGGTGTGCACATTGCGTTCACTGTGTAAAGTGTTTTCTTATAGTAAAAAGTGCAGTTTCCATTATTTACAATTGCCTTTGGTATTAGGAACTCCGTGTATGTTCTTCAGTGCCTTTGGTTATGAGGTGTGCCATGTATCAAGTGCGGATCACAATGCATGTAATCTCACATTCCTTTTGGTCGACAAGTGAATGTGTCATGAATCATCACATTCCGAGCAGAGGAATATTTTATGGTAAAGAATTGTTTGTCAGCCACCGTCAGTGGGCATCTCTGATGTACAATCGAGTGAAACGGACGTCATCTAAAGTGTTGTCTTCCAGACGGGAAGGCAAGTACCACCGAGACGGTCACTAGGGCAGACAGAAGTCACGGGCCTAACAAAGTCGTTATCACTGTTGTTGGTCACTTACCTGTATGCCCAAGACATAGAATTTCAGCACTCACAGGAATGGGTTCTCATTGCAAGGCCAATAATTCTCTGAACATGTTGCATGCGTGTGCTCTGATTACATGTTAGAAGAGAAGATGTTGTGGCGAACAGTTTCTATATTTTTCCAAATTTTTGTACATATCGCAAGTGCCCTAAAATTGCATTGAATTGAACTGTGAAGTCGCTGCCCGACGAAGTCAACGCCTTCGAAATTGCGGTCAAAGCTCATAATCTAAGCATCACGGAACTCATTCATGCAACTGCTTCGTTCTGTGCATTGCTGTGTGCTGTGCTTTTGAAATCATACGATGAACTTCCTGCATGCGTCCTCCAGTGCTGGGGAAAAGGAGGCCGAACATTTCCCTGTTTGAGGCCCTCTTTCAGCCTTCCAGATGGACCGACCCCATTAAGGGTTAACAAGTCCATCGTTATTTACTTATCCTCATTTCTGAATATGTGTCTCTTGCACCACAAAATATGACACTACGAAAAAATCCACCATGACTAAACTCTTGCAAAGTCTAAGGGAGGAGGTCCATAAACTGACCATCTAAGGGCTGGAACAGAATTTTGGGCAGGTGAAACATCTTAAAATGATTTTCAGTGAACTTTTCTAGAAAGATAGCTTGAATAGGCATCTAACCCAAGTTGTTTCATATTTTTTGGAGCTCTATAGAATTAGTTATGAATTTTTGAAGTCAATATGGCATAGGGCTCCAAAATCGTCCACCCCTTCAAAATGTTCACTGTTTGTACATTATTGTAAAAATAAAAAAGCATCATGTACCAGAAATATACATTTCAGAAGGTGAGCGGTTTTGGAACCTGAGTGGTTTTCGAGCCTCCTCCCTTAGAACAAGATAATAAAGGAAACGGTAGGTAAAACAAAATACACCGCAAAGTGTACAATAATCCACCAAAAAGATTGGGAGATAAAATAAAAATAATCAAGACTAATCCTGCAAAAGATAGACAAGACCCCCCAAACCTCGGGAGATTAAAGTGGGTACACCTAAAAGTGCCACTTATTTTTACTGTGCCTATTTCCTGTCATCATGCTATTCAAATTTTATGCAGTTTTGTTGGTGAGTGAAAACATGTTCTAACGTACCAAAGAACATAGGATTTGGATACCGTATGCAAAAGTTATTAACAATCAAAGTCTGTTTCTGAAAGCGTCATCTATAGTCTGAGTACATGACTAATTTCGAAAATGTATGCACATTGTAGATGTCACTTTAAGGTTAGGTGCCATTTTGGGTGTACCTACCTTCCTTAAACTGTGCTCCACCGTAGTTGATCTTGCAAAGTACGAACAGGAACCAAAAGAAATTGGGAGATTAAATGTGACCCCAAACAATTGGGAGAGAAATTGTAATAATACTCAATCACAATATTACTGATCTTGCTAAACACAGAGCGATCCAGTTTCAAAGGAATTGAATCAATACTGTAAACACATTTTTCAATTCCCTCAAATTAGAGGTGCTAATTTAGTAAATTATCAAGGATAACTGAAACGATGCTACTAAGAAATAGATTGAACTTGTGTTGAAATATTGTGAATTAGAGAAGTATTAAGTCAAGATGTATTGATTCAATGGAATTTTCAAGGCCATCCAAATTTCAATTCAATACAAATTCAATCATTCATTGATACGACATTAAAATTTAATGTTTGAGAGTTTGAGGATGATTAGCCTACCCATTGAAGGAGGGTTTTGATTTTGAAATATCTTATCCGAGAGGAATACTTATCATCCATGTTCTTCAAGATTCTTCAATTAGACATACATATTACATACATAGTTAGACCTTGGATTGCTAGTCACTTCCTTGAATTCATTCATCATCGAGAGCCATGTAATTTCTCTTTCACTTCTATTGAGATTTAAAATATTAATAATTAGTAGTAGCAATACTAATCTATATTAAATGATAGTATAGGAAAGCTACCACTAGTAGAGAAGGGGGCTTGGAGCACCAAATGAGAGTGTCAAAACTGGGTGCCCCAAACCCATATGTTTACTAGCTTGGTGCCCATATGGACCTTCAGCATGCTGTATTGTTGTACTCCAAATCTCCTTTTCTACTAGTGCCACTAAAATTTTCATAATGAAGCACTCAAATTTGAGAGCCTGATTGGTTTCGGGTAAACACACTTGGAAATTAATGTCAGTTTCTTTCCTTGCAGTGAGAATGATCCACCACAATAACCTTTTGTACAAAACATGCTAAGATGCGATGAAATCACGGGCGTTGGGCCTTGAGAATAACGTTTGCAAAGGGCGTCCAGAAGCTTGTTACGCTCTCATTACCAACATAATTCAGCAACGGTGATCACAGCAACACAGTCCATCAAATTCTATCATGCACAGAACTCATGGTTACAAGGAAAGGACAGTCATGCCTTTCTCGCAAGCAGGCTGGGTATAAAATTACTTCATGGAATACAATCAACAGTGGTATCTATCACAAGCTCCATGTCTATCACGAACACAGATGATTTTTTCTACGAGGACAAAACCTTGCGTAATGGCATGAGTCTTCACAGGCATGGCCCGTGGTACTCCCAAACCACATCAATTTCAGTTCTCTCACCCAAGTAGGGGTGTACCCAATTCAAAACTCCCTCTATACTGTCATCTCGGTATTACACTCTACTCAGCTAAGTCAAAAGAGGCTCCTGACTCTTTCATTCCACTTTTACATTCAAGCAACACTGTTGATGATCACAATGTTGCAAAACTCCGTGGATAAATTGGGTGCGCAGGCTGTGACATTTCAGGAGGTTTGGGTGTTGATTGATTTCAATTGCCGAAAATGAAATCACGACTGTATCGCCTACTAGTTGCAAGCAACCCGTACGTGCACAGGACGGCTGATGCACCTCAGTTTTTACACGAAAAGCGAGCCAGAGCCTCAGTTTAAAACTAAGACAGTTCGTGGAACTCGTCCCTCAATAAAATTCTACTGAGACTCGACCACGCAGAGAACTTACTCATCACCATGGACTGCGTTCTGGTCAGGCGTTTAGGGTAGAGTTTTAGGGATTGCGGTTTAGGATAGATACAATACACAAAACTACGAGAATTGTACTAGAATTAGGGATATATTATTCAAGAAAGAATAGAGTAGAGAGAGCATGTTGTGATGGATCTTACGGGGGTTGGAAAATGCTCCACAGGTCTCCAACGTTCTGGTACGGCACAGGCTTGGGGGGCGGCACAAACGTCGCCTCGGCTCCTTCCGCTGTGCGAAAGTGAGGCCAGTCGTAGTACGACTGGTGTGCGTAAGGGTAAGGATTGTAAGGCAGAAGCGGGTTGTACGCTTGGCTGGGGTGGTAGTCGCCCCAAGGGTAACGATTCACGACGTAATCGAACGGAGGGTACTGCTGCAGGGTCACCGCAGGCACTGGCGCTGGCTCACCCTTGCCTTTCCCATCGCCATCTTTCTTCTTCTCGTCCTTTTTCTCTTCCTTCTTCTCCTCCTTCTTGTCTTCCTTTTTCTCCTCTTTCTTCTCTTCCTTGGTCTCCACCTTCTTTTCTTCCGCAAACTGCACTTTCTTTTCGACCTTTTCGACTTTCTTCTCTTCCTTGGGAGGTGCCGGGGGAACAGGCCACCACTGAGCCTTTCTGTCAACCTTCTTCGCCCTTTTCAGCACGTCGCTTGCGAAGGGAGCTCCGATCACGGTCACTTTCTGCAATTTGTAGTCGACTATCACATCCATCACTCCTGCATGGGCAGCAACAGCAGCAGCAGCAGCAGCATTCCCATCACTATACTGAAACTTCCATGTTTTCCAGGAAGCATGTCATGTTCGACTTCCAATGGCGACAAACATAAGAAGTGGGTTCGTCAACTGCCTCGGGAACGAGCTCTTTATGTTTAAAATGGAGTAAACTGAGAAACTTGATATACATTTACTCACCAGGTACTTCTCTGATTTCTTCCGAGATAATCTCCGCGCATTTCATGCAACACATGGACATTTTCAACTCCAGCTTCTTCAGCCCCACCAACTGCAACCAATACAATAAATTGCCATTCAGATGCGAAAAATGTAGTAGAACAAGCTAGCTTACCGGTAAGTAAGCTCGGGATGTACGACTCACAAGAGTAAGTTGAATGAAAGAAAGTATACCACAGGGAGCTCCTTAGCCACACCCGTGACCCAGAGGTGGTACAAGAAAGGTTCCAAAAGCAAGGTGGGGAAAACATGCATCCGAGGCCTGTTCTCGTCAAGGAGCCTGAGGGAGCATTCCTACTTCACAACATTGAGAATTCGAGTCATGAGCTTACATACCGGCATTTTCTCCGCTGGGGCAACTTGAACAGGTGCATACCATGAGTGTTTCTCCAGCCAATTGGGCGGAGGCCCTCCCGTGAAGGTGAACACCTGCAAATGGGACACACCACATCGAGTTTCAGAAGCGCGCCAAGTCAACAATATGCCCTCAACGAACCTTGGAATTTAAACAACGATGAAACCACTCGATCAATCCAGAGGAAAGAACAGTCTGAGAATCGGTGCCGTTGTACCTCTTTATTGTCCATCTTGATTGGTCTACGAACTCAGCTACTCATGGAGAGTGCCTTCCATCAAGAGATCATTCGTCACAGCTCTCTGTTGAGGATGCAAGCTGTGCCATGCAATTCAAGAATGTCGAAAATTGTCAGACTTAGATGGAGAAATATTGAGGAGACTAGGTGTACGACTGTTCCAGATCGGGTTAACAGTTCACCATGAAGGCTCCTAGCGTACCAAGAAACGGTGTATCTCGGTTATAAGTCTCCTCGAGTTATGACTAACGGTGCAACATGTGGCACGTTGCAGCAGTGGATGAGAACGAAATGCCGAGTTCACTGAACATGAAATCGAATGCACTAAATTCGAATGCTCAGGCTCATCTTCCACCCAATTCAAACCAGCACTACAGCTTCAATAGTTTCCAACATAGTCTACCGCCGATTGGGCAGTGCTCGGACCAAATGCTAGATCGCCATGACCTACGAATATCTGATAAGAATTCTACAATGTACACACATCCCAAGAAGACAAAATAAGCGGAACAAAGAGAAGAAGTGGGTGGGTGGGTGGGTGGGTGGGGGTTGTAATGTAATCTGTGCGGGAAACATATTAATCCTGGTACAGAACGATATGCCAAGTGAGCTTATGAGTAGCAGGACACCGGCAGAGAGCGTCTTCTCATGCACTGAAAATCACATAAAAGCAAACTACGCGACCGACCCATCAGCAGTTGTATGATCCAATGGGCTTGAGATCCCAGAAGAGAAGTTGCGTACTAGCGCTTTGATCTTCCCGCAAATTCTGACTAAGAACAAAATTAATTCGTCTCCGAGAAATATGACCCAAAATGGAAGGCTGTCCTAGACAGCGCCTCCACAACCATGCTCCCTGCCACTCCTCACTTCTCACGAAAATTTAACACTAGAAGGTGGTACGCGTTACTCTTACGCCTGACGTTTGCACTACAAGTGTGCGTCAAATTCTACCACAAGTCGCAAATCTCTTTGCAAATGACGCAACTCAGCTTGCAAGCTCGACGTAAGGTTAGTCCTTGTGACCTCTCCTATACGAAATTTTCGAATTGGAAAGATCTGGCCGAAGAATTCGGGAAACCCTGTGTCCAGAGCAACGGAATTTTAACAGCCTAATTCCACTAAATCCTTGAACTCAATCGGTTCCCTCCACTCCCCATCCTCACCGAAGAAACCAAAGGAACCAAAAATCTCCAAACCAAACTGAACAGTACAAAAAGATTGCATAAACAACACAGTAGTTACTACCCCAAAAGACGAAACGAACGCGATGAATCTCCTTTCCAGGCTACACTGGTCGATCTCCCCATCTCCCACTACAACAACGATTCGCGAATTCCAGTGCCAGTTGCAAGCCACGGACTCTCTCGCGCGTGAGACTTATGCCTCAAACTGCGGCGGAATCCAGGCTGCGCTAACTTCGAGGACGGCGTGAAATTAATCCAAAGTCTTTGGTGACGGCGACGCTTTGGCAGCCATCGTTCGTGCAGTCTGAAACATGAGATTCTCGAGGCTCCTCGAGTTTCGCTACAAGCATTCAAACCCAGCGAGGCTCAGGAGTTGAAAACCCCCGAATATCCGAATTAAGGAAAAACTCAAGTCGAACCAATTCGAACTCTGTGCCTGGCAATCGCAAATCCACCGCAGTGGTAAATAAAACTAGTTGTACGACTCGTGGCGAATATCTCTACGCACGCTGTACACCTCCGGAATCACTCGGCCGAGCAAAGAAAATAGGCTGGTTTTGGGTGACGATCAGGAGAGAAACGTACCCAAGCAACGAAGGAAACACACCCAGCGTTGCAGAAAATTAGTAAGCTGGGGCAGCCAGCAGCCCGAGCAAGCGCAACACGGAACCAGATAGAAATCGAGCGCTTCCAAGGCAGCACACGGAAGCCAGTTTGGCCATGGAGAACGCTAAGTTAAAGGGCCGGGAGTCGCTCTAATTCTTCAACAGGTGTGCCTCGTGGAGAGCCCAACCTCCCCTGAAACTTGCCCTGCCTGCCAGCCAGATGAGGGGGGCGCAATTGCGACACTGCAGCGACCTTGACTGGGCACGCACTTCCATGAATGGTCGACTTCGCTTTCGGTGGTATGATCGAGATCATCGTCTCGGCAGATGCGGACCTGGATTGTTGAAAATGACCACCAACTACTTAACTGAAGTTTAAGCCAATTGGTCAATAACCTGCCAGCAGCGTAGCAAAACTCTTCCGTCACAGTACCGGTTCTGTAGCAGCTCCTGCCTGTGGTGGCCGGTGAACTGGTGAAGTGGGTTGAACTTATTTAAGTCGCAACCTGCCTGTTGAATTGGCCGCTGAGGTACGTCCACGTAGTCACCCGACACCACTTTTCTTTGACTTCCTCATGCAAGTGAGTTCAAAACACCTTATGGAACTCGCAAGTGTAAGGTACGGGAACTAAGTTCAGCTTAGCCACTGAAATCAGGTTCACGAGTATTTTGAACAATACGCTGCCAAAATCAAAAGTACCCCGTGAGCAAGGCCCACCATGTAATTGCAGCCAGAAATTCAGAGAAATAAGGTACACGAGTCATCAATGCCATGATCAGAATTGCTGGGCCGCAGAATAAATTACATCTCGATATCAGCACTGACGACTAAGCCTACGAATGACCTTCGCTAACTTGTGAGTTAGGACCACCCATCCCCTTCGGAGACGCTTGGAATTACCAATGCATCATCATTCTCCATGCGGAAGCGACACCGTGTGGTTCTTTCCACTGCACTCATGGATTCTACTCAAAGCCCACTTCATTGAAAGTTTTTTCCTTTTGTGAGAAGCTCTACCTCGACGTTTTGTGAGGTGCAATCTCTGTCCATGTGGGCGTCGGGTAGTCCCGTCTAAACTAAAGAGGAATGGTAGTTTTTCCTCAGAACCGACTGTACTGGCGAGAATGCCAGTAGATTCGAACCAAGCACCTCCACAATCTCTCGCACATGAGCAAATGGGAGAAGCCCCGCCAGAATCGGCAACACCAGCACGGTGGTTACATGAAACCAAAAGCGGCGCCACCTCGGCCTCATCAAATACGGCTGTCGGTGACTTTTGCCGGTGGCACTTGGTGGCACTCCGTTGAGAATCCGATACAAGGCCGATGTGAAACACGTGGCTGATGTGTGCACAAGGCAGAAGGTTTCCCACAGCAGCAGCCAATGGTACCCTGAGCCCCCCATACTGTCCACGGCAATTTTCCCTGCGAATCCGCAGATACCGCCTAAGACCACGATGAGAATGGTTGCGGGCATCGCCTGACTGTTGCTAGTGACGCTCTTCCGAAGGAGAGAGGCCGCCACCACAGAGATGATCCCCAGCCCCAAGAACATCCGGCTTGCCACCGTGACCTCACAGGCGAACATGTGGAGCTGTGAAGTCACGTGGTTGAGAGAGTTCACAACCGTGTTAAATCCTGGAACATACGAGTTGCTCGGCTCCTGCGAGGAAACCAGAAAAATATGTTAACATTGTATTCTTGGGAGAAAGAAAGCTCGTCCTTTAGATGCTGTGACGCTTCATGGATTCAACGGCTGTCATTGACAACGCTGACACGTAGTTCACTGTTGGCAAATACTAATGCAATTATGATCAGACCAAGTATCTCCGAAGGCTAGAAGCCACACCTTAATCATCTACTCAACAGTCACACACCATTCTTGACAAGTTCGCAAGCAATCGAGTACCAAGTCAATCGCAGTCCTCAAGAGGTCAAAGACAAGCATGGGAAAGGGTTCACAACATGAGAAACCGAAAACGGTCGGATGTAAGATCCACCGCACCGACTGAGCTACAAACAGGGAGTGAAAATCAACCAGAAGACACAGATCCATCGGAACAGTCAATGGCATAACTGACTGTAATTCTAGAAAGCTGAAAATTCGAACCAATTGTTGTTCCCCGACTTGATGCTGGAACAGATTGTGTCTGGGAAAATAACTGCACGGGATTCCCGATACTTACATACAGAGTGGGTTGACAAACAGAAACCACGTCCACCAGGCGATCGTAGGAATATTTCCAAGCACCAAAGAGGAGGGCGCAGAGCATCACGCACAACCCCGCCACCATTTCATCAGCACATCTCTTCGCGAGGACTGTGTACGCAGCTGTCAGCTTCCGATCCTGAAATTCCGCTTCTTTGAATTCTGCCTTGTTCCGACCCAGATCCACATTCTCTCTCATCAGACTGTTGGATTCGGATGACAGGTGCAAGCTGGCCTCCTTCAAGCTGAGATCACGGAACTTGTAGGCAAGCTCCATCTTCCTCAGATGCATCTCCTGTTCCATTAGTACCATCTTCTGCTGCTTGTAGTGCGTCTCCCCTCCATAGTGCGAAACACTGGACTCAGATGCAGCCACGAGCTGACCCGGCGTGGTAATCCCGAAAGGCTCCAAGGCGAGGTCCAGGTCTCCACAATCAAGTGAGTTACCCTCTTGCTTTCTACCGACTTGCTCGCTTGCCGATGGAGAACCCACACCCTCTGCAACACCTAAATTTGCTAGTTGCTCTAACCCACCCGTCCCCCATCTACTTCTCACACCATTTTGGAGGTCCCGGGACCCTCCATTACCCGAACCTTTCTCTGACAGCCCTTTAGATAAGTGACGTCGCAGGGGTGAGCTCACATCATCGAATTCTCCAAACTCTTCTTGATCAACGTGGCTAGAATTTTCACCATCACCAGCACTGCCTGTAGCGTGTCGTAACGGGGCGGTGCCTCCGAGCCTACTGTGAGTCGCTGTGCCAGGTCTTTGCGCTGAGAAAGTCAGCCTACTTAACTGCTCAGCAAGATCTGATTCAGAGTCAGGATCCACGCGACGTTGCAGAAGAGAGTCCGATTCAAACACAGGGTCCAAGTAAGCAACCCTGGAAGAACTTGTCAATCCGCTATTGTCGATCTCTTCGTCGTCCGCCCGTCTATATTGTCTTCTTGATGACCCTTCAGAACGCCGTTGGGAGAAACCACCACTGCGGTTTGAAAAGGGAGGAGGTGCAGGACTTCTGCCAGAAGCGTTCCGAACACTTCCAAGAAGTCGGTATGTACTCCTGAAAGACTGCTTGAACTGCTCCACAAAACCTGGGCATTCGTTGCCCATCACCTGCATACGAGCGAAGAGATTTCATGAGTACTATATCATGAGATCGACTGTACTTTAATAGAACCAAAATCAAACCTCAGCATCATCCAAGGGACTCATCCTTAACACTCTACAGGAGTGCTGCTCTAAGTCTCAGAAGATACTTAAAACGGTCATTGTTGCCAGGCAATGCGAGTCGTCATCACCTAAGCTGAGGAAATCCTAGAGACAAACAGGAACCTGAGCACGAATGCCTTACCGGTGAAAGAGATTCGGTCATTGCGGCCTCGAGGAGCTGAACAGAACAGCAATCGTATGTTAGAACATGCACTTATCAGTACGAGGCCAGGTCAAGCAGTAACTATCAAAATCCCGTATCTACCTAACCCCGAAGGAACGTCACAATTCCTTAGTCCCATATGGGCCACCAGGCAACAAAGGAAAAATTACGCAAACGCTTCAAAGGATAAATGTTCGGCGTTGTGTACTTCCACACCTTAGATAGCTCATCAGCCGTTCGAGGCGCCCTTTCACCATAGCCTTGCAGCAGCGCCTGCTGATGAACCATGATCAAAATTTCAATGTGCGAATTACACTCCGTCACCAAAATCATGTCATATCTCTGAATGCGCAGTACGCTAATAATTATATCAAGGCAAACCCAAAGCTGATCTGCTAATAAGCTGGACTCTAAATGAATACCACAGTCTAGGAATTCACAAAAAAGCACTCATTCAATGTTTCAAGGAAAAGAAAAATTTTCCCACCTCAGCCATGACAGTCGCGATCGCCATTCCGAGGGGTGTTGGCAAACTTCCGGCTTTCACAGTCGGGTAACAAACGTCCGTGTTCGATGACGAGCGGGCAGTCATTGAAAAGCCAGTGGCGGAAGGGCAAGGGTAATCCATAGCCCCCTCACTCAAAACTGACTGTTTCGCCTTTTCGAGAGGCCGCAACCGACCTCTCTTTCTCCAAATCAATGTCACGGCAGCACCGAGACATGCGGCCAGCTTCAAAGCATCCAGTAAATTTTGCGACCTTTGTGTGGAGCTAGGGGCCTCTGTGGGCACTTCCAGGCCTCCACCATCCTCGTCACAACCACTGCCCATCTCCAAACAAATTATCAGAATATGTCCAAAAATGCGGATACATTACATTGGATTTCTGACTACACACATATAAAAGCATCAGGTCAAGCATACCTGAGATGCACGGCATACATAACGGATGCAGAAAACATTGATGGTGATTGCTCAAAGCAGAAATTCATTAGACTCGCTAGGCACCAAAGGGATAGCCCAAGATTTACAGTACATGGATTAGTTTCGTGAACACAATTCTTGAAGGCTCTTACAAAGTCTCGGTATGAATGATGTTCCAAATTCCGCTAACCCTAGTTTATATGGTCAACAGTGTAAACAGCTTGTTCAGCTGAGAACCAGAATGCAAACTTCTCAAAACTACCTCGTTTTGGATGTATAATTTAAGTGGCTTTCAAAATGACTATTACACTTTCAGGCATGAACTCTTAAAACGGGCTGCACATTTACTATTCCAAATTGAGAGCTCCTTCGCTAGTACACTGTGATGAGGATAAGAACTGAACAACAGACCACGTGCAATATAATGTCCAATTTCACTTCCTCACCTGCTTTGAAAGGATTGCAAGTCGCCAGAGGCACTAGAAATGTCATTTCCCCATTTCGAACTCGACCTCCGGACACCTGGTGCGCCTTGAGTGTCTCCTAGGTGTCGGTTATCTTCCGAAGAGATCTGAGAAAAGGACCTCCCAGGTGAAGCGGAAGCACCAGATGCCGCTGATTCTTCACCAGATCCTTCCTCCTCTGACAAAGAAGCAGCTATTAAATTCTGGCTCTCATCTGAGAAACGTTCCTGAGCCATCCCCACACTCGTTTTTTCCATAGCTAACCCTAAACCCTCGACCCCATCCGAATTCTCTTCGGACCTCCCTGCAATTTCGCTTCGAGCAGAGCCTCCCGACAGTGGATCAAAGGCGCCCATACTGTCGTCAGCCAGAAGAAGCCCACTATTCACCTCTGCATCGCTCTTGTCGAGTTCCGTGCTAATCAGCGATTGGTCCGAGCCCGAGGTTTGCGAGGGTTTAAGGTGCAAGGAAGCAGCTGCAGCAGGCGCAGGCACAGGGATTTCTTCTTGCGACGCTAAACAATCCAACCACCTCTCAATAGCATTCCCAGTTTCACTACCGCGGATGCACCGCGTGAGCTCGTCCAACTCCAGCACCTGCTCGTTCCATGCGGACACTACCTCGTTTGGTAAACCCGAATCCTCTTCCCTCACTGAATTTCGAACCTCGACTTCTCCTCGCTCTGGAGCTCCGTCCTCTGTTCCAGATGTTAGGTCAAGGTGGTTGGAAGGTTGCCACCCAATCTGAAGCTCGACGTCAGGGTTGGATGCATGCGAAAAATCACTACGATCAGCAAGCACAAGCCAAAAAACGAGCAACGACACGACTAAGTGATGCTGCCGCTGCATCTTTCTTCCTGAAAATTCGAAACCGCCCCAACAGCTGCCGCCTCGGGAAAGGACGAGCACAAGGGTTGTCCCTCATCCTTAAGTTAAGTACGCGACTATTGAAGACGCACCAGCACAGCACAGCACCATCGCCGTGGGGGCCACCATGGCGCAACAATCCTCATTTGGGACCGTCTCGCTTACTGAGCTTTCAGACAGCAATTACGAAGAGGCGGGCAACGGCTACACATCACTGAAACCGACACTAGAGAGATCGCTACGCCGACTTCAAATAACTTAAGCTTGAGCTGCGCTAATTGTGAATCCGTGCAAACCAACGAGACTCTCATCGGTCATGTACTCATGTCTGTCTGTCTGAGATGAATACGTAATTCTGTGCATTGAGAAATGGAAGGGAAGGGAAGCTTGAAAACAAAGGCAGGCACGAATCCGAAGCTAAAACTTGCGGGCATCGGAGTCCGCAATGTGAACCCGTCGGTCTTCAGGAAGGATTTCCGACTGCAGGACAATTACGTTCTAAGCGCTCCTTAACTTAGCACATATTTTGGACAACAAAGCGAGTGTGTCATCCAAATTGTATACTTGAATCTGAACCCTAACTAAGCTTAGAGTGCCCTGTGCCGTTGCCACAACCAAAATTGATGTAAAAGTATTTTTTAATGCTTTAAACAAAAAATAACTCAAAAATTCATAACTTTCTCACATTTGACACTCAATCAAAATGCCCAAAAACAAAGTGCATGCACCCCTCTTTGTCAAATACTTCCTAGTGGTACCACAAACACAACAAGGGGATGCACAATCTAGGAGATCTCAATGTAACAAACTAATAAAACAAAACAAACAAATCTTTAAAACAACTCCTTAAAATCCTATCTTAATCTGTAAAACACCTAAAGAGACCAAAAGTGTTCTCACAACTTACAAGTCCAATTTGAAGTGCTATAACTTCTGCATTTGACGTCCAAATTCAATAAAACTTGTTGTAAAGTGTCCGGTCTCTCTTCTAATTTGTGTGGTAAGAATTTAAGATCAATCCAAGATGTGATGATTTTTTGGAAGCCAATCAATGATCAAAGGTTAAATTTGAGTTTACCAAACTACAATTGATGGCTACAATTCAAGGACTTGTATCTCCTTCATCCAATGTTTGTTTTCAATAAAGTTTGTTGGATTATGTTCCTCTAGAAGCTTTGTTGTTATGTTCAAATTCTCATGGCAATTCAAGTTGTTTTGAATGTTTTGGAAGCAATTTGAAGTTCAAAATTTGGACATTTTAGGATTAGAATGAACTTCGGCAGCTTGTTTCTTCTTCATTTACTATTTGTTTCTATATTTTTTTTGAGAAGAGTTGCGCATACTAGTCTAGTTTGTGTGGCTAAGATTTCATATCAATCCAAGATGTTATGAATGATAGAAAGGTGATTGCACGAAACAATTGTACTATTTTTTGTCACATGCCTCTAACTGATTAGTTTTTTTAGTGATACCTTTTGCATTCTATCTCCAAATGTCTCCAAATTTTTAGACAAGATACTTGTGACTAATGTACACCTTTCCAAGTTTTTTGGAATTTAAAAAAATGTTTCACTATCCAAAAATAACTCCCTATTACATGTTAGACTTGCCAATTTTGAGATTTTTAGTATTATTGAATATCCAAATTAATGAAGTTAAAGCTAAAATCTAGAAGAAATGGTCTTCTAGTAGACTTGTAGACATTCTATGAGGGATCCCTAAAAATAAATAACTAGATGTTGTATAGAAGCCTTTTTCTACTTGCATTTTGAAACATATAAAAAATAGTTTTGGTGGGTTTTTTTGGTTGATGACCATTTCAATAAAGTTTTTAAAAAATGACAAATTTTTATTTTATCATTTTTTAAATTATTAAAACATCAAAATATCTATTTTCTTGAGATTTGGCACTTTTATAGTTCTTGTACTTAAATAATTTTTTGTGATTTTCCTTTGGTGGTTATATTCATCTTATAAGTGTGTATACATTGACCATACTTTAAAAAAATTGAAAATTTATTTCTCTAATTTTAAAGTACTTCAAAAAAAGGCATGAGTATTATAAAAATACAACAATACTGACAAGTATTTTATGCAGTCATCTAGAATCATTTTAGTAGAAGGAAGCATTTTACTTAATGTGTTTTTAGCAACTATTTTTTGACATTTCAAAGCCATTTTACAAACACAATGAGTCAATTGAATGATAAATTTTCTTTCACCAATGTGTTTTGTATGTTGGTTTTGAAGTAATTTGTAGAATTAAAGTTTTTTCATTAGAGTAGGTTTAGAAATCAAATTTGACCTCCACATGTATTTTTAGGAAAACTTTAGCATCCTTTTCCATTGCTAAATCATTATAATCTCTCGACCTACATGGTCAAATGACTCCAAATTCAATTCGTACTATCTACAATACATGTACTACAAGATTGTTCAATTGACATTTCTAGACTTTCTTGACATTTGGACCAAAAATTCTTCAAAGCAATGATGTTTTTGACCTCTAAAAGGCCTTGGGTCTATAGGGATTCAAAATATGTGTGTGTCTTTATATTTATAAATGTATGTGTATGGATGGATGGACTATTGTGCCAAGTGCCGTTGCAACAATCAAAGTAAAAGAAAAGAAATTTCCCAATTTGTTAACTTATAAAATCTTTGAAATTCTATAACTTTCACACCACAAATTGGAAAGCTTTAAAACAAAGCCCATGCACCCCTACTTACAAAGACCTTTCTTGACTATCAAGAAGACAATTGGAAAAAATATAGGTCCAAGAAATCTCAATGTGACAAACAAAAGAAAAGAAAAGAAATGGCCTATGTTAACATCAAAAGTTTTTTCACTATATTTTCCCCAAAAATGCTCTAAAATTACCACTTCCAATATAAATATCAATTTTTAGAAAAAATTAACATGTTTTGACATACATAATGATAGAATCCTGTAGTAAATTGGTTTGAAAAGATGTAAAAAAAATTCAATATATTTTTTCATTATAGATTGTAAGATATGAATGTATGAATTGACAAATATACTTTTTTTAACCTTGCATATAATCAGGAAGTTGCACTTTACATGGTTATTTTTGTCTTTATTGTTCAAAGCAAGTTGGCTACATACTTGAAATTTTTCAAATTATTTGGAATTGTATAATGTATAGGAAAAAATAATAAATAGAATGAAGTAATGTATGATCCAAATTACTAAACTTTTTGTAAAGTAGAGATTCTATAAGGGTGAATGCAAGAAACACTTGTATTGTTTGTTGCATTGTTTTTTTGCTTCTTTAATAAGGTTCTAACTTTTGAATAATAAACTCAATGCAAAAAACAAAAAACAAATTCTAGATATCTTGATTACAATTGTAACTCTCATTTTTCATAAATTTTAAAAATTCATTTCATATTTAAAATTCAATTTCATTAATTTGTCACAAATTCCATTGAATGGGATTTTTAGTAATATTTTAAATCCAAAATAACGAATTTTAAGGTGAAATTTTGAGAGGATGGTCTATTAGTATATTTGTAGCTATCTATCACAGGAATTTTTAAAATAGTTAATTTTGTGCGGTGTAGAAGTCTACAAAAAGACGTTTTTGTTGCTTCTATGTTGTTTGCTTTTCGAAACTAATAAAACATTATTTTGGTATTTTTTGTTCAAATCTCATCACCAAAAAGTCTTTTCAAATGTACAACTTTTAGATTTGCTTAAAATTGTTTTTTACTATTTAAAAAAAATTAAAATGCCAAAGTTGTATTTTCTTCACTTGGTGAAGCAAATAGATACTTCAATGTTTAATTTAATAAAAAAAATAGGTATTATATTTTAAAATTTTAAAAAAAAATTCATTAGAGAAGACTTTTTGTTGATGAGATTTGAAAAAAATAAATACCAAAAATAATGTTTTATAAGTTTCAAAAAGCAAACAACATAGAGGCAACAAAAATGTCCCTTTGTGGACTTCTACACCACACAAAATTAACTATTTTTAAAATTTCTTTGGTGGATAGTCATAAATATACTAAAAGACCATAATCTCAAAATTTCACCTTGAAATTCGTTTTTTTTGGGTTCAAAATAGTACTAAAACCCCCATTCAATGGAATTTGTGACAAAGCATTGAGGGCTATTTAAAAATAGTAAAAAAATTTTGAATTTTTTTTGAAAATTACGAAATATGTATAATAGTTATGAATGTGCTCCCTATAAATTTAGAGTCATTTGAAGCTAAAACACAAAAGTTATAGCCAAAAAAATAGTCATCAAAAACGTATAAGTGAAAATAGTACAAGTGTTTCTTGCATTGACCCATAACTACTTGCAAACCACTCCAAACTAAAACTCTTCATAACATTAGACTCATTAATAAAAAAAATCAGAATGATTCTAAGCTTTTCATTTATATATATATATATATATATATATATATATATATATATATATATATATATATATATATATATATATATATATATATATATATATATATATATATATATATATATATAAATAAATAAAATTTCAAGTTTTTATTTTTTAAGAAAAAATTTAAAGAAGTTATTTTTGATGCCCAATCTACCTACCAAGCAATGAAAACTACATATCATACATTAGCTTTTACATTGTATAGTCAAAAGTTATGAAAATTATTGGGCATTGAAGGTACTCCTTGGAAAAATGTTGTGTGAAAATTTTATAGAATAAAACTAAAAAACTCCATTTGTAGTGAACTGCTCAAAATCGCTATATTGCTAAAAAATATAGTTTAGTGCTTTAGGGGTTAAGGAACAAAAGTTCTAGGAATTCCCTCAAGGGACTCTTAAAGGTTTGGACAAGTACCTATGATCTCAAATCTTGGTAAAATTATTTCAGATTTGTTTCAAGACAGAAAACCTAATCAATTTGGTACAATATCATTTTTATTTCAATTGGTGCTTGGGAACAAAAGTTATGCCACAAGAATTCCCAAATAGGCAACAATAGGAAAAAAACAACTTGAAGTATATTTTTTAAATTTAAATTATTATAGATTATGTTTTTGTCTATGTAGAATGATTTGATTCATTCCAATTAGATAAGTTTTGTTCATATATTGTGATAGATATGGTCAAAATTTCTTTTAAACACTCTCATACTAGTCTAGTGTAAGATCCTATGGCTAAATATGTATAAAAAAAATATTTAGATTTTATTTTTTTACATTAAAAATGGCAAGTTTGAGTGTAGTTTTGATAGAAAATTGACCTTGAGACTTTAGAGGTTTTATTCTAAACATTGAGTGGTTGTTGAGCAATCATTTGAAAATTTGGGTAGGTTATTACAAAGTCAACTTCATATGGATCATTATGAAATTTTGAAACTTTGAAATTAGATGTGGAAATGTATGGCCTTATAGGGAATATTTTTTCTTTCCAATAAGGTGCTTAGATCAAAAGTTGCATTGCTTAAAGAATTTAGACGTAATATCTTCATTTTTTGTAAATTTATATTTCCTTCCATTCTTGTATGAAGTTATTCAAAACCTTGAATAAAATTCATGAAGAAAGGAATGCCCATGGTAGTGACATCACTGAAAAACAAACCAAAATTTAGTGCTTTTCAACACAATTGGACATATTTCATTCAATTCTTATAGCTACCCTAGCCAAAGCCTTGAAAACATGCACATTACATTAAAGAGATGTGAAGGCTCTTAAGGATTTATACTAAGGTAACAATCGCACCCTTAGAATTCTTTATATAAAGCATTGAATGGAAAATCTTTTGTTAGGTCTTGTTATTACAACAATCAAAAGGAAATTTTAGACTTTTTTGTACAATATACATTTCTTGGACACATCATGAATAAACTATGACAATAACAATAAAGCTTCAAAGTCATGAAATTAAGCATTAAATGCTTAATTGAAATGCTTAATTAAAATGCTTAAATGATTAAATGCTTAATTGAAACGATTAAATGATTAATTGAAATGCTTTGATGATTAATTAAAATGCTTAAATGATTAATTGAAATGCTTCTTGTTAAAACAATGAGACATTAGGTACTTAATGTCATTTAAATATTCAGTACTATAAATAAATTCTTCATGTTAAGAAAATCATGCATATTTGATGCTTATGATGTTTGCACAATGAAATGTTTCTTGTTGGATAATAAGACATTTATTAGGTACTTTGTATCATTTAAGTCCTTGAAAGTGTACATGAATTCTTTATTTTGACAAGTTCATAGGTACTTGATGAAATTCATACAAGGTAGCAATACAGTTATATTCATATATTTATACTTTGGCTATCATCTCTAGCCTTCAATAAATAGGTTTGCATGTCAATTGTTGAGGGGCTTTTTGAAGACTCAAAATTTTTCTAATGTGTTCTCTAAATTAGCACTAGGCTCTAATGAATAGAAGTGAACTAATTAATTAAAAGAATTACAAATGCTACAACAAAATATTAAGTATGGATTGTACCAATAGAGTTGTAGGCTTGTAGCAACAACACAAGGGACATATTTGCATAACCAAGTAATGAAATAATGGCACAGGGCATTTGAACCAAATGACTAACTCAATGAAGTGAGGATTTTTTTAATTATAATGAAATTAACTTTAATATCTCAAGAGCTAGTTTTTGATTGCCCCAAACCAATTATCAATTTTAGTCTAGTACTAGATTTCCTTGGTTAGATTTCAAATAGAAGTGGATCTATGGAAAAATATCTAATAGTTCAATTCAAAAGCTTCATAATACAAATATATTGTAATTTAGGGTTTTGGATTATTGAAACTCCTACACCCTAAAATACATCTTGTTTTGAACTTCCTTAAGATACTACCAACAAAAATGTATTACCTATACAAAAGCTATCAATATCCCTATTATTTTCATCACTATTATTTCTATGTTCTCTCTAAGGTTAGGTTTTTATAGGATCTTGTATACATTACAATAATGGAAGGAAAAAAAATTATGTATGTAATTACCATCCCAATACTAGTTCATGATACGTGCCCCCCCGCCTACACTTCCTTTGATATATTCAAACCTTATGATATCAAGAACTATTATATTTATATTCATGCAAGACTTCTAACCAATCCCTCTTTTTGGCCCTTGTTGTTCAAAAGCATTCTATTTTTTTAAGTGTCAACCCCTAAATGTAATATATTTGACTATATTTTCACCTAAAATGCTCCCAAAGAGCCACTTCTAGAACAAGACTTAAATTTTAGAAAAAGAATTTTTTTAGATAGATATAATTGTAGGATCTTATAACACTCAAGTCTTAAAAGATGTGAAAATAAATTCAAAAATTTCTACCATGTACATTGCAAGATATTAGTGTTTGAATTGATATAAATTCTTTTTTAGGCCTTAAGAAAAAACAAATAACTCTACTCATTAGATGAAATTTGAGGGCATTATAGGACCGTTTCGGGTCTGTTCCCGAAACGGCTCCCAATGCCACAAACCCTTGTCAGACCGACTTTTATCGGAAAAAAAATAAAATTGGGGGTCTTGAAATATGAAAATAAGTACAAAAAAAATTTGAATTTTTTTTATTACGTGGCAGTGTCCCGACCACATAGGATTCAAGTTCACAGGGCAAAAACTGCGTTCCCGCAGTCCAGGAACCTACAGTCTCCTAATGCCCTCAAATTTCTTCTAATGTCACAAAGTCACATTGGTATGAAAGAATATCCAAAATAGTGGTTAATCTTTAGATTCATTCTTCTAGGCAAGTTGGCTACATGCTTGAAAAATTGCGTATCATTTGGAGTTGTTTAACATGAAAGAAAAAAATTAGGAAATAGAAAGAAAGACAATTCAAAATACTAAATTCTTAAGAATTTAGTTTTAGAATTGAAGAATGCTAGCTAGTCCCAATGGTTGTAAAGTAAGTCGACCCATGACAGTCCAAATGGGAGCCGGTCCATCACAAGCAAAGCTGTTCTAGTGGTGCACATTTCAGAACAGAAAATATGCAATATTGCAACAATTTTGCTTGAAATGGGTCCGCTCTCATTTGGAGTGTGTGATAGGCCAACTTACCTTAATGATTGGGGTGAACTCACCCCTTGTTTGGCCCCTAGGGAAGGCCGAGGTGAACTGACCATCTTACTCAGATGTTTGGGAAAATGTTAGAATTTTTTATTTTTTTCAAATAGTTTTTTTCCAAATTCTGAATTCATATTTGCAATCAAAGGCCCACAATTAGCTAGGAGTGGTGTGCAAGGTAAATTAGTTAAGCACAAAATAGGGGGCTTTTTGTTTTACTTGCACCCCTGAAATTACTTGGAGTGGCCAAGTGAGCGGGCCAATTCACCCGAACCCCAGGAAAAATGCTGAAATTTTTTGTTTTCTTTGCATGATAAAATTTGCAAATTTTGAATTCATATTGGCAATCAGAAACCGGAAGGAGGGTGTACAAGGTAAATTTATCAAGCTCAGAATAGGGGTCTTTTCTTTTTACTTGCACGCCTGAAATGAGTTGGACGGGCATCCCCTCAGTTCCCCGCCAAGGCTGTAAACCTTGTGTCTCGCAGAGCCTTTGGACTCTGGCGGATTCGCGTTGTAGTTGCCAAGTTCTGCTTGATCGGAGGGTGTTCTGACCCCTGCTGCATCAGCCTTGCGGAGAGCACCATGGTGAGCGGTTTATTCTAGGGTTCCGAGGGAGCTTTGCCAATTTTCAGAGCCTGCTGTTTGTTATCAATTTGCAAAAACCCTAGTTTAGTGCAGTCGATGGAGTGTGGTTGTTCCGTTAACACGAGCGAACTACGACTTCGCAGATCTATCAATGGCAATTTTTGGTGCAGCGGAACGAACTGATGTGTTTTGGAGGGTAGATCGTTGGTGGCTTTGCATTTTTCGTATCCCTTTCTTGTTCATGGTGGTGTTGTTTTCGTAAGTGAAGCACTAGTATGAAATAGTGTCGTTGTTGTTGAAGCACATGCGTGGGATGTGCCTTACTGTGTTCAGAATTACTTGATTGGAGCATTCGGGCCTCCGTGCACTGTGTCCATCGATTTCGCCGATGCTGAGACTCGCAATCAGGCGAGTGTGAAGAAGGAGAATGGTCAGACAGTCTTGGTTCCTCTGTTTCTGGGGCAAGAGAGTGTCGTCGGGGAGGTGAGTCGCGCTTTTTTCCGGCCTTCTTGAAAGTTTCGTATCAGGAGGGTGCAATGACCGCCTGCTGAAGCTTATCACAGACCTGCTTTTATCGTTTAGCGACCTACTCTTTCTATTGTTCTAGCCTTCTGCTTGAATTTTGTAACCGTCTGGTTTGAATTGCCATCAACTTGTCGTGGCTCTTTCAGCTCCGATGATTAAGTCGGAATTTTTTGCAGGTTCGAATTGACCCCGTGCCTGGGAAGAAAGTGGAGCATACTGGAGTGAAGATTGAGCTCCTAGGGCAAATTGGTATCCATATTAATACATTACGTTGTCGTTTTCTTAAGAGTGAAGGTTTCGGTAGCACAGTTAGATCGATTTATTGCTTTTTATTTGCCGATTATTGGGACTTACAACAGGACTCGAATTTTCGTGTTGTTGTGTATCAACAAAAATT
Organism: Thuidium tamariscinum; assembly: GCA_947034885.2. Classification (NCBI taxonomy): domain Eukaryota; kingdom Viridiplantae; phylum Streptophyta; class Bryopsida; order Hypnales; family Thuidiaceae; genus Thuidium; species Thuidium tamariscinum. The sequence goes on along the minus strand of OX344750.2, from coordinate 47,312,417 downwards.
GGGTATTAAACTGTTATGTGATTCTTGTCGCTTATCACAATTTTAGATTTCGGAAGTATAATATTCTGTCTTTTTGGTTGACTCTGGAGCAGAGCTGTATTTTGACAGGGGCAGTTTCTATGATTTCACATCGCTTGGTAAGTGAACGGTTGCCACCTTGTCTGGTTTCTATATTTCATCTGTTAGTTCGTTAAGACTACACCCTTGCAATTTTCTCTTCACAATGTGACAGTCGAGAGGTTTGAAACGCAGTGAGAGAGCTTGATGTTCCCGGTGAAATTCTGGAGCGCAAGACCTACCCTTTCGAATTCTCTACTGTTGAGATGCAGTATGAGTCTTACAATGGTGTCAATGTCAGATTGAGGTAGGAATGAAACACTTGGTTAAGTAAATTGGTTCATTTTTAAGTTTGATATACTCTGATACGCTTTTTAGGAATAGTTCATCGGGGTTTCCGCCAGTTCCCAGCATGATCCAGCCTCACTATGCTTTTTCTGGTTTTGATGTTTACCATACATGTTTAGTATTGAATTTGATGTTATTTATATTTCCTCAACTTTTTGATAGGTACATCCTGAAAGTGACTATCAGCAGGAGTTATGCAACCAACATTGTAGAGTATAAAGATTTCTGGGTGCGACCTTCGTGCATGTTTCTTTCCCGAAGAATGACATTTATTTTGAATTTTCTGATTCAGACTTAGTCGAATGTGTTTGCTGAAGTTCTGTAGTCAGTACTTCAGAAACCTTTGTTTGATTTCTGGGAGTGACGTATACATGATGTGATGGAAATGCCTACTTTGGGCTTTTGTAAATATCTTAGCAACATGAGGTACTCGACATTTTTTGTTCATATTTGTTTCAAACACTAATGGTTTTAGGGTTTGCAGGTGCGGAACTTCTCACCTCAACCTGAGATCAACAATAGTATCAAGGTTAGCGTTTTTCATTATAATTGAATGTGTACGACTGAAATTTGTAGCCTAAATTCCATCGTTGGACAATTTCATAGACAATCAGAAGAGGTCCTTGCCGTCCTAAGGGTTTGAAAGCCTTTAGATGCTGAAGCCTCGTGCTTCAAATCTTTTCTGGGAAAGCACTAATGTCGTATCCGTCTCTTCAGTCTTTATGATCAGTCTAAATTGCGGACCACAGGTATCAGTGTAGATGGTTCAGTGTCTTATCTTAATGGTTTTGGTTTTGTGAATTTCAGATGGAGGTCGGTATTGAGGACTGTTTGCATATTGAATTTGAGTACAGTAAGAGCAAGTAAGTTTTTATCTTTATCTTGAACATTGTGTTCAGTCTTGGAGTGCAATGAAGTCATATCTTGTGTTCGGATTTGATTATTCTGAGCAATTCTTGTCTTCTCTCTAAACTCTTTTTGCTGCCAGAAGTTACAGTTTGTTATAGACATAAGTTTTTAATAAATATCTATAGAAAATGTCTATAGATGTAAATAAATAGTGAACTTATAGATATAGCGACATTTTCTCTTTTGTATTCTGGCTGAATTCCCTTCTTTGAGCAACAGATACCACTTGAAGGATGTGATTGTGGGCAAGATCTATTTCCTTCTTGTCCGAATCAAGATTAAGCATATGGAGCTTGAAATACGGAGGCGAGAGTCTACTGGATCTGGTCCAAACACTTACAATGAGAGCGAGACACTTGCCAAGTACGAAATCATGGATGGTGCTCCTGTCCGTGGTGAGTTTCAACCGTAGACCTTTTGGGATTGCAGTCACTAAACGCTCCCTTGAATTTTTTGGCTGGAATACTTTTCGTCCTATTTTGATTATGTTTACTCTTGCAGTAACTTGGTTATTTATGTGGCAATGCTGCTGCTGATTTTCCTGTTAGCAGTGTCTCACTTGAGTAACATGTTGCAGGGGAATCAATACCAATCAGGTTGTTCTTGAGTCCCTATGATTTGACTCCAACCTACAGGAACATAAACAATAAGTTCAGTGTGAAGTATTACCTCAACTTGGTTTTGGTCGACGAAGAAGATCGGCGGTATTTCAAACAACAAGAGATCACCATGTATAGAGCAGAGTAGTATCGACTGATACTGCTGCATTGGTATGTTAAATATGTCCATGGTCTTGCCCCCCTGCCTCTCTATGCTTCTCATCAGCATGGGTAGTGACCACCTATTGTGTAGGTGGATCACTGGAATGTAAGCCTCTTCTGCAGGTCTGTTGAAGTTGCCGAGGTGTTTGGTGTGAAGTGTCGGTTTTGTACAATTGTCAAGCAATAATTTTAGTGTTATTGTGTACCCATTTCTCAAGGTTAAGAAGTGTTTATCTACTTAGTTGAAAGGATCGGCACCCTAAACTGTTGTAGGTCGAGGTGCAGAACTCGCTTCAGTGAATCTGGTTTCTCATTGTGAGTACCCAGCTTGATTTTCAAATGTGCATTTTTTATCGGGTTATGCAGCTCAGCTTATGACACGCTGCCGGTATTTTTTACGTTTAGTGCTAATTAAACCGCTCAGAGAGCGGGCATCCAGCAGATGCTGGAAGTCGCGCGACGTTAAGGTAGAAGGCTCAGAAATGGAGCATCTAAGGGCTGATCTGCCTTTTTCATGTAATTAAACAAACGAAAATATTTCCAGCCCATTTTTCAAAGGAAGAAAAATAGTTGAGGAAAGTAACACAACTGATTTCATATTTTTTGGAGCATTTTTGAATTAGTTATGAATTTTCAAACAAAATGTGTTGTAGGTCCCTATTTTTGTCCCTAGATCCTCCATGAATGGTTCACTTGATGGAAAAGCAAGGAGAATGATTGGCTCTCACTATTCCCAATGCTTCTATCTTCGTTTCATTCAATGAGTATAGAGGTCCATTTAAGAACCATGTATTGTCCATTTCAATGCCTATTATAGGATCTATTTTTAATGACTACTCTATTTTAGAGCCTCATACTTTAAATCCTATGATTGAAAGTAGGCCTAGCTGAGTTGGTTGTTGTTAGACCCATTTTGGATTATGGACCTGGCCGATTGTGTAGTTGCACAGGATAGTGACTCTGTAGAATATTGGTTGCGGTGGATTGTCTTGTTGCAGGACATCAACTTTGGTTTTTTCTTAAACTATGAACGAATTTACAAATCCCACATTATTTGTCTTCCTCCCACCTCCCCATGTGTGTATATAGAGTTGTCTTTGCAATGTAGTACTGGGAAGTACCTTTTTTTAATGATTTTAACATGAAATTTGGATGAGATGATCTTCTAGTAGATTTCTAGCCCTCTAGGGAAGGATTTTTAAAATTAGTTAATTTTATGTGGTGTGGAGGTCTACAAAATGAGCTCCCTTCTGCTTGTATTTTGAAACACATAAAGTATTATTTTGGTGGTTTTTTTGGTGAATGACCATCTTCAAAAAGTTGTTTCAAATGGCCACTTTTTATTTTTTTTAAATATCTATTTTTTCTATTTTCCCTAATTAAAACATGAAAATATGTATTTTTTGGAGGTTTGGCATTTTTCAAGTTTATCTACTTAGAGAATTTTTCTATCCATTTCCTTCGGTGAAAACCTTCATCTTAGATATATATACATTATTCATATTTTTCAAATTTAAAAAAAATTAATTTTCTAATTTTAAAGTACTCCCAAAAAAATCAGTCAAACGTAACAAATAGGATAGGTGTTTCTTGCAATCACCCAACTATGTGATCGCTCGGGTCCCATGATCCAAGATGGGTTTGACAACAGCCAGCTGGGTTGGGCCCACTTTTGATTACAAGATTTAACGTTGCGCCTCAAAGTCAGTTAGTGTGGTACTACGATGCTCTATGAAAACGGATGAAATGGTTGAAATGGATGAAATACATTCAAATATGTTGAAAAAGTAACTTTTGTTTATGTGGGATACATAGTGCTTTATGATTGTCCGGTATGATTTTAATGATTGTAGAGATGGGAAGACTAGGAAAATTTGTGAAAATGAACAATCGCTTAGGGTTTAACTTTGAAAGTATTCAACCATTCATGATGTTAACCCCTAAAGCCCTGAACAACTTTTTTTGAGATTATAAATTTTTTGGGTAGCTCACTACGGATGGAGTTTTTTATTTTTTTTCTTTGAAATTTTAATACAACGTGTGGCCAAGGAGTAGCTTTAAGGCCTGACAATTTTCATAACTTTTGACTTCATGGTTAAAAAGTTATGGTAGGATATGTTGTTTTCTTTACTCAGCGGGCAGTCCGGGCAGCTGAAAAAACTTCTTCAAAAAAACTTTTTTTTTAAAAGTGAAATTTCAAATTGGTTCTTTAGGTTTATACAAGCATGGAAAGATTTGAATCAATCCATTCCAATCAATGAGTCAAAAGTTATGAAGATTTTGAGTTTGGAGTAGTTTGTGGCCAGTTACACAATCTCTACAGTACAAAAAAAGTTTGAAATTCTTCATTTGATTCAATTTGCCATATTTTTTGAAAAAAATAAAAATAGAAGGTGTTGATTGCTTATTACAACATTTTAACCATTGGGATTGAAAATTTTCAATTCCATGAATAAAATGTTCACAATTTAGTATTTTGGCTCATTTTTTACTTCTTTCTACTTACTTATTTTTTCCTATATGTTGTACAATTCCAAATGGTTTGAAATTTTTTGAGAATGTAGCCAACTTGCATTGAAGTATAAATTCAAAGAGTAACCACCATTTTGAATTTTTTTTCACACAAATGTGACCTTGTGAAGTGCAGCTGCCCAGATTTTCGTAGGGATAAAAAAACAATTTTTGTCAACTCAAATGCTTGTATCTTGCAATCTACACGGTGGAAATTTCTGAAATTTTTTCCACATGTTTACAAACCTTCTTACTACAAGATCCTACAGTTACATGAGTCAAAAATGTGTTTTAAGAAAAAATTGCACTTGTATTAGAAATGGCAGATTTGGAGCATTTTTGGTGAAAACATAGTCAAAAACCTTTAGGGGTTAATGTAGAAGTGATTTATCACTTATGAGATGGATGATGATAACTAGAAAACACTACGAGTTTCAATTATCAAATGAAGAAGCTTCAAGAAAAGTTGCATAGTACATCAATTGAAAGAAAACAAAGAATTTTAAAATTGCATAATTTCAATATTTAACCCCTAAAGCCTTGAGCTGCATTTTTTGGCAACATAAATTTTTTGGGCAGCTCACTACGAATTGAGTTTTTATTTTTTTTCTTTAAAATTTTTACACAAGATGTGCGCGAGGAGTAGCTTTAAGGCCCAACAATTTTCATAACTTTTGACTTTGTGGATAAAAAATTATGGCATGATATGTTTTTTTTAGTCGGGGGGCATCCCGGGCAGTTGAAAAAACTTCTTTAAATTTATTTTTTTGAAAATTCAAATTTCAAATTGATTCTTTAGGTTTTTACAGACATAGGAAGCTTATGATTTTTTTCTTTTTCCATGAATTTTTTTGTCATAGGACCATCTAATGCATCTATATATTGATTACATGTAAAAAAAATTTTAATCCAAGAAATATATACAAAAAGAATATTGAAAATCTTCCAACATGTGTAATTGTAGAAAAAATTAGGGAAATCATTTTACTACTACCAACTTTGGCACCCTTTCTAGGGCTAAAAAATTGTTAATTTACCATGAAACTTTTGACAAAGGATCACCTCTATGTTGATAACATGTGTTACAAATTGCAAGGCCAAAAATTCACCCAAAAAAAAGATATTCAAAATCTACTAATAAGTATAACTATAAGAAACAATTTTAAGGTTGCCAACTTCAACCCGCTTCCTAGGGCTGAATTTATCTTTTTCTAAATTATGAAATGTTTAGCGTAAGACCATTTCTATATTGATAAAATGTGTGCCAAATTTCAAGGCAAAAAGATGCACTCAAAAAAAAATATATGGAATTACCAATAAGTGTATGTCCTCCATGACTTTCAATCATTGCTTGTAATCTAGAGGGTTTAGAATGATATAGTTCAATGAGCTTTTGTAGTACTAGTTGCCCTCCATTTTTTTTCAATAATTACTTGTGACTCTATATGTTTTTATGTCCTTGTGTCCAACATTTAGTTTGCTTCTATTTCAGAACTAGATGTGTATGAAATTTTTTTAATTTATTTTTCAAAGATGAAGCTATATCTCTTTTGTACTTCCTAGAAATTATAGATTTTTTTGAGAAAAATTGATTTTTTTGAGAATTTTTGAAGAAAAAGTGAAGAAAAATCATATCAAATAGAAAATTATCTCAAAAAAATTTAAGAATTTTACCATGTGTGTAAATTTTAGTGGCAAACATCATGGTATAAACTCAATTTCTGTGTCATTCTATAATTACAATCCAAAAGACATTGAAAATACATCCAAAGTTCAAATTGCAATAAAATATTCAAAATTATGATTATTTTCAAAATTTTAATTGGAGAAGATACTAGAATAGATGACCTTCATTTTGTTAGTTGGGCTCAAACTCAAAAAATATCATTTGTATGGAGAAATTTTAGACTTAGAATAAGAAGCAACAACTTCCCAAAATACATTGAAAATAGCATATTTTGTGATCCATTTTTCTTACTAACTTCTTATTTACAAGAAAAGAAACACTCACAAGACTACAAAGTGAATTAGGTACTCTTTATAATCCTCTATAAAAAGTCAAACAACAAGAAATGGATGAAAAAATGTTAGCAATCTCCCTAGACACTGTATCAAAGTCATCCAAGTGCCACGAATTGGTGGCACCGATGCTCGAGGGTTAATTGAATTGCAGCAGCTCATATGAGTGTCTTGACCCTCTCTCTCAGGAGTGAAGAATGAGGATATAGAGTATCCAACCCATTTCCAACCACTTAAGCAATTACACATATATAGAGTGCAACTTTTTTGAATGCAATTTTTTTTTTCATATACAGAAATAGAATTCAGAAGGATGCCATATTTTTCAGAATTTTATTACACAAATTATAATTACTATGAATTTTTTAGTAGAAGATTTGTTGTGACCTATAACGGTGATATAGGCTGATTGCAAAACCAACCAAGGACTAGTTGCATTTATGAGAGCCTTGTAACCAATCATAATGTGCCACAATTGCTTTGAGAACTACACCCTACCTTCATGGAAAGAAAACAGTCTATTGATTGGAAATGGGGCTGATCAGAAATGGGTTGCCATCTTCTCATGATTCCTTCCTATCCACAATTTCGTCGACTTCTTTAACGGAGTACTTTCTTCAGTTACTGTCTGACGTACTGCGCACAGGCCTGCATTTCTACTGACCAAGTTAATAAGTGAGCTAGAGCCGGCTCTTTAAGGACTTCAAGCAAGCTTCATCCGTCCGACCACGATGGCATGAATTCAGTTGATGGCACTGGGCACTCGACCGATGCCTCTCATCGTAAGCCTGGGATCCGTGCGCCATGGCGAATTGGCGAGGCGAGGGAGGATCGACCTCATCGCGAGGAAACCATGCCCGCTGATGGAAAGCATTCAATTGGGTTCTCCGTATTCGCCAATCTGCCGGTCCCTGATCAGTTACGGTACCCTGTCTTCATTGGCTGGGGTACAGTAACTTTCACCGATCTCACTCACTGCCTTTAGTTGATTTCCGCACCACAATTTGGAAAACCCGTCGAAACTCAGTTCATGATAGGAATCAGGAACCCTGAATTGATTAGCGAGTAGACGTCACAGTAAACAAAACTAACCTGTCCAGCTGAAAATGGGAGTGAGTGGGGTGGGCAGATATTTGAGCGGCCGCGGTGGAAAATTTGCAGTTTTTGCACCTCAACTTTCTGATTCCGTGTGACCAGTACAGTGAGGCGGCCTAGCGTGAGCGGTTGTGGTGGCGCCCACCAAGGTTCCCACTGCTGTAGAGGATCCCCGATTTCAGCTTTCAGCTTTAGAATTGGGCACACCGGATTTCTTTGCAGCTCGTTGGTTTGCTGCTGGGGTGCCATGAAAACTTCACCCCGCAGCCCCGATCGAGCGGCTGCTACTGTGCGCTAGGAGCGTCTCATTACGCATTCGCACCCCGCCGGAGCAAATTTCTGACTGTGGCCTGTGTGCATTTGATTTCTGGGCTTGCCTTCAGCACGCGTTTCAGTTCAGTTTCTCATCAGAGGGAACGGCATCGTGATTGGCAGTCGAGTGGTGTATTTGCATTGTTGCCCACAGATTTGCACCCTGTTTTCGAATTAGGTGTGGGATGTGTCGCAAACATTAAATTTTCTTTTGCGAGGATTTGCCAGTGGGATTACTGTTCTCTACTTCAGGGCGTTCGTTGCTTTGCTTTGAATTGTAGCAGTGGGATTGAGGAAGCTACCAAGAGGGATTACAGGTGTGATTGTGGACGTTATTGGTTCGCTACAATGTTACGGTTGCAGTGTAGTGGGGGCCAGGCTTTGCTGCTGCGAGGCAAGGCTATGGTCTCTGGTGGTGGTGAGGACAGTAGTGCTGGCGATGGAGTATTGTGTAGACCAGGATTGAGAACGTGGCGGGGAAAGATGGAGTGGAGGAGGCGAGATGAGGGGCAGTTGAGGGCTATGAGTGGAAATGGGTTTGGTGTCGATGGTGGCAAGGACGACCCCAGCACAAGCTCTTCTTCGTCGACCAATTCCAGGTGACACTAATTTCTTGCGTGACACTGTCTCCTTCCCTGCCTCGAAGTCTATCCTCTTCCACAAGCGCTCCTTCTTCTGTTCATCTAAACTACCGAGAGATGGGCAAATGAATGGCTCTGCACTCTTCTATTTTGTGGGTCGTTATTTGATAATTCTGTTCCACCTAGAGCGAATCGATCGATTCATTTAGTAGAAAGAATGGTCAAGAAGCGCTGGTGGAAACTGAACACTCTCAGATTGTGTTCCTTTTGCCGAAAGTCCTGAAGTGCGTCTGTGGGGTGGGGTGGTACCTGGGGTTCAGGGTTGAAGATACGGATGCCTTTTGTATTATAGAGGGACGAGAAACTGTTCTTGACTTTTCCCAAATGCAGCTGCAAGAGATTCGTAACAACATTGCAAGTCGTCGCAACAAGATATTTCTGCTCATGGAGGAGGTAAGAATCTTAGCTTTTGCGTGAATTTCATCCTCTTGGTTCCTTTTTGGTGCCCGACTATAACTCGTTGCGTTACGCTCCTGTGTATCGCTTGTTTGATCTTCTATGCGAGTGAGATTGGTTCATACCCTAAATTCTGAGCTGCATTCACTTTGTCACCAGCTCTGCATTCAAGGGGTGCTTGCAACGACAACTGAAAACCTGAATCTGAGAGTGACTAAAATTACATTGTGGAATTATTAATCTTGTGTGCGTTAGGTGAGGAGATTGCGGATTCAGCAGCGGATTAAGAGTGTAGAGCAGGGAGTGGACGCAAAGGATCCGAGTGCTGAAAACGAGGAAATGCCTACTTATCCGTCATCAATTCCCTTTCTGCCTCCCCTGGTAATGATACGACGATGAACTCCTTCGTTCAGCTTGCAAAATCCTCGAAATTAGGTTTGTGAATTTCTCCTATTTGTCGGCATATACTTACAAGGAGTGTTATGAATTTTCAATGTGACAATTGGGGGTGCACTGCAGACAACGGCAACATTGAAGCAGTACTACGCGACCTGTTTTGCACTGGTGTCCATCATCATCCTATTCGGTGGTCTGGTCGCACCTGCAGTAAGTCTTGCGCCATTTTCTCGCGCTCAGCATGAGTTTTCCACTGGAATTTCTCTTCATGATCGGTATTGATCAAGCACTGAGATTGTGTTTATTAATGTCGGTGCATCGGTATTCCTTCCGAGCAGTTAGAGCTGAAGCTTGGAATGGGCGGGACGTCCTATGAAGACTTCATTCGCCACATGCATCTGCCGCTCCAGCTGAGGTACTGCGTTCGAGCATTTCCTAGTCTAAGCTGCGTCTGATTTTGCAAGAATTTCAAAAGCATGAAATAAGTTTGTGTCGGAAGACCACTGAACTCCTCGTAAGTGAATTTAAGTGAAGTCTCCAAATCATCATACCGTAACGGAGAGGTTTCGTTCACCATTCAGGTGAACTTTGAACCTTTTCCTAGTACAACAATCTAAGAAACTTGCACCTTCTTCAATTTTGCACGTTTATTTTATGTGAAGCTAAACATCAATTGCAAAAAACTGAAAGCCAGTAGATCAAGTATTTTCACACTGACCACCCAAAAAAACTCACATGTATGGTCACGGGTGGGTGGGTGGTGACTGCAGCGAAGTGGATCCCATTGTGGCGTCCTTCTCTGGGGGAGCCGTAGGAGTGATATCATCGCTTATGGTTGTGGAAATCAACAATGTGAAGCAGCAAGAACACAAGCGCTGTCGGTATTGCCATGGAACAGGTGTGCATTTGCTCTTACTGTCCATCAATTTAATTCCATTTGCCGCATGGCTTCAATAGCATGCTGATCAGTTTGCTAGCTCTTATAATGACTAGTTCTTGGACGGAGTTTGAATTTGGGTGCTCGTTGAAGATACCTGAGCACGAAGTCGATATTTCACGGTCCCTTAACCCCTTAAGTACTGAGAAGCGCACATTGACGCTCATGTTTTGTTATTAAATTTGATGAAGAGTTCATATGGGAAGCTCTATTTATTCAAATATATTCTTTTGAACCTCAACACATGCAATGTTCTTCACTCACTCACTCACTCAAGCCAATGGATATAAAAAAAAATCCTCCATTTAGATTACACTTTCCACAACATGGTCCATCAATCGAAGTGGCCAATTCAAAAATCATGAATTCTCAGTACTTGAAGGATTAACTAGTGGATACTCACCAGGTTATTTGGCTTGTGCGCGATGCTCGGGGTCTGGATCGCTCATCGTGGCGGAGCCTGTTGCATCAACTGGGTTGGGTGACCGACCGCTAACAGCGCCCACCACCCAACGATGCCCGAACTGTTCAGGCGCTGCAAAGGTACCAACCAGACTACGCCATCTCTAGTCCATCTCTCAACGCAAATTCAACATCATTTCAACCCAAGAATAATCTGAAACCCTAATCCTCCCAAGTCACGTTTATTGATCCGTTACTGGCTGTACAAGATATTAGGGCAGCACTCGCTGGCTGTGGCTTATCAAGTCGAATTACCTGCTCCAAGCTCTTCATTTCTTAACCCTTTGCCGTCTGAATCGCTGTTTGTTTTGGGGGGGATTATTGCGCATTTTGGCTTACATCTTTGTATGCTCGGGGTGCAGGTGATGTGTCCAACCTGTTTGTGCACTGGAATGGCCCTGGCTAGTGAGCACGACCCTCGAATTGATCCGTTTGTTTGATTCTACCTGCAGCACATCCACGGTGACCTTCTCAGTCACAATTAGTAGCACTGCGACGAAGTAGGTTGAGTTTTGTATATGTAGAGAGAATGAAATCCATTATGATTTTGTATTCTATAAGTGCAGATTGGTGACCTAGAACGACAACTGAAACTAGTTTGTAGAGTTTTTTGGCCTATGGGTTTAGGGTTTAGTCTAAGATTTTGTCAATTTAACCCTTGAAGGACATTGAGGCCAGAAAATGGCCAATGGAAGACTTGACTGTTGAGTTGGAGGAACAAAGAATGCACCTTTTGGTTCAATAATCCAAACATTTTGGTGGCTATTTGATCATGGGGTTGTGTCCTTTTAAGGGTTAAAGAAACATCACATTGTAGTGGATCTTTCTTATCCATCATTTGACAAATCTACCATTCTAACCTTACTATACTAACTTGCACTGTTCTAATTTGTTGATGATGATCATTTGGGGTACAAGCATCTTACTTTGTTGAAGAAAACTTAGTAGTAATTGAATGACTAAGGTAATTTTTAACATTGCAAATACATTGAACCTCTAAGTTAGAATCTTTGGTAAGAAGGTAGTAGAATGTACATTTTGAGGGGGTTAGCAAACTAGACTATGCATTAGGAGAGAAATGAACACACAAAGGGGCTACCTCACAATGCAAATTTGAACACACTTAGAGCTTGATGAAAGCAATGATGTTGCCCTAGGCAGCCTCATCATTTGAGAGATCAATGATCCAAAATGCACTAATAATTGGGTAGTCATATGACGATGGAATGGTAAGTTGTTGGGTGTCATTGTCAAGGCCTTGTTGGCTTTTGAGTACAATGACATGTATTTCCAATTGGTATGGTAATTCTTGCCATGACTCTCTACAATTGATGGCTCTTCTAGGCTTTCATTAATCAACAATTGAGATTTGATCTTGCTTGATTGAGCTCCTTCCTGATATGAGGCTCTAAGCTCAACCACATTCTTGCTTCAGTTTGTGTCAATTGGAATCTCATTGGTTACAGTGTTGTATAGTTCTCTCACTTACTATTAAGATTGATATGTGCCGTTCAATTTGTCCTTGTGCAATTCACACCCAAGACAATTCTCATTAGCCAGGCTCCTATATGGTCTTCATTGTCAGTCCTACCTGGTGGCCTCAATGCCAAGTTGAAGTACAATCATTGTAGGTTGGGCAAATGAAAATTGATGGAAGAACTCGAGGCCCTCTATAAGATCCATTCCACTTTTAATAGCATGAGAAAAATATAGACATTATCTTTTCATTTTTACAAGTTTTTCTATCTTCTTAGCTTTGGTCAAAGTCTTTTTTCAAGTGATTGTACTAGTTGTATCATTGAAGAATAGATACAAATTTCTTTTTCCAATGTATTTGTGTATACTTCATTTGTTTTGTGTAGCTTCTATAGTTGGCTCTTGGAAACATTCATAATGATCCACCTAGTGGATGTTTGCCAAAAGCAAATTGTAGAAGCTACACAAAACAAATGAAAAATTGTAATCTTGCATTCAATATGTATTGTTCATTTAATTCATCAAAGTGCTACTTTAAAGCCATGTGGGTGTTTTTTTAGGGTTAGGATAATGTTTTTCAATTAGCTTGTGGAACTAAATAAGAAGTGATTTTGACAATGCAAGGTAGGATCACCTCTTTTTATTTTATGGCACCTTCTCCAATGCCCCAAAGGAATAGAAAAGGGCCATACAGGGGGCCATAAAAGTACCATGATTTTCTTCCAAACCATCACAGATCCTTCTAGAGCAACCAATGAAAAACAAAGCATTTTAGGCTTAACCCTAAGATGTTGAGATGGTCACTATAGACATCATCATTTTTGGTATTGTGTTAATCATTTGTTTAAAAAACACTAATGACACCCATTAGAGGTCAAACTATTGTATATGACCTTCTTTTTCTATACAAAATTCTAAACATGAATATTGCACTTTTGTCTTACATAAATAGATATAGAAGGATTTTCCAATCATTCATTGGACACTTTTAGGTCATCGTGTTGTTGCAAGGTAAAAGGTTGAACTTTAAAATAAAATGTCTAGGAACCTTACACTTCAACTTCAATAATTCACATAATATTACTTGAATATTAGAAAATTACAAAACCATTGAGGTTGAATTTCTCTTGAAATTGTTGATAACCTCATTTTAAAAAATATGGGCCTTAAGAGATTGTAGAATAAGAAAAAGTGGTCCTTTTGGGTACTCCTAACTTACTGCCTTGTTAATACCTAGACTATGACTATTTAGACTCGAATTAGAATTAATCCAATATTGTGTTCAATGAAGGACTAAGATCTAGATTTTAAAAAATACATTGGAAGAAACATCTTGAAGCACCCAAACTTGGTTTTATGGAATTTGATGTAAGAGATGTATTTCTTTTGTACTAAGGTGAAACAACCCATTGTGGTCAAATGACCCATAGTAGTCACCTAGGGAATGATCCATCCTAGTTTTTTTCTAATGTGAGACACAATCAATGTCTTACATGATACTAATGAAGTGATTAGTGACCTCATTAGAATCTTCCTACTTTTTAGTGTAAAATTCATGGTAAGAATTGAACTTTTTCGCCTTTTATGATAGGAAATATTTTTATTGCTTCCAGTAGGAAGATAAGTATGATGGATTCAAATTTTGTTGATTCTAAGGTAGTTTACAATTTTTTTTGGGCCATGATGCACTAAACACTTAAAAAAATTTATAGAAAATTCATACTTTGTCAAAAGAAACATAATATCAATTTCACTTCCTAATTCTGACACTTGGCTTTATGTGGGAAACAAATTGAGAAATTTCAACAATAGCTTAGGGTTAATCATAAAGTGTGAGCTATGGAAGATTAGAATCCAGAGTTTGGAAAAAAAACTCCTTAAAGCACCAAAATTAAGGACCAAAAGGAGTCTAAGGGAGAAACACCTAAAATTGTCCTTCTATCTTGTAGTTGATTCTAGACTCATCCAAAACTGTCCCTAAACTACAGTTAATGTGTTTGCCAAATGCTTAATTCTAATTCGCTGACGCATGTTAAGGACACATACCAAAATGTGATTGGCTCACAACTAATTTTAATAGTGTTTAGATTTTGGGGCATCTATTGAATATTTCTAGTGGTTTAGGGAGCCAACACTTTGGAAACACTTCATAAAAATTACACATGGGATCCGAAAAAGTTTTTTTTTTGGATATTCATGATTTTCACTCACTAATACTAGAAAAGTATTATTTTTAGCAAAAGTTACCTCCAACTATGCTGAATTCCTTATTTGGACGATTTTGGGTGTTTCCACCGCAGTGCCATGTTTCTTTTCTCCTATTGTCAATTATACCTCTCTCTGACGGGCAGGGAGAACTGACCCCTCGCTCGGCCACTTGGGTAAAACGCTGTAATTTTTTATTTTTCTCACAAATTTTTTTTGCAAATTTTGAATTCATATTTGTGATCAGTGACCGCAAATTAGTGAGGGGCTGATGGAAGTAGGGGTGATCACAGCCCAAACTAGGAGGCTTTTTGTTTTGATTGCACCTCTGGTAAAACATGGTAAGGCCGAGCGAGGGGGCCAATCCACCCAGATCCCTCTGACACCCCTTTGCAAACTGAAGTTTCCTTTACGATTACATCCCAATGGGCTGTTTTACCTTACACCTCTTTCTGGCTACTACTTCCGTCTACTCACTACGAGTTCCACTCTTCGCGATCAGACAGGCAGAGTTGCGACGACGGGTGTTGAATCTTTTCCTACAGGACGACCCTCGTGAACTCTTTTCCATTCGGGGCTCGTCAATATTGCTGCAATTGCACACGAAATTTTGAGCGAAGAGAACAATGGATATGTGCGTCAAGAATGCAAGTTGTTAAGGATGATTACAGATGGACTTGAAGATTATGTCCCGTCCCGTGAAGCGCACTTGTGCGTCATATATTTCTGCATCTCTCAATTCTTTCAGCTCACGATTCCTGTTTTGCATGATGGTGTTGATGTTGCGAATGGCGTTGGAGTGCGGCATGTACGCGATTGAGTAGCACGGAATTAGTCGTAAGCATGGATTCCGTGAAGGCAACGCTTCCTCGCAGTCTTCAGCAGCGTATTGAACGTAGTCATGACGGCGATTTGGAGAGCATTTGTTCCGAGCTTTCTGCTCACTTCGCCCGCAGCGCAACTTGCTCCCAGGTAAGACTGTTTTTCCGCGCTAATATATTTCAAATTTCAACTTTTAACTCTTTCGCGCCATACCTAATTCATCGCTTGTCCTTGCTTGTGTACTTGTGGCGTTGAAATGTCTCTTCTGGAATGCAACGAGTGTTTGAGATCGTGTGAGTGTTATTGCTGTGATCTATGGATGTTTATGGGTTGGTCCAGTTTCTCACTCTTGAATCTTCTGAATGCTAGATACGAACATCTCTTTGTTACTGATGATTTTTGGTTATGAGATTTTTCTGTTTTCTGTTAGCAATCCATATAACCAATTGAACTTTAGCTGAGATAATCTAAATTGGCTGATGTTTTTCGTTGATGCGATTTTTTATGTGTACTGTCAGCACTTCATCACACGAATTGAACCCTAACTGAGATGATCTGAATCGGGCTGATGATTTTGTTAATGCGATTTTTATGTGTACTGTTTGCATTCCATGACCCGAATTGAACCCTAGCTGATATGGTCTGAATTTGACTTCAATATTTGTTAACAAGAAGCTTGAAATCACAGAGAGCAAGTTTTTATACACATGTATGGAGTTGACTGGGAGATTAGGGTGCACAGTGGTGTCTACTGCATTGTTGATATCTGTGAATTCAGTCTCCGACTGCTCAGTTTAAATTTTTCGCTGTAATGACTGAGACTAGGCGGCATAGTAATACGGCGATTGATCTATTTAATGTGGTTGAAGGTTTGGGGTTACAAGCTCTGGGAGTGAGCTAAGACTTATGTTTTCTATTATTGCTTGAGATGTGCCTGTGTGCAAGGCCTTGCGATGGACGTCGTGAGTCATTTTGGTTGTTCTCCTATTGTTTCAGATACTAGAGCAGCTCGCTCACCCCAACAAAACAACTTGTGCAAAAGACTCGGATACCGCAGTGCACTGCAAGAGGGAAGGTAATGCAGCTTTTGGGAGTTCCTCTTTCCAACAGGCGCTCGAGTACTACACAAAGGTAGGCTGTTGATCCCCCAGAAATATTTCTCAAACTTATGTTGGCCTACAGCGAAGCTCATGTTCGTTGAATATGCCCGTTCTCATTGGAGCATGGTCACTGTGCGCAGGCAATTCGGTATGCTCCTCTTGGTGGCGATTTCGACGCGGCCACCTTGGCGACCCTCTTTGTCAATCGAGCTGCTTCATTACATGTGAGAAGGGCATTAGGTTTTCTACTTTGAGAATTTCGCATTCTCTATTCTCAACTGTGTTAGGATCAGGCAGTGTCCCGAGGCACTGTCAACTCTTCATAAAGTCTGTTCCAATCATCGTTGTTTCATCAAATAATAATGCCTCAAAATAGAAGACAATAAGCTCTGAGCTTCATCTCTGGCCAGAAATCCTCCTGACCAACACGGCGTCCATTGCTAGTCCTGCTAATTGATCTTATTGGACACAGGCTCTGGGGCTGCTAGACGCAGCAGTAAGAGACTGCACACGAGGTATTCAGCTCCAGCCAGAATACTCAAAGGTACTGCACTCCTGAGTGCATGCTACCCTATCTATCTACGAAATTAACGCCTTTTTTTTCGTTTCTAGGATGAGAAACCACGCTGGTACTGATGTTTCAACTTGTTCAGCAGTTGCACAACTTTCCTCGAATATCTCATCATAACCCACTTGTATTGTTACGATGCAAGCATGTTCTTACGGTGTGATCCATGATCTTTCGTATTCGTTTTCCCAGGCTTGGTACAGACGAGGCCGAATTTTCGCTGATCTTCAAAACTACGGAAGGGCTACACAGGACTTGGAGAAGGCCCTCTTTCTTGAGAAATCAGCGCATGGAAGGAACCAGGTGTCCCGTGAACTTGACAAAGCGAAAACTCATGTGGGTGTTGATGAATCTGGAGAGTCAAGTAAATCAGGTATGCAATGAAAGGGATGTGCGTCACGTATGACAGAACGTGAGTACTTCGATGAAAAATATGGTGTACCGACAAAGATACCATGGAAATTTCCTAACAGAATTTTGAATCAAGCTTTTTCGCATATAATTTTTCAGTACCTGATATCGACCTCGATTTGCTACAGGAACTAGAATATGGAAGTCGGGAGAGTGTTCTTCACTTGATGGAGTTCGTCTATACTGGACAACTGAAAAGCAATGGGGATTGGACGCAACGGAAAATCTCGACGCTGGCTCGTTAGTCCTGGAAGAAGAGGCAGTTGCGGCAGTGAGTGACCTGATTATATCTTCAGACCTTTCTCAGTCCTCTCGTGGTAACTAACAGCTTCAGCAACTTGGTTGATTGACCGGCATCACCGTCCATAGTAAGTACACTTATGCTTGGTGGTGGATGCAGCTTATATTGAAGGGATACCGAAATACGCATTGCCATTTTTGCTTTGAGGCGCTGCCTCCTGACCCTCTGGCATGCAAGGCGTGTACCATACCGTTGTACTGTCGTGAGGATTGCCGAAGTGCTGCCGGTGAAGAGCATAGCCCGGATTTTGACGGCCAAAGATGCAAAGGCGAACACATGCATGAGTGTGGAGGTGCGAGCTGGTCTGCCGTTCTTCCTACCGATGCAGTTCTTGCTGCCCGCTTGCTTGTCCGAAGTCATGGCAATGCTCTTTTGGGCAAACAGGTATAGCGATGAGCATCTTTTTAAGTATATAGTTGTAGTGAATATGCCAATTATTTGGAAGTTAATGGAATGCTCAAAATGGCATGGACATTTTATTGTTGACCTTCAAAGGTGCC
Source organism: Thuidium tamariscinum (assembly GCA_947034885.2). Classification (NCBI taxonomy): domain Eukaryota; kingdom Viridiplantae; phylum Streptophyta; class Bryopsida; order Hypnales; family Thuidiaceae; genus Thuidium; species Thuidium tamariscinum. The sequence continues at coordinate 47,294,190 of OX344750.2, read as the reverse complement.
GCCAGACTCATAACTTCGTTTGGCAAATGCAGCTCTATGAGCTGTGCCACCACTACAATGAACTGAGTGGTGGAGCGAAGGTGGACTTGCATGTCCTGGCAATGGTAATTGCAAATTGTCTCTCTTCTTATACTGTGAACAGTATCCAACAAACGGTGGGAGACTTAGCCGCAAAGGTATGAATAGTGATATTTTGTAAAGATTGGATGAAGTTTTAAGCAAGTATACTTCCAGTTTATCCTGTCGTCAAGATGGACATTCAATCTAATGGGAGTAATTGTGTTGCTAAATTGTAAGATTTTGTTGTTGTACAGCTAGTACACTTAATAGCTGTTGTACGGGCAAATGCAATGGGAATATTTGCTGTTCACCTTGATGCCAATGGAGCATCTCCAAGCATCCAAGGTCTACAAAGCAACATTGACAAATCTTTATTAACTTTAGTGGAGCAGGTACTACTACCGAACTCCACATCTAATTTTGTACGTCCACTAGACGAATGATGCTCATTAGAATTTTTAAAAGCTCTATAGATGTAGTATCACTAATAGGAAATTAATGGCTTATGTTTCAGGTGAACGTTGCCCAGGGAATTTACGCATTAGGTAGTAAGTTGAACCACTCTTGCAGTTCCAATGTGCATGCATCTTTCAAGAATCGGCGTGTCAAAGTTCGAACTATAGTACCTATTCAAGCTGGTACTCCTCTAGAGTTGTGTTATGGGGCTCAAGTGAGTGTACCCAACTACTTTTTATCATGTTTTGAATAACTTCTACTATGACGCATTGATATTGACGTTGTCAATTTCCAATATTTTTAGGATGTGACGAAATTCATAACACTCGTGCAGGTTGGAGAAATGAGTCGCGGGGAAAGACATGTGTGGCTGCAAGAACGTTACTTCTTTACATGCGCATGTTCTGCGTGCAAAACAGTCGTACAACCTGATCTTTTGTTGTCTGCGTATCGTTGCTCGAAACTAGGTTGCAATGGAGTGGTGCCCAGCCCTAGTTTCCTGGAGCTACCTAATGAACGTGTTGCCAGAGTTGATTCAATACAGGTCAGTAAATTTCAGCATCTTTTTAGATTCGTGGGTTGTTGTAATTTGGTCTAGTCTAAACTCTATCAAAACGCCAAGTTAAAATTTTATTTGGTGTTCTCACCTCCACGATTTCATCTGTGCAGGGGAATGCATTGAAACCAGGTTGTTGTGTATCATGTGGGATGCGAATTGATTTGCAATATTGTTCAAACGCGGCGAAGGCTGTGAAGATGAAGCTTGAAAGGTTCACTTTGACTGAGTTCTCAGAATATGCTAGATCTGCAGTGGTTCAACTTTATGATAGTAACTGAGTCTTACAATTCGTAGATTAAATCAACGCCTCAGACTGAAAGATCGAAGGCCTTACCTCCCATGAGTCTGTTGTGACATTCCTGCCCATTTTTTGATCACATTGTGCGTGAAAATCACGACGGTGATCCTTGGTATCATCTGTTGTGACGCACTTTTAGGATGAGGGTAGAATTTTGCTGGATACTGAGGTTGTTGGTTGTCCATGCTTTGCAGACTTCAATCGGAGCTACAATCACCGAGTACTAAGGAAGAGTCTTTATTGCAAGGAGCACTCGACCTCTTGAAGCAATGCCAGACCGTCTTCCATCCCTCGTCGAAGGAGCTTGCCAAGGTACGCACAAGCAAGATTACTTATTGATTATTTAGTTTTGCACTTGAAGTGCCATGCGCCGACAACATATTAATGGAGAGGAACTGAACTGAGTGATGCAAATCGTAGCAAGAGTAATAATTTGTTGACACCGTGCAGGTGGAAGATGTAGTGGCACAAGCGTACTGCTTCATTGGTCTCCCGAGTGATGCTCTTCCTCACTGTAGATTAGCAATTCAGGTAACCTTTTTCTACAGTCATGGCTTTCGTTAGCAAACAATATCATACAAATCTTGTATATCTGAGGAAGATGCGAAGTTTGTACGATCATCGTGACCTCTCGTTTATTTACACAGATTCTGGAGAACATCTACAGCAAGGATCACATTGCTGTGGCTAATGAGCGACTGAAATTGGCATCAATTGCTCTCGCTGCTGGGGCTCACGAAGAAGTGCAAAGTAATCTGGCAGTAGTTGACCAAGTGATGAGAGTCCATTACGGCACTGATTACAGGTCTCTGTTGCACTTGCAATCTTTTCATCAAGCTGAATCCATTTAAGGTGTTGTTAATTGTACACTCGACGTTAAATCGAAGGGTGCTGATACTTCTGGGTGCCTGAATCCACGTAAGTATTTCAAGTTCTCCCCTTCTGTCGGTTCAATTTATTGAAAGTGATTGCCCACATTGCATTTCGTGCTAAATTCGCATCCTTCTGGCCTCCTTTTCTAAGAGATGAAGCGTGTGAATTCTTTTTTCTGGCATGTGCTATTTTATTACTTGGCTCTGGGCGGACAATTTCTGTATTTGTATCAGTCGTCATGGTGTGGGCGCATGCATATTTTACAATGTCATTTCTTTGTAAAGACCACATGCCAATTATCTTCTCCCTAAATCCTACTGCTGGCTGGCTAGCCAGTCTTCACAAGATTGAAATTGACAATACCACAGATAAGAATCACACGGAAGCACACTGCGGCAGAATGCTGGCAGAACGGCCTGGCGTTGTTGAGCTCGGCAATCTGCTATTTCAAACATCCCAAGATCAGCACGACAGCACGAGCAGGTCATTTCAATTCATTTCTGTTGGCATTGAAATAACTCTGCGTGCTCTAGGATGTAAATCGTGGCAACCTGTGATGTCAGACTAATCCAATCAGCAGAATTGGAAGTCAGGCTGTGTCTGCATCGTTGTATCTGCATCGTAGCGATGAAACCCGGCATGGCACCTTCCTTCCTCGCTTGCCAATGATGAATCGTCGATTAGGGAGTCCCGCGTCGCCAAGGAGATTCTTGACGTTCACTAGCTCAACAAAAGAGTCGGATGTTACTACAACAACAGTACCCTCGAAACCGCTGAGCCAAGCCTAATGGGAAATATCAAACCTTTGAAGGTCCAGTACACCGAATACATAAGAGACGAGAAGGCATGGATGGCAATGTTTTCCTTCCTGCGTCAGGCTGGCTCATGCGGTAGGTTCCATGGTAAAAGTGTATGTGCCAGCAGCAGTGATTTCGAAAATCGTGAGTCCATCTTCGACCTTGACAAACTTGACTCCGCTGCGAGTTGGCGACGCAGACCTCACGACGGAGTTCAGAGCCGCGGTGGGAAGAAACACAGTGGCGGTGGTATTCGCCGGCACGCCCGTCGTGACCGTGGTCTCTTCCTCCGAACGTCGCCATTCACTGACAATCTTGCCGTGCACTGAAACATAGCTGGCCTTAACCCAAGTCAAGTCGCGAAGAATGGTGGGTTTGATGAAGAATTTTCGGAATCCGGGACCGTCGGGATCAGTTTGAATGCCGGCCAGGTCGTGGAAGAACCACTCCGTGATCTGCCCGAGCATGAAATGGTTGTGCGAGGATCGCGGATTGGCATCCCAGGCCTCTGTCAGAGCCGTGGCGCCTTTCGCCAGCATCATGCCGTAGCCGGGCTTGGTGGATTGGTTGTTCATCTCGTAGATCACATCGGAGCGGTTGCCGTCCGCCAAGGCACGCAACAGATAGCGAAACCCTACGTCTCCTGCGGTCAGACCCTTTTCCTTGACGTCTGCCACGATGTTCTCCAGCACGGCTGCGCGGTTGGAAGGGTCCACGAGGCCGAAGACCAGCGCCTATGAAGGAGCCAGGGCAACATGAATATGTCAGTCATGAGATAAAAGACTAAGGAGATCCGCGACTAAACCCGCCCGATGAAACTCTAACCCTAACAGTTTGCCCTGCACTGAATGTACGACACAAAGTACTAAAGGAGGTCCTTACAGCGCCCATTAAAGTCTGACCGCATTTTGGGGAATCTTAATTCCTTGTAATATTTTTCAGTAGATTTTCATAGAAAATAAAATGGAATTTGCATCTAACCCACGTCGATTCATATTTTTTGGACCTTCGTGGAATTAGTTACGAATTTTTGAAGATGAGAATTTTTAAAATCATAATTGCAGGATGCACGGTACCATAGCGTTGGCACATTGCGATCCGGTGGCGTACTGGTTGGTGTCAGCGTGGAAGAATTTTGTATTGAAGGAATCTCGAATGCGCTCAGCCTGTTGCTGGAATTTCGTCATGTCGTCGTTGCGGTCCATCAGCTTCGCCACTTGCGCCAGGATGAGCGAGTCCTGGTAGTAAAACGCGGTGCCCGTCACTCCTTTCGGCGTCAACTTCGACGGGCCCGGTTCACCAGGCGCTATGTCATACCAATCGCTCAGTCCAAAGCTCACGATATCGTCTTCCGCGCGACTAGTGAGATACGCCACGTACCGCACCATGTTGTCGTAGAAGAGGCGCAGCAACTCAAAATCGCCCGTGAATTCGTATTGCTGCCACGCGATGAGCAGGAACGCGCTGCTCCATTCGGGGGAGTTTCGGTACTCGCTGTACCAGCCGCTGAAGATCATAAACTCCGGCGCGGTCGTGGTCAGCATCCCGTCTGCCCACTGCGTATCCGCCATGTCGCTCATCGTTTTCGTGAAGAGTTTGTCCAGACGGAAATTGTAGCGAAGTGCGGGGCCGTTAAGGTGCGTCTGCTCGAGCCAGCCGAGGCGCTCCCGGTGGGGGCAATCCGTCATATAACTCGCCATGTTGCTTCTTTGTGCCCAATGTATCAACGTGTAGATTTTGTTGAACAAATCATTGGAACAGGAGAATTTCCCAATGGGTTCACAAATGGAGTGCACAATCACATTCTCCAGGGACACCACAATGGGGAATGGATCCCCTGCCGCGGCGGAAATGCACTCCACCTGCAAGTAGCGAGAGGCGTGGTACCAGAACTTGGGAAAGTAAGTCTCGCCTTCAGGGTTTCCAACCAAAGTGTATTGCCAGTACGCATTGCCTCCCCCACAGGAAGTGCGATCTACCGTGCCGTCATCATGAAGCAGCTCCGCGGGCACGATCCGCACCATGGCGCCTGGAGCGCCGTGCACTGTGAGGCGCGGCATCATGGATGCATTTTGGCCCAAATCATATAGAAAGACACATCTTTCCCCCAATTTCAGTTTCTTCACATTAGCCACTTTCAGAGTCTCGATTTCGCGAATGGGAGGCGCAGCAACACTGTCGCCTCGAAGCTTTCCACCAGGACCGTCCAAAACCGCAGCAGCGACCCAGTTTGTATCGTTGTATCCTGGTGAGTCCCAGCCGCTTGCTTCGAGCCTAGCGTCGTAGTCTTCGCCACCATAGATGTGCGAGAATGTGATCGGACCCGGACTGATCCGCCAATTTCCATCAGTGGCCACAATTTCCATTAACCCTACTGCATACTCAAGACGCAAATGCGCGATAGCTTTTAGCGGGCCAAAACTCCCTGAGAATTTCGTGAATCGACCCGCGGGGCGCTCAACGTTGTACATGCCGTTGCCGAGCAGCAACCCTACGGCGTGCTGGCCGTGGCGTTGCAGCTGCGAGGTTACATCGTAGGTGTCGTACAGACAGGTTTTCTTGTAATTTGTCCACCCGGGAGTGAACAAGTCCTCGCCCACTTTGGTGCCGTCAATTGTGAGCTCGTACTGACCCAAGCCGCACACACAAAGAGTTGCACGTCGAAGCTGGGGCTGCACTTCGAATTCTCGCCGCAACCTCATGCTTTGGTAGTGCTCCGCGTCCGATTTCTCTACCACGACGAAGCCGTCCGCGACTAAGCCAGATGTGGCTGCGCCTATCCATTGCGCGTTGTCCCAGTCCATGTCGTCGCGGAACAGTGCCATCGTCCAACGAATCTTCAAACAGTCATAGATGACTGAGAAACAATTCCCCCACAGAGATTCTCCTGCGAGAATGGCGAAATAACGGAGACTAATCAGCGGGTAGCCACAAAATTATTCTTGCAACTATAGCATGTGATGAACTTGCCTTCAACGTCGTTCGGCACACCGTCTGCGAAGAGGGTTTAGGATCTGACCTAGAACTTGGCTGATATCACAAGAGAAAACCCAGCAGTATCTGCGTCTGTGGCATCAAATTCCTGCGACAGACGGTGTTCAGTTCCCGGAGTCCACACCGTGAATTGGACGGCTAATTCAACCTCCAGTGTAGGTCACTCATGGCGGCCGTTTTGTTGGTTTCGCATTCGGACTGCAGCAGTAGTACGTAGCGTGTTTTCGGGTTACAGAACTGTGTTACAGACCACAACATCAACACGGACTCCTTCGAAGATTGTCCACACAAACTATTCTGTTTCACAACCAACACACACCGTCGAGCACATGATCCCAGTACTTCGGAATGGATCACCCCAAGCGCCAACCCAAACCAAACCAACCCACCACGTTCTCCTACTGATCACAAGCGGCACGAAGAGAAGAGAAGAGAAGTCCAGTCGGGGACTCGTGGTCTCGTGGTCCTGGAGAGAGCTGTCAACACGACAAAAGCTGCATGCATTTCCTCTCGCTGACTGTTACGTGAAATTTGCTACTCTTCCTGTAATCCTGTGCATTGGAATCGGCAGACAGAGAGGGAGGCGAGAGAGAGAGAGAGTCCGGCCACTACTACTCCACATGCCCACGCTGCAACTGCTACTGATTCTACTCTTCAACCTCCGAATGCTGCCAGACCCCTACATGGTGGAAAAAGATGCCACCATGGCGGGCACATCACAGTCGCACTCCCCATTTTTACGCTACTAGGACATCGGGGTGGTCAGAGACATGGGATTTCTGTCTGTGATAAGTTACGTTACCTCCACAGTGTACGCAACAGACAACGGAAAAAACCGCTTTGCGAAAAGGAAAATTTGCTTTGCCGCAGCCGAGGATAAAACCCACTTTGCGAAAAAAACAAGTTTGCTTTGCAACAGTCAAGATAAGAACAACTTTGCGATGTTCAGGCATTCACCAACTCAACGTTGCCGTCAACGCCACGCCTCCGACTCATTCTCTCTCTGGCTCGATCTCATCCATGGCCAGCCAGCTGATCCAGTCACTGAATTCCAATGCGCCAATCACTCCTGGCTGCAGCAATTATGTGGCCAAAAGTCCTCACCAGGCAGGCAGCCTTCGTTTACTGACTCTCCATTTTTTTTCACTGAGGTGCTTTCACAGGCTACCGGTACCAGTTCGAGGGAATTTTGCAAAGTATTTCTGTGATTCAGTACTGTAGCTTCTCCAGAGTTTACGGCGATTCCAACTGAAGTTTTCAGATAAAATCTGTCACAGTTTCCTCCTGAACCCTTAAACGCCGGGCGGAGTCCGGGCTGCAAACGGTGCGACGGACTTGGTCGCAGACCGCGGTAGAGGACGGTCAGGAGTCAGGACACTGTTCCAGCAGTGTCTGTAGTGCGCAGGTGATGGTGCAATTGGGCAGCCCGGCTATAGAAAGAGGTGGAACAGTGCAATGAGCTCCGCACACGTCTTGCAAATGGGATTCCCCGTCAGTTGCTATAACGGCCAGTTTCCTGGCTACAGTTGCCTACTCAGCCGTATCTTGTACTACGTAATACTCCGTATACCGTACGTGTAGGCCAGTTTTGGCAGGTTCATGGCAAAATATTTTAGTTTTTGCAATTCGACAATTCGGCAGACACTTAATGATTTTTTAATTTTCAGCACTCTATGAGCATACTCCTAATTTTGGATTGATTCTTTCTATACATGCCAAAAAGGGTTCATTTTTCTGATTTTTCTCAAGAACACCTTGCCAATGAGACTATTTTGAGCCTCACATAAAGCAACACAAGCTAACAGTCACTTATCCTAGAAGAATGAATGAAAATCGACCTTTTTCCGTTCAGAATTTGTCACTTTTGTCATCCATCGGAGTCAAAACGTCAGTCTGGATCGGCCTTGAAGGGTTTCCTGTAACTATGGAATTGGACCATAAGGTAGGAGGCTCTTAAATGGAGCGGGTTCTAAAATGGTGCCCTATCTTAAATGTACATGTTAGTTGTACATGTTGCTTTTTCATAGCCTTCAGTAGTGGGCACCATTTTACAGGCCTATGCCCTTTCAACTTCAAAATTTGATAACTAATTCAAGAAAGCTCAAAAAAAATATGAAACAACTTGGATTAGATGTCAATTCTACTTGGTTTCAAGAAAAATTTACTGAAAAATATTTCTAAAGGTTTTACCTTCTTGAAATTCAGTTTCAGCCCTTAGATGGTCCATTATAGGACCTCTTACCTAGTATTGGTAGAAATATGGAGATAATTATTTATCCCATGAAAGGATACCTGCTCCTCAGGCACATAAGGTAGTCGGCTCTAAAATGAAATGGGCGTTAAGAATGGACCCTATAAAAGGCTATAAAATGGACAATTGGTGGTTCTTAAATGGACCTCCACATTCATTGAATGAATCAAGAAAAGATGCATTGGGAATAGTGAGAGCCAATCATGCTCTTTGCTTTTCCATCTTTTTTTAGAAATTGCAAGTGAACCATTCATGGAAGACCTAGAGACATAAAATAGGGACCTACGGCACATCTCCTTTAAAAATTCATAACTAATTCAAAAATGCGTCAAAAATTATGAAACCACTTGTGTTAGATTCCTCTTCAATTTCTCTTTCTCTGAAAAATGGACTAAAAATATTTCCATTCAAGTAAGTACATGAAAAAAGGGGACCAGTCCTTAGATGCTCCATTACAGAGCCGACTACCTTAGTCAATGGAAGGCACTCACTCGCACATGCCCGACTTCGACGCCAAGATTGAACATGCTTGCTGACTGCTCCACTTCAGTAATTTCAGAAGTCAAGTGAGGTAGAAGGCTCAGTAATCGCCCATCTCAGGGCTGAAACTGAATTTTGGGGAGGTGAACCATCTTGAAATTTTTTTCAGAATTTTTTTCTTCAAAGACAAGTGGGATTGACATCTAATCCAAGTCGTTTCATATGTTTTGGAGCTTTAAGGAATTAGTTATTAAAATGGTACCCTAACTAAAATGTACATTGTCAGTGCTGAAGGCTATGAAAAGGAAACATGTGCAAATATTGTACATTTAAGACAAGGCACCATTTTAGAACCCACTCCATTTAAGAGTCTTCCACCTTAGTCATATTATTGTCATACATTCTAGCTCCTAAAAGACCAATCTGTGGTTTTTTTTAGCAATGTAGCAATTTGGGTAGCTCACTAGGGAGATAACCCAACCACTTAAACAATTGAACATATCTGGAGCACTTTATATATTAAGTGGAAAATCTTTCCAATGTTTAACAATAGGTTTATGAAAGAACCCATAATTTTTCACAATTTTATTTCCCAAAACAAAATTAGCATAAATTTTTATAATGAAGATTTTATTCATTCCATATTATTTATATTAGTCATCCTAATTTTGACCAAGGGCTAGTTGCAAAAATTGAGAGTCTTATAGCCAATCATAATGTGCTATATGTAAGCCAAACTAACCATTTACTCACCTCTCCTTGCATGGAAAGAGAGAAATCTATACCAACAAATTGAAGGGGTGATCAAGAATGAGTTGGCTTCCATATGAGTGAAATTTTTTTTTTCTTTGAATTTTTCACCAAACATGAAAATGAGGGTTATGAGGCTCTTCTTTAAGGCCTAATAATTTTCACATCTTTTGACTACATGCTTAAAAAATTCTTGTATGATATGTAGTTCTTTTCTCCTAGCCAAGTAATCCAAGTAGATCGAGAAAAATCATTTTTTGAATAAACAAGAATTTGAAATTAGTTTTCTAGTTTTATGAATACATGGAGAGTTTTCAATCATTCTATTTTGATTAATGATATAAAAATTATGAGGAATATAAGCTTAAAAGCAATTATGGATTCCCTACCCTAAAATTGAAACTCTAAAGATCTTTATTTAACTTAATTTTCAATGTTTTTTGAAAATAAATAAATTGATAGAATGCAGATATAAGATTAATACAACCTTTGCAACCATTGGGATTGTCATTTTTCAATTTAATTACTAAATTCTTGAAAATTTAGTATTTTGAATTATTCTCTACTTCTTTGTACTCACTATTTTTTCCATTGTTTAGAAAGAAACCTTGTTGCTATCAATACAATCTGAAATGGCAATTATGTTATTTGTATATACAAATATCAATTTCAACACAAAATTTGCAATGAAATTGATATTTTTATGTTACAAGAAACGGAATTGTCATATACATTGTATTGAGAGTAGAAGGTTTTCTTCTAGTTAATTCCTACACATTGTACAATTCCAATTTTTTAAGTTTGTAGCTAACTTGCCTTGATGCAATGAAACCAAAGATGTACTATCAACATGAATATTCTTTTATACAAATGTGACATTATAAAGTGAAACTACCCTAAGGTGATTGCAAGAAACACTTGTCTTTTTTTTGTCCCCTTGACCTCCATCAAGTGGTTTTTTGCTCATAACTTTTTCATCTTTTATCCTATGGGCTTGAAATTTTGAATGAAGGTACACACAAAAGTTTTACATATTGAGTAATTTTTTTCAATATTTAAAAAATTAGTTTACTATTTTAAAATTTCCCCCAATTGGGTGTTTACCTTGGCCATTTTGGAGGTTTTTAGTCCTATTTTTGACCCAAAAATCCAAATTCGAAACCACAAATTCGACAAGTTGGAGGTTTACTAACATTACAAGGGGTGATAATGAGTTTTTATGAAATTAGCAATATGTCTCTTGCACATATGGGGTCAAAGTGACCTTCCTAGGTACAAAGGCTATAAAGAAGGAAAAAATTTCCTAGAAGAATTTTTTATTGCAATCTGAGCACAATTTATTTTAGAAAAATGGATTTTCATAAAATAATTTTTTGAATTTTTTTTGAATTAATAATAATGAAAAGGTACATAGACCCTTTTTTGGCTATTTTTTGCTCCCAGTGGCCTGAGTAGTATTTCATAGCACTTTGTATTACTGCATAGTACTAAATCAACGGCCAAGATTTATAGGCGCCCAAAATCAACGGCTGACATTGATAGGCGTAGTGTAGATGCGCATCAGTAGCAGGATTGCACAGGACTGCCAGTCCGACACCCAAAAAACGCATTTTTGAGACAAAAACATTAAGTGTTTCTTGCAATGACCCCCTATTTCTTGCATAGTCAAAAGAATATTTTTGTCAATTCAAACACTAATATCTTACAATTCACATAATAGCAATTTAAAAAAAAAATTCAACATCTTTTCAAACTAGTTTATTACAAAATCCTACAATTACATCTAGATCCAAAAATGTTTTTTTTTCTAAAATTTGGTACTTAAATTGAAAATGGCAATTTTGGAGTGTTTTTAGAAAAAACATAGTCAAAGAACTCTGCAGCCAGTTTGCTCCTATGCCATTAATACAACCAAAATAAAAATGAAGTATATTTTTTATAATTTTTAATTCATAAAAGCTTTGAAATTAATCAATTTTCACACTACAGGTCTAAATGCGACAAAATTAAGCTTGTGCATCTTTCTTTAGAAAGATCTTTCTAATTATACCATAAATGTGACTAAGGAATATATAAGCCTCAAAATCTCAATGTAACAAACAAAGCAAAATAAACAAAACAACCTAATTTAAGGTATAAATGAAGTATGGATAATTCATGCCAAGAATCCATCCAACTAAGGTATATGCTTCTTACGACAATGTCATATTTATATCCTCTATTCAAATCTAAACCTCTCTAATGGTGCAATTCTAATAGCCTATCACCACCATCTTTCTCAATAGTTTGACCTCATTTATTTATAGTGTGCATTTTAGAAGGGAAATGTACACCACAGATACATGAGGTTAGAATTGAAAATGGTGCTAGTAATAGGTTGGTTTTTCTTATATCTTTAAAATTTGTCACCTCCAATTAACCTTGGACATTTTATATCCTTAGATGGTTAATTAATCTTTAAATGCCCAAGATTTTCTAAGTATCTTTTGAGTATGAAAAAAGAGCATTGGCTTACAATTATCCCGAATGTTGCAAATTGATTTTTTTGCAAAATCTAACCATGTATATGTTAAAGCCCCTAAGCGTCCAAACTCATATCTAGATTTGATGATTTTGAGGAAAAAATCATCATAAAGTACTATTTGGAAGAATATTTTGAAATAGAGATACAAAAAAAAGTTTTAGAGTTTTAGTTTTTGATTCTATTTGTATGATTAGATTCACCAATGCTATCATCAATATTTTTCTATAAAATTTGAAAGGAAAAATTCTAAATTCCTTCTAAATTCGATTATAAGGAAAACATTGTTATTTTATGAGTAATTTTGGTGGAATGGATTTGAAATAAGGTTCCCTAAATATAGTGATTTTTTGTAATTTTTGTATTCATTCATACTATAACTTCATTTTTGCAATTCCAAGTTTGAACTAAAGTCAATGCAATTTTGGCTAAATCAACCCTTTGACATACTTCTACATTTGTAATTTTAAAGAATCATGTACTCTAAAAACACCAAATCCAACCTTTAGATAGGACAACAACTTCTTAATGTATTTCTAAAAATTAGGATGACTTTCATCCAAGTGGTAATAAAAAAATTGATTTTCAATTTCTACACTGTCACATTGTTAAAAAATTGGTCATTGGAGTGTTTGAAGGTTAAAGAGATGGTATGCATATAAAATTTGAGTGTGAAATTGCATCAAGTTTGCGAGTGTACATCAAGAAAAATGTATGTTTTTTTTAATTTTTATTGTGGGGAGTTTTGGCTTGTTTCGAGAATCTTGTTGGAGGCTTATAGATTAATATGGTATTAATCAAATGACTTCTATCAAATATTGTCACATATTATTATTTTTTTTTCTAACATGATTTACATAGACGTTGAACCAAAACATTTCATTGTCCAATTACAATGTCAAAACAAACACAAGTTTTTTATAGTGTTGATGGATTGTGACCTCCTGAGATAGAACATCAAAATTTAATTTTGAAACTTCTATGCTAAGTATCACCCTCATGTAGGGTACGATATTTGTCAATTTTTTTAGCCACTCATGTACATTAGGAGAGGTCATTATATCTACAATGATTTAAAGTAGGTTCAAGGAAGTCTTGTTCATTTCAACAAGTATTTACAAGATTCTTTAATAAATTAGGGGAAGGATTCTTGTTTATCTACTCATTTCTTTTGACATGTATTTCTTCAACAAATCAAGGGAATGTCCCCTTCAATTGAAGTTGTTTTAATAGCCACAAAAGAAATGAAATCATTAGGGGCATCACAATGTTTTCACTCTTATTGTTGAATATGTGTAACCCCCTTATATGGATGACTCTAATTTGACAGGTGATGATACTTTTCTAAATTCATTCCAAATATCTTACTTCTTTGAATACAGTTGCTAGTATGTGAGCATAGAAATGTGAGCTTATGAGCCTCAAAGATGATGCACCTATAGTATAGGTGCTTATACTATAGAAACCTTTTATGATAATATCTACTTACATACATACTAAAAGCTCACATGCTCGCATATTTATGCTCACACACTAACATCGTTGCTTCTTTGAAAAAACAAGTAACTCAATGCTTCATTGAAAACAAGAGTCAGAATCAATGTTCATCATACCTAAAAGTCTCATCCATTCGACACTCATATGCCAAAATTAAATTTTCAAGTCAAATTCTCTGAGGTTCATGTTACTTCATAGTTCTCACCATTCACAATTTCTAGTATTAGATAATTGTTGAGCTGCACGAGCAGTGAGACGGTTATCTAATATATAATCGGTTGTTCCTTTTTCAATCACAACATTAGATTTTCATGATCTAAAGATGAAAGAAGCAAGTTGAAAGAAAGAAAGGTTATGAGTTGCAATTTGTGGTGGTGGAGTTCCTAGGTCTGGTGCTCTGCCTCCATCCATAACCGGTTCTTGATTTTTCAACACTAATGTGGCTCTATGCCATGTGCCACCCATCACCATCATCATCACAAATTATAACTCATAACCTTCTTTCCTTTCAACTTACTTCTTATTCCCTTAGATCATGAAGATCAAAAGTTGTGATTGAAAGTGAACCACCGGTATGTATTAGATAACCTTCTCACCACTACCGAGGCTCGAAGGTTATCTAATAAGGTAGGTACACCCAAAAGCGCCTTGTTCCTAAAAGTGCCATCTACAGTTTACATACATTTCCAAAATCAGTCATGTTCACAGACTGTAGATGGCGCTTTCAGAAACAGACTTTGATCGTTAATAACTTTTGCACACGGTATCCAAATCCTACCTTCTTTAATGCGTTGGAACACGCTTTCACTTGCCAACAAGACTGCATAAAAATCTGAACTAGCTAATAACAGTAACTGGACACAGTATGAATAAGTGGCGCTTTTGAGTGTACCTACCTTACATAAAACAGCCCCTCCTTCTATTGAGAGTTCTGCAGCGTCCCTTGTTTTCCAGCTCTGTCATTTGCTTCCATTTGCTGTGAACGCGGATTCCGTTAGCTGCTGTGAATTCGCTTCTGGTGCATAGAGAATTAGATTTTTCATGCGGTGGGGTTCGGCTTTGGTTTGGTCAGCGAATCTTCGATCAGCTGATCCAGTATACTGTATATAGTCTGTGTTTTCTTGTGTCGTTCGAGTGGAGGTGTTACGAAAGTTGAGAATACGAATCGTGTGAATGAACGCCCTTGACAAGTACATCATTTGAATGAACGCCGTTACGTTGATGTTGTATCTCCAGGACTACAGTCTCTTTCAACAATTCCCTCCTTCCTTGCCTGTTCGCTGGCATCGAGAGGCCTATTGCGTTTGACAAATTTCTTTTGTCTCAATGTCTTAGCTTTTGAATTTTATCACGCAAAGTGTTATTACGCAGTCGACTCTCTTTTTCTCTTTTCTGTAAGGATTCTTGTGAAGTGCGAGCATATATGTGACGAAGAGATTAGGGTTTTCAGCTATGAAATCTGTTTGACTTTGCATATCTATCACGTTCTATCTGAATACATGCTGGTGGCTGAGATTTTAGTTTTTTTCATTTTAGTTCTGAAAACCAAGACTGACCAAAAAAGAAATTTGGATTTCTACGAAGCGTTCGGGCTCCACGATGTCGATCATGATATCGTACACACTCGGATAGTTATCGAGACATTCTATACCCTAAATTAGTGTACCGTGATGATTTCAAAGGTGCGATAGGTGAGTCGATTAGTTGATGATGATAACAGTGAATTTCTATGAAGCTTTCGTGCTCAGGATGTCGATCATGTGACGCACTTTGACGGTTCCAATTGATTTTCTTGTTCGTGCCATTTACTTTCCCGTCTTCTCTGTTTCCAGGGATGTGAACTGAAACTGTGGATTTCTGTGAAGCCCTTGGCTTCAGGATGTCGAACAATGTTACGCACTCTGGTGGTTACCCAGAATGCGGATTTTTGTGAAGCCTTTGAGTGGGCTCAGGATGTCGATCATGTTACACACTCTGATGGTGATTCTCGAGGTTATTCTCTTCTCAAATTTGAATTGCTTGTGTTTCCTGCAGATCATACGGGTGTTCAGCCAGACTGGATTGAGTCAATAGGTTTTCCACCAATCCGGAAATTATCTATCAACGTGACAACGTGGCTAAGCACGTTCAGTAAACTTGTCAATCACTGCACAGGCGAAATTCAGATCCTTCTCCACAATATTGTAGAAATTTGCAAGCTTTGAATCTTGGCATGATTATTACATGTCATGTTAAGATTCCTTATCAAAAAATAGAGTGCAGAAAAATTTCCTCTTGCAAATTTCATTCCAACTTAAAGGCAACAAGTTTAAAATATTGTAAAAAATGCACTTTCTGGAGCCTTGAATTTAGGATAGAAAAGCGTGATAAAGGCTGTCAAGTGCCTGAAGAAACGAGAAATTGTAGTTCTGTGCCTCCTGGAAGAACAGCACAGGCGATCTCGCATCTGTTCTCGTACAAGTTTGCGCCTGCCAATCTGCTCTCGTCCGACTCTAGAAAGCTTCCTAGCTCCGTCTCCTCATCTCCACGCCCTCCAAAAATTCGCCGACCTTCAACAACTCCGATCACACAAATATCACTTCGCCCCTTCTACGATTTCGAATGCTTCCTAGAGACTCATCAAAACCTCTCCATGCTTTCTAGCATTGCCCTAGTTACTCTTTGGAATTTCCACTCAAAACCAGATTGAATCTTGTACGGCACCGCACAAAATTATAATCATCACAAGATAAACTGATTCTTTTCATTTGGAGCAGGACAGGTCTTTTATATTGTTTGCAAGCCCGGGAAGATAAATTGCGGGCAATGATTGTTCTCACACACAGCTAGAGTTAAAGCTGGGCGGCCTCCAGTCTTCAGGCTAATGTGCAGAGTCTAGCACAACATACACATGTGAAAGTGGACCCCCAAAAAAGAAAAAAAAAAGCATCAACAGAAGCATCGTTCTCCGTGAAGTACAATCTTCTTTGCGGCCACCTCCCTCAGAGACTTCACCTTTCCCACTTTAACAAAAGACATGATACTCTTGGAAACAAGAAAAAACGGAAACACCATGGATGTGAATTTCAAGATCTTACATGAATCTAGCCTAGCCACTAAAACAAAAAATCCACCTCAGAGTTCTGCGGACTTAACATTGAAAAGTCACGATAACAAGATGTCTGCAAAGTAGGTGAAAAGAGAGTGAGAAGAAACAAAATCACTGAATGGGGTGCAGCTTGCTACCAAGAAAAATGGGCCGAAACAGAGGCTCGGACAACAACTAGAGCTCTACATTGGTGTGTAGAGAGAGGGAGACGAGGTGGATCTAGAGGCGGGTTTCACGGTAGACGAGATTCTCGGTGTGGTTCATGTTGCGGCGCACGGGTGCCCTTCAGTCTCCCTCACACACACACAACACAGAGAAAGCTCGACACTAGACAGTCATTTCGGTTGCATTGTAGCTAGGTGAGATGAGATTCTTGCACAAGATAGAAATGCAGCATTTTATTCAACTGCAAGGGCCAAATTATTTAGAGATGTTAAACACCCCCCATCGAGCTATTCTCGGGACCAGGTGGCCGTCTGCATGGCAGGAGGCAGGTCGGGCCAGATCTGCCCAGAGTCGAGGCTGCCCGGCGGGAAGAAGCCAGATTTCGAAGGATCTTCTGCTGAGAGCGCGTCACTGTTTTGTGTGTGTCTGCGCGCCGGGCTGGCACTCTCGCATTTGCATTTGCATCTCTCATGTCGCACATACCTCAAATGCTCTTGCTGCGAATCATGAATCATGCTCATGATTTTTCAATTCGCTCCCCGTCTGCCTCTTCGAGAGTGGAGAGAAGGAAAAGCAGGAAGGAGATTCGGTGAACTCCAACCCCGACCAGACCATGAGCTCCTAACAGTAACTAAATGGCCTAACCTGTATTTCTTTCAACAAAGAGGGCATTACCATCAACTTGAATGCATGCTCTCGATCACCCCCTTCTATGTAACAACTTGCAAACAGAGCCACATCTTTTTGAGTTGTTTGTGAAGGTCACATTGAAACTTCTTCTTGTTTGATTCTATTCTTGTCTCACAAAAATATACACAATTCTTGAACACTGAATTGACATAGAAAATGACCCCATTTCAGATATTGACTCTTCTCAATTGAATAGGCCTTCTTTGAAACTTGAATCCTAGATTCGTCAGTGGTCAAGACAAAGTTCATTGAATAAGATGTGGGAAATTAATTTGAGCAAGCAAGAAAGGACCCAAATCGATTATAAAAAATCGAATGGGTACCTTGAGAATCCGGTGGATTGATGGGTTCACGTGTCATGAACAAAACCCTCACCGTGATGCAGGATTGACTACATGAGGAGAGATTATATTCTCAATCCATGGTTCACTTGCGCTCTTGGTTTTCTGCTCTGATGCTGATTGCACATCTAAAATGGTATGGAATTCTCTCCTCAAGGACACCACTGAAAGAGCTTCTTGCAATGTTGCGCCATTCAAAGCGTCGAGGAAGCATGCGCAACAACAATGACCTGAACTGATTGCCGTCTCTCATTCTACACAAACAAATTATTCCGAAGGCAACTCATAGCAGTCTTTTTATGGAGCGTAAGTCAATCTCATCATCAATCAGCAGTTAGCTTAATTCATTCTTCTGTGCTTTGATTGAATAACCACAGAATGTATCCGTGATTGGCTTGAAGTCTTCGAAATTGAGTGAGAACAAACGGAGGTTAGATCAGTGCAATCAATTACTCCCACTAATTCAAACGTCAATTCCAGGTTGAAATTTGAACTTGTAAACAAGTGCGGACCTCTGTATTCTAGTCCAAAATTTTAAGAAGATTCACTTGCGTTCTTTACTTACAGCTGTTGATCGAGAGAGATATATATTTCAAAAGCACAAATGTTTATAGTCTCTCACAGCATCGCATTTTTTCTTTGGAGTCGATGGTAATGCCCTCTTTGCTGAAAGAAATACAAGTTATTGTTAGGAGCTCATGGTCTGGTCGGGGTTGGAGTTCACCGAATCTCCTTGATTAGGCTTTTTCTTCTTCTTTTTAGAAACACATGGACAGATTCCATTGATAAGGGAAAAAGTACACGGAACCAGTGGAACGGGTCCTCGGCGAAAATATTTTTATGGTCAGATCAACACTCTCTCATCTTTTCTATTTTTTTTTAAAAACTAAACAAGACAGCGCAAACCCAGCATGCGGGTAGCATGGGTGCCTGAGACTTTAAGCCTCCTGTAGGTGCTGAAATTCGACCGCTCCGAAGTAGCAGAGCTGACTTTGGTGGAGTTTACAAAGGTGATCAAGGTCACAGGATGATCGACATGGTTCGCGAAGGTGACCACACACACACATCTTGTTCAGTTTGAGTCTTCCAATTGTGAAAAGTGTCTTTGGTTGCAACGGACGTTGGGGTTTAGGTGCGTCATGGTGGACGAGAATTGTCAGTGTTTCCGATGAATGTTGTTTGAAAAACATCTTGTTTCCAGTTTGAAAAACATTTCTTAAACCTTGAGAAACGTAGTATCCAGTTTGCAATCAAAAGGAAGCCTTCTCCATGGTCAACTCACCGTCTTCAATGCGGAGAATCTCTTGCAATAATTCCACGGTTATGTGCTAGCTCTCGCCGCCGTCGGGGTACGCTTATGGGCACACCGACATGTACGCGTCCACCTTCACCAGCACGTTCCACTGCGCGTTCGGGTCGTCCGTCGCGAAAACTGTCCACGCCGGCGTCGCGCACTCGTACCGGCTGTGTGTGATGCGATGAAACTTCTTCACGTCCCTGTTCTTCTCCATGTCCTTTGTGTCAATGTCCACCATGAAGATGTCGCCGTACGGCCGCACCGAGTGCAAGAACAGCGGCAGCGAGATCGGCTCCGCGGACACCGCCGCCAGGTCCGCCGTCACCGCGATGCTCCTCCCGTCCGGGCTGAACACCGGGTGGTTCACGTGCCCGCCCAGGTCGTCCCCGCTCTTCATCACCCGGATCACCACCGTCGGGTCGCTCGCCTTCACCAGGAACACGGCGTAGTAACCCGGGTCCAGGCCGTTGTCCAGCTCTGGTGCATCCTTGGGCTTGTCACGCGTCGACGAGAAGACGATCCAGTCCCCGTTCGGGGACCACTGGCAGTGGGTGTCGGTCCACGGTCCGTTGGTCAGACGCGTCACCGTGCCGTCCCCGTACTCCCCGACCTCCTCGTCCTCCATGATGTACAGGTTCTTGTGCTTCTTTTCCCCGCCGTCTCTCGTCGACCGGAACACGAACTTTTTCCCGTCCGGACTGCTCGACGCGAATGCATTGTTGAACTTGCCCTTGGTGAGCTGCCGGCGCTGCCGCGCACCGCTGGAGACGTTGGGGATGGCGCAGATCTCCAGTGGCTTGCCCGCGTTGAAGGAGGGGCCCATGCAGACGTAGACGATGTCCTTGTCGGGGTTCTGGTTCCACATCGGAGCGCAGATGCTGTCGGGGCCCTTGGTCTCGTACACGATGCGCAACCCCTGTTTGTCGGCGACCCATAAGGCCTTGAACTCGTTGTCCACGAAGGCCAGCTTCGAGCCGTCGTTGGAGATGGTCGGGAACACGCCGGACACTCGGAACAGCCCGACGTCCTTCACAGGGGACTCCAGCTTGTGGAAGTTCCGAGGGACGTCGTCGCCGTGCTGCAAGAGGTCGCTCCTGCAGCGGTGGTACCCGACACGACCGCCGCCGTCCAGCACGAAGGGGTTGTAGTGGTCACCTTTGGGCCTTGTCTTCTGGGTGATCTGCACCGGCGGCTGCCCCAGCGCGGCCACGTCGAAGATCTCGATGTGGCGGTACTGCGCCTCCACGCGGACGTCGCTGAACTTGGACTTCTGGCGGATGGTGGCCACCGCCACTTTGGTCTCGCTGATGGCCGCCGGAGTCACCGCGTCGAACGCCTCCGGTGTCACCCGGACGGTCTCCTCAGTGCTGATGGTGAACCGGAAGACGCCCCACGTCTCAACGACTTTCCTGTGGAAGAAGATGACGTTGTCGCTGGCCCACGCCGGCCACCCGCCATTCTTGATCAGCCGCTTGCGCTCCAGCGGCGGCTTCTCCACATTCATCACGTAGATGTCGGTCTGCAGGTTCTCGATCTCACCCTCCCAGCTCTTCCCTTGGAAGGACGCCACCGCCACCTTCTTCCCCGACGGCGACACGGCCGGGCTCAAATCAAAGGCCCCTGCACATAACACACATACACAGTGCAATTAAGTAGATTAGATTACTCAATTAACGACGAGAGATCTCAGAAAGAAATTACCTTTGGGAGTGAGGCGGTCGGTCTTGCCGGTTCTAAGGTTGGTCTTGTAGACGACGGTCCAGGGGCTGCGGCGTTCTTGCACTGGCTCCTTGGTGGAGACGTAGATGAGCGAGTGGTCGACGGTGCGAGAGCCCACCTTGTAGCCGCCGCCGATGCAGCCGCTGTCCTCCAGGCGCGTGCCGCCGAACTCAGTGGCGCCGTAGATGTCGGCCAGGCTGAACACCTTCACCTTGTTGTCGGCATTGAACCGCAGGGCAATGCGGAGCGTCTCGAGGCTGCCGTCTCTTTCGGAGACGAAGACGAAGCCGGAGACGCGACCGGCGTCGACGTCAGCGTCGGTGGCGCCACCCTCGGCTGCCAGCTTGGGGCGAGTGAGGAGGGCCTTGAGCGCCGCGGGAGGGATGGGGCGGCAGTTGTAGTTGTAGGAGACGCCGTCGGTGAGGTGGAGCTCGTCACGGGTGGAGGAGGGAGGGACAGGGCAGGAGAAGATGTCGAGCGGCACCGGCGGCCTATAGGTGGTACAGAAGGCGATGCTGCCACGGCTCTCTCCACCCATCCTCGCTACTTCGCTAGCTAGCTCCCTGCAGACCGCTACTTGCATATTACACTTTGAGATGGCAGATTTATAGAGCGATCGTTCGAGCGATGGGTGTGCAAATTACTCCTTTCTGCCATCATCTACCACTAAGAATCCATTAGCTAGAAGAAGAAGAACTGCAGTTCCATTCAACGTCACGTTAGCTGTAACACCTTTCATCGCACTCGATCCGAAGGTGCCTAATAGTTATTCCTCCTCACCTATCTGCCTTCATCATAAGCGTTTCTCCTCGTCAAAGTATAAAAGCTGATTTCGCATCACATACAGCGGCAGCTCTCTGAGCTCGCATGCCCTGCCAAACTGGGAAGCAAAGATTACAAACCATTAATAAAGAGGGAATGCAACTACAAATCTAAAAAGAAAGTGAAGTTACCTTTTCTAAGAGTAGAGCTTCGGTTTCTTTCTAGACTACATCTTCAGTCATACAAACCATTGTGCTCACTTGAAGCACTCCTCAAATGCAAATGCGAAATGAGCCATCGCTAATCCAAACAAACTCAATGAGAGACAACGAGCACGATCCTGAAATGCTGCAAAGAGCAGAGGAAATTACTGTACAACGGCTCAGTGTTCACGGAAAGACAGAAGCGATTAACTCCATCGATCGTTCTTTCGACAACCCGTTGAGCGTCAAGCACTCGCTGAGAGAAATTTCATCCTTCTGAATAGAAGCAATGTTCGAGCTACACACTGACGACGAACGCAGACGATTTGATCAGATGTCTTTTTCAACCACCTCCCCCAAAACCCCAGTATAGCAGATCAAGTTCCGTCCCTCCCACCAGCTTTCCCGACTGATTCTGTTCTACTATTCTGTAGACACTCTCGCCACAAACAAACAAGAAATTATGTGGCTTCAATTGCCATGTGTATCACTAAGAAATCACTAAGAAATACAGCCTGCGCATCGCAGCCGGACAACCTTTTCTACCCGTTCTCGTACACACTAAAAGTTAGCTGTCACAGAGGCCGAGACGACCTCAGTCCGATTGAACAGGCGTAATTAATTCTCCAAGCTCACACGGAGCTATTCCCTCTGGATACGGACGGACATGCGGAACGTTAAATCGTGTAATCGAAAGTGGGCCCGCCTGACGTGGCGTGCGGGCCCATATATAATTTTAAATTTTTGTATTAACTTTTGCTCGTTCTTGACTATTTTGAGTTTAAGAATGCGTTATTTTCTATTCCTAGGAGTCTTATATTGAAATAAAAGGTATGTATTTTTTATCTTGAAAAATATTTCAAAAACAATATTTCAACAAAATAATTTCAAAAATTCAAATCAAGAAAGCCTCTTCAAACTATCAAATGTACCTTGAAATGGTAATTAAGATACTAGTTGTAAGCTTCAATTCAAGATATGGAATAGTTGTTTTGTTGGATATGAATAGCTACTATCTCTCTTCCGTTTGTCCTCCTTCAACACTCACAACTCATTTATTTGGGTTTAGTTCTTTTTCAAGGGTGGAATTACAAGCACAAGACTTGTTTGCATCTTTTTCAAAGGATAGTAGTATAATTCACTTATGCTTTTTGTCATTAACCTAATTGAAAATTGGAAGTCATATAAAATATTAAAAGTTCAAGGAGAAAAAAAATGATCATTTTAGGCAATTTGGACTAATCTAAGGTCATGTCCTCCAAATTCAAATGTAGGACTATTCATTGTATTTTTGGTCCACTCTTTATATGTATATTAGTCTTAACTCCTAAATGCCTGAGGCACCAAAATCTAGTGCTTGCAAAGCTTTGAAGTTAATCCCTAAAGGACCTTTGTTCCCTCCGGGAACAATTTGGAGTTTGGGCAGGTTCCGTAGACTTCAATTTTTGGTGAAACTTTTTGAAACTTTCTCACAAGATAGAAAAAATGATTAGCTTTGTGGGAATGTAATTTTTATTTCAATTGGTGACCGGGAGCAAAAGTTATACCACAAAAAGCCCAAATTTTTGTTCGGTGGGCAGATTTTCTTTTTGAAAAAAATTCAAAGTTTAATTTTTTAATTTTTTTTTCTGAAATAATATATTTTTGCCTACATGTGAAGCTTTGATTCATTCTATTTGGACTTATAATGAGAAGTTATGGACAATCTTATTTCTCAGGCAATCTAAACAATTTCTCAAAAAAATAACCTGTAGGATTCATTTCTAAATGCAATTTTCACATTTTTTCAAAAGAAATTGTTGGATAAGGTTATGTTTACTTACTATAACAATCTCACTATTGGGATTATTGTATTTCAATCCCACCTTAGAGTTATTAACCATTTAGTTTATCTTTAAATCTTGGACCTACATCTACTTAACAATTTTCTAAAGAATGAAAATCAAGTGTTTTTTGTGTAAATTTTTTTTCTTAGACTCTCAACTCAATTATTAAACACAAATTTTTTTTAATTCAAAGTTCATAGTGCAAAAAAGTTCAACAAATGGCAATCAAAGTCATCTAAAATTGCAGTCCATAGTTCAAAAAAAATTATATTTCCAACTTTGAATGCTCATATCTTCTAATCTATACGATCAAACTTCATGAAAGTCTTACCACATGATCTCAATCAAATTAAGTACAAGATCATACGATTAGATTCTTAAAAAATTATTTTGGCTTTTGTTTTCTTCGGTGAATGCAACAGAAATGGCACTTTTGAGAGTTTTTTGACAGAAAAAAGTCCTTGTCCTGTAGGGGTTAAACAAAATTTAATCAAGTTACTATTTTTTGTAGTTTAATATTTTTGTAAAGCTCTTTGTGAAGTCTAGTTTTAGCATCAAAAATCTGATCTTGAAAATAACTAATGTTGATTTTTCTATTCAAGATTTTGTACAGGGGTACCCATTGCAATCTTAACTTCCCGTAGTGTTGAGAGCTCTTGGAAGTGAGCCTCAAATACACTAGATCTTGGATCAAAAATCACATTCAAAATTCATTTTAAAAGATTATGGTGTAGATTTAAAAAAGGCATAAATTGATTGGGGTTATACATGTTAGGCCCTTTAACCTCATATGTTTTTGTTCACCATTCTTTTAGATTTGACTTGTGAAAAGAGGACTGAAAGTTTTTTTGTAGTTTTAACACCCTCATGGTCAAACATTATAATCTTTCACTTTGTAAGTGATATTATTGTGTTTTCTTTTCCTATAAGATCTCCAACATGTCTAGTTTGAATTTAAACAATTATAATTCAAAAAAAATTGATACAACATATCAAAACTTTGGCATTTTGTTCAATTTAGAACAAATTCCACGACACTCAAAATAGACCTTGGGCATTTAGGAGTTAAGTTCGTGAATCACGTTTGTAAGGGCAAACGTCCCCAAAGACTTATCTTATACCTTCCTAGCATCCCGCCAAGCTCTGCCATGTCTTTCCTTCTTGCAGCTAAGCTTATATCATTGAGGCTGGGGTGACTTGAAGAGTACTCATTACTCAACCACGGACTTCTATGAGAACATTCGAGTTGGCTTGTCCGGGTATCGTCGATATTCGGCGCAATGTTTCCCCTTGCAATGGAAATTGTGCTTTGTTAACCCATTAAGGACTAGGTCGATGACTGCAAATGAATATCTAGTTGAAAATGACATGTTTTCATTAGCAGCTCAAGTGACTACTAATAAAAACCTGTCATTTTCAACTAGAGTCATCAATTAGTCATCGACTAGTCATCGACCTGGTCCTTAATGGGTTAAGACCCCGGGGAGATCACTCCTTGTAATTTTAAGTATACATGTGCGTGAACAGGGTATTTAACATGGGGCTATTTACCTTCATTATAGTAATTAAGTTAATCATATTTTTATATATAAAGATATCAAGGGCATATTTTTAATATCCTATGATTTTTTATAAATTCATTCATATGATTTTTATAGTTGGGCTATCTTATATACAAAACTTACATGTCTAATTTGTTTATACCTATATACAATACAAACTATAAAACTAGTATCTTATGTGTACACTTCTTTTTTATATATGCACTACTTGTATGGTAGTACAATTTCAAATGACAAATAAAAGTGTGAAATGAAACATTAGTTTTAAATATTTTGAAATTCTATACCATGTATTGTAGACAACCTAATATGGTGAATAACAAACATCATAAATGTATTAAATATAGTTATGATGCTAAAACTAAGAAAACACCAATACTAGCAATATAACATTAACAACATCATAAATTGACATTCTCAAAGCAGTGTAGATTAACACCTGAATATGACCTCTACTATAACATAGAGATTGTATGTTTTATTTATATATATGCATTTACAATGATTTGAATTTAGAATCAAAAATTAAAAGAGTGTTCATAAAACACTAGTAAAAAGAAGATGATTCTAAACATTTATAAGCACATGTATAAGTAATTGAGGCAAATCTAGAGTTTATAGTGTCAAAGCATGGGAAAGATTCTATAAAAATTTTGTAGATCAACAAGTTCTGTAGATCAATAATTGCTCTAGATAAGTAGCTCCACCCAAAATAGCAATTGCCTTGCAACCTCAAACTCTTAAAACAACAAAAGAAAGTACAAAAATCACAGCTTGAAACCCTATTTGCCTTACACAAAAACGCATCAAAGGTGTGAGACAATAATTGCAATGTTTTCAGCAACCCTAGCCGCACAAGAGTAAAGGTAAGTTACCCCAAACCCTAGAACTATTTTTCAATAGGTATTTCGTATGAACACAAATCGGCCCCATAGTACAACTTCATTGAAAATTTATAGCTCAACTCTCTTGTCTTGAAACGATAGATTCTTACATCAATTAACTTACATGCTGTCACATTGTTGGTATACTTAAGAAAAGGTTGGTATATACAAGTTAACATTATTTGACAACTACAACAAATGTGAAGAAAAAAATCCTTAAATTTACTAGATTGTATAAGTTTTATCATTTACTTAAAGAATTTGTATACATCTATACTCATTGTACTACAAAAAATTTGTATGGACCCTATTAGTAAAGGCTAATTTATTAATAAAAAATCCTACCAAATGATGTTTTTACATAGCCTAATTTATATATAATAGGATATGAGGCATTTCAAGGACCCTATAGTAGCCCTATATATTATATAAAATTTATCTCCTTTGAATTAAATGAACCCTATCTTTTAATTCACATTGTTTTTTAAAAATCACGAGTTATCTCCCTAAGGTTAAGACAAAAAAACAAAAAACAAAACAAAACAAACTAATAATGTTTGTTTCAAAATCTTGGAGTCCCCTAAAACGGTGTAGAAATGTCATTTCTTATACAAGCACCAAAATTTAGGAAAAGAACTTTTAGACACATATCGCTTAGGATCTTGTGGTAAACCAGGTTTAGAAGACATGGAAAAAATTTCACAATTTTGTAGTGTGTAGATTGCAAGATATTAGCAAATGAATTAACAAATTTTCTTTTTGGCCTTGAGAAAAATTGGGCAGTTGTACTTTACAAGGTTACATTTACATGAATAAATGTTCAAAATAGTTGTTAATCATTTTTCAAAGCAAGTTGGCTACATGCTTAAAAAATTTCAAATCATTTGGAATTGTACAACCTATAGGGGGAAAATAGAAAGTAGAGAGGAATAGAAAAGAATCCAAAATACTAAATTGTTAAGAATTTAGGAATGGATTAAAAAATGCCAATTTCAATGGTTGTAACATTGTTATAAGCAATCTACATCCAATGGTTTTATTTTTTTCCAAAAATATTAACATTGATTTGAATAAAGAACTTTAAAGTTTAGAACACATTAGTAAATCCATAATTGCCTACAAACTAAGACTCTTCATAACTTTCATCCCATTAATCAAAATAGAATGATCCAAAGCTTTCCACACACATGTATAAATCTTGGAAAACCAATTTCAAGTTTTTATTTCTTAAAATAGTGACTTTTTGAGAATTTTTTGAGCTTGCTCGTAGAGCAATGAAAATTATATATTACATGATAACTTTTTAACCATGTAGTCAAAAATTATGAAAATTGTTGTGCCTCAAAGCTACTCCTTGGATACATATTGTATGAAATTTTGAAAGAAAAAAATAAAAAAATCTATTTGTAGTGAGTTATCTAGAATTGCTAGTTCTCAAAGAGCTTGTTTAGTGCTTTAGGGATAAAACAGAGATAATTAGAGAATCACCACCTATTCACTCTAAGTGCAACTAGTAAAATGGGGCACGCGAAGCCTTGGTCTTCTTGGGTGCTTTTTAGCCAAGTAAACATTAGAGTCATTCATGCCTTGTGAACACAATGAAAGAAGTTAATCACATGCTTTTAGCAATTGGATCCTCCATGATTTTTAGATGACCATGAATGCAGATTTTGGAAAACAATTGAACAAAAGTATATCTAGAACTCACAAAAAAGCATTTTTCATCCATCATTTTTTTATGATTCTTGTATTATTTCTTTAACATCTTTACCGTATAGATTTAAAAGACTTTGCTTCCTAAATATTCTATTATTTAACAAGTGTTGGTAGGTTTGGCATGAAAAAACAAATAATTTCGTTCAAAAAAAGACCTTTCAAAAACAACTTGGATGAAAAAGAAATACATATTTTCAAACATCACTATGACTGTAATTTAACATTTTGAACTTATCAAAAACATTCTAGCAAAAAATCACAAATTTTCAATCCACAATTGATTTTAGAAGGAATTTTCAATTTCTAGCTTCAAATTTTATTGAAAAATCATAGTTTGCATATTTGTTGACTTAACCATATAGATGTCATATATGAATTGTATTCTACAAATATTGTTTGAGTCATTATAAAATATTGTTCCAAGTTGCATTTTATGATAGATCTTTACAATTTGAATAAGTTTTTAAGAAAAATATGCTTGAAATGTGCTTTGAGGTAGACCTGAAACACAACTCAAGTATAGTATTTTTTTACTTTTTTCATTGAATTTGAATTATAAATAAATAAAATAAAACCATATTGGTCAAAGAATAAAGAATTTTAATTCAATGAATTGAATTGCTTTCCCCTATCAATTCAATTTTATTTGTTGACCGCGAAATGAAATTGAATGAATGAATCAAATTGCTTATCGTTGTGTTAAATCAATTGAATTTTGATTCAAATTCAGTAAATTGATCTCCCTACCAATTGCAATTCTAGAGGGCCATTATAGAAATGTAAATCAAAGAAGAAGTTTGAGAAATTAAGCTTAGAAAGCGGGGTGCAATTATAGAAAAAAAAAATCGTTTTTAAAATGTAATTTTTATTTTTTAATTTAAATATAAAATATCTTTGTAATTGACAATCTCAGGTGGAACTAGTAGAGCCCCATTAGATTTCTAAAAAACAGAAAAAAAATTGTAATTACACTAATGCAATTTAGCCTTATAGCCCTTGCAGGCCTAAAATTTCTCATAATGTACTATCCCTTTTTATTCACATTGTAGTTTGATGTCTGGAGCAAAAAAAAGAATAATATGAATGAAGATAAAATATTCATTGACAAAATTTGTGTCTCATAGTCAATCATTTGTCGAGAACATTGCCTTGCCGTTTAGAGGGTTTGATTCAATGTTTTTTTTAGTGATTTAGCTTTTTCGAAGTACTGACGATAATTTTCGATGAATTTTGACTGAAGTGGCTACTTCTGTTCATTGTAGGAGGAAACTTATTTTGCTAAACAAATGCATATGAGTGAATTTTGGCTATACATCAATTTTGATGATAAAACAAAAGTGGCAAGATATCCATCTTTGTACTAGATGTAAGCTAATGAGAATTGAAAATGTGATCTAATGATTAAGATCTAGCCACTTTGTTTGGAATATATGGCTATAATGAGAAAAATATAGGTGATTATAAACTTGTGCATATCAAATTTAGTGGCAATGTTATCTTTTGGCAAGAAGCTAGATGCTAAAATACAATTAGTGGACAATGAAATTAGGTGAAAAATACAATTTCTACTCCTTAAATTCCTATAGTAAAATCAAAGTATATGGATGATCGGTGAATTTTGGCGATTTTTAGCCAATAAAAAAAACAGTAGTTTGATTTGCTAAGGGTAGGCCTAAAGCATCCCTATTGAGGGTCATCCAGTGGGACAACTATTCCACATCAAAGCCCGAGCCAAAGAGCTTCGTAGTGAATGAGCGGGAATGCTCTTAAACTAACATAATTAAACTAACATAATTACACCAACATAGTTTGCACATTCACAAAATAGATGCACAGTGGTCAACCTTGATTGTAACTTTTAATATAACCACTTTGATATTTGACTTCAACAAATAAAATAAAGATTAGCAAATTTTCTTTCAATTTCACCTTGAAATTTTGAAGAAATAGAAAAACTTAAAGAAATATTGCAATTGCCAATTCTATATGTCAAATCCTCCAAAATGCAATAAATTGTGTTTTTCATTCATGTTTATTCTTTTTCAAATGTATGTTGAATTTAAATTATAAAATTAAGTTCTTTAATTTTAATTTTCATTCATTGTAAAAACTTTAGATTATTTTAATATATATATTAAAATTGATATAATTTTTTCTATCATTGATTTTTTAAAATCATAGTAATTTGATTTCTCCATCAAATTTTCAAAAAAACAGCATAAATAGGAAATGCATCTGTCTACTAGTTTAAAATTTTAAAACTCTATACATTAATTCAATAAAAGGATAAATTTGGTTTCATTGCCAAAGTTGACTTCAAGGTCTTCAGTGTGGTTGTTTGGAGTGTCAAATATAAATCAACCAATTAATTTTTCTTACACTTATGCTCATTGCTATTTGTACATCTTGAGAAAAATAAAAATCACAACCATATATATTGTAAGAAATTAGTGCTTGAAGTGAAGTAAGACTTTTTATTAGGCATCTTGCTATACTAAGTCATTAGACTTTTCTTTCTTTTGATTTAAGAAAATTAGACAAGATAACATTGAAGAATTGAATTGGGAATTCAAGAAAAAAAATGGAAGAAAAAATAAATTTTGCTTTGCATTCATTTGAAAATTAAGTAGTTGTAATGTTGAAATAAAAAATCTCCATTTTATATTTTTATTTTGTTCAAAATATATCAAACTTAAATTAATGACTTTCAAATTTATTTTAGTATAGAGAATCTATAACTCCTTGTATACTAACACTTATCAAAACTTTCATCTCATTGATCAAAATGGAATGATTCAAATCTTTCTATATATATATAAATTTAGAAAATAACTTTCAAATTTTAGTTTTCAAAGAAAATGACTTTTTAATTTGCACGGATTACCCTGTTGAGAAAAAGACTACGTATTATACAATAATTCTTTAATTGTGTACTAGGGGTACTATTTTGTGAGCTTAAGAGTTTGTGAACCTTCAATTTTTGGTGGAATTTTTAGTGGTTATTAGGATGTTGGCCTATTACCGTGCTTTAAAGAATTTAGGATTTTTATAGTTAGTGACTCCCTTATGGGATTTGAAATTTGTGTATTTCAAAATTCTTGTTTTCAGAACAAAAAAATTTCATTTTCATTTTTTTTCAATTCCTTTCTAATTTTCCAAGTTTTTTTTGCACCGCTGTCATGCACCAAAATCCATCATGATGACAAAAAGTCCTATAGAGGTGGAGGGGCATAGAGCTCTCAAAAAAAAGATTTATTGCAATTTTTTTTTGTTTACAATTATGTCACTATTTTACTGTTTTTGCGACTTTATCACCTTTACAAAATTTTCTTGGGACCAAGAGAATTATTCAAGGTCGACAAAGTTTTGAGGGAAAAAAAAGCAAAAGAATTTTTTTTTAATTTATTGCAACTCTTTGACCTCAAAAAATCCTTTCCTGTACTAAGAGATCAATTGGGGGTGAATGGAGTTGTGAAAACAAAATTACAAATTAAAAAAAATATATATATATATATATATATATATATATATAATTCTTTGCAACTCTTTTACCTCAGAAAATCTTTTTCGGTACTCAAAGATCCCTTATTAGATTTGTGATTTTGGACCTCAATAAAAAAATTTCAAAAATTAAAAATAGAGATATTAGGGTTTGAAATTTTGAAATATGCTAACAACACTTTCACGGTCATAGGTTTACAATTTTAGGGCTGAAATTTTATTATAAATAGAGTTTTTGAAAAATGACTTTACTTTTTTTTCTTTTGGCCTAGAAAATTTAATGCTCTTAGTTCATTGTCTTACGCTCACAATTCACAAGTACATACTTTTAGGCTCACAAACTAGTGTCATTGACCATGTACTAAGGTTAATTTTCCCATGATAGTCTTAATGGAAGTAAATCCACTACTGGCCAGTCAAATTATAGTGGTGGTATATATTTGTAAAGATTTACTTAGAGTAATTAAATTTTTATAAGAATTCTTAGTTGTGTATTTTAGAACCCCCTAATTATTGGTAAGTATTAATTATCAAATTTTGTATAAGTTGTCAAAAGTCAAAAGTTTATATTAATATCTTTGAAGGTATTGAAACAAATATAAAGAGGTAGAAATATAAAAGTCGTGATTTGGAAAATCCTCAAATTAGTTTCATTAGGCGGACATTAAATTGGTCCCACAAAACCTATGCAATGGGTTGGCTTTACCACAAAGGTGGATGTTGAATTTTTTTAAATATTTTCGAC
The DNA here is from genome assembly GCA_947034885.2 of Thuidium tamariscinum. NCBI lineage: Eukaryota > Viridiplantae > Streptophyta > Bryopsida > Hypnales > Thuidiaceae > Thuidium > Thuidium tamariscinum. The sequence goes on along the minus strand of OX344750.2, from coordinate 47,262,155 downwards.
AATTTTTATTTCAAATTTTGAGTTCATATTTGGAATCAAAGATTTCAAATTAGAAGGGGGGAGGGGTAATACACAACCTAAAAACCCAACACAAACATAAACCCCAAAATCCTATCAACCCCTAATAAAACAAGTTTTACCTCGTTGGAAGGGTTTTGTGGGATTGATTTAATGTCTAGTGTTCCATTAAGCTATTAAGCTTTAGAGCAAGACAAACTATTAATCTTGAGTCATAAAGCATGTGAAATATTCTCTAGGTGAAAACAATTGTCAAGTTTGAATTTTTATTTTCCAACTCATACACTTTTTGTAAAGTGTAAAGGTATACTAGATATTTATCAAGCTTATATAATATAAAAACAAGATTAAATTGAAAATCTATAAAAAGAAAAAAAAAGGAAAAGGAAAAGAGACAGGCTTTAGTTCTAGTGTGCTTCTTCAAATAAACAAAAATTGTTGTAGTGTGTGAAACTATTGGGGCCCGATGCGTCCTGAAATGATGAGTTGGATATAAGTTAGTTCTCGAAGGGAGATTTGAGTGTCTGGTTTGGGGAAGTGGGGTCGTTCACGAGTTTTCGATTGAGGGTCATCTTCATCCGCGTGCAAGCTCGATGCAAGTGTATGTAAAGGTGCACTATAAGAAATTTATGTTTTAGGTTATGGCGGACATCATTGTTAACATAAAAATGCGTGTTGCTACATTGGATGTCACCTAAAATCCGTCACCTAAAACATAAGTTTCTTATAGTGGTGTGTTTTGAACCTTGTTTTGCATCGTGTTGAATCGTGTTTTGTTTTGTCGCTATGGCTATGGCGGAGAACGTGCGATGCTAAAGAAGTTCACCACGGGCGGCTTACGAACCGTTAGTAACCATTGAGGTTTTTCAATGACAATAATCTCATTTCAATTGTTATTTGTATTTTGATTGTATTTGGTTTAACAAGTTTCGTTCTTTGTGGTAGAAGCACTATGGCGGCATCAAGCTCTTCTCTCTTGTTGGGGTGATTGGAGGACTAGCGGTGGCTTCCAATAGCGTAATCTCGGACCAATACACAAAATGAATGGAGACGACGCTGGCCTCGTTGGAGAGCAAGATGGACACCACGCTGCTTATTGTCACAGATTTCAAACAGGACGAGGTTGCTCTAAAAGCGGATTACCGGGAGCTGAGAACCAAAGTTGACCGTGCTGTGGAGGCCAAGAAGAAGTAGGTAGGGTTTATGAGCGGCAAGGTTGACCGTGCCCTGGAGGCGAAGTAGCTAGGGTTTAGAGGATGTCGTAAAACCCTGAAACTTTGGAAGTGCATTAATAAATGTTCTAAGTGTGGCAACCTAGAATTCACCTAAGTAGGCTCTTAGACAAAATACGGGAAAAAAGGAGCTATTCAATCCCCATTTTTTTGTTGTTTTAATAGTCTAACATACAATTAGGGCTAAGACCGGAAACCGGAAAACCGCAGACCGGAAATAGAAAAACTATGTTAAAGGACAGAGTAAAAATCCGGATCCGGCCAACCTAGCGACCTAGACCGGATAGGCAATGAGTGGCTATCAAGTCTAGGGATCGTCGGGAACTCTCCCACGTGACCAGGAACGTTTAAACCTAACGGTCAGTCATTAATGATGGGGGGAAAGTATAAGACCAGGGAGTAGGGCCAGGTCCTGCCACTTTCTTGCACACAAATCGAGAAAGGGTCTTTTGGCAGAAAGAGAGAGCATATCCGGTCTACAGAGAGAGAAGAGTGAGAGGTGGTCTATCAATCCGGTCTGGCGCAGACTTGAGAGAGTATTTTTAGAATTGTTGAAGAGATTATTGAGCACAGTCAGTTCAATCAAGTTGGACCTCTTCTAGTTAGCACAAGCGAAGAGCGAGCGATGGCAAGTGAGGTGCAGGAGGGGTTGATTCCAGCCTTCCAGAATGTCAATCCGATCGTGTCCACGAATGCACAAGATAAGCTGGAGTTGGAGGAAGACCTCAGGCAGATGGGTTGCGAGGGGTTTCTGGCTCGTCCGTGGAATCTGAAGGACGAGGAGATGGTGGTGGAGTTGCTGGATGACCAGACCAACGAATGGAAGGGGACAGTCCGGGCGCTGCCTAGAGAGTGGAACGCGGCGATGTGGCGCAAGGTGTATGCGTTCAAGTAAGGTGGAGACGTGACGGCCACCCGGACGGACAAGTTCTACCTTGGTAAGTTCCGGAGACCCACGAACCCAAAGACGGCTTCACGGTGACAAAATGCATTTCAATTAGGCATCGAAGGTTGCTCCAGTTTATGATGGCAATCCTAAACCCAGATAGGCCGAGTAGAATTACGGTCACCATAGCCAACACCATTTTTGGTGCGCTATCAAGAGACATGAGGATAGATTGGGGATTAGTGATGCGGGACCAGATGTTTAAAATGGTGAATGGGATTGGGAAGTCGAAACCCTCCCCCATTTCACCATTCCTGTTTCACTTGTATCATTCACTAGACCTCTTGAGGGAGAATGAGGGAGAATCCTATGGGGTGGGGGCAACCATGATAGAATACAACATAGAGAATCCTGAGGCAGATAGGGATCAGGATGATGATGTCTCCGAGGGAAAAGGTCAGGATGAGCAACAGGGGGAAATCCAGGAGAGAAAGGAGGAGCCAGAGGTAGGGGGAGATAGTCTACTACTAGAGCATCCCGTAGTTGCAGGAGGGACCCAAGCAGTCGATCCGGTCTAGGGACAGGATCCCTTGATGAAGGTCATTCAGAACCTGGATGACTTTAGGAGGCACCACTTGGAGGAGAGGAAGGTGTTGCAGGGAGTGTGCAGAGCCCTGGGCAATGTTCCGCCCTCCAAGGTCATGGAGAACTTGGGAGAATTGATCCGGGAGGCACATGAGGGTTGGGACAAGGAAGAAGTAACCCGGCTAACCAACCAGGTCTCAGCCCTAAAGAAGGAGCTTCATCAGAAGCAAGAGGAGCTAGACGAGGAGAAGTGGCTCTCTACTCAGGCCCGGAACACTCTCGAAGAAATCTGGGAGTTCATTACTCATCCGGGCGAGGTCGTCAACAAGGCCATGCTTTTCGACAAGAAGGTGTTGGAGGCAGGCAAGATGGTAGGCCCTCAGCTGCTCACGATGCTGGTAGCCTACAACAAGAAGATGGAGGCGGCACTGGAGAAGTGGCGAGCGGTCGTCACTAAAGTCCAGACAAGCCCTGTTCCGGTCTCGAGATCGGAAGAGCAGAAGGTGGAGGTGGAGCAGCCAAAGACGCAGCCCCCACCAACTGCAGTCGCAGAGGAGGCCGAAGTGATCGAGACTGCGAAGGAGGAAGAGAGGAGGTCTAAAGTCGTGACGGAGGAACCCGTTCAACAGGCCAGGAGTGAAGAACCTAGGGCATCAGAGCCCGAGAAGACCAAGGGATCGGAACCGGAGTCATGTGTACTACGGGAGGTTGCTAGAGGGACGTCGCCCCCACGGAGGGAGACCAAGTTCGTAGACTTGGTCGGCGACTCCCCAAGTAAGTCATCACCAACGGTCATTGTGCAGTAGAGGACTGGGGAGGTGGTGAAGACAACGATCCAGATCCGGGTCGCCAAGCAAAGGGCCAGTCCGGATTACCGAGAAGGTGAAGGAGCAGACCCCACAGAGCAAGGCAGTCCATCATCCGCCCATCACCATATTGTTCAAAAGGAAGATCACGGAGACCCCCACGGTGAAGCGGAAGGCCTGGGTAGAAGAAGAGGAGGAGGAGGACTCGGAGGAGGAGACCGACTCCGGTGATGAGTCGGACCAGTACTCTGACGTGGACCAGATACTAGCGGAGACTAAGAAGAGTCGGGCCAAGGCGCGGGGTAAGGCCAAGCCAAAACCCAAACCAGTCAAGATGTACCGGTCTCCGGCCGGAAAGAAGCAGCCAGCCAGGAAAGGCGCCTCGCCTATCAAGCAGCCGAGGAAGTAGGGAGCATTGATAGCAGATAGATAGGAAAGGCGGCTAACCTTTAGCCAAAGCAGGATATATTTAGAGTAGAAGTTTTTGAACTTAGACCGAATCCGGATTTATAGGATCTGAGATCCTATTTTGTTGGTATTTTTGGAGTTTTGTGGAAGTCAACCCATCTAAGTTGTAGAGGAATGTCACATGGCATTCTCTGAGGTTGGTGTTGATTCCATCTATACTTTTAGGTGTACTCGTAGTTTAGTATTTAAACCCGGTTTGTAATTGAATCCGGGCGTGCATTATGTTATCTTACTTTCACAAGTTTTTGTTGCAAATACAAGTCAGAACCTTTCTGATTCACTCTGAAGTGGACTGTGTACGTGGGACCTTGTCAAAGTCTTATCGCGATAGTTAGGATTGCAGCTTTGTGTGGATGAGTGTGTGCTCGGATGCTTAGTTTATCCGGTCTCTGGACTTAAAGTGAATTCGGTTTTGATAGGGAATTTATGTGAGATCTCACAGTGTTTTCCGGAACAGGTCTAGGGAGTAATCAACTGAGATAGACACTTGTAGAGTCTGGGTTTGAGATTGGGAGCGTCCGGCCAAATGCCAACTGAAAGGTGATCCGGTCTCTTTAGAAGAAAGAAGGACTAACGAGGAAATTCAGCTCTCTTACACAAGCTACTGCCCTTGTTCTGCCAGGACTTAGACTAACTGGGTAATCTGTCGTTGTAGTATTTGTTAGGACTAGGCAAGAGTGCTTGCGTGACCTGCTGGGCCGGATCAGTTCCGGTCTAGTTGTGAAGTATTCCAGTCTGTTTAGGATTAGTTCATTTTTCTTTACAGTGGAACTTCTAACACTTTAAAACTCGAAGGGTAGGAGTCAGCTTCCTTCCTAAACGCCCAAACGAGCAGATCCCTCTTGTTACAAAGGTTAAACCTACACTTGGTTACTTATTTAGGGACTAGACCAGCATCTTAGTATCCAGTCTCCATTCCCATATTCAGAAAGAGTAAATAAGAAAAACTCTAAATATAATGGTATAGCTAGAGAGGAAACTCTCTGAAGTCAGAGGATTGATTCCTAATCTGGTCCAAAGTAAATTCTAGGAAACTCATAGACCGGGTCCGGATCATTCTTTGCTTGGGTTTTGTTGTGGTAACCACTAACGTATTCCGGTCTTTCGTCAACTTCCGACCAAATCCTTTGGGAACGATACACGAGTCACTTTAAGGCTATTTTAGTACATTCTAATGCCTTAGAGAAGGAATTGTGCTTTCCTGTGCTACGACACTAAGCCTCAGTTGTTCTAAGATTTTTGATCTTATTGTTTCAGTTGATTTTTGATTTGTCGCACCTCTCTTCGGAGCAATATCGCTGCATGTCGTCCTGGCCACTTCGCATTCGCTTCTTCTAGTATTGACGGAATTGGAATTGGAGTTTTCTCATTGCTTCACAATCATTTCGCTGTAGGTGGATACTTAGCCTACCTGGTGGAGATTCGTGTTGTTAGTCTTTCTTAATTTGTTTTTGTTGCGTCCCGTCTTTGCATCGCAGCAAATCGTTTTAGCTTCTCTCTCGATTAAGTGTCACATTGTGGGATTTCATTCTTTTTGTGTTCGTGGTTTTTGAGCTAAAGACATGTTTTAGGTGATAGATTTTAGGTGACATCCAATGTAGCAACTCATGTTTTTATGTCAACAATGATGTCCGCCATAACATCTTGATGTTATGGCGGACATCATTGTTGACATAAAAACATGAGTTGCTACATTGGATGTCACCTAGAATCCATCACCTAAAACATGAGTTTCTTATAGTGTCCATAACTCCTTGCATACTAACATTCATCAAAACTTTCATCTCATTTATTAAAATGGAATGATTCAAATCTTTCTATGTATATATAAATCTAGAAAATAAGTTTCAAATTTTAGTTTTCAAAGAAAATGACTTTTTAATTTGCATGAATTACCCTGTTGAGAAAAAAACTATGTATTATACAATAATTCTTTAACCATGTACTAGGGATACTATTTTGTGAGCATATGAGCTTAAGAGCTTTTGAACCTTTAATTTTTGGTGAAATTTTTAGTGATTTTTAGGATGTGGGCCTATTATTGTGCTTTAAAAAATTTAGGATTTTTATAGCCAGTAACCCCCTTACGAGATTTGAAATTTGTGAATTTCGAAACTCTTGTTTTTAGAACAAAAAAATTTCATTTTCATTTTTTTTTTCAATTCTCTTCTTATTTTCCAAATTTTTTTTGCAACTTTGTCATGCTCCAAAATCCTTCTTGAGTGTGAAACATCCACCCATGCATCTTGAAATCATGAATGTCTGTCGTTGAGTGTCCGGGGTGTGGGGAAGTGGTGGTCGTTTTCGAGTTTTTGACTCAGAGGTTACTTTCTTTGCCCGCATTGTTTCAAGCTCGATGCAAGTGTATGTAAGTTAAAGGTGTGTGTATTGTGTTGAATCATGTTTTGGATCTTCTTGAATTGTGTTTTGTTTCCATGTTTGGGCGGAGACGTATACTAAGGAAGTTCACCATGGTGGCTTATGAGCCGCTCATGATCATCGAGGTTTTTAACCATACTACTCTAATTTCAATGATTTTTTCCATGGTGATTGTGTTTGTGTTTGGTACTAATTTTTTTTCTTTGGCAGAAACATTATGACGACGGTGTCAAGCTTCTGTCCCTCATTGGCATGATCAGAGGCCTTGCGGTGGGTCTCAACAACATAATCTTGGACCAATACACGAAACAAATGGAGAGCAAGCTCGCCTCGTTGGAGACCAAGATGGATACCAAGTTTGGTGTGGCGGAGAGTAAGCTCGCCTTATTGGAGACCAAGATGGATAGCATGTTGCTTATTGTCACGGATTCCAAACAAGATTAGGTTGTTCTAAAAGTGGATTATCGGTAATTGAGTGATATGGCTAATTGTCTGTCATGATATTCAAAAGTTGAGATTGTTTGTGGAAGTTTAGAAGTGTTTGTTGTAGTTTTATTTTTAAACAAATTGTCAAATGGAGAATTAGTTGTTGTGTGAGCAATTCATCTTGAATGGATTAAATTGTATTTTGTTAATGCACTAAGATCAAGACAATAACTAATTGTAATCAAATTTGTGAGTGAGTTGCCATGTGTGATTCTAAGAGAGCATCAATTACATGAAAATCAAGTTGTTTGTTGGAGCAAATTGCAAGATCGACAATTTATCAAGAGTTTGAATGGACTAGTGGGTGCAACTTTGAATTGCTACTTGAGCAATTCTACAACCTTTTCATAAACTAGGGAGTTTTTCTATATTAATATTTCAGTTAAATGTGTCGTTTGGTGAACACAATTCAATTAACAAATTGTCTAGAATATTGATTATAAAATAATTTATAGTGTATAGAAATTAATTTGTATAAACAATTTGAAATAAACTTGGTGTCTTTGAAAACTTGGTCATAAATCTGAAAGTTATTTGTAATAAGTCTTATTTGGAAAATCGATGGCTAGGAATTTGAATTTTGCCAATAAATAATTAATAAGAACTCATATAGGCAAATTGTTTAGCAATTAGAACTATGCCATTTGTGATGAATTCAATTAGCCATTTGTCAAGCAACGACGCTAGTTTGTGAGCCTAAAAGCATGAGCTTGCAAGCAATGAGCGTAGGTTTTGTGAGCCCAGAGAATTAACCAAAAAAAACTGTGAATTTTTTAAGCCAAGAGAAAAAAAAATAAAGTCATTTAAAAAAATCTATTTATAGTAAAATTTCAGCTTTATGATCATGGACCTATGACCATGGACCTATGACCGTGGAAATGTGGTTAATGTATTTTAAAATTTCAAATCCTACTATCTCTAAAGGGCCTCTCAATACCTTCCAAAAAAAATTTAAATTTTTGAATTTTTTTTGAGGTTCAAAATCCAGAATCTAACAAGGGTTTTTTGAGGGTGATGGAGTCGTGAAAAATTTTTATTTTTTATTTTTTTTTTAATGACTTTATCACCCTGAAATCCTTCTCTCGGTACCGAGAGAAGGTTTTTGAGGGTGAAAAGTCGCAACAAAAATGAACTAGTAACAAAGTCGGAAAAAAAAAATTGAAAAAAAATGAAAAAAAAAGTTCTGAGAGCTCCAAAGCCCTCTACCTCCAAACCCCTTTCAATAGCAAGAGGGATTTTGGAGGGTGATGGAGTTGCAAAAAAAATTTGAAAAATAAAAAAAGGACTGGAAAAAAAATTGAAAAAAATTGAAAATTTTTTTTTTGAAAAAAAAAGTTTTGAAAGTCACAAATTTCAAATCTCATGAGGGGGATACTAGATATAAAATCCCAAAATTCTTAAAGCACGGTAATAGGTCCATGCCCTAAAAATCACTAAAAATTTCACCAAAAATTCTAGGCTCACAAGCTCACAGGCTCATGGGCTGGCTCACAAAATAGCATCCCTGTTTGTTGAGTGATTTAATAAATTTGTGGTGAATTCCATGTCTATGGCTATAGGATCATTGGAATCTAAAATTGTGACAAATTACTTTGGGTTTGGTATTTGAAGAACTCAACAATTAATATAGTTGTTTGATAAATTTGTTGACAAATTGCTTTCTAATCATTGAAAGATGGACAAATTGCTATTGATATTAGAAAGTATCCTAAGTTATAAAATCAATTAACCATTTGACATGGACTTGGGTAGAAGTGCAAAAATGGTGACAAATGCATAAACACTCATACCTTGCAATATATAACTTGTTGCAATGATTACATCAGATAGTGCATGTATAAGACAAATTGCCACATACACTTGACAAATTGCTATTGCCCCATTTAGCACAATAGACAAGACCGGGACAACACTCATATAGTCATATGTGTATAGCATTATTAATTAACGAACTGACCACCAAATTATTTCCTCAGAATAACAATGAATCTTTAAATTGCCCATCAAATAGCCTTATTTTATGAAATTAGTTAGTATATTTCAATCCATTCTAATTTGTGTGTGACTTTAGCTACAATATGTTAGACTATTTGACTATTCCCTAGTTATTGAACCCCTATACTATAGTCCTAAGTTTTGTGGGAAATAGACAAAATCTAGACTACAAAATATTACTAGTGCTGTAAGTTTTATCATATTAATCCCTAAAGGTTTTTTACTATGTTTTCACCAAAATCACTTCAAAACTGTCATTTCTTAGACAACTACTACATTTTAAGAAAAAAACCATTTTTAGACAAAAATAACCATAGGATCTCTTATAATATAAGTTTAAAAAGATGTGAAAAAAATTTCAGCAATTTCTGTTTTGTAGATTGCAAGATATTAGTGTTTGAAGCAACAAAAATTATTTTTTTACTATTGCAAAAATCTGGGCAGGTGCACTTTAGAAGACCATATTTGCATGGAAAATGTCCAAAATGATTGTAACTCCTTGGATTCATTCTTCAAGTAAATTTGGCTCCATGCTTGAAAATTTTCAGATCATTGGAAATTGTACAATATATAGGAAAAAAATAGTAAGTAGACAGAAATAGAAAATGAGCCAAAATACTAAATTATTAACAATTTATTTATAGAATTGAATGAAGACAATATCAAAGATAGAAATGTTGTCTCAAACAATATACACCCACCATTATTTTTTTTTCAAAAATAATAAAAATTGAATTAAATAAAGAATTCTAAACTTTTTTTTGTAGTGTAGAGATTCTATAACTAGCCACAAACTACCTGAAACTAAAAATCCTCATAACTTGTTACTCATTAATCAAAATAGAATGATTCAAAGCTTTCCACTTAGATAAGAAATTAAAGAAACTAATTTCAAGTTTTAATTTCTTAAGAAAATAATTTTTATAGAAGTTTTTTTTGTTGCCCAGTCTGCCTATTGAACAAAGGAAACAACATATCATGTCATGACTTTTTAACTTGTAGTCAAAAGTTATGAAAATTGTTGGCCTTAAACCTACTCCTTGGGCACATGTTGTGTGAAAATTTCAAAGAAAAAAAATAAAAATTCCATCTGCAGTGAGCTACTCCAAATTGTTATTTTGCTAAAAAACACAGTTTGGTCCTTTATAGGTTAATGATAACTATTTCAACATGATGTATAGATTGTATGTAATAAGACCATATATTGAAGTGTAGTCCAATCAATATTTTTTGACCATAAATCTTTAGCAAATTTCCAAAGAGAGAGACAAAGACAAAGGCTTGTATATATCATGCCTAAAAAGGGAGAATAATGCAAATGGCATGGAAGTTTTGTCTTTGGAAAATTTATACATTTGTCAATTCATAAATTTTGAAGTTTTTTTTAATTATTTTTGTATGAGAAAAAGAAGGTTTGACCTATTGCAATAAACTTCAATTAGTAGGCAATTAAATGCATATTCGATGAAAGAAATTGAATTTAAATTGTCAAAGACCAAAGTCATTTAATTTGTTGAAAGGACAAGGTAAAATTCAAAACAATTGGGGCTTTAAGATTTGATGGCTTCAAATAAGAAATTTCCAATAGTTTCAATTTGGTATTGACAATTTAACATTCTACAATGATTTCATCTCTTAAATTTTGATGAAATCTATACGTATAAATAGGTTGTTTGTTTTGTTTGATATCTAACAAATTATTAGGTATTGAATGACATTCTTGGTATTGCTTGAAAGTGCTTTGTAAGGAGGGATACTTGGACTTTGTTTCGTAGCATTTGCGTCTTGTCATGCCCCTTTTTCCTTGGGATGCCTAAAGTGCCTTAGTGGGCAAGGGAGACCTTAGGGGTGACTTTCCAAGCATTGCAATAGACTAAGAAGGGAGAAATGGAGACTCTTGATCAAACAAGGCACAATAGTATCTTGGATCTAAAGAATTTGGATAGTGTCATACATGTTTGAAAAGCTCTTAAGAAGATGCTTTCAATTGCTTGAAAAACGTTTGATTTAAACTTGCAAAATAAAAAGTTTTAGCCATTCAAAGTTGATTGTGTCCCGATGGCACCAAGACAATTGAGGGCTACGAGTAAGGGGTTCCCAATGAATTATTCAAAGAAGTATGGCATGTAGCATATCATTAGAAATTTATGAATATAGAGAAGGTAGAATGGCAAGCATTATGAGGTTCTAAGCCATGAGCCAAAAGTTATAGCCAAAAGAAGAATTGTGGTCACTAAAAGTAACCCTTTTTTTTGACAAGTTTAGATTTTTTGGAACGAATTTTTTGTGATATCTATAATGACATTTAGCTATTTTTATGTTTCCATGATGTTCATAAGATATTATTTTTGACATGAAAATAGTTAGATGTCAACATAAATATCACAAAAAATCTACTCTAAAACATCCAAGCTTGTCAAAGAAATACAGGTTTCTTCTAGTGGGTGAAGGCATGATGCTTCCTCCTATAAATCCAAATCTTTGAAGGGTCATAACTTTGTAGGAACTTATTTAAATGACATATATGAATAGTCTATTGGCATCTATTTATTACGTAAATGTCTAAAATGAACTTGCAAGTTGGATTTGGAGCTTTGAACATAAAATTATGATGTTTAAAAGTTTGAAAGTCAAAATAGTGAGGTAACTTGGTGATTTCAATTAGAAATGGGTGGTCTTCCAAAATCCAAATAGGCTTGGGGAGTTCCTTCATTATACAAGGGGATCTACCGAAGTCCATAAAAAGTACCATAGGAGGGGTTGGTCTCCATATTCACTCCTCTTTGAAACCTTGATGAGTCCCAGTGACTCAAGGTTGGTGATGAACCTTCACCATTGCTTTAAGAATCCATTTGACACCTATGTGTGTGTTCTATGGTACTAGTTGGGTGGAGTCCCACTCCTTACTAGGCCTCCTTGGTTGTATTCCAAGTTGTCAGTGTTGGTTTACCATAGTTTGAGAATAGGAAATGTAAAATGGGCTAGCATGGAGTGGGTAATACTCAAATGCGATTAGGACTAAAATGCATAGTACTATCATTGATCTTTGTATAATAAGATGGAAGTTCTTTCTCATGTTACTAAGTGATATGCCCGGTGTTACAAAGGGAGTGTGTGTAGTAGTCTCAATGACTAGGATTTGGCAGAATGAAATGGAAATGCAGACTAATGTAAGTTGTGTATACTTAGCATGTGCATTATTAAAGAGTTGGTGATCCAATTGATGTTGTACATAAGCAGTTTGTAGAGAATCCATTGAGCTCTAAAGGCCTTCTAAATGTTATTTAGTATTGTAAGGTGTCATTTAGGTTGCAATAGATCTACAATGTAGAAGTTTGCATTATTGAATTTCAAAGTTTCTATGGATTCAACAACTAAATTAAGTTGTCCTTTATTTTGAAAGAAAACTAAAACATTACATGTCCAAACACTACAAAATAAAGCCCTTGCAACCCTTTGTATATAGAGTTTTCTATTTGCATCAAGAACACAACCTCTTATATTGCAACAAAGCCCTTTGCACTCCTTTATGCAAAAAAGATAATGAATGTCAAAGTTTTTGTAAACTAAAAAATTTAACAAATTACATTTAATTTATTTTGGTTGTAGCAACGGCAAAGGGTGCATTAGTTTTGATGAAATTAGAAGGATTGACTCTATAACCATCTAATCTATTCCAAATAATCTTGTTATGTTACCTTTCTTTTGTAACTAATTTTGAGTGAAATTTATATTGTTTCATTTTCAAAAATGAAATCATGTCATAAGAATTTCATATTTATTAATGATGATCTAAAATTACCTTGATTTTTAAAAAGAGAATGTAGAAATGATTTATATCATACACAAAATTAGCTAAAAAAAATCTGAAAATTTCAGAATAGTGTAATCTACTTTTTCATATCATTTTATAAGTAGAATAAATAGAAATTCAATAGATTATAGTAATAGGTCCAATATTCAAATTGTATAAATTATTTATTTGTTGGAATTTTGGAGTTTGCGAATTGGAGTGAAGACTAGACTTCATTACCTCTATAAATGGAATCCAATTCAAAAAAGATTACTTTATGGATAAAATTCAAATTTAGTGTAAAGAGCTTGAAGTTGGCAAATGTTCTACAGATTTGTCTATGGTATACAATCCAAATTCATATAGAAATATGCATGCATTAGTGATTAATTTTTTCAACATATAATAAGTGGAAAGAACAAATGGACCATCCAAAAAAAATAGGATGAAATTTTTTTTTATTTGCATCTTATATTGAGCTTCTATTGCTATCCAAAAGTTAAGATATCTAATTCCTCAAGTTCATTACAATTATCTTTGGAACACCAAATTAGTCACTATAAAAATCATTCTTTTTGGTATGATGTGAATCAATTACTTAAAATGAACACCACTAAAAACACTTGTTGGAGATCAAATTACTTTGCAAGATCTCTTTTGTTCACCCAAACATTCCAAAGATGAACATTTGCAATTCTTACAAAGAGGGATTCTTTGTACTTCATTGGCTAACACTTTGAGGGTGCTACATCATTACAAAGGTAAAATGATTTCAAATCGACTAACATTTTGAGGTTGCTATGTCATTACAAGGTTAAAGTGATTTGAAGAAGGACACTATAATTGGGTAAACAAATCATGGACAAAAGAGAGAATTAGGCACAAACCACTCAAAGTTTACACTGCTTGAAGATAACTATGATAAAGAAGAAACACCCATTCTTGAAATCAATGTGTCCTTTGCAGTGGACTGCAGACTTACCTAATTGTGTTAGTAGAGTTCCTTTAATGTATTTGCCACATGCTTAATTCTAATTGGCTAACGTATTTCAAGGACACATAAATATATGTTTGGTTCAATGCTAATTATAGCAGGGTTTAGTTTTGGGTGCACCTATTGCATTGTTTCAGTGTTCTAGGGAGCCAAAACTTTGAAAAATCAAAAAAATTACATACTTGAGTTATTTGTAAAGTCCCGCCCACTTTGGGCATGACTTTTTTTGAAGTTGAAAAGGCAACTATAGTTGAAGTGTCAAACTTTTTTGCAAGATACTTATGTCACATGACTTCAAAAGTGGGGACCAAACTTTTTTAGGCACCATTTTGATGGAAAAATAAGTTTGATACCCACTTTTATTTCGACTTTTTTAACTCAACCAGCTTTTTCACAAAACTCATGGGTTTAAACCCCGATTTAGTGTACTTTACAAATAACTCAATTGTATCCAAAAAATCTATTTTTTTCATTAATACTCATGATTTTCACTCGCTAATACTGGAAAATATCATTTTCAGAAAAATCTGCCTCCAACTATGCTGTATTCCTTATTCGGACAGTTTTGGGTGATATTGTGATTGTAACAAAAAGAACGTCAATGACAACAACAAACAGACACACACACCCACGGCGCGTGTAAGTTAGAGCTACAAGTACAAGTGCCGCGGCAACCGAGGTCGGGCTATGGCATGCAACGGCGTCGCCATGGGCGTGGTGATCCCGACATCCTCCGTCATATCCACATCCTCCGCCTTCACCCCCTCCGGCAATTCCCACTCAAACGCTTGCACCAAGCTCCCCACAAACAAGCCCACCTGCAACACGCCCATAGTCGCCGCCGGGCAAATCCTCCGCCCCGTCCCGAACGGCAGCAGCTCCTCACACTGTCCAAACACATCCACCTGCCTCCCTACAAACCGCTCATGGCCTTCCACGAACCGCTCCGGAAGAAAACAGTCGGGATCCTCCCACACGCGGGCGTCGCGACCGATCGCGTACACGTTCACGAACAGACGGGTGCCGGAGGGCACCACGTACCCGGCTACATTACAAGCTTGGGTGGATTCTCGGGGAACCAAGAGAGGGACAGGGGGGTGCAACCGAAAAGTCTCCTTGACAACGGCATCCAAGTATTTCAAATTGGGAAGGTCGGACTCCGCAACTGTACGCTCCCGACCCACCACTGTGTCGAGCTCGGTTCGCAAGTTCGCCATGATCGCGGGGTCTTTCAAGAGGTGCGCCATCGTCCATTCCATGACGACCACCTGCGTGTCGGTGCCGCCAACGAATGCGTCCTGGAGCAGGGGCACATGGGATCCATCAGTTTTTGATTGATTTCATTGTTGGAAGGTTCAGAGATGAGATTGGGATTTGAGAAATGTGAGTGAGCTAAGGGGGAAGATTAGGGTTGAATGAATGTTGAGAGAGAGTCTGCAGTAGGGGCTATATTCACTATACATTACATTGAATTCTCCATTGACCATGCAGGTGAACTTTGATTTATGGTGAGTGTGTCAACACTCAATGTATAGAGATTTAGGTGTCGGGATTTGATTTTTAGCGTGACATAGACTAAATGTGCAAAATTCTAGACAAAACAAGTCTCTAGATTGTTGTAGGGAAAGGCTCAAAGTTCACTTGTATGGTCAATGGAACCTCTCCTTGCTGTATGGTGATTGAAGACCTGACAGTACTTGTTGAGTGAATTGAATGATATACTAGACAGAATAATGGATCTCGTTGGTTGTGGCTTTCTCCGAGGGATTTGAGAACAGTCATTTGACCTTGATGATTGTTGCGGATCCATCTACTTCATTTTTTAGCATATTAATTGAATGCTGAACTCATTGATTAGGGTTTTAGGTTTATGTGGATGCACGTCAGAAGGGGTAGTAATGGATTCTCTCCTGGAATGTTGTGAATTCTTACCCAAACCACGCCTCTGATATTGGCCTCCGTCACGGGAACATCCCCTCCTTTCTCTTCCTCTGTAAGCAGAACATCCACCACGTCCACGTCCACATACGATTCTCCCAATTCTTTTCTCTGCGACCGCCGTTCCTTCAAAATTATGGTGAGGATGTTTTGAAACCGGGGGTACAAGATTTTGGTGCGCTTCTCGAAGCCGCCCAGATCAAACCATTTCAAGAAAGGAAAGCAATCGGCTGGAAAGATACTCCCAAACAGGTGCAACATCTCTTCCATCACGTACTTGAACTCTTTGGCCTCCTCACTGTCCTCTCCCTCGTCCGAACAGTATCGCTTACTCATAAGCATTTGTGAAGTAATATTTGTGGTTAGAATCGACAGCTTCCCTCTTACTTCCAAAGGGCGGTTGGCATGCTTGGTGGACTGCTCGAAGATGGATCTCAGAGTGCAATTCAGCTCTTGTATTCGCACTGGTTGCCATTTCTGAAGACGCGTGGGAGACAGTACTTCCATGTTGAATATTTTCCGAAGCTTTTTCCAGGATGGGTTCATGGACTGGAAAACAATACCTGGACTTTTCAAGAAGCGGCGAATGAAGTTAAACAACAGGCACACATGGCCGACTCATAGCAAGCTGCACAATGAATGATGTCTACAGAAAAACCCTAAATTCTCAACAGATGTGCCCGGATTCAAATCCATTCGAACGTTGCATCACCAGCGCCAGATACTCCCATCAAATGCAGTTCTCAAGAAGGCCCCAAGTCTATGCAAGCTCTTCATAAACTAAACAGCAAGACCTACCTTACAATTAACTCAGGCAGCTGAGCAGCAATGGCTCTTCAAAAGGCTCTTTAGTGCGGGAATTATTCAAGAGACGGCGTATTTTGTAAGACATGAATTTTTCCGCAAAAACTTGCTACCAGAACTAAAATTTACAGGAGACGATTAGTTTGTGTCTTGGGGAGGATGACAAACTTACAACTAATGTACTCAAGCGCCTCACAAAATGCCGAAAATGACTGAGAATGGTACCTTTTTTGTTCGTAACGAGGAGATCCAGGATAATGAGCTTCGGGCGCTCGGAGAATGTCAGATCGTGGTTTCTGAAGACCTCCTTGGCATGCTCTGGAGATGAAACAATCAGCGTGTCTTGGGATCCAAGCTTCAGGTACATCACAGGGCCATACTTCTGCGAAAGCTGTGCCATAGACTCATGCGCCTTGGGTCCCAGAAGGTGAAGGTGTCCAAGTAATGGAATTCCACGAGGGGATGGTGGTAGTTTTCTGCTTCAACGGAACAAATTCGTTAGCAAAAGAATTTGAATTACAAGAGTCACGGCAACGTCGTTCAGATCTCTACTAAGTTGTAGTTTTCTCACCAACCAACCTCCCACACAATCAAGAAAACCTCGTCCATATTGGAAGAAACTTGGTAAACCAGCCTATGACAGCCGCAATGACTGGTTTGCTCTGTTGTCATTCAGTTGAAAATAATTAGATTTTGTTCCACATGAAGACAAATGTGAGAAATGAGAGCAATTGAAATTTTTTTTTTTGACAATGTAAAAATTTGTTATGAAATTCAAAGCAAGCTACTGAAATGGCCCAAAAGAGTCTCTAAACTACCCCCAAACTAACAATAAGTGTATCCATAATGGTCATTTGACTCACTTGAAGTAGTCACAAAATATATATCTTAACTTGGCCACAACATGAAGGCCTAAAAAAAGTCGCTTCTTGTGATGAATTTACACTTTTAAAGGTGAAAGGTCCTATTGTAGTCACTAATCACCATCATCCAAGATATTGATTGTGGCCACTAACTCAACCTAATGTAACCCAAATCTCATTTTTTGAAAAAAAGTGTGTCATAGATTAGATACATGGCTTTCATGGATCATTCATAAGGTGTCTGATGGGTCTTTTGCCTGTCACAGGCCGGTTTTGCCGCACTTGAACTAAGTCAGGTCAGAACTAATCAAGCTCCCATCATATCCGGTATCAATTGTAACAGTTTTATTACTCTGTGATTACATCAAGGCAAACTAGCTTGAAGGCCAGTTTAAACCAGAACCACTTCCATGGACACTGTTACGAAAATTGTGATGATCACCCTGACTCCCAGAACTCAATTTGAAGGCCACGAGGAGAGCTGGGATATAAGAAGTTCAAGAACGTCCCAACAAGCGAATAAGAACTATAATCTGAAGAAGCAACTGCCTCAGACGAACACACAATCATGCATTTCTAATGGTTTGAACACCACAGCACACTTCATTCGCAATGAAAAATCTGAATACCAACCTGCCAGACACCCAGTTGCGCAGAATGAGCGCTGGAATAACGGAGAGCACCACAATCAACACCAGCGTCCAGTTCAATCCCAGCTTCGATTTTTCCAATTCCTCGCGCGCATAGTCCAACAATACCCCTGCGTTCGATCTCAAGGTGCTCATCCGCGGATTGTCCCGTAGGGACGACACAAAGCTGTCGAAAAACGACGCCATGCCGGGTGGGTTGCCAATCGAATTTCCAAGCTACGTCGCGTTACAAGTCAAGACGACCTCTCCTTCTTCGAATTCATCCCACAGAATTCCCACGAGCTCGCCAACCCCGAATTCATCCTAGCTAACCCTGTTGCTCGCCAACTCAGGTTTATCACCGGCTGTCAGGCTCATACCACTGCCGAAACAAATGCAACCCAAGCCTGAACAAAATGGTTATATTCCTGATCGATTCTCTTGATGACTCGCGCTCTTGAATCCTGAAAAAGGGTACCGCTCGGATTGAATCTTTTTTTCACTAGGAATGATTCTTACGTCATGTGTGCGCAAGCATCCTCCACTTTTGTCCCATCAGAATTATTAAATCGATCCTCCGTCGGAATCAAATCAAAAGAGTTGCCTGGATCTTCGGTTTCCGCGAACCAAAGAAGCACCTGCAGATTGGTGAAGACTCTTCACACATACTTGCAGCGAGATATGATTGTAGCCAGATTCTCTGGACAGAAGTCATAATCGCGACAGGAGGAGCACTTAATAAATGAATTAGTTCCTGCCTAGGCGGGCAGGAATACCGCGATGCTATCATGTGGGAACAACCCTTTTTTAGAAATGTATGATTTAGAACTTTGACTAAAATCTTGTCTTCTTATCGGCACAAATCTCTTCCACTGGCTGGACCATTTCCAATTTGCTTCATCTGACTACCCCAAGCGTGTTTTTTCATTCCATTTTCAGCCTTTCGTCTACACTAGTTTCGGGCTTCCGGCTTCGAAACAAAATCATGAATTGCCCAACTCGGGCTCGGAAAAGATGACGAAAAAGGCCCTGTGGCATGTGGGGGAAACGCAGGGGAAACAGTACTGAAATCATGAGCTGAAGATAACTTGCTTACCTTGAAGGAGCGGCTCCTATGCGGCCTCTCCAAGTTCCGGATACGGCGTTCAGTTGACATGGCGCATCATCCAGGGAGGACGACGTCAGCTGACGCGAGTCAACCGGCCGTGTCTTCTGACGTCACCGGCTTGCCGCACCCGGTAAAACTCACTCGAAAATCTCAAATCCGGCAGCACTTCATTAACCCCTAAGAGCATCCCCACCGCATGGGTCAGAATTTGACTCAAAATCAGGCCCTCCGCAGGGCAGATGATAATGACCCATCCCGGCCTGAGTTGGAGAGCCCCATTGCTGAACAGTGCAAGCAACCCTCTAAGAGATGTTTTTTTTTTTTTTAATCAATTTTTGAGATCGTTTTGCCTTGAATTAAAACCCAAAAACATTGGACTTTTTTTTTCCTTCAAGGTCTCATTCTTTTTCCTTTAAGAGATCTCAAAATATTTTGAATTTGCAATGGGACAAGGCTCCTTATATCCCCGTGGGGTGGAGGGAGGTGCTCCAACCCATGTGGGATATATGAACTCCAACTAATTTGAATTAGGAATTCAAATTTTGAATTTCAAAAACCAAAAAAACTTTGAATTTTCAAAATTCAAAATTTGAATTCCTAATTCCAACTAGTTGGAATTCATATATTTCACATGGGTTGGAGCACCTCCCTCCGCCCCATGGGCATATAAGGAGCCTTGCTCCATTGCATACTCACTTCTTCCTACATACACTTCATAGTGAATGTAAGGAGGCATAAATTTCCATGAGAAGTGGAATTCCCTACATCCTCTTGGGGTGGAGGGAGGAGTCCCAATCCATGTAGGATAAAAGAGATTATGAGCTCATCTTTTTTTGAGATAAGAATTGTCTCATTTTTGTACATGAAATTGTTTGTAAGCATTTAATTTTTAAAAGAAAAAAAAATTGAAATTGGAAGGTCAACAGAAATCAAGCTTAGAAGGTAGGGTGCAATTATAGAAAAAACAAAAAACGTTTTTAAAATGTAATTTTTATTTTTTAATTTAAATATAAAATATCTTTGTAATCGCCAATCTCAGGTGGAACTAGTAGAGCCCCATTAGATTTCTAAAAAACAGAAAAAAAATTGTAATTACACTAATGCAATTTAGCCTTATAGCCCTTGCAGGCCTAAAATTTCTCATAATGTACTATCCCTTTTTATTCACATTGTAGTTTGATGTCTGGAGCAAAAAAAAGAATAATATGAATGAAGATAAAATATTCATTGACAAAATTTGTGTCTCATAGTCAATCATTTGTCGAGAACATTGCCTTGCCGTTTAGAGGGTTTGATTCAATGTTTTTTTTAGTGATTTAGCTTTTTCGAAGTACTGACGATAATTTTCGATGAATTTTGACTGAAGTGGCTACTTCTGTTCATTGTAGGAGGAAACTTATTTTGCTAAACAAATGCATATGAGTGAATTTTGGCTATACATCAATTTTGATGATAAAACAAAAGTGGCAAGATATCCATCTTTGTACTAGATGTAAGCTAATGAGAATTGAAAATGTGATCTAATGATTAAGATCTAGCCACTTTGTTTGGAATATATGGCTATAATGAGAAAAATATAGGTGATTATAAACTTGTGCATATCAAATTTAGTGGCAATGTTATCTTTTGGCAAGAAGCTAGATGCTAAAATACAATTAGTGGACAATGAAATTAGGTGAAAAATACAATTTCTACTCCTTAAATTCCTATAGTAAAATCAAAGTATATGGATGATCGGTGAATTTTGGCGATTTTTAGCCAATAAAAAAAACAGTAGTTTGATTTGCTAAGGGTAGGCCTAAAGCATCCCTATTGAGGGTCATCCAGTGGGACAACTATTCCACATCAAAGCCCGAGCCAAAGAGCTTCGTAGTGAATGAGCGGGAATGCTCTTAAACTAACATAATTAAACTAACATAATTACACCAACATAGTTTGCACATTCACAAAATAGATGCACAGTGGTCAACCTTGATTGTAACTTTTAATATAACCACTTTGATATTTGACTTCAACAAATAAAATAAAGATTAGCAAATTTTCTTTCAATTTCACCTTGAAATTTTGAAGAAATAGAAAAACTTAAAGAAATATTGCAATTGCCAATTCTATATGTCAAATCCTCCAAAATGCAATAAATTGTGTTTTTCATTCATGTTTATTCTTTTTCAAATGTATGTTGAATTTAAATTATAAAATTAAGTTCTTTAATTTTAATTTTCATTCATTGTAAAAACTTTAGATTATTTTAATATATATATTAAAATTGATATAATTTTTTCTATCATTGATTTTTTAAAATCATAGTAATTTGATTTCTCCATCAAATTTTCAAAAAAACAGCATAAATAGGAAATGCATCTGTCTACTAGTTTAAAATTTTAAAACTCTATACATTAATTCAATAAAAGGATAAATTTGGTTTCATTGCCAAAGTTGACTTCAAGGTCTTCAGTGTGGTTGTTTGGAGTGTCAAATATAAATCAACCAATTAATTTTTCTTACACTTATGCTCATTGCTATTTGTACATCTTGAGAAAAATAAAAATCACAACCATATATATTGTAAGAAATTAGTGCTTGAAGTGAAGTAAGACTTTTTATTAGGCATCTTGCTATACTAAGTCATTAGACTTTTCTTTCTTTTGATTTAAGAAAATTAGACAAGATAACATTGAAGAATTGAATTGGGAATTCAAGAAAAAAATTAGAAGAAAAAATAAAATTTGCTTTGCATTCATTTGAAAATTAAGTAGTTGTAATGTTGAAATAAAAAATCTCCATTTTATATTTTTATTTTGTTCAAAATATATCAAACTTAAATTAATGACTTTCAAATTTATTTTAGTATAGAGAATCTATAACTCCTTGTATACTAACACTTATCAAAACTTTCATCTCATTGATCAAAATGGAATGATTCAAATCTTTCTATATATATATAAATTTAGAAAATAACTTTCAAATTTTAGTTTTCAAAGAAAATGACTTTTTAATTTGCACGGATTACCCTGTTGAGAAAAAGACTACGTATTATACAATAATTCTTTAATTGTGTACTAGGGATACTATTTTGTGAGCTTAAGAGCTTGTGAACCTTCAATTTTTGGTGGAATTTTTAGTGGTTATTAGGATGTGGGCCTATTACTGTGCTTAAAGAATTTAGGATTTTTTAGCTAGTAACTGCCTTATGTGATTTGAAATTTGTGTATTTCAAAATTCTTGTTTTCAGAACAAAAAAATTTCATTTTCAATTTTTTTCAATTCCTTTCTAATTTTCCAAGTTTTTTTTGCACCACTGTCATGCACCAAAATTCGTCGTGATGACAAAAAGTCCTATAGAGGTGGAGGGGCATAGAGCTCTAAAAAAAAGATTTATTGCAAATTTTTTTTTACAATTATGTCACTATTTTACTGTTTTTGCGACTTTATCACCTTTACAAAATTTTCTTGGGACCAAGAGAATTATTCAAGGTCGACAAAGTTTTGAGGGAAAAAAACCACAAGAATTTTTTTTTAATTTATTGCAACTCTTTGACCTCAAAAAATCCTTTCCTGTACTAAGAGATCAATTGGGGGTGAATGGAGTTGTGAAAACAAAATTACAAATTTAAAAACAAAATATATATATATATATATATATATATATATATATATATATATATATAATTCTTTGCAACTCTTTTACCTCAGAAAATCTTTTTCGGTACTCAAAGATCCTTTATTAGATTTGTGATTTTGGACCTCAATAAAAAAATTTCGAAAATTAAAAATAGAAATATTAGGATTTGAAATTTTAAAATATGCTAACAACACTTTCGCGGTCATAGGTTTACAATTTTAGGGCTGAAATTTTATTATAAATAGAGTTTTTGAAAAATGACTTTACTTTTTTTTCTTTTGGCCTAGAAAATTTAATGCTCTCAATTCATTGTCTTACGCTCACAATTCACAAGTACATACTTTTAGGCTCACAAACTATTGTCATTGACCATGTACTAAGGTTAATTTTTTCATTACAGTCTTAATGGAAGCAAATCCACTACTGGCCAGTCAAATTATAGTGGTGGTATATATTTGTAAAGATTTATTTAGAGTAATTAAATTTTTATAAGAATTCTTAGTTGTGTATTTTAGAACCCCCTAATTATTGGTAAGTATTAATTATCAAATTTTGTATAAGTTGTCAAAAGTCAAAAGTTTATATTAATATCTTTGAAGGTATTGAAACGTATATAAAGAGGTGGAAATATAAAAGTCGTGATTTGGAAAATCCTCAAATTAGTTTCATTAGGCGAACGTTAAATTGGTCCCACAAAACCTATGCAATGGGTTGGCTTTACCACAAAGGTGGATGTTGAATTTTTTTTAATATTTTCGACAATTTTTTTTTTCAAATTTTGAGTTCATATTTGGAATCAAAGATTTCAAATTAGAAGGGGGGAGGGGTAATACACAACCTAAAAACCCAACACAAACATAAACCCCAAAATCCTATCAACCCCTAATAAAACAAGTTTTACCTCGTTGGAAGGGTTTTGTGGGATTGATTTAATGTCTAGTGTTCCATTAAGCTATTAAGCTTTAGAGCAAGACAAACTATTAATCTTGAGTCATAAAGCGCGTGAAATATTCTCTAGGTGAAATCAATTGTCAAGTTTGAATTTTTATTTTCCAACTCACACACTTTTTGTCAAGTGTAAAGGTATACTAGATATTTATCAAGCTTATATAATATAAAAACAAGCTTAAATTGAAAATCTTTAAAAAAAAATAAGGAAAAGGAAAAGAGACAGACTTTAGTTGTAGTGTGCTTTTTCAAATAAACAAAAACTGATGTAGTGTGTGAAACTATTGGGGCCCGATGCATCCTGAAATGATGAGTTGGATGTAAGTTAGTTCTCAAAGGGAGATTTGAGTGTCTGGTTTGGGGAAGTGGGGTTGTTTACGAGTTTTCGATTGAGGGTCATTTTCATCCGCGTGCAAGCTCGATGCAAGTGTATGTAAAGGTGTGTTTTGAACCTTGTTTTTCATCGTGTTGAATCGTGTTTTCTTTTGTCCCTATGGCTATGGCGGGAAACGTGCGATGCTAAAAAAGTTCACCACAGGCGGCTTACGAACCGTTAGTAACCATCGAGGTTTTCCAATGACAATAATCTCATTTCAATTGTTTTTTGTATTTTGATTGTGTTTGGTTTAACAAGTTTTGTTCTTTGTGGTAGAAGCACTACGGCGGCATCAAGCTCTTCTCTCTCGTTGGGGTGATTGGAGGACTAGCGGTGGCTTCCAACAGCGTAATCTTGGACCAATACACAAAACGAATGGAGATGACGCTGGCCTCGTTGGAGACCAAGATGGACACCAAGCTGGCCTCGTTGGAGAGTAAGATGAACACCAAGTTTGGTGCGGTGGAGAGCAATCTGGCCTCGTTGGAGAGCAAGATGGACACCATGTTGCTTATTGTCACAGATTTCAAAGAGGACCAGGTTGCTCTAAAAGCGGATTACCAGAGCTAAGAACGAAGGTTGACCATGCCGTGGAGGCCAAGAAGAAGTAGCTAGGATTTATGAGCGGCAAGTTTGACCGTTTCCTAGAGGCAAAGTAGCTAGGGTTTAGAGGATGTCGTAAAACCCTGGAACTTTGGAAGTGCATTAATAAATGTTCTAAGCCTCAATTGTTCTGAGATTTTTGATCTTATTGTTTCAATTGATTTTTGATTTGTCGCACCTCTCTTCGAAGCAGCATCGCTGCATGTCGTCATGGCCGCTTCGCATTCGCTTCCTCTAGTATTGACGGAATTGGAATCGGAGTTTTCTCATTGCTTTACAATCATTTCGCTGTAGGTGGATACTTAGCCTACCTGGTGGAGATTCGTGTTGTTAGTCTTTCTTAATTTGTTTTTGTTGCGTCTCGTCTTTGCATCGCAGCAAATCGTTTTAGCTTCTCTAGTTCTCTCTTGATTGAGCGTCACATTGTGGGATTTCATTCTTTCTGTGTTCGTGGTTTTTGACCTAAAGACATGTTTTAGGTGATAGATTTTAGGTGACATCTAATGTAGCAACTCATGTTTTTATGTCAACAATGATGTCCGCCATAACATCTTGATGTTATGGCGGACATCATTGTTGATATAAAAACATGAGTTGCTACATTGGATGTCACCTAGAATCCATCACCTAAAACATGAGTTTCTTATAGTGTCCATAACTTCTTGCATACTAACATTCATCAAAACTTTCATCTCATTCATCAAAATGGAATGATTCAAATCTTTCTATGTATATATAAATCTAGAAAATAAGTTTCAAATTTTAGTTTTCAAAGAAAATGACTTTTTAATTTGCATGAATTACCCTGTTGAGAAAAAAACTATGTATTATACAATAATTCTTTAACCATGTACTAGGGATACTATTTTGTGAGCATGTGAGCTTAAGAGCTTTTGAATCTTTAATTTTTGGTGAAATTTTTAGTGATTTTTAGGATGTAGGCCTATTATTGTGCTTTAAAAAATTTAGGATTTTTATAGCCAGTAACCCCCTTACGAGATTTGAAATTTGTGAATTTCGAAACTCTTGTTTTCAGAACAAAAAAATTTCATTTTCATTTTTTTTTTCAATTCTCTTCTTATTTTCCAAATTTTTTTTGCAACTTTGTCATGCTTCAAAATCCCTCTTGAGTGTGAAACACCCACCCATGCATCTTGAAATCATGAATGTCTGTCGTTGAGTGTCTGGAGTGTGGGGAAGTGGTGGTCGTTTTCGAGTTTTTGACTCAGAGGCTACTTTCTTTGCCCGCATTGTTTCAAGCTCGATGCAAGTGTATGTAAGTTAAAGGTGTGTGTATTGTGTTGAATCATGTTTTGGATCTTCTTGAATTGTGTTTTGTTTCCATGTTTGGGCGGAGACGTATACTAAGGAAGTTCACCATGGTGGCTTATGAGCCGCTCATGACCATCGAGGTTTTTAACCATACTACTCTAATTTCAATGATTTTTTCCATGGTGATTGTGTTTGTGTTTGGTACTAATTTTTTTTCTTTGGCAAAAACATTACGACGACGGCGTCAATGTAGACTTTTTGTACAATTTTCTGTAAAGATGAAAAAACAACATGTACATGAGAAAAAATCTGAGGCCAATAGAGGGCCCTTTTAGCTACAGTGAAATGTGCAATTATAGGGGATTAAATTTTCTTTTAAACTAAATTAAAAATTAAAAATTAATTATATATATAATTTTTTAAATTATAACATTTTTATAATCTGAAATCTAATGGGGCACATGAGCTAATTGCTCACCTTATAAATTCTTTGACTACTTTTTGGGCTAATTTTTTTCTTAATTGCACACCTACATGCATCTTGGAGGCCCTTTGATTTTTTTCATGACAAAAATGTGGATTTGAGGAGGTGGGTGGTTTTAGAGCTTGAGTGGATTTCAAGCCTCTTAGTTTATTGAGTTTGTTAGCAACCTCAAGAAAAACTCAAACCAAATTGTTTTGTAATTTTCTAATACTTTGGTGATGTATTGAAATCCTCAAAGTCAAAAGCATAGCATTAGGAAGAAATTGAGCTCTCAAAGGAGTTGTTTCCCTTTCAAACTTAAATCCCATAGTTGTCAATATATTTGGTAGACTATGTAGAGCACTAGAAGGATGGAAGAGGAAGATTTAGAATCAAAGGTTTGGACCTTATTTAATAAGAATAAGGGACCTTGCAAGAAAGGGTGAACAATTTCTTAGTCACAATTGAAACCATTCTCTTGTTGTTTGCTGTAACTTTTGAAGCACAAGTCCAATGAACATGAATTTTTTTATTGAATATGTTTAACTTTATAATAATCAGACCCTTTTTTTTAAATTAATAAAATTACTTTTATATATAAAAAATATTTTTGTTAATTTGTCACAAGTTGAGGTTTAGGGGTTTCCACTACGTTATGAGTCTCCAAATTTAATGATATAGAGCTCAAACTTTCATGGTCTACATGCACAATAGGAAAGCATGTATCTAGCAAAGGAAATTTGAAAATATATTATTTTATGTCCTCCACATGAGTACAAAGAGTACTCCCATTGTGCTCAATTTTTGAACATTGAAGATGGTTTTTAGATCATTCTTTTGATGAAATCTCATCACCATCAACTCTTTCCAAATGGAAAATTTCTAGTTTTTTCTTAAATTTTTTTTCCTATTTATTATAAATTAAAATGTGAAATAATAGTGAAAGTGACTATTTTCATGAGATTTTGCACTTTTCTAGTTCACCTACTTAGAGAATTTTTCTATGCTTTTCATTCTTAGGATACCTTCTTATATACACATACACACACAAATATTTTTTACTTTTAAAAAAAATTATTTTTCTAATCCTAGAATACTTCCAAAGCAAAAAATGAGTATAGTAAAAAACATTATACTTTTCGAGCGCCCTTTCTTGCAATGACCCATAAATTTTTTCAAGAAAAGGACCTTTAAGATACAAAAGAGGTCAAATTTGGTGATTTGAAGAGTACTTTTTTGATATGTTCACATGTCTTAGCATTAGTAAATTTCTTTGTGTACAAATTTGTCTTCTAAGTGTAATTTGTATTTTGTGATTAAATTTGTTAATGTACTCACAACATTTTATGAAATGAATTGAAAGACCTAAAGTGTGAGTACATTGAGGTACCTTTAGAGCCTCAATAAGACATGACTAAGGTTCTAGAAGTACCTAAATTTACCTTTACTTTTGATTCTCATTGTCTTCCCATTTTTTTTGGTTTCAAAGATGTTGTCATGGTTTTTGGAGAGTGTCACTGTGGTACTTTAATATGTAGGTGTTTCTATTGTTGTTTGATTTATGGATTGTTTTTTTTCATATATTATAATATAGATACTCATCAAAGGCACAACCAATGAAGGATATCTACTTTTCGATTGTACCACATCTGCATGTGAGTATTCAATTTAATAATTGTATATTTTAATTTTGATTTTCAAAATGTATCATTGAACTAATATACTTGATGTATTTCTTGTTGTGACACAAATTGCTACATTGTGATTTTAATTGTAGACAGTTGCAAAGACATCTTTGACACCTTCTTCCAACCCAAGAAGAAGGCTACTCTAGCTACGGTGAGAGCTCAATCAAATGAACCAATGCTATGACAATTGTTGCATGACAAGATCTAGATGTTGTGCTAGTGGTGCCAAAGAAATTTGCTTTGAAGTAAAAAATTAGTAAGTAAGTTTGCCTAATTTTTATTTGTTTGCATGATGATTTTTATATTTCAAAAATCTAACATTGTATCATATCCTCTTGTAGTCGTAGAGGATTGATGTCAACAAATGTAATGATGGAAAAAAATTCTCTTTAGTCTAGAAAAGTCTTTTTATCTTCTAGTATATGCCAACACTATAAGAAAACCGCGTTTTCGGTGTTGTTTCAGAAAAAACATGTTGTGTTTTTTGAGACGTCACGTGTTTTGCAAAAACATCTTTAAAATGTTGATGCTTTTTGTGATGTCACAAAAAACAATTGAAAAATAAGTAGATGTCACCGTAGACAGATATATCTTTAATGATGTTTAAAAAAACAAATTAATGTTTTTCGTGACATCCAAAAAAACATAGATTGCCACATCAGCAAAAAACTTATTTTGATTATGAAGAAGTTAGTAAAAATTTCTTTGGTCAGTGGTAAAATTTTGACTTAAAGTAAAAAAGTAGGAAAAAGGTAGCCACATGGCATATTTTTCCAAAAGAAAAGGAATGGATGGATGATTTTGATGTATAAAATGGATGAAAACAAATGGTCTTTATACAAGTGCAGTGGTAGGAAGAGAGACAATCCATATGGAATATGCAAATGAACAATTGGATTTAAAATTAAATGTCAAGAAAAACATCAGGATGTCACAAAAAACATCAACATGTTCAAAAAAACATGGACATGTCAAAAAAAACGTCGGTATGTTCAATGGTCAAATTACCACATTTTAATTATCCCATACCTTTTGTCTCACCATGGACTGAGAATGGAGATAAGTATAATCCCCCTCCCCCTTCATTTTCATTAACTTTTAATGAAGTAATTTCTTTATTTTGCCTTCAAAAATTCTCTAAAAGGTAAATGGTAAGTTTCCTTCAATTTTTGTTGAATTCAATAATTTTGTTTATTCATTTTATTTTCAATTAATTTTAAATATTCTTTTTCTAACTTGGCCTTGTAGGTACAGTATGTTCTTAGTGATGTTTAATTTGATGTTACGGAAAACATTTAACTTGATGTTTGAGAGAACACCATTAAAATTTTCAAATGACACAAAAAGTGTACTGACAAAGCATGCCACGTCAGCACATTTTGGGTCCACGTCAATAAATTTCAAGATTTTCCACGTCAGAAATTCAAGGGGTCCACGTCAGCTTCTGAGGGGTCCACGTCAACACATTGTCAGGTCCACGTCATTTTGGGGGGCAGTTTGGACTTGGATGAAAAAATTTCCCGCGTGGCAGTACCTGACAAAAAAATTGCTTATGTGGATAGCCTCACCCCTCCAAGTGGAGTCTTCTAAACTATTTGGAAGACTTTGTTGAATGTGATGTCAAAAAAAAGAAAAAGCAGAAATCGAATGCGTCAAATGAAATTTGGGCACGTTTTTTGCACGTTTTTTCTAACGGATTTTAGAGGACATCCACTTTAATCAAAATCGTGTCTGGATTAACGTAGTGACATGTTTTTTTTAACGTTATAAAAAATGCCTGTTTCTTAAAGTGCAAGCAAATGTCATTGATGTTTGCAAATTTTAGTTGCTTTAACCTATAAACACTAAAAAGGTATTTATGTTTTGAATGTTCTAGGTTTTATAGATGGGTTAGCATCTGAGGGTATATAGACCTCAAAGTTAGATATGATTGAAGATTTTGCAATGGAATCTATAGCAACTTTAGTTCAAGAAATTGACAAACCTCACCAATCAAACTATTTTGTATTGATTTTGATTATGATAAGATTTGTGTGTCTTATAGCTACATCTTAGACAAAGTTTTTTTTTTTACATTTTTGCATCATGTAATTTCTATCAAAATCAACTACATATGGTTGTTATAAAAATTATTTTCAAAAAATGCTTGCAAATACCTCAAAATTTCCAAAAATAAATTCAAATGTATAGAACTTCAAGATTTCCTAAACCCATGGTTATAGGTTCTTCATTCATTTTTTCTTCAAAAAGATTTTCCTACTTACAAGTTCACAAGCTTACCAGCTCATGCTCAAAGACTTGCCAAATAGAAATGCTATTATAGTTACCACATTTATTAAAAAAATTCAATATCTTTTCATTAGGAGTTGAAAAGTAATTTGAAAGAAATAATGGAAACCTTTAGGCTTCAATTAATTTTGAGACAATGCCTAAGGTTGGACCACCCATTTCCAACCAACACTCCATATCCAACTTTTAGATTGAGTTTTTTCCAACCAAAGCTAGAATAGATTTTCAACCAAAGGTTGGACTAAATTTTTTGTGTTTTTTCAAGGTTGGAACTAATGTGTTCATGACACATGTCCCAAAGTAGTGAGGAAGAAAGTAGGAAGGAATGAGCATGAAAGTAGTTCTTAAATGATCACAATTAGAAGAATCTACAAATTTACTATAGGGCTAGAGTTTTTTTTGCCTTTCAACATTTAAAGGAATTTCAATTCAATTGATAAAATTACCAAAGTCTTTGCAATCCTTATCATTCCTATCATTTTACTTCCAAAAATATTTTCTTCAAGCTTATACTACTCTAGATCATGTCTATAATTGCTTATTTGATATGTTGTGGGTTGCTTGACCTTATAAAAATTTGAATTTGAATTAAAAAAAAATATGACATATGGGAACGTCCAATTTGATTCTATAGGATTTGAATCTTAGGCAACGTTGTCTATTGGTCAATATATATTATACAACTCCAAAATCTAAGAACAATGAGTTTATAATTACTAAAACTTCTATGTCAATTAAATTTTAGAGGTTGTTAACCTTCTAAAGTTTGGCCTATAATGATTTCTTAAAACTTTGTAGTAATACCTATGAATGTGTTTTTCTCAAATTGAGAGATGTGAATATTTAAATATGTGATTACATGTCTTCTATTAGTTGTAAAAAGTTCAAATAACTTTGGAAAAAATTAAAATTATCATGAGTTTTTAAATAAAAAGTAAAATAATTTGTATCAAATGCAATTGATACTCAAATTCTTGAAAGTCTGTCTAAATTTATATTATAGTGTCAAACATCATCAAGTAGATTTTTTTTATAATCTTGAAAAGCTTTGAAGAAAGATATATTCATATTTAATGTCTTAGGATATTTTCATTAAGGAAGTACATCTTCAAAGCATTTTTTCATGTGCCAATTTAACCCCTAAAGGACTAACACGGTTTTGACAATGGAGGTTTTCAATCAATTCTACCACTTTGATATTTTTTTGCACATAGATGTAAATAAATTTTTTAATTTTAACCGTACAAAAGTAAAGATTACTATATCTAGTATGCATAGAATTAAGTGTAGAAAATTTTAACCCTTAGATCTTAAAATTATAACAATTTTTAATGATCAACTTCACAAGCAAAAAACACAATTTTTGGAGAAAAAAATTTATAAATAGATGAATAAAGATTTTTTAACCCCTTAGAAAAATTTATTTGGAGTTCAAAGAAAATTTAGTATTTTTATATTAAAAATTTTGGAAAATAAAAAACTCCCTCAAATTTGTACACATTTTCAAACATGAGGACTAGAAAGTCAAATCTAAGCAAATCTGATCCTACAAAATTCTTAAAATTTTATGTATGGATAAATTTTTGAAATTAAACAACCAATGTTATTATCATATTGTTTGGAACATCTCAAAAAAATTTGGAATCATTTTAATTATTTTCTATTGTTAATTACACTAGATTGAATCTTTTATTTTTTAAATTGTTAAAAACAAAAAGTTGAATTTTTTTTCAAATGTTTTTGTTTGTCAGGATTATGGAATAGAAATCTGTAAGAAAATGTTTTTTTTTCCATTTCTACTACTCTTTTCATGAAAAAAAACATTATGTTTGCTCCCTTTTCCTACTAGACTACATTCTTGACTACATTTCCTAAATGAATTTTTAACTACTTCTTACATTCAAAATGAGAAAATTGGAAAATGAAAAAAGTATGTAAACTTCTTTTTCTACAAGATCTTAGCTTACAAAATATTGAGATTTGTTTCACCGTTCCGAGAAATTGCCATTGAAAACTTTGAAGAGGACACATTGTGTCCTCTTAGTCCTTTAGGGGTTAAATAAGAAAAATTGTAGAAAAACTTTGGACAAATAAGAACATCACAACATTTGGACCACAAAATCATTAGAGTCATTTGCATAAGTTTTCATAGATTTCAAAATTGTCATAATTAATAGGCAAATTAGATTTCTTTTTCAACAAAATGTTGAATATCTTGTATTAGAAGTAGTAGACTTGCATAAAATCAAATATTTCAAAATTTTGAAGGATTTATTAATAATTTAGTCAAATTTATTAGTGAGAAAATTCTTTCATACAAGTGCAAAATTTTCAAAGCTCTTTAGAGAAGAGAATGAGAATTCATTTCAAAATTTTATAATAAGAATTTCATGAGTTTTAAAATTTTTATTGACTGAAAAAATATTCACTCAAATATGACCCTGAATATTTATAATTTTCATAATTCCTTCTAAAATCATTAGAAAAATCATCTTAAATAATAAGGAGTACGTAAATACATTGCATAGTCTTTAAGTTTTCTACAATCTTGAGTAATTTTTTAGAACTATTTATGAAAAAAATAGGTATTTAGATCTATAGTTTAGTTAGTGCTATTTTATTCAATAAAATTTTAAATTTCTTGAAATTCTTGCTACAAATTCTAAATGAAATTTTCATTTCACATACTGAAGAATCTTTAAGAAATTTTATTTATAATAAAAATAAATAATTTTTTATAAAGAAAATTTCACTAATAAATTTGATTAAATTTTGAAATGTTTTATTTGAGTCTCAACATGTCCAAATTTTAGTGGAAATCTCTAATTCTTCAACAAGTTGTGGCAAATTTTGAAAACATTATAGAAATCTAAAGTGCTTGTTGATCGAAGCTTGTTTTTATGTACATTGGACTCATGTCATGTTTTTAATAGTATAAGAGTTGTGGTTAAAAAAAGGGGATTCAAAATAGAACATGATGAAGGTCAAATATTGATAGTAGAAAATGAATTGGAAATTTATGCATATTTATAATTGAATGAACAGTTCTATTATTGGAGGTTGTATATTAAGTATATTGAATAATAAGTTGAAAAGGATATGTAAAAATGGCTTAGAAACACAATGAAACCAAATATAGGTTGTAATATTGTTAACAATGTCAATGATTATGTCTTAAGATGGATTGCAAAACAAAAGTTTGAAAATTTAGGCAACACACTAAACAACAACAAAATCTTTTGTCTATTTCTTCGACAATATTTAAGAGCAAGGTTGAAAAGTGAAGCAAGTGAAATTATATAAAAATCAAAATTTGAAAAAAAAGGCAATCAATATTTTCAATCATTTTGTAAACATCAATATAAAATATCCACAATGACAACTTTAGGTAAAATAAAGTAAAATAAAAAAACTTAAAATTCTTCAATGAAATTATGGAATAATAAATAATAAATATTTTTATATATTTCTCAAAGTTTTAACAATGAATTGGTAAAGATTCTTATTCAACCATATTCAACAATTTTTATTTGAAAAGTTCAGAATTTACTTAAAGTTTGTTTGTTAGGATTTTATTAATGACTTTAAAAAGGAACTCTATATTTACAATTTAAAAATCAATATGTAGTATTATTTATGTATTTTTTCAAAATAAAAAAATGGGACTTTTCAAGAATAAAGACTTAAAATACAAAAATTGATTATTATTTACTATATTTTCAAAAAATTTAAAACTTAATCTAATCAAATCAATTTCAAAGAATAGTTTATCAACAATTATAAAAATTTCCTTTCTCTTTCTGAAATTCACTTTAATGCAACTTATTAAAAAATTCAATTAACTTTTACATTAGTTTTATTATCCAACAGACATATGAAACACAAAATTTGGTTTGATTTTAAAGCAACAAGCACATTACAAATATATTTGTAAAGCATATTGATTACTGATATTTTCTTTGAAATATTTTAAAGGTGAATTGTATAAAAATTTAACAACATATGAGTTGGAATATTTATATCAAAATGAACCCAAAAGAATTAATTAAAGATACAAAGTCTTTGCGGCCTCATCTAGCTCCTCCTTCCACCAACTTTAGTAGTAACAAAAAAAACATTTCCAATGAATATGAACATCAAGCTTTTATGATCAAGTAAAGAAAAAAAATCTATTAATATAAATTCAAACTTGTTGTTTGATTTTATATAATGAAATAAAAAATATAATATTTAAAAGCCTAATATTTCCATATAAATACGAATTTATATCCTAATATTAAATTTTACAAATCTATTTGAAAATTTCTTTAGAAACTTTTATTAATTCTTGAAAGATATGTTTATATGCTCTACAATTAAAGAAAAAAAAATTGTATAGATGCAATAGATAAGAAGTATATAAAGTTAAATTTGTTTCTAAGATAGTAGTCCTTTTGCATTTGTATTTAGTCAAATTTGATATTCACATAAATTAGACCAAAAATATTCATTTATACAAATCAATACAAGAATTTAATCTATTATTTAAATGTGAGTGCAAGGCCATTTTTTATAGGGTTCATCCTGTTTTGAACAAACCTTGATGGGATAGATAGAATAATTTTACATTAAATATTTTTTGAGTTCATTTAGTGTATTTGGATTTTCTTAACATTATATTACTTTTGATGCCATATATATATATATATATATATATATGTATATTTTAAAATCCATTAAAACCATGTACAATATTTAGAAAACAAGATGAAGATTTGGAAGGATTGGGAGAAAGTGTACAACGGTTGGGAAATATGGGCAAATCAATTAATGAAGAATTAGTTGATCAGGTTTTGAAATAAGCTTAAATTTAAGAAAAATTACAATTATAGTTTGTTAAAGGCAAATAAGTATATGTGTTTTTCTATATGATCATGCTTTTGCAATTTTGACCAAAATTGCTATGAAAACTTCTATAATATATAAGAAGATCAAAACACTATAAGCTACCAATACCAAAGAACTTATTATAAAATACTAAATTTAATTAATTTAATTTACTTTTGAACATTGTCTTTGCTTAGGAGCGACTTATAGTTGATGTAGAATATGATATTGACTCAACAACTACTCGCCTTGATTTTGTACATGTATAATTGATAATTTCATATTTTATTTGAAGTTTTTTTTAAGATGAAAGTAATTTAATAGTAAATGTAATAATTTAATAATATTTAATTGCATGTAGTTTGGCTATAGGATATTTAATTACACTTGAATAATATCTTGTTGTATAATTAAAATTTTATCTTATATATTTTACTCTGTTTTCACTAATATTTTCAATAAAAATTAATAAATTATGTAGAAAAAATTGGAATTAATGATTGTCAAGGCTGGAAGCAATAAACAAATATTTATGATAGTCTTTCTCATTGTTTTGTTGATTGTTTTGATTATACTTGTATTTTACACATAGAACATTGGTATTTTTTAAAATTTCAAAACTTGTATCTTAAAATTCTTAAGATCACATATAGACAATGCTTGAATTTGTATTTATTTGCATTATATACTTGTTCTTATTTATAATATTGTATTTTAATATTAACTATTTATGTTGTATAAAAATCCAACACTATTGCTATACATTGCCATGTTTAACAATATTAAAACAAGATATAGGAAAGTTTGAGATTTGATTTATATAAGCTAACTAACATCGATCAATACTAGCATTTACTCACTACAAACAATGCCCCTTGACTATTGACCAAACTATCAATAAATTTGATTATAAAATGGGATGGCTTATACTTCTTGGACACTCTATAAGATAAATCAATGACATGATGCAAATGGAACATTGTTGTATGTATAAGCTAGCTTTGTTCTTCTAATTTGTACATCTACTAAGTGCCTTTGGATTTTGGGTGAGGCATAGTTTTAGCCTTTCAAATGTAAAGGATTTACACTCTTGTAACAAAATAAAAATAGGAAACAATCCTATCTAAATGCTTTGAACAGAAGTTCACAAAGACATCCAAGTGGTTGCCAAAGGTTGTCATTTGTTTTGTAAACAAAGTTGTTTCAAATATATGAGAACAATCTTTGAGCTAAGTCTCTTTTCAAAAAGGTGGATGAGCCCCCCACCCAATTGCAACGACTACTCTTGTACACTAGATCGACCAACCCAAGCCGTGGTTTCTTGGTCTCTGCCCCGGACCCAATTCAGCTCACAATCAAATTGATTAGAAAAAGTGAGTAGATAATGAGTGAAGATTCTTCTGTTTGACAAAAAAAGACGGGAAAAATTAGGATGAGAGAGCTAACAAAATGCTCAACAGATGACGCTCCAGTTGAACTGTCACTGCCTAGTGTAATGTCTATCAATTGCGGATTTGAAGCCCTCAGTGTAAATCGTGTTCTTGAACATCATCTGAAACAGCCACAGAAACGCAGAGGTTCAATTCGAAGAAACAAAAATGAAAAGCCTCGGTCAAAATGCACAGGAACACCAATGGCAGCACTGTATTACAGTGCGACGCAAGAGGACAGAAGCAAGTGGATCTAAGGTCTTACTAGTACGCTTTCTAGGTCTGGCGTTAGCCTGCGTCTTATTGCAGCATCGATTGAATCTGCCACAATCCGCTTCTTCTCCTCTTCTATGGTCAAGGAATCAACGCCCGCGACAGCAGCAGCAACAGCATTTTCCAAAATAGAGCTCACTACGGTGCCTATGTCCACTCTAGCCACGTCTTTTGCCTTGGACACCGCTGCTTTGGGTTTCTCGGCGGAGACACTTGGAGACTGCTTCGCAACTGGTGCTACAGCAGGTGCTGGAAACATGAAATTTCTTGTCAGCCAATTGTAAATGAATAAACCCTACTAGAGCAACCAAAAAAATTTCCGACCATGAGCACGTTTCATTGCATATTCCAGTAAACTTCTGGTATTAGCGGACAGAGCACATGCGAAAATGAAAGTTGCCAATCAACCCTAACCTAGACTCGATGACGTTCATTGAAGAGACACCATCATAATCGAAGCAAAAGCTATTTCTTTCTGCTTAGTCAACATGAATATATCCCTTCAAAAGCAGAACGCTTTCTATTACCAATTAGGAGTATCCAAGAAATGTGCTGCTATCCTGTATATAAAAACTGCAATCATATGCATGAGCAAGTGTCTATACAGACAATAGCCTTATGCAAATCAACTACATAATGTTACAAAAGGAGCAATAGAAACAGGAACACAATCTTTGAGTTACAATACCAACTGAGAAAGCAACTAAAACAGAGGGGGAACTATCTCAAGAAATGATCAGATGAGTTCACAGCAACTGAATGATTTTAAATATTTTTGTACCTTTCGATCCTGCAGATCCTTCTGGAGTTTCTACTTCTTTAGGCGCCTCTTTTGGTACCAGATATGCTAGATCGGGCGGCTGATCCTTGCCAACCACTACTACGGCCTGCAGCTCGACACGTACTCAGAACAATTAATTGCTTCCGTAACTTCATTCAATCATTACCACTTAAACAACACTTTCCAAACGATAAGCAGAAGACTTCAGGTTCGTACCTCTAGGTCGACATATGAAGGTTCCCTACCAATCGCCTTCAAAAATTTGTCCAAATCTTCTGTAGTAAGAGCTGAACAGAAACCACACACAAAAAACAAAAACACTGTTAAATTAAAAATACACTAACATAAAACTCAATAGCATTCATTCTACAACAGCTGCAAAACCTTGATAAAGCAATTTGTTCCTGAAACAGACCTGTACTGGCGCTATTGGTGAGAGGATGAAAAAACGTCCTTGATTGCTTCTGAAATCCAATATCCAGTAGTAAAGAGACAGACCTGAAAGGCACAAGGACTACAATGTAAGCATCTGAACATGACAAGTTGAGGATTGACTGAAAACATCCATTATGCCAATGAAGGACAAATAGTACTCTAACAGGAAAGGCATGTTCAAAAATGCTACTATAATGCACTATCATCAGAAAAGCTCACATGAAAAGTAAAGGATCACTTCACAACATGCTTATTAATTGAAAAAATCCAGTAAGTTGAATGTTTGTACCGCTTCTGCAATGAAGAAAATCCAATTAGGTAGAAAGAATGGGAATAAATAGCATGCTGATAGATCAACCGAACACACACCTTGCAGACTCGTTGATAAGAGCGAAAGGTGTAACGCACCCAAGCGGCACCTACACAGACGAGGAAAGTTTAGGATCGAATCGAAGCTCTTGCAAGGTCAAACCGCACATGGTTCACGTGTTAGGTGACCAAATGTGACATTTTAAGACTATGTTTCGCAGGCATACTCGTAACAAATGGCCCCCTTCACATCAATTTCCTCATGAGTCCGTGTAAGATCTTCATAGCTATACATGATGTTCAATCAATTCTGTTCTCCGAAGCAATTGGTTTCCAATTCATCAAGATATTAAGAAGTCACAAGAATCACAATGTTGATTGGATTGGCTGATTTAGATTTCTCGGGTATAGCACGGAACAGTCTTTCCATAATTTTGCCATCCAGTTCTTCTAACATGATGATTACGAAATTTAAAATACCTGGAGAACAGCTTGCAAGGACTCCTCTGTCGCCATGCGTATTCCACCTTTGCCTAATCCTAGCCTTACTGATAGTGCTGTTGCAAACAGTATGTAAGCTCAAGTTAGTAACCCCATCCGTCGCCATCATCAAAACAAGATCAAGAGATTTGAGACCATAAGAGCATAAAGATCTCGCGGTATTAGTCACCTTTCAAATCCACATGAGTACTGGTTAATGCTGATACTACATACAACCGATTTTTCTTATCCTGCACTCACCACAGAAACAACAAGTCTGTAAAAAGCCAAGAGCAGGACTAGCCAAATATTATGCTATGGCATTGAGCAACAAAATGCAAACCGACACAACTAGAACAAATGCACTGTCGGTCGCCCTCTCTAACTAGACAACCAAATCAAACCTCCTCACCTTCAGAAACAGATTTTTGCTGAGGCCTCCATCAAGATGTCCGACGTGCTTCGCCTGCACGCACACACGCAGACGAACAAACCAGGTCAAAATGTCTCTTAGTTTAAAGCAATTAAATTAATTAAAAGTACTCAATCGACTGCATATAGTAGCAAATGCAGTTACCAAAAAGGCGACTAACACGATGTTCACCTGCTCTTCCACAGTCATAACCACAGGATGCTCGTAAGTCTCGCACGCAACTCCATGCTCCTGCATAAAGCAAGCCGCGGGAGAAAATCAGACTCGCTCGGTCCACATTTCATTCAAAATTCAGGGGGCAACCACACGACAATGCCAGCAACCGAGAGGCAGAAAGCGAAAGAAATGAAGCAGAAAGAATCGATAGAAAAGCGCCTAAACCCTAATTAAGAAGAGAATCAAGAGGACGAGAACCTCAAGAAACGAGAGCAGAGATTCGCGAGTGTAGCTCCGAGAGTGAGACATGATGGATTTTTCTCAATGCAATGCCGATGGAAAGAATTGCGCAACGCAGGAGTGGCGAGAAGTGAGACTAATCCTCCTCCAGCTCCTTCCGCAGACTTGGGGATCGTGAGCACCTTGAATGTCCTCTAAACTAATCACTTGAATGGTGCAACTGAATTAGGTTGAAAACCCTACATGTAGGTACGTGATTGACACCTGAAATCGCGCCTCGCTGCTTCAGGATTTGTAGAATTATCGACACTAACGGTGGTGAGACAGAACTCACCCCTCGGCAACCAGCACTCGCACGCACAAGAGCGTCAGAACCCCAAAACCTTCCCAAAACCTTCCCAAAACCTTTGAGCCTCTGAGTTCCTTGCTCTACAACGAAGTCCACGATTTCGCCGAAAACTTGATTTAGGGTTTCCGAATGGTAGTTAACCCCTTCAAGATTTTTGCATATTTTTCTTACATCATTGCCGTACAAATATGATGTTTATCAAATTTGACTTGTAAGGAAGTTAGTACTTGAGCATGAGATTGGAAACACAAGAAGTTATTTGAACAAAACATCATCCCAATGTGCTTACCTATCTTCATCATTTGAAATTTATATATCTTCAAAGTATTTAGGGGTTAAAAGTTAAATTGAACCAATAGTATTTGACTGCTTGTGCGTGAACATGAAAATATGAGCATCAAAGCCTTGAGTAAATATGTATATGTATGTATGTATGTATCTCTCTCAATACATATATACATATATACACACACACATACTATCATCATTGAAGTTGTTTATAACATGACCACCTATAATCCATGTATTTATAAAATTAAATATACTATAATTATAGAAGATTTCTTTAATAAAAAAACTTATATGATAGTTGATAGGTTCACTCTTCTAGGCTCATATAATAACAACTTTTTAAGTTCAATAACTAATCTAGTTGTTGTCCTCAAAACTTGCACTTTTCAATTGGAGCCTTGTTTTTTGAATATTTGATTTGGATTTAGAAATTAAATTTTATACATTTCTAAAGTTGATGCATCTTCAAATCTAATTTAATGAAGATTTGAAATTATTGTAAATTATTAAAAAAAATGTGAAGATTGCTAATAATTTCCTAAGAATTCCAAGCTAGGAAGGTGGATGCAAACTTTGACTATTTGGCAAAATAAATGGTATAATTGTGAAAGGAACTTTAGAAACCACATCTTCACTCTTGCAAGTTTTTTTTTTTCCTTTCCATTCTCATATGAGGTTGCCTTGTACAATGATTATGAAGCACCAATTGACCATTTGAGTTGCATTGTTGAAAAATACATAGAAGTTGTTTTTTCAACATACTTGGATGTACTTCATCCATTTTTCATAACTACCACTTTAAATTCAATAAAAACATTTATAATCCACTTAGTTGATGCCCAATTCTCTTTAACATTAAAAGTGATTGAATATACCATAATAATTCAAAAAAATCCCTAAATATATACTATATTGGTCATCTAAAACATGTAGGTGTGATACTAATGATTTTAGGTGACTTTTTGAACTAAATTCACTTCATAAACACTAATCTTGATACAAAGTGCAAACATACCTTGAACCAAAAGTCCATGTCATTTTATTTTTAGAATCTACTTTAAGATTCAAGCTCTCAAGTAAATATCAAACTTCAATAATATACTCATTTCAAAGAAATTTTTAAGTTATTTATGGGAAATAAATTTGATAAGCTATATTTTCAAAGATTCAAATCAAATACAAAAAGATAGCTATGAATGTCAAAAACACATATTACAAAATATATCATTCTATCAAAATAAGTCCCACATCAAATTTAAAAACAAACAAACTATATACAACTTGGGCACAACTCCATGGTGTCATCCACAAAACCTTGATGAAATTCAACCATTGTTCACTATTAACAACAACTATTTGACCATTCATAAGCCACATTTTGGCTCCGGCGGTTACACAAGGCTCATGCCTCCCTTGTCTCAAACTACAAACCCATCTTCATCAAAAGCTGCACAAGCATCTTTGGTGCAGCTACCAGGGACTCAAGAGGAACAAGCTGAAGTATTCCTAAGAATCTGACGGAACTGTGAGAAGCAGTTGTTTACAACAACTAAGTCATGTTTTGAATTCAATATTTTACAAGAACTACAATCACGCAGTTTTGGGTTTTGCTTTGTAAGGATAATTCTGGTGAATGATCGTACTGGATACCACCAATGGGAGAGCTGCTATAGCATAACTTGACGGAGACTTCCCTTCCACCACTACTTCTAATAAAGCTGTGACGAGCAATGCTGAAACAATCACAAATCCCTGCACCCCAGTCCAAGGCAAAACGTCAGATTGTATAAACAATCCTGCAAAGTTAAATACTTCTTAAATACATAAAAATCAAGCATAATACTAATTATAATATATTCACAAAATTATACATTAAATGTCCATCACACGACAATGCTATCTACGTTGATGTCAAACAAGACACGAAGGCATGAATAATACATATGAGAGGTTCTCATGAGACATCAAGCATTGTTACATGTTAGTATTACCCTTGGTCTAACAGCAAGATTTGCAAGGCGCTTCTGTAAATATGAATAGCTATTACGATTAAAATTGGTATACAAGTATACAAAGTGTAGATGTTGATTTTGAATATATGTCGAAATTCAGGTTCGAATTTCAGAATGTAAGCATGGTACCTTCTTAATGCCCCCAGAATACTGAGTAACCAAACCCACTAGAATGCCACCAAAAGCATTCAAAACGACTGGAATCTGTCGTGCCAGAATGTAAATGCATTAGAGATCGAAACATGGTACAAGAAAAACCCGCAGTAGAAAGTTCCAGCGTAGAAGATATAAAAACTGCAGATTTGTTAGACGACGCATACATAAAATCAAGTGAAAAGGTGAAGAGCAATGCTTACAAATGTTAGTATGGTCCATCCATAAAAGAAACCACGTTTCTGTATGTTCACACCATCCGGTGACCACCACATGCTAATCAATAGAACTAAACTTCCATACGTGGACATCTCCACTGTCATCAAATATGTGCCTCTGCGTTTCACCTGCACATTTTTCAGTACATTTAAAAGCAGATGAGACCACCTTCCGGAAGTAAAAAGAGCATGCCAAACTCAGAAGTGTAACTCCAGGATGACCACAGGCTAAGCAGGTAAATGCCAGTGATTGAAAAGACAATAAATTGCACAGATTGCCTCCCTATGTTAGCGAAAGAGAGAAGAGATAAATCTACCTTCACCTATCTCCTATAGTCAATTGATTCATGAGTGAGCAATGTCGTCTTACAAGACGATTACGAAGGGTTCATCTAAGACAAACCTGAGCGGCCCACTGGCAGAGGGTGGATGCCAGACCGGAAAGCACAGATGCAGAAATGATAGGGATAATACCCAACCACAACGTTG
Source organism: Thuidium tamariscinum (assembly GCA_947034885.2). Classification (NCBI taxonomy): domain Eukaryota; kingdom Viridiplantae; phylum Streptophyta; class Bryopsida; order Hypnales; family Thuidiaceae; genus Thuidium; species Thuidium tamariscinum. The sequence goes on along the minus strand of OX344750.2, from coordinate 47,218,995 downwards.
ATTCCCACTCAAACTTCTTGCCCCGTTGATCAGGGGCAGTCTTCCCGAGACTCAGCAACATTGCTGCTATTAGTAGCAGGATCAAAGCTCCAATTTGTTGTCTAGTCTGTCTAGACCTGTCATTGAATTTCATCACATCATAGACATGTGATTAAATGACCGAACAACATTGCCTCGTCCAACATTTCTCTTTGCACCCGTGGAGAGACGATCTAACAGATAAAGCAGAAACAAATCAGGAAGAACAAAAGGACATAGTTCGGGAACAGCAGTTTGCTACTCGCAAAGCAAGATCACATTAGAGTTTACGCCTTACAAATTCTGCAAACAGATAGAACCCTAACAGGAGAAGTTTTATACCCAAGAAATAGAAACATAAACATTGCCGTGAAGACAAGTTTAGTCTGGTTCAATAGGGAAAATGTGAGCGAATCCAAGTTTCGGTAAGAGAGCTGAAGAAGAGTATTCTGTAGCGCATAAATTGCTGCTGGTGATGCAGATGCTTTCAGTGAGTCAGAAAATCTCCACTCTTTTGACAGCCTCCATAAGGTACCATCCCGAGCCATGAAAAACAGAGCGGCCGCACACTGCACCACACGATTGACGCTGCCCAATATCAGGAAGCTTAAAGACGTATAAAACCGGAACGAAAATAACCATCCTCATCGTACAGCTTAAGATTCGGCTAAGTTAAACACCCTCAAGAAACAAACAAATAGTCCTCTCTAGTGACAGAAAAGTGCTCTATGGAATCTGTCACGTCGTTGTTAGGTGAGAGAAACAGGCTCAAATTGGCTCATTCGTCTAACAATCGGATGCATATGGGACAAATAAATGCGAATGAAGCACTTGAGACATATAAAGATTGGCATATGTTACCCTGTCAATGCAAACTACACGCCTTTTCGCAATAATAAGAATCCAATAATCCAACTGGTAACCCTTGGGCAAGGTAGCTCAGTCATCATCGCTGGTAGTTAGATGCAAATTCGAGCTGAGAATACCAGACTGCAGTCCGCGTGGACACGCAAATTAGGGTTTCCACCAGCAGTCCGCGAAGCCTAATATCAACAAGTATCTCACCTACAAGAGCAGCAAGCAGGCAAGTAGCACCCCTCCAGGAGGTGGCAGCGATCATGTACCTTGACCAGTTCACATGTGAGTACCGCCGATGTCATAATCACGGATTTTCTGCCACCCCAAAACATCCAAAATCGTTAGCCCCAAAGAAATTTCGAAGTGACATGGAGGCAATGAAATCCTACTAAGCCCCATATAAACACACCACATGACCAACTTCCCGTTTCTGGCTTGCTCTTAGCCTGCAGAGTCTTCTAAAGGAGTTTGGGTCAGTTGTCTTTAGGTCTGTCGGAAGATTACGTCGGAGACCAACTAAACTAGATTGCATTTAGGGTTCAGGATTATTGCCATCAAAAGATTGCAACTCAATTGCATGTCGCCAAATCTGTCTCAATTCGTAAAGTTGCGACAGAATCTCAGTAAGTAAGCTCAATTCAGCTTCAAATTCGAACCACATCCGCACCATAGTAACCTAAGGTAGAGCACCCAGAGGCAGGACGATTCACATAATTTATGGACACTCCGTAAAGATCACGTCAACATGATGCTTGGAATGCAATTTTCTGCGACGACATATCAAGAGCAAGGGTTGTGGTTATGAAACAGAGGAGAACGAAGGGCTTTCGAGAGTACTACCCAGTGAATCGCTTGGAGATGAGGGGCTGCACTCCATACTGCAGGGTGAGCAATGCCATACAGAGAGCTGCTCGGGCTCTCTGATTGTTTCCCTGCTCCATCGACGCAACGACATCGTGATCCTTGCGCTTGGGATTGTAGTTCTCCGCTGCGGTACCCATAGCCTCCTGTCTGTCTTCTCCAAACATTCACACACACACACAGCAGACCTCTCTAAATGCTCCAAGACTGCGGACTCACTTCAGTTCCCTCTGCAGGAGTTTCTCATCCGCTGTTCTCATCACAGAATAACACTTCTTCATCCATTTCTTTCAAAACACTCCTTATGATATTGGAAAGAGCTTACGTTCAGTTACAAGAGAATTTTCCGTTGACCCAGTCATGACACCCGAGGCCAGAAACCATTGGATCTCAGTCAAGGCAGGCATCGTTGTTCCCAATTTCGCACCTCTCCGCTTCCAATTCAAGGCCGGCGCTCTACTCATACCATAGAATTGTTCAGAGAGTAAGAATTTAGGGTTCCTGCTCTCAACACCATGTCCATTCTTCTCTCCTAGCATCAATTTTTGCGTACAGTTTCAATGCACCTCTTCCGTCCAGTTTGATAGCTTATCACCCAATTGAATTCGAATTAATTATGTAACCCCTTGAGGTTTGTTGTTTCTTACGCATGTTGTTTCGCAGGCAGGAAGGCAGACCTGGAAAGAGTTATCGTGATCACTCTGTCGCCATGCCCACATTCGATTCTGTTCCTATCATAGGTGCGCACTTCTGCTTACCTCTTGCCAACCTCTTGTGGATATTTATTATTAGTAGTAATCTAGTATCCTTTTCTTCGTTTGAAATTAGACTTTGCTTTCGTCATATGAGAGTCCTGCTCATGGCTGCAGTCGTTGTGCGGGGAGCACAGATGTGGAACCTCTGGTGCGGATGAAGCGGGACGAGGGCATGGCCGAAGATCCCGAGGTAAGGGATGTGGTGCTCCAGCTTGATCTTGCATGCCGCCACATGGGATTCTTCTACGTGGTATGCAACTCGAGCGACGTTTGTTGGTTTTCGTTTTCTCATTTGCAAGCGTGGCTTGTGAATTTTGCACTTTGAAACCATCTTTGTTTATACGTATGTGAAACGATCATCTTGAGCTCTACGCATCGTGAGGTTTCAGTAATTGTGGTTATATGTGAAGTATTGAAGGTAGAGTACTATGGCTTGAATTTTCCTCGTTCATCATCAGATTTGGATTGATACAGAGCGGACATGGGGTTCCTCCCGAGTTGTGTCAAGCTGTGCTCGACGTCGGCCATGAGTTCTTCACTCTACCGGAGTCCCAGAAGCTGCGCATTGGCATGAGTAGCGCCTCGGGCTTCAGGTTGTTCACCAATCTGGGTCTCAGTTGATTGCTATCTGAATTCGATCACCATGACAATATCGCATTTCGAAATTATGAACCAGTATGGCGTGTGTCGTTTGCACAATTGTCTTGTCTGCTTGATTGAATTTTGTAAGCTTTTAGGTTGGTTTCCCTATTTCCTGTTATTTTTGAGGATAAAAATGATTACAAATTTTGAAGCCCTCCCCCAAGATCTGAATCCTATGAGACCACTTCCTTCAGTTGTTGAGGACTTCTTGATAGTACCTTGTGTCCCTCAGCCCTCGCGGTTTAGGAGACTCATATCTCCCCTACTTTTAGTACTTTCCAATGGTGCAAATACTTTTATGATGCAGCAATCCCATGCAATTACCTCCGTGCAGTTCGCTTTGTTCGGGCTCTTCGACAGTACTCAGAATATCCATTAGGTCCTCCTAATCCAGTAAATGAAGGATTGATATCATTCATTCGGAGTTCTTTGAAAGCTACCTTTTCTCTTGGTACAGAAGACTCGGTGTAGTTACGAAATCTTATGCTGATTGTGGGGTGTGTGAAGGCAGAGGATATCAGAAGCTGGGAGAGAATATCACAAAGGGTGTTCCCGATCAGCATGAGGCTATTGATGTATGGAACTGCCTAATCTCCCTCACTTTGAGCAGGCCATTAGTGCGGTTTAAATATCATATTCCTAGCTCGAATTTTATTGTCGTACTGATCTTGTTTAATGTAGACTATTAGTACTATACTTCCGAGTTCGCTTCTTTCATTCATCGTTACTTCACTTCAATGTAAGAGTGATTATTGCTTGACTTGATTTTGCCAGTACTTCAAGGAGTTTGAACCGACAAAGCCATTGTCGAGGTCGGAGAATCCTCTCATAGGCCTTAATCAGTGGTAAGCATTCTGCAAATCAATTTAGCATCCCTTCGCTCTCGGATGTAAAGAATTTCTGTCATATCTCGATCAAGAATACTTTCAATCTATTTGCAGTTAGGTGGCAAAATCGGGAAGTAGTATCTGAAGTGGCAGTCACTCATAAGCACCGATATTGTAAATAAAATAAATTTCTAGCTTTTATTGCAAATCTGTTCTTGTTGAAACTGCCTAATCTGCCCATACCGATAGCAGACTTTCTACGACCAGCTGAAGCGTCGTTTTTTGAAAGACACTGAGAGAAATTTAAATCTCGTGCTTTATGTTTCAGGCCTGACTATGTGAGCAAGTTCCGACCTCTTGTGCAAGAGTACTTAGATGTGATGATAGGTACGAATTTCTCTATTCAATCTCTCAATCAATGTCCTCCTGATCCCCCAATCTCAACTCATCCTTTTTCATGTCTCGTTTTCGGGGCCGAACATCCCGGCGGGATGGTCTACATGACTTTGTAAATAACGTCAATGTGGTATATTTCTGGTTTACAGTTTCCAGAGATGATGATTAGTTAATCAGCTTGCTTCAGCATTATGCATAATTGAAGATTTACTCACAACACGACGTTGTGGAATCGGCATGTAGATGCTGATTATTTGTCCTGGAAACATGACGCCGTTGATTGGAAATTGACTAGAACTTGGAAGAACAATCATGCAAGGCATAGCATTGGCACTCGGAGGACCGAGAGATTTATTTGAAGGAGAAAAGGCAGGTGACCCTTTCTGGATATTTAGAGTGATCGGGTATCCACCAGTTACGAACCTCGGCCACTCTAGTGATGCAAACGGCGATGTTGGATGGTGCGTCTTCTGCTCTTGTAATTCCTGTTTGGGTAGTCTTTTTTTCCAAATGTCCTCATGTTTTCCCGGTTTAATCGTGCCCCGTGGTTGTGATTGCTTAGAGAGTGATTACGTTTATCTCTTCAGGGTACTGGATTTCAGTAGGCTGAATGAGCCCATTAGACTGAAAGAGTAGAGAAGAGATTCAGTTCAAGTGTCTCACCGTTAACGTCCAAGAACTAGATGCTTCATTCGTTATATCATGTAACATTTGGATTTATTGACACAATTGTTGTGTCCGTGTTGCACATGATTGCGTACAGTGGCGCACATACTGATTATGGTAAGCTACCATTCCAAACGTTTCCCAGATGGTCTAGAATGGCAAACAATTATCCTTCACAAATTATGATAACGGTGTGGTTCCTCATGCAAGTCCCCTCATTGCTTCTTCTTTTGAACTGGAAGTATCTCACGACGCCATCAACTATTTTAGTCATCATGCTCTGCAACTGACCGTTGCGTATGAGTCATGCCACTGAACGGGAGCTGACAAATATCATCTTGAGGTCTGTACTGCAGGTCTGTTGACTCTTGTGAACCAAGACCAAAACATCACTGCACTCCAGGTTGGTGCAGCTTCCTCTAATCCATGTTTTGGTAGCTTTTGGAAGTTGTCTCACTCTAAATGGTAATATATAGGTGCTACTCAATCAGGTTCCTCTCTTTATCATGCCTCTGCCATAACCTGCGAGCACAACCTGCCATTGCCAGGAGAGGATCTCAGAGAGAATTAGAGAAGTAAACAGTTGTTAGATTTGAGATCGACAAGAAATATCAATTCTTACCTGGGTCAGACTCTCGAGTAATCCATGTTAAGGAAATCACACCAACTCCCTGAATTTGTTTCATCTGTAAGCACCACTCTTCGTCATTTCTTATCTTTGATCGTGCGGGAGTTGCAGGTGAAGACAAAGGACGAGAAATGGATTTGGGTCGATCCAATCCCAGGAACTTTTGTGGTGAACATTGGCGATATGCTTACGGTACCATCAAATTTTTCTCTCGTACTGCGTTTCCTATTTTCAATTCTATATTGGAATCGTCAATGACCTGTACACATAACTAGAATAATTATAGCTCTTGTCCCATGTAGCTTTGCACTTAAACAAGTCATATCTTTGAAATGAAAAGATGCTGACTGTTGTTGCAAGAGGATAAATTCTCCTGGATGTTGGTTGTCGTTGCCAGATCTGGACGAACGGCGTGTATCAGTCAACATTGCATCGGGTCATCAACAACAACAGCAAGTATCGTGTCTCTGTTCCTTTTTTCTATGAGGTGACCTGTTCCTTGGAACCTACAGACTGTGAATGTGTTAACGCTCTATTTGTGTTCCACAAGTTAAGTGCATGTAGGAGAATTTTTCATGACATGCTCATTCCAAACATGCATTGTTGGAATCATCAGGATTGACAAGCATTGAAGTAGTTGATTCAAGTAATGATTTTTGAGAGTTTTTGATCGGACACCTGTATGCCATATGAAGACCTGTCTGAGTGCTACTTAGAAAACGTGGAATTGCTTAGGATGTGAAAGACTCTGCAGTGCTATGCATGCCTTTTAAACATCAAGGTTCGCTTGAATTTTTTGTTGGGTTTGCTTTTGTGCAGCCAAATTTCAACGCTCTTGTGGAACCTCTGAGTTTCATGCAAAATTCATCAATCGCTGAAGGTACCAAGTATGCACCAGTCGTGTATGGTGATCATGTTATCAACAAAGTGTTGCACAACTTTGGCTGAGACATGGCTTCCAGGAATTATATCTTTCTTGTCACAAGCAGGGAAGTCCTCAGGAGTGAGAGCAACTATGGAAGCATAGCCATTATGGAGTAATATAAAATAAGCCACGGGTTTTGTGGTTGTACATTCAAATTTCTGAATTTCTAAATTTTGAATGATATCTTCTGAAGATTTGAAAATCATGGATTCACTAATTTCCTTTATTAAATATTTAAGTATGCATTGTTTAATATTTAAGTTATTTGGAATGAAACGGTTCTTACTACTAAACTTTTATTGTGTAAGGTAGGGTGCTCTCAAAGCAACGTTGCTCTAAAACTAACAACTAATATGTAGGTACATTTTGTTTTCTTCAATGTGCCAATAGTGTACATTTTAGGAGGTGGTTGTTTTTGGTGACTTCTATGTTTCAACTTCAAAAATTTGTAACTAATTTCATGAAGAACCAAAAAAATATGAAATTATTTGAGTTACATGCCAATTCCATTTTTCTTCCTACAAAATTTTTATTAAAAATTGTTTTAAAGGAGGTTAGTTTTTGGCCCCCAAATACTATGATATTTTACAAGGTTGTTTAAAGAGTACTACCTTACCAATCTATTGGCTATATGAACAGATTTTATGAAAATAAGGTGACTCATGTTGTAGCTACAAGTAATACAAATCATTTCTAGGGAGTCTTGTGACCGAATTACATTCATTTATTCTATTGGGGAAGGTGTGAATTAATAAAAAGAATGAGTGTTACTATTCAAGCTTTTTTTTTCATCACTCATAAAGTGCCAAAGTGGCAATTTAAAATGCTATAATGGTACTTCAAATTTCAACATTCATCCACATATTGGATAGAAAGCACTACATCAATACATATTACATGTTTGTAATTTTGTTTATATCAACAATTTCACAATTTCATCCAAATTTTTTATTTCTTTCCATAGTTAGTTGCCATGTTTTAACCAAATTATTTTTTCTTGTGCAATTTGGCATTATAATGCCCCAAGCCCCCAAGGCCCCCTCCCTCCCAAAAAAACTATAGTCACAATATTATTTCATTTGAATAAAAATTAATATAGTATATTGTGAATTTAGTATTGCAACTTTGGATTGAATTATTTAAGAATAGTGTGAATTTAGTGTCAATGCATCAACAAAACAAATCTTCTAAGAGATTCTGGAATAAGAAGTGGGGTGTTTTCTAATGTTATTGCTACAACAATAATATGTTTTTGTTTAATTATAATGGTTCACAATTAGTACACTCAAGATTTTTTACAATGAAAAAAGTGGTGGTTCATGAAAAGTAAACCAAGGATGATGGGCTTTGAAATTCAAGAACATTATGTCACAATTTATTCCCTAAAAATTTCTAATTGAAGGAAAATGTAAATCTTGAGTTTTTTAGGCAAAATAAATTATATTTTGAGAAGAATGTAGATTTAAAATCTTCATCTTTTGAAGGATTTTTTTTTCCCTTAAGCCTACATGAACTAATTAGAAACCTTGCACCCAACCATGAAGCATCAATTGACAACACAAGTCACATTAGCAATATCTCATCTTCTTTATTCCTCATACATTCTATGAAGAATGGGGATGTCATGGTTTAGGGTTGGCTTTCAATTGACTCTTGATAGAAGAATATACTTGTTTTGTAGTTGTTTCTTCACATCCATTATTCTCCTTTAAAAGTGAATAATGTAAGTGTAGAGCAGTCACATATTATATTTTGCTTCACTTGCTTTTCTCCTCCTCATTTCTTTTCATTGATATTGTCATTGCTTTTGTACAACTTTTGGTGTCATACTAAGATAGAGATACCTTAAAGTAACAGGGGACATTCTTAGACACCTTGAAAATAGCCTCAATCAAAGTACAAATAGACCCAAAGTAGACATTTGGGTTTCTAAAGTAGACAGTGAGGTTCCAAGAAGTTGTCGCTCAAAAACTAGCCAATTACTTGGGCAAGATCCAAGATTAGAGTGTGTTGCTTTTTGGTGTTTTGTGCCCACTTTGGTGTTAGTCTTCTATCTATAGTAGGTGCATCTACGTGGTTGTTTTCGGAAATTTGTATTATATTTATACAAGTTTGGAAAAATATAAAACTAATTTTATTGGTTTTCTAAATCATTTTTCAACAAATACACATCATTTTATTTTGTAGCTATCCTTAAGATCTCTCAATATGAAAGAGGTCTCACTTTTGAATATCTCTACCTTATCCATTCTCCATTTTGGTTTTCTACTCACAAGAATGGAATGTGATACATTTATTCTACAAACTCAAGCTCTTCATTGGCTTTTCTTTTTCTCATTTTTTAGAGACTTTTCATGCTATGAAGAAGGTGTGACTTCTCTATTGTTGAAGAATAGATAATGTTTGTTTCTCAATATACTTAGATGTACTTTATTAGTTTCATGTATCTCATTTGGAAAGCTTTTGAAATCTTCCATAGTTCACCCAATCGAAAGTATTTATGCCAAATTTATGAATCTTAAAATTCTCAAACGTCCAATTTATGAACAATAAATAAATTAAAAATCAGTTTGCTTTTACATTATTTGTTTGATGAAAGTCATTCTAATTGTTAGAGATGCTTTATCAAGTTGTTGTCCAATCTAATAGTTGGATTTGGTTTTCCAGAGTACATTTAAAAAAAAAAATTACAAATGCACATTGGAAGTATGTCAAGTGTTTGATAATGCCAAAATTGCATTGACTCTAGTTCAAAATGGAATTTGCAAAAATGAAGTCATAGATTTGAAGAATACAAAAATTTCAAAAAATCACCACATCTAAAGAACCTTATTTTGAATCCATTCCAATCAAATTTACTCAAAAAATGACTATACACTAGATGAAATTTACCTACTAAATAAGACTACAAGTTCATGAATAGTGTTCAAGTTTGGGAGTTGTGCCACATCACCATTTGATCATTTGATGTAGTAAAGAGACTACCACATTAGATATTTAATATAATATATTTTTCAATTTAGTTTTTTAAATAATTCTAGAAAATTAATTTTTGTATTCATTATTTTAATAGCAATCAATTGCTCTTTTACTGCATCAAGAACAACACAAATAGGCCTAAAATGGCCCTCTCTTGCCTCCAATGATGCTAGAATGTGAGTATAGAAGTGTAAGCCTATGAATCTCGAGCTTAAGTATAAATAAGTATCATACACTCATTGAAGGTGTTTATAACTTAAACACCTGTAATATAGGTGTTTAGAACATAAAAACACTATAACCATTGAAGTGTTTATAATATAGACACCTATACTATAGATACTAGGGTGGCCCGTGCTGTTGCCATGGTCTAATTTTTTTAATGTATAGAAACTTCAAAATTCAATAACTTTCATGCCGTAGGTTGGAACACCATGAATCACAGCCCGTGCACCCCTCCTCGCCGAGGGCTTTCCGACAGTACCAAACACGCACCCAGGGGACTCACAGTCCAGGAGATCTCAACGTAACAAACAAACATCCAAACAAACAAACAACGTATCTTCATAGGGGGATATAAAATTCTAAGCTCATAGGCTCACACTTTCTATGCTCACATACTAGCAATAGTACCCTTGCCTCAAATCTTCTTTAATGATTTTACTTGTAATTGAATTTAGAAAGAACTTTGAAATTTTTCTTTCAAAATTTATAGAAAAAAATTCCTAGTAGCATTGGTGAATCTAATGAGATATATGGAATCTAAAACTTGAAGTCTACAACTTTAATTTGTATATCAATTCGAAAATATTCTTTCAACAATACTTTATCAAAATTTCTCTCCAATTTTCAATTCTAGAGAAGATTTTGGATGCTTAAAGGTAAACCCTGAAACACTCCAATGTCCAATTTCTAAACAATGTATAGATTCAAGATCTTATTTCTTTCTCATTAAAACTTGGATGAAAGTTATTTTAATTTTTAGAGATACTTTATGAAGTTGTTGTTGTATCCAAGGGTTGGATTTGGTGTTATGAGAGTATTTTTTTATATTCTTAAATTACAAATGTGGAAGTTTGTCAAGTAGTTGACCAAGCAAAAATTGCATTGACTCTAGTTTAAACATAGAATCAAAGAATACAAAAATTCCAAAAACTCCAAAAATTCCAAAAATTCACCATGTCAAGAGAACCTCATTTAAAATCCATTACACCAAAATTTATTAAAAAAAGTAACAATATTTTACTTGTGATTGAATTTAAAAGAAGTTTTGAATTTTTCTTTTAAAATTTGTAGAAAAATATTGGTGATAGCATCAATTGGTGAATCTAATTATATGGATAGAATCTAAAACTCAAAGTCTACAACTTTAATTTTCATCTCAAATCCCAAAAATATTCTTCAAAATAGTACTTCATAATGATTTTTTCAAAATGGCTAACTTGAAAATGACTCTAGACGCTTAGGGGTTAAAGGAACTTACATTAATTCTCGAGTCAACAAAATTTTGGAGTTAAATAAAACCTTATCAAGTTATTATTTTTAGAAGTTTATATTTTTGATAAAGTCTTTTTGAAGTCTAGTTTTTGCATAAAAAATTTGAACTTCAAAATGACTAATTATGATTTTTCTATTCAAGATTTTGTACAATGGTGCCCCTTGCAATTTTAACTTTTTGTAGTATCGAAGGCTTTTGGAAATGAGCCCAGCTCAAATCCCCTAAGCTTGGATCTCAAAGAAAAAATTGCATTAAAAATTCATTAAAAAAATTGTAGACTAGATTTTCAAAAGCTTTTAATTAATGTGGATTATACGTGTTATGTTCTTTAACTTTGTATTTTTTTGATGACCAACTTTTTAGATTTGACATGTGAAAAGAAGATTGAAAAACTTCAACCCTTTTTCGTGGATTGAACACCCTCATGATCAAACATTATAATCTTTCAATATATAAGCTATATTGTTGCATTTTCTTTTACCGTGTGATCTCTAAAATTTCTAGTTTGAATTTGTACACTTACAATTAAAAAAAATTGATAAAACTTATCAAAGTGTCGGCTATGTGTACCAAGAAACTCAAAAAAGGTCTAAGACATTTAGCGGTTAAAAAGAAAAAGAAAATAATGAAAAAACTGAAACACTAAATATTTTAGGCCGTAGCCCCCACCCCCGGGTGCTCCACCTACCAGCCCCCACCGCCCCCGGTAAAAGCCTCCTCGGCACAAGCCCCTGTCATAGCCGCCCGTGCGCTGTGAGGAGAACCTCCTTTGGGAACGTCTATAGATCGACGGTGATCGTGAGGCTTCTCGATCCAACGGCCATAATGACGCGTGGCTTTCTTCTGGCTCCCTTTGGTTTCGATTCTGGCTTGCGAAGTTTTGCAAAGCGTGCTTAGGCGGTGCGTCTCGTGCACCATACCTTTCGTTCGTGAATATTTTCGTCTCTACGCGCGGACGATGACTGATTGTTCCGTGTGTCTGCGAATTGCTCCGCCCTCAGACTTATCTTTTTGCATCAGTATCATGTTCCAATAATCCCTTGTCGCAATGAAATGAATTTCGGTGTTCCTGCCATCCCGCTCTTGCTTCTCTGAACCCTCTCGCCTTCTCCGCCCCTGCGTATCCCCACCGACATGCTGCTGTCGTATCAACGCTCTCCTCAACCCCTGCACGATGAAGTCCCGACGTGTTCCATGTGTATGGAGGTTCTCGGCACCTACGGCGGCCCGGCTTCACTCCCTTGTGGCCACAACGGATGCCTCGCCTGCCTCCAACAGGTTCCAATTCGATGAATTCTGGTTTTTTTTTTGCTTCTAGGGTTTGTTTTGTAACCCTCGTGCTTTTTGTTTTTGGGGGGAATTATGGAATTTTTGTTGGTTCCGATGGATGTCGTCATGTTCTCGTGTTGCAGGTGCAGATGCACTCCGCCATGCCTCTATGCCCGCTTTGCCGAACGCCGTTCGAAGCTGATGTCAATTTATGTCTGAATTTGGATTTGAGAGATGCCATCGATCGTATGCAAGCAGCAGCTGCGGCAGCGGCGGCATCACCGGTGCACTATAAGGCGCCGGAGGCCGAGCGTCTGGCGCTTTCGTACAACCCGTCGCTCGACGGGGGCCAAGCCCGGGATGCGAATTTCCACGGGGAGCCGCCGTGGCCGGAGGAAACTGGGCCGTGGATTCCCGTGGCATCGGCCAAGGAGCGAGCGCTGGCCACCGCGAGTGGCACCAGCAACTTCGAACAGGGCTATTGTAGTAGTGACTATGAGGAAAGATGGGCTGGTCCCACTAATGCCAATAACGTGAACGTGTGGAGCGTTTTGAGGGGTGCTATATCGATGGTTGCAGGAATTGGTGGCTGGGTGCGTGGGGATGACGATCTTCCCTGCCCTGATTGGTCTTACGACCGTCAAAGTCAATCTGGCAGGAACGTCGACCTTGAGAGATCAGATTCTGGCAATTCTTGGAGGAACCAGGGACATGTGCCTAGTGCTCCACCGCTTCTGCAAGGGTCGAGCGGCGATGACGTCCGATCGTTGAGAGCTCTTCTGGAAGCCGAGCCCCCGCAGTGGATGCCGGATAGCGCTTCGTATGGGTGCATGCAATGTGGCGCTAACTTCCGACCTGTTACCGTTGGCCGACACCACTGCCGGTTCTGCGGGGGCTTGTTCTGCAGGAGGTGCTCTTCGGGTAGGTCCTTGTTGCCGGTCAAGTTCCGGGAGCGAGATCCTCAGCGAACTTGTGACACATGTTTCGAGAGGCTGGAGCCTATTCAGCGAACCCTAGCTGATCGAGTCAGCAACGCTGCGCAGGTTTTTCTTTTTTTGCTGCGTCATTTGAGTAATTGGTCAGTTGCGGCACTTGACTTTAGAGTATCGTTGTTATTCTTAATTTTCCTGAGAGTGCCGCTCCTGCTGGATCTTCCGTAAATTTGTGTTTGGTATCTTTTTCAGGCGGCGACACATGATGTGACTGACGCAACCTGCATGAGAGGATGGCTCAATAGTCCTGTCGGTTTGTCCATGGAGCAGGAGATTTACAAGGCAACGAACACTGTCCGGGCCTATCATAAGGTATTTCCTCAACATTTATGCTGGAGATTATGTTTGGCTGTGAGCTCGAGGTGTTTTCTTGGGTGCAGTAATTGAAGCAGCAGTGTATTTGGCTGTACAGATTGGCGAATTGAAACCAGAGAGATCAATCCCAGATGCAGTGTTAAAGGGGGCGAGGGGTCTGGCCATTCTGACCGTCGTGAAAGTTGGCATGATGGTCACTTACAAGCTTGGCACTGGACTGATAATTGCTCGAAAGGCTGACGGTTCTTGGTCTGCTCCTTCCGCCATTGCCTCATGCGGACTAGGATGGGGTCCTCAGGTGAGTTAAAATTATACGCATTCTGTATGCATTTTGTTCATAATCATAGCTTCAGGGTTTTTTGGCTCGACAGTCGATTCTCATTTCGTCTCTGTAAATGTCGGTGAGAGACAGAGTTATACCATTGCATAAGAGACGTCACCGAGTGCTTATTATTGCATCAATGTCCTCCTCCTTGACCTAACTTCATGATTGAAATGAACTGAATAGGCTGGAGGGGAGCTCACAGATTTCATTATTGTACTTCGAACAGTCAAAGATGTGAAAGCTTTCTGCAGTCGTGTGCATTTCTCCGTGGGGGCTGGTGTCAGCGCGGCTGCTGGTCCTGTTGGTAGAGCTGCTGAGGCAGATATTCGTGCAGGGGATCGGGGAGCAGCCACCTGCTACACTTACAGCTGTAGCAAAGGTGAGAAGAAAGTTGCTATCACTTTCTTGTTATATCTTTCCTTTCAACATTGAATGCAGTTCTGAGTCCTTAAGGTTGGCTTTGAAGCTATGACACTGTTCTGATCGCATTTGCCTTTTGATATTTTCAACAGGTGCCTTTGTTGGTATTTCACTGGAGTATAATTTGGTAGCAACTCGAACTGCTACTAATGCGAACTTCTATGGAGATACTTATCTTACATCATCAGATATTGTGCTGGGCTCAGTTCCACGGCCAAGGGCTGCTGGACCCTTGTACAGCGCACTCCATGATTTATTTGGGAAATTCGAATCAAATGGCGAGTAAGGGCTTTCCGATTCACATCGATGTACAGTCTTGGTGGGGATGATGTTATCCTTTGTCTATATTCACGTTCAGGTGTTTGTACATATTTTTTATTTGCCAACTTTAGTTGGTCCGTGAATATCACGAAAATGATCGGTATTGTCTTTCATTCTCAGGGGTCCTTGTACCCCAGTGCGGGCTGAAAGATATACGCAATGAACATAGTTAGACTTACTAGAATAATATCAAGCAATTGGAATTTGCAAGTGAGTGCTCAAAGTTGTCACCAATCACTTGCATATTGTAAGCATTTTTTAAGGGTAATTTTTAGGAGCTGCCTAAACTGTTATCAGATCTTTTCTCTAGTAGAGATCGTGATGCAAATTGTTACGGGCTACGTTGCCTGACCTGATTGAAAGGTTTTTGTGCATTATGAAAATCCATGGGATACTTTCTAGTCTCCTGTTTGTGGGTGGCATCTTCTTATTGTGTGAGCAGTAATTGCACTTGGTTTCATTGTATTTTACCTAGGCTTCATTGTTACAAACTTACGCAAACAATTTGAACTGATGCTAACAACTTTTGTCGACTCTTGGACCGAAGGGGGAGGGAGGCTTTGTATTGAGAGAAGGTAAGCTTAACTTAGATGTGAGGAAGCTTGAGCAGGACGTTACTTGAAAGCGAAAGCAAGTCATTAGTGCAGTGCCAGACTGCCAGAGCCTCCCCCATGACTGCTTGTTCAGTCTGACGCCAAATCCGAAGCCTTGTGGAAAACAGTTTGTACTGAGCGTAGAGTAGGATTGGGGCAAGTTCATCACTTTATTGATGAACTATTTATTTATTTGGATGAATGTTTTTTATTATGTTTTTTTGATGTTTGACTGTACATGGAAAGTCCATGTACAGTGGGGTACAACAATAATTTGAAGTAGCATTGTGTCGTTTCAAAAAACTTTGTATGAAAGAAAATGAATTTGTCATTTTATATCTCACATAATTAGCATTCAATTTTGATGCAATTTTAGTGAAGCATACTAAATTTTAGCTTAAAAAACTAAAAATATTTGGTGAATTTTTTAAGTCAATTCTCATGGTTTCTTGTACTAATTTATTGAAAACAATTGATGATGAATATTAAAAATTTGATTGCATAGGTATATTTGAGATATTGATATGCATATTTGTCATGGTAAAAAATATCCCATTAAGTAACAAAAATATGATCTGTAAAGTATTGAATTTGAACTAAAATTTGTAAAATAAATATCTCTATGTTTTAAGTGAATTTTGGTATAAAAGTTGTACAATCATGCTTAAAGGTACAAACTTAGTTACAATGCATAGGTCAAATAACAAAATTTGATTAAACTCTTTTTTATAACAATGTTGCTTCAAGAAAAATTTGAATTATTTCTGTATCTGATTATGTAGTAATGTTTTGATAATCTCATGACGATGTATTTTGATTGCAAGGATGTGGAATCTATAAGCAAGTTGTGTTCAAAAGATCTTTGTTTGCATATAGACTTCAACCTTCATAAAATTTGAAAATTTTGAATTCATACTTGCAATTAGAGGGCCCGAATCGGCTAGAAAAGAGGTGTACAATGTAAAGTAGTCAAGCACTAATTAGGGTGTGTGTGTTTACATAGACCCATGAATGAATTCAAGAGGATGAATAAGGGGGCTAAAATAAAGGAAAACCACACTGCATTTTCCAACAATAAGTTTTTTTTTTTTAAAATTTAACAAATGAGAAAATCCACTACATTAAAAAGAGAAGTTAGAAACATAAGACCAAAGTCCCACGGCAGCTAGAGCCGCAAGACAATAAGGAATTTTTGGTTGCAATTTTTTTGTAGTTAACCCTTGAAGGACAGGTTAGTGGCCGTGAAAATCATGCATTTTGATACCGTGTAACATCATCTACTTTGAATAAGCCAAAAAGATTTATTGGAAGTTAAAGTACTATTGAAGTTCTTCGTAGTACCCAGGATGAAAAGTTGCACTTATGTCCTATAAGGAAAGATTCTTGTCATTCAAAGGCTACCAAATGTACGCAATGGCATTCAAGGATTAACCTTGAATGAAATTTGTGGTTTTTCAAAGAAGACTTCCATAATGCAAATACCTTATAGCCCCATTTAGAACCCCCCAAGAGGAGAAATTTTTGAAAGAAAGAAGTGGTGACCATGAAAATTGTTCCCCATTGAATTTGTTACGCTTTATAACTATAGTAAATTCTCATATTTTCTAGTGCATCAAATAATTGATTTTGTATTTGCAATGCCTTTTTAACCCTTGAATGCCCAAGGCACCAAAATTTGGTGTTTGCAAAACTTTGAAGTTAAATGAAACCTAATCAAGTGTCATTTTTAGTAGTTTATATTTTTGGAGAATTCTTTTTGAAGTCTACTTTAAGCATAAAAAATATGATCTTGAAAATGATTGACTATGATTTTTCTATTCAAGATTTTGTGCAAGGGTACCCATTGCAATCTTGACTTTCACCAGTATTGAGGGCTCTTGGAAACAAGCCTCAAATACATTAGATCGTGGAGAAAAAATTACATTAGAAATTCATTTAAAAAAATTGTAGAGTAGATTTTGATTAGCTATAAATTGATTGGGGTTATGCATGTTACGCCCTTTCACCTCATATTTTTTTGGTCACCAACTTTTTAGATTTGATTTGTGAAAAGAGGATTGAAAGACTTCACATTACTTTTGTAATTTCAACACCTTCATGATCAAACATTGTAATCTTTCAATTCATAAGTTAGTTATATATATATATATATTCTTTTCTAATTGATCTCTAACATGCATAGTTTGAATTTGTATGGTTCCAATGGGCCATTTCAAGATTGTTCCCAAAATTGGTCTGGGGAATGGCTGGCCGCTATCGGGCCAAAATTTCTCAAAAAAAAAAAAATTTGGGTCTTGAAATATGAAAAAAAGTCCAAATTTTTTTTTCAAAAAAGAAAAAAGTTAATGACGTGGCAGTCGCTTGACCATGTAGGATTCCCTGCTGAACTGTGTTCCCGCGGCAGATTATAGGATTTCAGGCTGTGGGAACTCGTGGGCTCCTAGAGCCCTCGAATCTCTCCTAATGATTCCTAGAAGCTCAAGAAAGGCCTTGGGCATTTAGGGGTTAAGAGTCAAATGCATAAAATTTTAAAATATTCAAAAAACAATTTAGTAATAGATATATAATTTATTTAGAAACATGTGGAAAATAGAGGATTGAAAAATTCATTATCATATTCAAATTATAGACTACTATTGTAAGTGTTGAATTCTCCCTAGTAAAAAACAATGCATGTTTAATCTAGGAAGGTTGTGGCCCTATTTCTAAAGTAGTCAATAAAAAATCCATCATGTTCTTGGATAAATAGGTACATTCTTTGAGGGTGCATACATTGTTTTTAAAGTTTTTGAAAATGCCAATCATTAGACACTTTTGAACCTCACAACATTTTTACTTTAATCCTATAATGGTGTAGCTATTTTATCAAAAAAATTAGAAAAAATCTGAACCTCATTGAAGGCTATTAATTGCAATTTGATTTTCAGGTTCAATACAATTACATAAATCATTTATTTTATTCTTAAATTTAAAAAAAATAAATCACAAATATGATGGGGCACTAGTAGTGCCCCATCATTTTTTTTAAATTAATTAATTTTTTATAATTACACTACTACGGTAGCAATTTGGTAGCCTTTTGTACTTTGTAGGGTTCAAAATTTTCCTAATAGAGTGGTCTTGTACATTAGTTTGCCCTCCAATAAATAAGTTTGGTTTTTTTTCTTTAAAAACTATCACATTTTTGTCCAAAAGATAATGTTCATGAGAACCAACCTATCATTTTAGGGTCAAAAAAGGATTGACTCTAAACCTATCCCTAAAAGAAAAATTTGCATAATGAAGCAATGGTCCTTTCTATGCTATAATCATATTTATTAACGCATGTCTAGATGGTTGAAAAATTGGGGTTGGTTGAATAGCCATCAACAATACTAAGACAATTTTGTATTAGGCAAAGTATTAAGAAGAGGGAACCACAAGAGAAAAATTGTTGATAAGGAAGGCAAAGCCTCACAAATAGGCACACTTCTTTTTGCAATTCCCAACAATGATGACATTGTCCTATGTAAACTATCAAAAAATCAATAGAATAAGGTGAAATATTTGTAATGAAAAATAAATGTTAGATGAAAAAGTTGTAATGCCCAATTACTCGGGCAAAACTGCACAATTGGCAGTACAACTTGATTACAAACCAAAACTCATCCGCAAAATAATTTAATGTTGGTGGTTTACATCCGATTTGATTCCCTTCTCAAGGATGCAAAAGGGACCCCTATCCCCATTGGTAAACAATATTATACTCAAAGTTCTTTTTTTCCTTTTTTGGGGGGGAAATACCAAAGTGGCAACATTAATTGTTATAGTCGTGCTCCAAATTTCAACATTCATCCATATATTGAATAGAAACTATCATATTAGCACATATCACATATCCACAATTTAGCTTTCATCCAATATTTTGGTGATATTTTGGCAATGTCATCCAATATAGATTTTTAACTTGAAGCTTATTGGCAATTTCATCCAACATTTTCATCTAGGGTTCGGTGCAAGGCCCAGTGATTCCAGAACTAGTTTATAGAATTTAGTGCAATTTGCTACCTTCAAGATAAATAAGCATCAATTTGGGCTATCTTGAGAGAAAGTGGAATTAAAAAAATTAGAAAAGATAGGATTTTGCAAGTTATAAAGGATAATGGGGGATACTAATATCCATAATTAACTACAGAGATGCTAATTCCAATGTAGAATAAGTAACAAATTGGCTATCAAATTCTATTGGTTGTTGAAATCTTAGCTAAAATTTAATTTTTTCAAGGATTTTTTCTTATAGAGATTTAGCTACTAAAAATTTTTAGTAGCAATGGAGCGAAATTTAGCCAATTTTGTGAACGTTGGCAAGGCCCATTATTTTGGTTCAATTTGACAACAAATTGAGAAAAAACCCCAAAAAACATTAGAGTACTGCACATTATGTTCTTAAGTCCCAACATTCACAAAATTGGCTAAATTTCGCTCCATTGCTACTAAAAATTTTCAGTAGCTAAATCTCTATAAGAAAAAATCCTTGAAAAAATTAAATTTTAGCTAAGATTTCAACAACCAATAGAATTTGATAGCCAATTTGTTACTTATTCTACATTGGAATTAGCATCTCTGTAGTTAATTATGGATATTAGTATCCCCCATTATCCTTTATAACTTGCAAAATCCTATCTTTTCTAATTTTTTTAATTCCACTTTCTCTCAAGATAGCCCAAATTGATGCTTATTTATCTTGAAGGTAGCAAATTGCACTAAATTCTATAAACTAGTTCTGGAATCACTGAGTCAGACCCAAAAATTATCAACCCCTGGATGGATGAACAGGTACGTTCTCCCTCCGTCCGTCCGTCGGTCCCATTTCTCCGAAAGTCATCCATCTGACTCTTTTTGTCCTCCGCAGCGTTTCAGAGTTCAGGTTGCAAGGTAGAGTACACCTCACTCACTCAGCGCCAGAACAGTCCACTGCGGAGAAAAACAGGAACCGAGAGCCAGAGGAAAGTCCCAAATGCGCCCCAGCTGCTGCTGCTTTCCACAAGAGTTCCTCTGCATTTGGGGAGTAAGGCAGTGTCGTCGCTTCTTTTTCAGGCGGAGGGTTTTAGCAAAGAAAGGGTAGTACCACCGTGATCGTGCAGGAGGAAGAAAGACGGAAGCATCCGGGAGGATGCGCAGACAGCGCGTCACTTACATTCTCTGACGAGCAGTGGGAGAGACGACGCGCTTGCTCTCAGTATTTTTTTCCCACCATTTGGAGGTAGGGTTTGTGTTTGGAGGAGGGGAGAGTTTTGGTGGAGAGTTTTGGTGTTGAGGAGGATAGACAGGGCGGGATTAGATTTGGGCGCGATGGAAGGGTTAGGGGAAGGCTACGAGGCGTTTGTGGAACGCTTGCATTCGGATTTCGCAGCAACAAGCGGGGTTAAGGGGTCCGGGAATACTTCTACTACCAATGCTGCTTCTGCTGCGTCGCATCCTCCACACCCGACGCAGTCGCAGCTTCACCAGTCGCGATACGTTGGCTACCCTTCAACGTCCCACCCTTTTACGGTGAAGAGGGAGACTTCACCTTCGGTGTCGGAGAGTTCGATGAGGTCACGCGAGTCTTACTCTCTCGAGGTTAACATGCAAGACGCCGTGACCTCGCCCAGCCCTGCCAGCATTTCGGGCTCGGGGCCGCCGCCTCGGATGCCTAGCCCTGGACATAATTTCAGCACTGACGTGAACCAGATGCCCGATGCGCCTCCGCGACGGCGAGGCCATCGCCGCGCGCAGTCCGAAACCGCGTTTCGTCTCCCCGATGAGGCGTCCTTTGAGCGGGAGCTTGGTGTGCACGGATCCGAAATGCCGACGCTGTCGGACGACGGGGCGGAGGATCTGTTCTCGATGTACATTGACATGGACCAGATTAATAAGTTCAGTGCGACGTCAGGACAGCAGCAGCAACAGCAGCAACAGCAACAGCAACAGCAGCAAGGAGGGGCGAAAGAAGGAAGCCATAGCAGCGGAGGGCCTCCGCCACCTTCGGGTCATCATGCGCGAAGCTTGTCTGTCGATGGAGGACTTGGGAATCTGACTGGCAATCGAACGGGAGTGGGAGGTGGTGGAGGTAGCAGTTTCATGCCCTCGGAGGTGCGACGGCCACGGCACCAGCACAGCAGCTCAATGGATGGCTCCACTTCGTTCAAGCACGAGATGTTGTCGGGGGAATTCGAAGGGGATGCGAAAAAAGTCTCGGCTTCGGCGAAGCTTTCGGAGATCGCGCTCATTGACCCTAAGCGGGCTAAGAGGTACAATTCTTTTGGGTTGAGCTGCAGAGAGAGTTAGAACACAATATGTCGGCCTATCCATGTGAGGTCACTTTCGTCGCAGCAACAAGCTTGTTATAGCAAGGAATCACACACCTCAATTGGTGTAACCTGGTTCTTTACTTGCTGACCTAGTTTTGCTTAATGTAAACGTCACAAGAAAACGCATGGAGAGGTGGCGCTTACGTGGCCACTGTGCGGCATACTAGTTTCTTTGAGATATCAAGGTTGCCGGCTGCTCATTGCGATGGATTGGACAGTCGTTACCTCGAATACTTCCTACGCGTCAAAGATGCAAATGGATTATTTTAATCTTATTTTATTATTTTTATGACCCCTAATTGCACATTATGTGAATTGAAACTTTAAGCTTGTGGTCCCAAGCTTGTTACTTCAACCTATGCCATTTATAGTGACCCCAAAAGTGCCTGACCACTAGCAAGTCCTCATCTTAAGATTTTTACACTCTTCCACGAGTTTCTCGTCATGTTTCTTAAATACTGTGAACACTACTAGTGAGAGGGGTGAATATTATGCTTCGTTTTAGGGTGAAGTTTTTACACTTCGTTGTTTATGTTTAATTTCGGGTAAAGCAGGTCGTCCCGGTCAGATCTAAACTTTGTGAGGGAGTAGCTAATGGTTTATTATAATACTTTAGTGGGAATGTTCGCTTTTGATGTGAGATCGGTCCGCGCGATTTTAATATTGATGTGTGACGGTGTAGGATTCTGGCCAATCGCCAGTCAGCTGCACGTTCGAAGGAGCGGAAGATGCGTTACATTTCAGAACTGGAACGCAAGGTGCAGGGTTTGCAAACAGAAGCCACCACGCTTTCTGCGCAACTGACAATGTTGCAGGTTTTTTATTCATCCGACTTTTGTATAGTTCACTATTTACTCAGTGTGTTGGTCACTGCTGCTGGTCTGAATTTTTTTTCAACATTGATTTTCTGTATTTAAATCCTGTCGTAAGCTGTCTTCAGTTGAGACGCATCTGTTTGGATTGTGGCCACTCTGCAGGTTTTCTTCTAACAAATCAAATGACATGAATGCTTATCTTGCAGAAAGACACAACTGGTCTGACGACTGAAAACAGCGAGCTTAAGCTGCGACTGCAAGCTATGGAGCAACAAGATCATCTACGTGACGGTACAATCATTCTCCAAACATCTTTTAATGCTTATTACAGGTTACTAATATTAACAGGCATGCCGTCTGTGAGCAGGTCCTCTGGTCCATGTGTTAAGTTTCTTTTAGCTTATCGTATGTAGGTTAGGGTAATCTTAAGAGGCCAAGTTTAGAGGCTAAGTTTCATAGTCAGCTCGTTTTCAATTATCTCCATCACTTTCTTTTCTTATTTCACCTCTAAATTCCTCAGTCTCATCATTTGTTATTATGATAATTCAAAATATCGTCTATTCTGGTTGTATTCGTTTCGTCCAGGTTCTCGTTGTCTCCTCAGTTGCCAGCTTATTGTCAATCATCAAATAAACATGTTAAATTTATGTAAAAGGTAATATTTCATGAAGGTAATGATTTTAGTGTAGGAGGGTAGCACGGCGCTTTCTGAAGTCACTGTTCATCTTTACTTTCTGTTTCCTGTTTTTTGTTCTCGATCTTTCATCGTGTTAAAATTCATAACTATGCAGCCTCCATTCTGCTAGTTCCGTAGTCATGACGTGCACATAGGGTTTGGTCGGACTACGCCAAAAGATTTGTAGCGCGCAGTTCAGTAAATTGAAAAAGCAGGACTCCGTCTATTTCACTCTCACCTGCGTAAAGGTGATAAACGAACAGATCTCCAATAGTGACTCTGGTTCTTTGTTATTGACAGCACTGAATGAAGCATTGCGAGAAGAAGTTCAGAGACTGAAAGTGGCAACAGGCCAAGTCACCAATGGAAGTGGCCAAAACTTGAGTATAGGTGGGCAACTCTATCAGATGCAAGATCAATCCTTCAACCCACAACAATTGCAGCAGCTGCAACAAGCACAATCAGCTCTGAATTCGCAGCAGCAGCAGCAACAACAGCAGCAGCAGCAGCAGCAGTCTTCGCAACAACAGATGCATTCTGATTTTATGCAGCGTGGTGCATTCAATCTCTCCAGCAGTTTTATCAAGAATGAAGGGTCAACTATTCCAGTAACCCATAGGAGCAGTGCGTCTTTTGGATAAACTGCGAGACTATTTTTTTACAAGATTAACACTTAGAAACCCAATTAACCAATTTATGGTCGCTGCTCGATTTCGGGTAGCGTTTTCAGGCGAACGAAAACTTTTTCTTCAAAATGTTACTTTTTCTATGCAAACTAGGCCGGGTTGTCTTTCCACTTTTTTTTTAATGTGAAACCTGGATTGCTAGAACAGTCAAAAGTTTTTTTTTCTAAGGAAACTTTTTAGTGCCAATTGTTTAGAATTTGCCTAGTTTTGGAAAATTTACTATTTGGAGAAACTGTCATGTTTTCATTATAAAATCTTTTGTCTGTTTCATAAATCAATGGAAGTTACAATTTTGGCCATTTGTAGAAAGTTGTAAATGCTATATATTGTACTTGAATTTTTGGTGAATTATTGAAGTAAAATCTTTAAGATTGATCAGACGAGTGTATATATATTTTAAAACTTGATTGGGTGGATGTTTTTTGCTCTTGATGCATACTAACATTGTCTCTTTGATTGAAGCATTAGGCATTTTACGGAGTTTATGTTTAGTAGTATTTGTGGTAAATCCTTTTAAGGATGTTTGAGTTATTTGTAAAGCCTCCCCCCCCCTTGGGCATGACTTTTTTTGAAGTTGAAAAGGCAACTATAGTTGAAGTGTCAAACTTTTTTGCAAGATACTTATGTCACATGACTTCAAAAGTAGAGACCAAGCTTGTTTTATAAGATACTTATGTCACATGACTTCAAAAGTGGGGACCAAATTTTTTTAGGCACCATTTTGATGGAAAAATAAGTTTCATACCCACTTTTATTTCGACTTTTTTAACTCAATCATCTTTTTCACAAAACTCATGGGCTTAAACCCCGGTTTAGTGTACTTTACAAATAACTCAATTGTATAAACAAAATATATGTACCAATCGTTCCAAGAATTGGGATACTTTGATGACTACCTTAGTCATTGGGGGTGTCTTTCAAGAATTAAGGTTAGTAGTACAGAAAAGTAAGGAATCAAACCTCATTTGTAGTACAATTATATTCCTAATATGCACATAAATTTTGTTAATTCAATGATGATCAAATATACACCAATGTTGAGATCCTCATATTTTGAAGCATGTTTTGTTCTTGATGTGAATATTCTTCACTTTTTTCAACAATTTATGGTATTAGTTTCAAATCTTCAGTCAGCAAAAGATCCACAAATCTCATGACTCATAGAGGACATGTGATTTCATCATTCCCTGAGTAACTCTGAATTCAGAAACTTTTAGGGGTTAAACTGTGTTTAGGCAACGGAAGTCTATCAGGTGGTATCCGTCCACTTCGACCAAGTCCAATTTCAACAGAGCAAATGTCAAATATGGCGCTGACACAAAATCACTGATTCATTCAAGTGTTGGAAAATCTTTACCCTACAAGGTCCTTGAGAAGACTTTTGCAATGTACTTGGAATGAATGCTGTCCTTGATAAAGATGATCAGTTTACAAATTTCAAATGCACAGTACAAGCGCAGAAAAAGCACTTCCAAGAGCAACATCATTTTCAAAAGTCAGAGGACCTACCTTAACCATTGCAGCTTTTAGGACTTGTAACTAACTTATATCACGAGCCATTTGCATGTAATGAAATGAAATTACTTTTCAACAGTCTCTAAACGTTGGAAAAGCCCAACAGAAACCAGCCACTTTCAAAGACGAAATAAAATCAAAATAGTGCTGGAAAACCCAAATTCTTGCCCATGCACCAAGCAGCAGAGTTAGCAGCAACCAAACCCTAAACCCTAGAAACCCTAAAATTTCTAAACACTGAGCCCCCCCAAAACAAAACCCAGTCTACTTGATTTCTTACCTTCGATCGTATTTCATGAACTTCAGAGCTATCATGCTGGCCACCATGAACAGACAGATGAAGAGCAGCAGCATTCCCATACTTTGATACCTTTTGCCGTAGTCCAACGACATGAGATTTTGGATGATGAACCAGGCCAACACGTTGCCCTGATCTTGCACGCGCACGCACGGGCAATCGGGGCAGCTGGTGGGGACCAAGATGTCGCAGGTTTGGCAGAGCGGAGCCTCGAGATCACAGTGGAAAGCTATGGCGGTGAGGCTGTTGAGGGCATACTGGGTGGGGTTCGCCCAATACAACCATATCCAGAACGTCGGGATTTTGGACTTGGGAATCATAAAACCTGAAGTCATGTTCCTGCAAGCGGCACCCAAGCCCAAGCCCAATGTCAGAGACATTTCTGTATTTAGGAGTCACAGTTTGAGTGTGACCTTTTTTGCTAAACGAACATGGTCTTACTGATTAACCAAGTTTCTAATTAAGTATAGTTCATTGATATCCATGTTAGGTAATGCAACATCACGATTCCAACATGAATGAATGAGAAGTGTTCGTAGTGCAGTTATTACCATAAGTTCACAACTACTGGAATGATGATAGTTGCGACCTGAAAAAGAAAATCAACGTTTTGAGAGTCGAGATGATGCCATGCCCTATCAAATATTACAGGAGGCAGAGACTCAACGTGCTCGAGTTCAATAGAAACATCGTTTCAGTGTACTAGTGTAGTTGTGAAAGGTAAGTAAGTAGGGCTATGACTTGGATTTATGACTCTGCCCGCGCTCCATCAAAAATCTAAAAACAATAATATAATCCCAACTCTGTTCTACTATGACATAGTCACGTTCAACCCCTTAAAAATCCTTTCATATTTGCAGCACAGATGGGGGTTTATGAGCTTTGTCAAGCATCCTATCAAACTAGATGGAGGAGATGGAGGAGATTGCACTTTCCTCAAGTTGGTATCCTCAACGTATGAAATTATTACAGTAAGATTTGGATTTGACAATTTGCGTGTACCTGTGCATTTGGAGTCAGCATCGCCAGGAAAATACCGAAGAATGTGATGGAGGCTGCATACTCACATAACACAAGCCAAAACTCGAAGAAGTCCTTGACAGAATTTGTGGCTACTCCGCCCATTGTGAAAGTTATCGAATAGAAAATAAGTGATGAAATACAAAGATAAGGAATCTACAAACATTCAAAAGAAGCACCAAATTTTAGTTCACCGCGATTTGGGACGATGTCAATATCTTCTAATTTCACAAATCTTTTTGTCAGTGCACGTGTGACGAATATTTGCCTTCAATTAAAATTGTTGGAATAGAGTGCAAACGTTGCTGACCAAAGTCAAAATATTGGGACATCAAACAGATGAAGGTTGATACTTCAATTGAACTAAGAAATACATCTGACATCCCCTCTAGTGTTTGTTCTCATGGCGTCTAATCAGATTGAAGGCACAACTGAAGTTAATAGTAAACCAAGAAAAACTCAATGCTCAAGATGACTTCCTACTCAATATATAATATGCACAGAAAAGTGCACACAATTATTTGAAAGTCATAACACCAAAAGAATATTAATGATCTGTAAGTACCTCAGCCAACACCCACGACATGTTGTAGAATAATATTGGGTACATATTAGATGCCCGTTCACGATAGTAGACCACACGCTCAGCATTAACCTTGTAAGTGACAATACACCACTTGTGAGTTTCTTTGTATCACAAAATATTCGGGACTCGAATAACACAGTTTCATAACTGTTGCCATAACATGTGGCAGTTGGCAATTGAGTACTCTGTATCTACTTTCGGAAAATTACTAATATAGTGCGCCCAAAGATCACTTTACGACTATATATTGATCGATTTAAGAGATGGTGACCAGCAGAAGAAGCCACAAACACCTGAGGAATGATGTTGTTTGCATTTGACATTGCGACCATTACGACAGATATGTAGATGAGTCCTATCCGGGAAGACAAGCCAGGAGTAGTATTGTACTTGATCTACCAAACAAACGCAAGGAAACTCACAGTGAGCTCATCCACAAATATCAACATAGTACTCACAAATTCAAGGAAAAGAAATTAAAAATTAAATTTAAAGCACTTCTAATCCAAGGAAATTAAAGAACCATTGTCACATTTTAAGTTTGTACAGTTATAATCTTAAAGCGTAGCCATCAAGGTATTTAAAACCTGATAAAAGGTAGAACCCAAGATTAGGCCAAGAACAATATTCAACATCATTCTCCCAAAACTGCGAACAATTTCAAGAGAAGCACAAAAACATCATTGAGCACTGGATTCTAGATTAATTTCAACATTAAAAACATACTCATATTGATTTTTACTATCAGATCTTGACGAGATTGAGAATCCAGGTCAGAGATAAAAACTCTAGTAAGTTCCAAAAGGAAATCTGATTTGATTAGGTAATGACAAAGAAGAGGCAACGGACCTGTAAGCAATATTCCGCCAATATGTTCTGAATTGACGAATGACTACAACTTTGCACAAAACCCAAGGTGATGCGGCATAACCTTTGACAAGTGGCTCCTTGCCAAGCTTTCCCCTTCCAAACTTATAAGTCTCCAGTTCCTCAACTACATGATATACGTTACAAAGCAGTTACAACTATAATTGCAAGCATATGAGTAAAGACTTAGATACAGCAATGGCTCCCGCGTCTTATACTACAATGACTTTTGTAATTTCTGTACAAATATTGAAGTATTAAATGTAATGAAAGCAAACTACATGGGTCCTTGACATACGATTCCGCTGGGCCAAAGAGCTCTGTTGATAATCAAGTGCAAAGTCGCGTTGAGCAACGTGGCCTATCCCTGCTCCAATAATTTCCAACATGTATGATGCTGGATTCTGGTCGACAGGACATTTCTTTACTCCAGGAAGCGACTGGAAATAGTTCTGCATAAAGCCAAGGACCCCTTTCAATCAGCACATTCTTACCAGAAACAACTTATCCTTTTCGGCAATGATACACTAATAACACAGCTAAGCGTTTGAACAATGTAGACAGACTCAGAGAATCTTCACCAAGAATTATCAAGGGAGGCCTCTGTATAATCTCTCTGATTATATAGTTACTCCAAAACATGGAGAATGTTCTCTTTATGATGCGTAAGAGTTCCTGAGACAGTATAATCTATCTGATTATATAGTCACTCCAAAACACGGAGAATGTTCTCTTTATGATGCGTAAGAGTTCCTGAGACAGTATAATCTATCCAAACCCTGTTTGTGAATATGCAGAAACCTTTCAACGCAGTAGAATCATTGATTCCAATTTAAAACATGGCTGGATATTAAATTCTTACATAATTATCATTACCTAATTTCTCTAAAATGTATTTATAGTCCCAAATATAATTATAGCAGACTGAGAAAATGTTTATAGTGGATGGCATTAATGAGTACTCTGGATGAGGTATTGTATTGATGTACAAATAGAACACTACCCGTGCACGTGAAAATCTATGAAAATTTACACCTAGGCGTACCAGGAGGTCCTCTGCTTGCTCTCCAATGGGTCCAAAATACGCAATCTCCCCACCCCGTTTTAACAGCATCAGATGAGTGAAGCTCAAAAAAAGTCGTCGGCTAGGTTGGTGAATGGTGCATATCACACTACGGCCTGACTTGACGACATTGATAATACTTCGCATGACAATTTGAGCAGCTCGACTGTCCAAACCGCTTGTTGGTTCATCCAGGAACAAAATACTTGGATTTGCCACCTGCAAAGGTTAAAGGAGGCTTTTCTACATGAAGAAAAACTTCTCAAAATTAACATCATGTGGAAGAATTGAGGAGTATTGAAAGTCACCGATCGATGGATCTCTTACAAGTTCAACCCCAATGGTGAGGCGCTTTGCCTCCTCCACGGATAGACCTCCCTCCCCAATGGAACCAACCAATTTATCCTCTATATCGTTCAGCTCTAGTAAGCTTAAGACCTATCATGACAAAACGTGATTCAAGACAATAGACATGGAGCAAGGCAAGCAATCTCTTGTAAGAAAAAAACAAATTTCGAGTAACATTGGAACAAATAAGTTGCGACAACCTCTCAAAGGTATTATAGAAAACCCAGTCACGGATGTTAAACACTGCAAATTTTACAGTTATTTAAAACAGTTCAAACAAAACCCCTATCAATTGCAACGGGGATTGATTCTCTAAAATTCCTGTTGGGGTGGGTTATCTACTAGTGATATATGATTAAATTAAATAATCACATGCATTCTTCTCAAAGCATGCATTGATAAATGTTTCTTATTGATTTTCATACAAAGATTTTACAAAAGAATTGCCTCATCGATGAACTTCTGACGAATTGGAGCTGGAGTGGCTTTTGGATGGCGTAACGAACCACTGAATTCGAGGGACTCTCGCACAGTTATAAAAGGAGAATGGATGTCATTCTGTTCCACATATCTGTCCATAAAATGTTAGAAATTGTATACTTCAATATTATGCACGTTCACTTCAGACCTCATTGAATTGATTCCTCTTAATTATGAGTGATAACATGGAGTTTCGTAAACGTTTTTTGTATTTGACTCACGAATTGTATTGTATCAGACTCACCCAGAAATTCGTGCAAATGTCTCTTGCACTTTAGGGTAGCCATTAATAAGAATGTCTCCAAGTATTCTGCCTGTCGTCTTGCGGCCAGCTAGGACGTCAAGTAACGTCGTTTTTCCAGCGCCACTACTTCCCATCAATGCAGTCATGGAGCCGGGTTTGGCAAATCCGGAAACATTGGAAAGTAGTATTCGAGGATCTTGAATACCTGGAATTTTCACCTGAAAGACCAAAAATAAGAAAATGTGTTTCAGAAAAAGCAAACCTACATTTCCAGGTCATCCTAAATCAAGTGATAAATGTAGCTTAACTTATACTACACAGACCTTAAAAAGTAACGAAACCTTTGAAAATAAAGGAATAATACAAACTTTGATACCTCGTATACTATTTGATGAAAAGAGAGAATCATTGGCTCAACTTTGACAACACCAAGATCTTGTTTGGATTCCTTGGCAACTCTACCAATTCTGGGAAATTGGACTTTCCGTTTAGTCCTTGAAGGATTCGAAGCCACTGGCTGATTGCGTAACAATCGAGCAGCTGAGGGCAGTTTGACCTGCAAAAATATGATCCAAGTTAAATGGTTTACTCGAAGGTCATTCCATAATAGAAGAGCATTTCTACGCTCTAACCTTCATGACAAAGGACATTTCATAAAGATAGCAAAATCAGAAAATCAGACCATTTGTAAGCATTTTAATGTACACTTGTACTTTATTAATTTAAGAAATAAATACTTAATATATTACTAACAACTAAAGACAATCATTAAGAGTCTGTTCATCTGGAGTTTTTCTCTCTTTCAAGAATTACTCTTACATCTCCTTATTTGCTTCCGCTCTACGATGAACTCCGCTGAAAAGACTACATATTAGCAGTATATTGAAAATTCCATGTTAGTCGTGTTAGAGTGGGGCTACTTACTTCATCATGCCGTACATTACTAATAGTATAAAAGCAGCAACACGTCAAGAGCCAATAATAGAAAAACAGAACAATCACAGGGCCCCAAAATCCAAGAAAAGAAGTAGTTGGAAACTTGTAGATGTCCAAATAAGCTTGTCCAACGTTCATGTTTCCTTTTCCAATGCAATAGATGATCGAATCATCACAGGCCTGTCAACCACGTAGACAAAAAATGATAAATTGTCTCTACTCAACAATTTATACTTTATACCATCTATAATGATTATTTTGTTCAAAATGTCCTTGAAGGAAATTTCGAAAAAACATCCAAACAAACATTCTCACTAAGCACACTCAAACTGTTTTGTTCTAAAATTCCACTTACTTGGCTGTATCTTTCAGAAAGAAATTCGTTGCAAACGATGGCTGTGATAGCCCACTGTAGCGGACTGATGTAATATACCCAGATCCACCAAGAAGGCACTTTGTTCTTGGCAATTAGAAAACCAGAAAAGAGTAGAAAGAATATGATACACAGACCTGCAAATTTTTTTTTAAAAAGTCTTCGTGTGAGACCTTCAATTTGACTAATCCGGAATATGTAATAATAAGTTCTGTGAACTTCTGTGAATTGTATATCTCTAAATGTAACATTAATATTGATCAAAGACCACCTTTATTCACAAAGGCAGTGATTGCAGAAAGATGTAGAAATCCATCATTATCCTTGTTAGAAGTGATTAGAACACGTACCTGCCAAACCAGCCGCTGCCTCTTTTGTACGACACAAAGAAGCTAAGAGTCTAGTGAACATTGCGAATGTGATTGCACATAGGAAAACAACAATAATGTACAAAATATAATGACCACCACTGTTTGAAGGAGTCAACCCCGTCAACCAATAAATTAAAGGTGTGTATATCACCATCTGCAGCAAACCAAACAACTGTTAGGTTATAATAAGTGAAATACAAGCACTCACCAGAAGCAATATCTAATCGATCGACCAGGGTTATTGTGGAAGGGTCTCAAATATACTCAACCCTCCTTAATTGTGCACTCTGTAATTGTACATTCCGAGCATATCTTGAAAATCTTCCATGTGGTGTACAGATCTGATTGGATAAATTCCAGGTGCCAAATTTTGAACACATGTGACAGGAACCATTTGTCTCCACGAGTCAGTACAATTAGAGAGGGTTGAGATTGTAAAAATGATGGCACGGGACATCTTCCTGACTAGATTAACCCTGAAGCGCGCCGACGTCCATATTCTGGACGATGAACAGAGGGCTTCAAGGCCCGGTTTCATCCAATTAACTTCTCATTTATCAAATGTAATACTTGAATCTAGAAAAGACAACCTTCTTTAATGACCAAATTCATTAAATTCTGGTAAATGATATATCTGTACAAAGCTATAAGCGAAAATGTGCAAAAATTCAAAAAAGGATTGAGACGCTTAAGGGTTAATCCTATCAAGGTGTGCATATCAGCTTTACAGAAACAATGGCATTCCAAATATACCTCTATAAGTGTCAAAGGAATTTGACTTAAAGTGCACGCGAGTACATAGGAATACGGCCTAAAAAACCTAGCTGAATATTGCTTTTCAAACACCTGTAAAACCAAGTCATTTCTTTTCAGAATTGGTCTTCAAAAGCAGCCGACATTGATAAAATAATAGACATATATAATAACTTTTGTTGTAGAGACTCAGTGTAAAAGATAGAAGAAATAACTGTTCGCTCGTCAAGTTGAACAGGTATTTGGGAAATGGTATTCAGTGAAAGAGTCATGACTGCAAGGAAAGCAAGGGACTTTCGAAGATCCATATCAACACGAGCTGTGGTGTTGGGAACTTGATAAAATAAGGTCCCTGTGAAAATTCCTAAAACCACAAGCTGTTGCTCACACTATTTTAGTACTAGAAAATGAAGACAAGATATATTTAGACACCAATCAAAATGTCCTTGCATGTGCCTCTTATGATGCGCCAAACCACACATCCACTCCCGTAGAATAAAACAAAGAACATAACTGGAACATAAACTTCAAGTATGAGAATGAAGTTGAGTGCATACTAGACTCTAGAAGACAATGGTTCAGAAATCTCCAAAGTTGAATGACGTACCTGAATCATGCGAGCATATAAAAAGCTTCTGCCTCGGAGTACTAAAGTAACTTGTCTTCGCATTACAGTTTTTGTGGAAGCCCATCCGTCTTGCACGAACTCTTGATTAAAAATATTCGCAGTTTCTAAAGATGCCTGTTGAGAAATTACAATCATCAGATCGATGATTGAAAATATTGGATACTGAGTTCAATTATGCATTCCATTCCTTCCAAGCCCATCCTTTGGGTTGTGAACAAAGGCTTTTGAGTGAGAGGTCTAAGTTAGAAGGAATCACACGTATTCTCCTTCCAAGCTATACAATTATAATTTGTCTCTGTAAAGCTAGGTGTTCTCTATTTATAGAAATTCCATTTGTGAAACCGTAGGGGAAAATCAAGGATACTAAATATAAAGTACCTGCTCAAGAGGTCGTTCAAGCTGTAAGTGGATGTTGCCTTCTGCCTTCTGTACTTTTTCCACTATGGTTCCAACATCATATTTTTGGCTTCCAGGCAGAGCAAGGTACTCAAGGCTTTCAAGGCTACTTCCGATAGCTGTAATGACATCTCCAGCCTTTACTATTGAAGTGTGCTGTATATCAAGGATTCTGGCTGTTCCTGAGGCTTCCACTTCCTCGATCACCACTACCTTTCGTTCACCTACATATATATGAAAACAGTCGGGTCATCACCAGGAAGGACAGACAGAATTCCCTAGTTCATGTGACAAAACACTAAGAGCAGACTGAGTGATAGTTGTGAGCCTTCACCAGTGACTGTTGAGGAACCCATGTAGGAAATTGTGTTACTGACGAGCTCTCGTAAGCGCTGCTAAGTATAAAGATATCTATATTTTACCTTCCAGAAGTTGAAATACAAAAACCTTATCAAGTCACAAGGGATTGAAATATAGGACTATTAAAAGCCTCCTGACGCTTAATAAGCATCAATTGTCAATTGTTTTCCAAAGATAAGCTATCTATTAGTTTCACCTTTCGTTGGTCTGTCCATAATCTTTAAGCCCAATGGTTTTTTCGCGTCCACCCACAACTCCTCAGTAGTCTATCTAGGTCAGAAGCAGACAGAAAGTGAGACAACAGTTAACAAGATCAACGTTGACTTCTCACTTATATACACCTAGCACTTAGGTGTTTGATTAAACATCCAACAAATTGGATGTCTCCCATTCAAGGTAACAGGTGTGATCTTAGAAAACGTTGTGACATCCCTAGAAATTGAGAATAGAAGATGGAATGAACCTCCTGATCATCAAGAATGCGAACTATATCTTTGTACATATCAGAGCCCATATACGCCTCGACAAAGTTAGCATTCGTCAAATGCTTGAAGCCAGGGACTAAGTACCCAAGACCTTCTTCGGTAGATACCTCTTGCAGAAAATCTGCTACATCAACATGATTAGGTTTCACATACCTGCATGGTCAAGAGTACTTTTAGCGGAGATATTACACTTGACCTTTGCTTGGACAAATAAAGGACAATCATGGACACGTAGAGGTAGGACTCAGTTTCCGAAACGACAATCAAGGAAAATTCAAATAGAGTCTACTACACAAAAGACAAGACATCCCGGCACATCCAGTCACCAATTTGCTTCTGGACAGTTAGAAGTTCAGTACCCAAGCCTTGCGAAATAAGGCAACACATCCTCACGTGGTCCTTGATATATTATGCGACCCTCGTCCATGACAATTAGCCTGCAGAGGTTGGTACACATAATTTTGATGACTCCACAACGAAGGGATCAAGTTTAAATGTCAAAACAAAGGGAAGTTCTTCAAATTGTAGCAGGATAAGAAGTAAGAATTACAAGTATTCTAGGAGAAATCTTTTTCTTGACACAGAAGCATGTTTGAGGCACACATGTAAAATCTGTTCTTTAAGGTTGGTTGCTAACTGAAAGGATGAAAATGCAAAGCACGATGACCAGCATATGCGGAATACCTGTCAAAAAGGTTGAATACTTCAGGAGAAGGTTGAAGGAGAGAGAAGAGGCACGTGTAGCGCCTTATCCTGGCCATAGTACGGAAGGCTGAAACAATGTCGTAAGTCGCAGAACTATCAAGTCCCGTACTGATTTCATCAAGAAAATACACAAGGTATGTTCCTACAGAGGACAAACGTACAATATTACTTTACACCATGGTATGATCAAACGACCCCCGGTAATAGGTTCTAATTGGTATAGTAGGTGACATCATGTTGGTACAATGTGGAAGTGATATACTACATCCACTTCCGGGACAGCTTGACCCTCACCTGATTGCTACTCGGGTCAAGAGTGGTTTTAGGAAATAAGTTTTACACCCAATCACTTAACAGGGTCAGCACTCCGTTTATATAGTTTGAGGATTCAAATGAGTCAAAATGTTTGAACTGTAAATGACTTATCCCAAGGCTGGTGACAAATTTAGACGGAGCACAAAACAAATTCCATATGACAGTAGAAGTTCTTGTGAAGTTGAAATTTCAAGCGTACTCCACGATGAATGTTGTGCTTGCCTGAGACCATCTCCGCTGTTGTTACTCGATGACGTTCACCTCCACTAACTCCGCGAACCGCAGCATTTCCAACTATTGAGTCAGCCACGCCTCGGAGACCAAGTAGATGTAAAGTCATTTCCAAAGGAAGATTTATTCCCCCAATCTCATTTCTTAATGCCTCCATCTGTGAAGTAGTCATTGGCACGACTAAGAGTAGTGTTTCAAGATTGAAAGCATTAGTAAATATTCTATAGTCATTTGGAACTAAATGGAACTCAGGGGTCATCTGCAAAGTACTCTTCTAATGGAAAATTATGTGCAAATGTACAAATAATTGCATCTACCACATCTTACATATTCTGTGACCAATCAAAGCAGTTTTTCACACTCTATCACATGCATGAGTATCGAAGGCGTAGAAATAAGAAAACCCACCTTGCTGGCGTTCTTATTATACCATTCTGGATTCTTGGTAAAATGGCTCGTACATGCATTTGCAAACTCACAGGTTTCTCGCACAGTTAACATGGGCAAATGTCTGTCTGTTTGTGCAATAAATGCCGCAATGCGTCGCACTTGGATCTTGTCAAGCGTGTTTTGATTATAGGTCACTGAACCTTCTAAGGTTGTCGTCTTATCCAGCCATAGTCTTCCAGCCAATGCTTTATGTAAGCTGCTTTTTCCTATCCATAGCCTCAAGATTCACACTCCTCGTTTGTCAGAAAAGAGAGAACTCACTAAATTCAAATAAAAATTCATTCCTAAATTTCCACAAAGTCTATTGAGATCGGATTCATTTATTTTTCTCAGAGTCTCGTGACTAACAAGATGAGCTATGCCAATTCCAGCTTGCCAAGTTATTAATAGGAATTATCTTGATTCAAAATTGTAAAGAGGAAGGTTTGGATTATGGTGCATTGACTTCATGCTGTTTCAGATCGTTCAAAGCCAAAGGCATCATTGGTATTTGGGAATTGATAGTACATGTATGCCAACACCCTTCAAGGACTTCGACAAAACAAAAACTACCATATTGTTGGAATCCAGAGTCCTACTACTACGTCTGAAATGCGCAAGCTCATCATACGTGAACTACGAAGAAGACTTACCGCAGCCTGGAGGTCCACATACAAGTGTCAACGTCCCTGGCATCAAGTAGCCAGAACAGTTGTCAAGAATGGTAAACTTCTGCATTGCTTGTTTCTCAGCAAATCCGGGACAACAACACTTTAATGCGATTGAGCCTACAGTCTCAAAGCCTAGTTTTGCACCCATTACTTCAGCACCATAGGTCAATCCCTTGAATTTCACTACCTGCATTGCCACGGCAATTGCGGGGTCATGGAAGTACAAGTGGTAGGATTATGGGACTTCTGGGTTAGAACGGTAGTCTACCCTAAGTATTTTACAGAAAACTGAAATTGAACCTTGAGTAGGCCCTTCTGTAGTGGCAAGTGCATCAAATCAATCTAGAGGGCAGAGGTCAATAACATTGTCTAGATATGAGGGGGATGTCTCTTTGCATCCAAACATGCTGAAATATGAGCGACTTGAATGATACCAAGGACACGGTGTCAACCAAGCAAGAAGGTAGTGCAAGTCACCTGAGATGGGAACTGAGGCAGAACCTGCCTAATTTTGACCAAAAATGCAAGAAGGCCATCTTTTAAAATTCTGTCAATGCCCGTTAATTCACGTTCAACTATTGGTACAGCAGTAGGTGTAGATAAAGCCTGAAAAATGAAACAGAGAGCTATTTTCAGACTCCTTCCATATTAGATAGATCATAATTGTGTGCGAGAAAATACAAATTCCATCACATGCTTGACCAATATTTTGATACAAGATGGTACTAACTGTGTCAAGAAGCACTTTGATTTCATCTAGTTTTCCACCTTCCTCCCACTTCTGGGCAATATTGATGATGAAATTCATCAAGTCTTCCTTTCCCAGTTGTTGCAATAATGGTTTCAAACCCTTTGGATCGGGGTCGAAGGGAACGATTGCTGCACTTGGTAGCTCATCCTCTCCGATTTGCAGTTGGCCTTTGAGCTGGTCAAGGTACTTGGCCTTCGTTCCCGTTGAGAGTGCGGACATGACATCATTATCTGAACGCTCATAATACTCTTTAAGCCTCTCTGTGTAGTAAATTACCTCAGAGGGATTGATTTGATCACCTTCAGGGACGATTACAACTTTTGACTGGTCAGGTTCAGATGAGGTCGAAGCCATGCATAGGCCTTCAATTTCAATTTGGATTTAGACACCTGAAAACACCGTCTGCAGCAGAAGATGCTCTTACACAAAGAAGAGATGCATCTTTACAGAGGGCAAGTTTGCTGCCCACCCTGCACCTTAGTGTCTTTTCCATGAAAATCTTCTAATAATGATCCTGCAACTCTTGAATCCATATTAAGCGAATGAGCCATAAGAAATGCCAGAATGAATCCATGGACGAGCTGTCCATTTAACGTCAAACAAAACATTGAATCAAATATTTAAGTACCAAGTGGTGTAGCAAAAGTATTGCCTTCAGCTACAAAACGAAAAGACAAATTTAATCAAATTCGAAATTTTTCAATTGCCAAAACGAGATTCACAAACCGTTTTTTCCTTTGACAACTAGGGAAGATACACATATTTAAGTGTAGTATAATTGAACTAAACTTTGCCATTTCAACTGAGGTTTTCCAATTTACTGTAATTTCTCTTCAAACACTGAGATTCCAGGAACAACATTCTAATCAGTGTTCTGTGTTCAATAAGAAAACCTAAAACAGATAATAAGCTTATACAAGCATAGACATACCCACGCAAATTGGGACTCGGGAGACTCTACCCCCTGAAACATACACCCTAT
This sequence comes from Thuidium tamariscinum, assembly GCA_947034885.2. NCBI lineage: Eukaryota > Viridiplantae > Streptophyta > Bryopsida > Hypnales > Thuidiaceae > Thuidium > Thuidium tamariscinum. The sequence continues at coordinate 47,180,391 of OX344750.2, read as the reverse complement.
GTAGATCCTCTCCGTTGAACCTAGACTGGCGGGTGTACATTTCAAAGTTTGGGAAATCCTGAGTCCTGATCGAGCAGCACTCTGAATATGTGCCCTAAAAATTAGTCATCCGCACAAATGTGAGGAAATTAGAACTTACTGCGAGGTCGACACCAACCATGTATGAATTGAGATTCCATTCCATTGCGCACAGCTCATGACGGTGACTCATTCAATCTCCAACTCTAGGGCTTCGCCATGCGCAGCTCTGAGGCTCTGAGAATCGAAGCTATTCACACATATCATAATTGAAGCAGATCTGTTCCCTGCTAATTAAGATACTATACCATTGCGTCATATATACGTCATGCTGTCCACACTGTTGCAGATCAATCGAACAGTTCCCTGCAGCAGCTCCGTCTGCAACACTCCGTCCCGCAAAAAAAATGAACATCGTCGTTCACCGGAGACACTGCATCTGAATCCAGACGTTCAAAGTCCGATGAACCAGACACATTCTGTAAAGAATCCGTGAGCGTTTCGAATTGATTCCTGAAGATGGAGATAGTTTCTACAATTCCTCCAGCTCTGGCTCTTCAATGTCAATCTCTAACCTAAATACAATCTGCATTATCCGCGAGACATACAAAGCCAACGACTTCTCTTCCAGAAAAATTGCACATGGCTCGAGCCGTTGCCACAACCAAAAGAAAAAAGAAAAAGCAATTCAATCTCTATAATTTTTGCATTCACAAGCACTTCAAAATCCAATATCTTTCACACCATATGTCCAAAAATGTCATGAATTAAAAGCCCATGCACCTTTATTTGCAAAGGGCTTTCCAACAAATATCAAGAATGTGACTCGAGGATACATGGTCCAAAACAAACTAACTAACTAATTAAAGGTATGGATGATACTCCCTCGTAGAAAGATGGGATGTAAAAAAAATTAATTTTATAAACACTTTCTATTTATTTGTTCTTTAAATTTGCATTCAAACTTTATCAAGAAGGTTGTTTTTTCAATTATTTTGAAAGACAATTTTTAACCCCTAATTGCCCAATTGACTATATATCATCAATGTGAAATTTCAAGGCCATTTTTTTGCAAGCACTTAAATTCTTTTAAGCGTTTAAAAAAAAAAATTAGGCAATTTTAAGGGTTAACTATTGAAAACTTTCATTTTTTACTGCAAAAAGTACATATTTGATTATTGAGAGGTCTTGAAAGGCATACATGTACCATAAGTGAAGACTAGAACTTGCGAATTTTACTTCTTCTTCTAGCTCTATACAAAGTTTAGCAATTTCACTTAATTTAAGATCTAAAAAATCGTTGATATCCATTTGCTTTGAGAATGGTTCCAATGGAAAGAATAAAAATGTTTTCATGATATTCACCATTGAAAATTTAAACATGCAACTATTGATTTGGAGCTATTTGCAATTTCTACTTTAAAAAAACAAACTACATTTCAACAATTGCAAGGTGGATTGTGTAATGAGTTTAATTGCTTTTCATGTGAAATTAAGTTTTTTAGAAGTACATTTTAGTGTGCTAATACTCTTTGTAGTTGTTCATGTCACCTCAAATCTCCAAAATAATTTATATGCAAATTTAGGAAACATTGTGGAAAAAGGCAACATACTAAATATAGAAAATGTTCTCTTCTCTTGTTATAATTTCACAACTCCTATACAATTTTGCGCTCAAAATCTTGGGACTTACTAATAAACAAGCTCTTTAAACATCTATATGGTTAAATTTTGGAAAAAAATTAATTTGCTCCACTATAAGCCAGTGCACTTTTTTCATAGTCAAAACACACTTGAAAAGGCTTGAGCATTTAGGGGTTAAATCATAAAAGCTTTATACTATACAACTATTTTTTTTCACTATGAAAAAAACAAAGATAAAAAAAAGAATCATGCATATGTTAACATTAAAGTTTCAGTAAGTCAATTTGTAAGTAAGTTCTTAATATTTGAATAAGAATTCTTTTGAAAACTTGTTACAAAATAATTGCTGAAGTAATAATTCCTTGACATATGGATTTCTTCCAAGAGAAAGAAAGAACAAGAGTCATTAAAGACACAAATGTCTTGTAATCAAAAACTTGCTTTATTTTATTGCAATATTTTTGTCATCATGAATGCAAACTCTCAAATTTACACATTGCTATGAACTAGAATTCCTAAACAATATTTGATACTTTAGACATTAATCCTTGATTGTTCACAACAAGAACAAAAGCCTTCTAAAGTAATTTGTCTAAGGGCCTAAGACTTCGTTTTGGAAATACAACCCTATTTTATTGCAATGCTATAAAAAAAAATGTAACATCAAACTAAACTAATTAACAACTCATTAGAAAGGAACAAATTCATTATATATAAAGGTGAGAGATACAAACCTTACAAAAGTAAAGCCAATGTATTACTCATTATCAATTAATTAGCAAAGTAATATATGGAATGAAATATAAAAGTGATCAAAACTCCCCTACATATGCCAAACAAGCACTTGAAGTTTCATATAACCAATTTATTTCTTCAATGGTATAAGCTACCATCCATCATGTACTCTATATAATATATCCAAAAAATAATACAAAAATTCATATTAAAAGATTAAATTTTGCATCAAAGTCACTTTGAACACTATGTAAATCTTAATTTTTATTGTGACTTGTCTAAATGCATCAAGCAAAGCAAAAAATTGCTCCAAATTGTGAAAGCTTAGTCTTTCTCTTACCATTTCTAAAGTTTCTCACTCATTTGTATGATAATAGTATATTATTTGATTTGTTTGCCTTTTTGTTTCTTTGCCTCTTCATCTCTCTATAAGCCATATGTTGTCTACAAAAGGTCTCTATAGGTTGTTTACATGTCCACTTTTAAGTCCTTACCCTAGCAAACATTTGGATGTCTATCCCTTTGACACCTACCTTGAACTCCATTAATTGTGGACTTCCAAGGAGATGCTTGAGTAGATGCCTTTTAATGTCCACCGATAGTCACTTATTATTGGATGGATGGTTGGATGTTCAATATAAATTTTTGTTTACCAATTATTTTAGAGTGTTTCTTGTAGACAATCCTAGATGATTGTGTATTGGACGATATTTGCCCCAGACAACATTGTTTGTATGCTTTCAAATACATAGAAGGGCTTAGCTAAGTTGCAACAAAGGCATGTAGTGTTGTAATCAAAATCCTACTCAACAAATTGTAAGAAGATGTACATTGAAATGTTGTGTTTCTAGATTAAAGCAAGGTTTATATACAATTCAATGAGATTTAGGTGCATAAATTCTAAAATCCTTGGGAATTTTGCAAAATAAAGGATTTTATAGAAAATCCACATTTGAATAAATGAATATAAATATAAGATAACATTAATCCATCCAAATCTCTCTAATAAAATCTCATCAAATGAAGTCAAACATGCAAGTGCTCTTTTTGAAGTAAAAAACATGTATGATTAGACAATCATCTATGCAAATAGGAAGAAGTCATTCTATAAAAATCTATTTTCTAACATTTTTCCATGTGAAGTCAATTTTGTACAATAATAATATTTTCCTTCAATTATAGATGCAAGATTTATTAAACATCAATTTTGTTAAAACATTGATAGTCTAGGATGATTGCAAGAATGACTTTGCCAATTTTGTTCCACTCCAAATATTAAAAAATTGAAGCTAATTCTATTGTAACTTTTGCAACTTAAATCCAATGAATTTGAACTTTTTTCTTTTGGACTTTTCAATTGTAATAATATCACTTATTTTTTTTAAATTAAAAAATATTAATATGTAAAATTCAATTTATCTAATTTGTCACATTTTATGGTTGTTTTGATTTTAAATACTATAGATTTATCAAAGTTAATTAGGGTGTAGAGCTAAAAATTTTGGACAAGATGGTCTTCTAATGGACTTATAGCTCTCTACATGAGTGATTTCTAAACTTATTCAAATGAAAAATTTTAATCTATAAAGTACTTCAAAATCAACATACAAACACATTAGTGAAAAAAATGTCATTCAATTGACTCATTGTGTTTGCATAATGACTTTGAAATGTCAAAAATATAGCAAAAAGGAAGCAACAAATACATCTATGACTAAACCTCCTTCTACTAAAATGCTTCTCAAATACTCATAATGTCTTGGATTGATATGAAATTTTAGCCATAAAAAGCAAACTTAAATGTGCAACTCTTCAAAAAAATGATTAGAAATGGACACCATACAAAGAAAAAAAAGCTGCCAAAGTTCATAGTAATCCATAAATGTTTGGTTTTTAAACTTCAAATTGCTTCCAAACATTCAAAACAACTTAGATTGCTATGAAAATTTAACCACAATAACTAAACTTCTAGAGGAACATAATCCATCAAATTTTATTGAAAACAAACATTGAATGAAGGAGATCAAAGCCCCCAAAGTTGCAACCGCCAATTGCAATTTGGTGAACTCATATTGAACTTGTGAACTTTGATTCAACTCCAAAAAAAACTATACATCTTACAATTTGAAAATTTTACCACACAAACTAGACTAATATGCACAACTTTTTCAACAAGTTTTATTGAATTTGGACACTTAACCCCTCAATACCCAAGGGGGCGCAAATACTGCCCCTCGAAAATTTCAGTCAATTTCAAAGTGCTATAACTTTTGCATCCAATGTCCAAATTCAATAAAAACTTGTTAGTAAAGTTGCGCGTTGTCTTCTAGTTTGTGTGGTAAAATTTTCAGATCAATCCAAAACGTGATGATTTTTGGCAACCAATCAAAGTTCACAAGTTCAATTTCAGTTCAGAAACTGGAACTTTGGGGGTTTGTTTCTCTTTCATCAAATGATAATTTTCAATAAAATTTGTTGGTTTTTGTTCCTCTTGAAGTCTAATTTGTGAGGTAAATTTTTTGTATCAATTCAAATTGTTTTGAATGTTTGGAGCAATTCAAATTTCATAATCTTGCCATTTTTGGAATGTAGTAAACTTTGATGACTTGATTCTTCTTCATACATAGTCTATTTTCAATAAAACTTATTGTAAGAGTTGCATATACTAGTCTAGTTTGTGTGGCTAAAGTTTCATGTCAATCCAAGAAGTTATGAGTGATTGAGAAGCATTCTAGTAGAGGGAAGTTCAACCTTAGAAGTAATTTGTGTAGTTTTTCTTGCTAATTTTTGACATTTCAAAGCCATTTTGTTGACACAATGAGTCAGTCAAGTGAATTTTTTTTACCAATGTGTTTGTATACTAGTTTTGAATCACTTTGTAGCATAAAGTTTATTCATTTGAGTAGGTTTGGAAATCAAATTTCACCTCGAAATGTGTTTTTGGGAAAATTTCAGCATCCATTTTCAACACTAAAACATTACGGAGTATAATCTTACAATTGATGCGATCAAATGACTCCAAATTTTGTATATGTAATCTACAGCATGTCTACTATAAGATTGTATGGTTCAGATTTGTGTAGCTTAGTGACATTTAGATCTATAAGGCTTCAGAAGCTATGATGTTTTTGAACCTATTTCTACCAAGGGCCTTGAGGGGTTAACCCTTGAATGTCACAAGGGATACTTTTTAGATCTTTGATTCTGTGACACTTAGTTCATGAATCTTTATAATGTTTGCATCCATATAGTGGATTTTTCCTAAAGAAATGAATTTGGATTGATGAGGTTGTTGGCTACAGATCTATATGGTGAAGAATGCAATAATCAATTCAAATTCAAATCATGTTTTTTTTAGAATGGTCCCACCTTCAAAACTATTTGCTTTGTGATGCTTTAGATGAATGCAAAAGTTATTGCACTTTGAACTAGACTTCTAGACTATGTACAACCAATTGGGTGTTAAGAAGTTAATGAAATATAAAGTTAATTTCACTTCTATTAATTCACTTTGTTGTTTTGTAGTATGGAAACAATTTAAACCTTAATACACTCCAATGTACTTTCTGAACAACATATAAATTGAAATTCAGATTTCTTTTTCATTACAACTTGGATGAAAGTCATCCTCATTTTTAAAGATACTTTGTGAAATTGTTGTCCTTTCCAACTGTTCAAAGTGCTAGAATTAATGTTGCTAGTATACATATTTTCTTAAAATTACATGTGCAAAAGAACACAACAATTTGAAACAATCACCATGTCAGTATAACCCCATTTCAAATCCATTGAAACAAAATTTATTCAAAAACTCATGAAATTTTGCGTGTAATTAAATTTAGAAGGAATATTGAATTTTCCTTTTCAAAGTTCAAAGAAAATAGCATTGGGTGAATCCAACTGTTTGGATAGAATCTGGACTGAAACTTCACGACTTTGATTTGCATCTGAGATCCAAAGTATTCCTCCAAGAAGTACTTAATGATACCTTCTGGCAAATCGTCAACTGAGAAGATGAGTCTCGACGCTTTGGGGATAAAACACAGTAGTCCATAAAATGAATTACACTTAAGGGATATATGTACAGCATCCAAGTATACGAACAACAATATAAAGACGTTCAGTTGTACAGTAGTGCAGCAAGATCATCTAAGAAAAGAAAAGAGATAATCATATTGTCAAAGCACTCCTGAGACATCTCAATTAATTTATGAGCGATCTATGCATTTCGAAACCATAACCCACAACTCCTCTGAAGCTATCAGATACTTATCATTTTCAAGCTTAATTCGACACTTCATACCCGGAGGAAAGCCCAAAGCATAGGCAACTCGTCGGCCGGACATTATGGACCCTCAAAATTTCGTTCGTTTTTACATCTGGTTGGATTCATATTTCAGTTCATTAGAGTTTTAAATACAAAACAATATTAGGATGTTTATAATTCAATGATTCACTTAATTCGAAGTTCGTAATAAGCGGACGGGTCACTGAAACGGAGATTAAATACTGATCCAGCCCTACAAACAAACTAGCAACGAGGAGCAGATCATTGCACTCAATCAGAACAAGAACAAATTAACAGTTTATATTTCGTGTCTCTGTCTGGAAAAACAGTTCAATTCATTGCACTCCATATGAACACATCAAAACTGGATCCAGACCAAACGCTGATCCATTCTTAATTAAACTCCATAGGGAAGGCAAGGAGAGAAATAGTCCACAGGATCTTCCACATAGAGCAAAGTAAGAGAAATCTAGAGACGACGTCCCCTGCGTCCTCCCTTCCTCCTGGTGCTGTCGGTTGGGATTGGTGTAACATCCTCTGCCAAGCCGAACGTAACGCTTATCAGTAAACTCACTCCATAACTAGTGTGTTCAGTCACAAAGAGTCTGAAGTAAATAACGGAAATCGAATATTTACAATGGAAGAATCTTACCAATGCGTCCAATTCTCATTCCAGAACGAGCCAACGCACGAAGTGCTGACTGCGCTCCAGGGCCGGGAGTTTTGGTCTTGTTGCCACCAGTAGCGCGGAGTTTGATGTGAAGGGCGCTGATTCCCAACTCCTGGAATAGGATCATGTTTGAAGGAAACGGTATGAAGTAATAGTAAAATTCTGATAATCATCGAGAAACTCTAACCTGACAATCGAAATGAAGAGTACAAAAACTATTTGAAAAAGAATGCTCATTCATACATATAATTCACTTACCTTGCACTTCTGGGCAACATCCTGAGCAGCAAGCATAGCTGCGTAGGGAGAAGCCTCATCTCGGTCTGCCTTCACCTTCATGCCACCTGCAAAGTCAGCGCCACCGAAATTACATCAACCATCTACTTCTAGATGATCTAGAGCTCTATATCGACAGAAGTTCAATGAAAATAATATTCTTGGAACCCTAATAAAAAGATTGCAGTGATTCGGAACGAGGGAAAGGGCAAGTACCGGTGACACGAGCGATGGTCTCCTTCCCTGAGAGATCAGTCACATGCTGCATTTTCCACCACGCGTAGGTAAATATAAGGCGTCCATAAACCATTGCACCTCTAATTGAAACCCTAAACGAAGTCCCATCCGTCGAGAAGGCAAACCCTAAATCACAACGACCCCAGGGACGTTTGAGCGGCCACTTACCACGAAGGTATCATTGAACGAGGCGAAGATGTGCGCAACGCCGAACACATGCTCTCCGTCCCGCACGGTAGGACCAAGGGTGACATTCTCCTCCTTCTCCTGTCTGACTTTCTTCTTTCCAGACTGCAAACCGCACACCGAAACAGAAAAACGTCAGCCGGGGTCAAATCCCTCTCGTTTCACTAATAGAAATGCAGTCAAAACAAAATAGAGGAACGGAGATGAAGCGTACCATGATGAGAGGCGCAAACGGAGATGGCGACGAGCAAGCTAGAGAGAGCGAGGGAGAGCGCTGAAAAAGAGACCCGGGGGAGGTGCGAGACGGACAGTTGTAAGGCAGACTGTAAACCCTAAACCTAGCTAACTCCGTTACCGTTCGATTAGACTTGTATCTGACGGCGAAATTGCGTTTCGTTCCCCTCGCGTTTTCTACTCGGTTCTCGTGTTCACGATTTCTTTCGCTTCATGGTGGGCTCGGGGGGAACAGAACCCTGCGCTCGTTCCATATCATTCCAGGGGTACAGGTAAAAAAAGTAGACCCCTATTTTGTGCTTGATTAATTTATCTCATTTAAGTTACCCATTAGAGGGGATTTGAGGCCTTCAAAGGGTTGTTTCGGGATTGTTCCTTGAAACTGTTCTTGTAACTGCTGGCCGCTGTCAGGCCAGCAGTTATCCCAAAAAAAAAAAAAATTTAATTTTTTTTAGGGTCTTGAAATATGAAAAAAAGCCTGAAATTTTTTTAATCATGTGGCACTCTCTTGGCCACATAGGATTCTTGTTCATATGGCAGAAATTGCATTCCCACAGTACGGGAACCCACAGTCTTCCAATGGCTTCAAAAATCCTCTAATGGACATGATCCTAATCTAATTTAGGGGTTTCTGCTTGCTTCAATGAATTCAAAATTTCCAAATTTTATCATATCTAAAAAATAAAAAAATTTCAGCATTTTTACTTGTGGATGAGTGAAGGGTAGTTCACTTTGGCCTTATAGACACATAGTTAGCATAGTGGGGTATGGTAAGATCAAGGATTGATCTAAGATTCAATAGTATATGTTAAACTACAACCAAACTCAACATAAAGTGTCTTCCCAAAATTGTTGAAAGATTGAAGGAAAGCCATCTTTGATCTATTGTGGGAGAAAAAAAGATTATAATGGTAGTTATCGAGAAGCAATGGTAAACTTGTAGCTTATCTAAAAAGATATTGAATGGTGTGTGAAAAAAACAAAGCCAAAATAGTTCATTGACTAGCCTTAAGAACTAAAGATATGGATTATTTTGTAAGGGATGCATATCATCATATGAAGAATTGAAGACAGGCTGTTTGTTTGTTTGTTTGTTTGTTACGTTGAGATCTCCCGGACCGTGAGTCCCCTGGGTGCGTGTTTGGTACCGTCGGAAAGCCCTCGGCGAGGAGGTGTGCACGGGCTTTGATTCATGGTGTTCCAACCTACGGCATGACAGTTATTGAATTTTGAAGTTTCTATACATTAAAAAAGTTAGAAAATTATTTATTCTATTGTTTTTCTTTTCTTTTAGACCGTGGCAACGACACGGGCCACCCTAGTAGATCATGAAGTAATCAATGCTAATAATGTGGTGCATTTTCTTTTTTCTTCAGGAATGATCAATAATAACTTACTCTTTTTCTACCTACAATACAACTTGTGAGACTATTTCCCCAAAATAGGGTATGTCATGGTTTGAGTTTATAATAAAGAAAAAATAGTGAGGATTCAAATTAAGAATTGGCCATTTGAAAGGATTTGATGATGAAGAGAATTCTCTAAATGAACTTGAAACCATCTTCAATGTTCAAAAGCAAATGTACCCTAGAACCCATTTTTAGGCCTATTATGCTCAAATGCAAAGGACATAAAGGGCAATTGCAAGAAACACTTGTCCTATTTTTTGTCACACCTAGTGTGCTGATTTGTTTTTTGGCCATAACTTCTATGTTTTGGCTCCAAATGATTCAAGATTTATAGGGAAGATACTCATAACTACCATACACATTCCCTAACTTTTTTCATAATTTTCAAAAATATTTTGATTTCAAAATAGTACTAGTGATTGAATGTCCTATTTGGCAGTTTAGGGGTTTCTAGTCACTAAGGAGTACCTTTTTTTAATGATTTTGAGATGAAATTTGGACAAGATGGTCTTCTAATGGACTTATAGCTCTCAAATTTTACCTCCAAATGAGTTTTTAGGTCAACTTCAACATCTTTTTTTAACCCTAAAACATTACAATGTTGCAATCTAAGTAGCTAAATGACTCCAAATTTGATCCACATCATCTACAATATCTCCACCAAAAGATTATACAGTTGAGATTTTCATACCTTAGTGACATGCAAACTCATAAGGCTTGAAAAGTAGTGATGTTCTTACACCCGAAAAGGCCTTAGGCCTTGAGGGATTAATAAGTTGGGATTTAATATTACTTTTTGTGTAAGTCTAAATGCAACCAATCTAAGACCATCCACCCCTCCAAGAAAACGACTTCTTATGATACACAAAATGCACCCAACCCTATTTATCCTACAACACTCCAACATCCAATTTATGAACAATGTTCAAATTGAAAATTAGACTTCTTTCTCATTACATCTTAGATGAATGTCATCTTAATTTTTACAAATACTTTATTAAATTGACCTATCTAAGGGTTGGATTTGGTGTTAGTAGAGAACATCCTTTTTTAAATTACAAAAGTGGAAGTGTGATGAGTGGTTGACCAACCCATAATTGCATTGATTCTAGTTCAAGCCCAAAATCATAGAAATGAGGTCATAGAATCAAAAAAATTCCAAATAACACTATGTCAAGAGAACTTGATTTCAAATTCATTCTAACAAAATATACTCTAAAAAGAACAATATTTTGCCTCTAACTGAATTTAGAAAGATTTTGGAATCCTCCCTTTCAAAATTTATAGAAAATTATTGGAGATAGCGATGGTGGATCTAATTGTATGGATAGAATCTAAATTCAAACTCAACAACTCATTTTTTGCATCTCAATTCCAAAATATTCTTCTAAAAAGTATATTTTGATGATTTTTCCAAAATCATCAATTTTGGAGATGAGTCTAAATGCTTAGGGGTTAACACAAAGCAAAATTTGACCCTATAAATGTGGCCAAGTGAATTGGGCAATGGCCAAGTTTTGTTTCGGTAACCATGATTTGCTAAGATTTGTACAATTTAATATTTTTACCTTGCTTTTGAAGTATTTTTCCTATGTCTAATTTTGAAATATTCTTGTATCTTCTCTAAGTTCTTTTGGCTCTACTTCCAATGAGACAATTTTTGAGTTTTAATTATCTACCACTCAAAAGTTAGTTATATTGGCTTTCCCCATGTTGGCTAGTTTTTTTGTATGGCCTCTCTAGCCTCCTTTCAAAAAAGAATAGTGTAAAAAGTACATTTAGACTTTTTCTAATAAGTTATTGAAAATGAAAAAATATGTCAGAGCTTAGTCCTCTAGTTCTATGTTTGTTTGTTTTTCAATGAAATCTATCCATTTATTTTTAAGAAGAAAAGTTGTTTATAGAAGTAGAGGCCCTATATACCAAAAAGAGCTATAGATGCCTAAGGTATACCCAAGTTCCTTCAAAATGCACCTTTTAATTATTATTTCTAAGATGGCTATATTTTTCAATTTTCTAAAAGTATTCTTGGCAAAAATCACAAGTAGGGATCTATGATAGTTTACGAACTTCATGTACTGTCACATAGTGATTTGTATGATATGAGGCAATTTGTAATGAAAACATTTATTCAAACTAAGCATTTACACATCCATATTCAAATTGAAGTTTTTTAACAAAAAACTTTATTGAGCATTTAGGCTTGGAGTGAATTAGTGATTGTGTGCCAAGGGAAAGAATTGCAATCGAAAAGACTAGCTTGTTCAAGTGCTATCATAGCCAGTAGATGGAAAATAATATAATGGGATCTTTAATGAGGTTTTAATTATATTAATCTCAAGGTTTTTGAATTGTAGATGATTTAACTTCCAATAATTGTCAATGATGGAAAAAAAACAAGCAAGTGTTTTAAATTAGACTGACAAATATTTAGATAATTATTTAAAATTGATTGTTAAGTGAATGAGAAGGTGTAAAATGATATCTCTATAATGATAGGTGCCATTGATTACTATTAGGGTGTTAATAATTTAATGACATCTAAGGGGTAGTATAATCTATTCTTCTAACATAGAAAGGACATTCTAAAAGTCATTCAATAACTGACATGTACATAATGACAAATTGACAAGGGACAATATAATTCTATACTTCATTTTTACTATTGTGAGCTATAGCAATTTTATTCCAATTTGACAACAAAAATCCTCTTTGAATATACATTTACTATTAGGATCTATAAGTCATAACTTTCACAATTTGAAGATAAAATTTTTGCATATGAAAATTTATTAAAACATTGAAAATGACCATCATGTTCTAAACTTTCAAAGTAAGATTAATAGAAGAAACTTCTAATATCTACTACTACAATCCTATCTAATCTCATTGACAATATCTTTAAGGATCTTTGAACCCTCAATTGTTCTTATCCTCAAAGAGGTTTTAGTCAAAAACACTCTTCAAAACCTTCTTTGAGTTTTAAAAGATCTTTGACATAAAAACTTTTCATCAAAGCCTCAGAGGTTCATGTAATAAACACTTGATTATTTAAAAACCTTTCAACCCCCCAAAGAATCAAACATATTAATGAAACAACAATCATTGTAAATAACATTAATCAATAAAGTATGTTTTGATAGGATACAAGTATAATAAAGTGTTTGGTTTTATGTCACTTAAGTCCCTAACTAAACAATAAGAGTCCTTGAAATGTGTAGAAATCCATGCTTGATATAGAAAACAATTATATTAGATATTGGCATAATCTAAGAATAATTATACATAGATAGATGTGAACTATCAAAATTTTAGAAATTTTTAGGTTACAAGATGTATATTATTTATAGACTATTATTTATAAAGTCTTATTTTTGAATGTTTTGAAAAAAATATAATTCATGTGAAATTGGATAGAGGTACATTCGACTACCATGACAATTGCAAAAGACACTTGCCAATTTAGTTATAATTTTATGGCACTTGAGATTCTTTTTTTGAATATTGTAAAAAAGAATTTAATTTTAAAATGTAAAAAATGTAAACCACATGAAGACTTTTAAAGAGGATTTAGCCTAGGAAGATAGGATATACAATAATTCTAAAAACTTTTAAGAAAATTGAAAAGTGCGAAACATAAGAGGATTTTTGGGCCCCCAAGAGACCGTTTCAAGGGTGCTCCCCGAAATTGTTCCCACTGCTGCAGACCAGCACCCTGCTGGTCTGAATTTTTCAATTTTGAAAAAAAAAATTAAAATTTTTTTTTTCAAAAAACTTCAGAATGTATTAAAGAGAAAAAAAATGATTTAAAAAAATATTTTAAAAATATTTAATATTTAATAAAAATTAATAAAAATTAATAATTTTCTGACGTGGCAGTCGCTCGACCACATCAGCATCGCGTTCCCAGAGTTCCCAATGCATTCCCAGCGTTTGGGAACTTGCAGTCTTGCAGGAGCTGAAAATCCTCTTATGTCTAAAAAAACAAGTACTTTGATGCCATTTTAACTATAAAAGATAGAAAGACAAATTTTTAAAATTAAAATTAAATAATTGTAATTTCTTTCCAAAACTATTTATTTATGAAAAGACACACCAAAATTATTTATTTCATATTCCAAAATGCATGTGGAAAGAAGTTCAATTTGTTTATTTCTACACAATTTAGAATGAAACATCCTTAGAATTCATTCATAGAGTAGCTCCTAATCTAATAGAAGACCAATATTTTGCAAAATTTTAGCTGTAAATTTTTTTTGGAGGCTAAAAATAATACTACATACTCCCAAATAAATTGGCAAGTGTGATATGGAATTGACTAATTGAGGGACCATTTTGAGACAATAAAACTTTTTTGAAAAATAATTTTTTTTTCCAAGATGCATGTATAATAGTCATTAATACCTTATCTATAAATCTTGAGTCCTTTAAAATCATAATGCAAAACTTATGTCTAAAAAACGAATCACTTGGAGGTGGGTGATAGAAAATAACACAAGTGTTTCTTGTAATTGCCAACCAAGACAAGACTACATACATAGTTTATAGATGGAATACTTTCAAAGAATGACCAATGTAGCTTGAAATTATTGTTCATCTTCTTTTGCTAACCACTTCTATAATCTCTACATTGTTATCATGTCCTATAAAGAATAAATATCATTTTCAAAAGAATGAAGTCTTAGTCAATGGGAATGGAGGTCACTTCAAAGTGCCAGAAGGTTATTATAAGTACATGTAATCAATACCTACTTGTATGCATATTCCATTCTCCTTTGGTTGAATGAAGTGCCTTATGATGTTTTATAATCCAAAGCCATATGAACAATTTACTACAATTTGACTCAATTTTTATTTGCAAAACCAAGTGTATAGACACTTTTGAATAAAATTAACACATCTATACATTGCTAAAATGAAAAAGTAATTTGGGCAGCCTACCTTTGATAATCTAGGGCTTAACAAAGTGATAGTAGTTGCACCATTTTTTTATTGTTTTAAGGATACAACATTTCATGAAAATTGCATAGCCAAGTTTTAAAAGGTGATTGCAAGAAACATTGATCTTCATAACACTCAATAGTAAGGATGGTATTGCCTTGGCTCTACAATGATGGCATGAAATATGCCACACCCAATAGTATTCATTAATAACTATTTGGTTGGGTGTGGAATAAACCACATCATCACCATAGAGGCATGGCATGTATTGAATGTCATGTTTTTTTTGGCACCCTTAGCCTTAACCCTTAAAAGCCCAAGGCATTTATTTGAGCTTCTAGGAATTTGCTTTAAACTGAACAAAAAGTCAACATTTTGATGACTTTTATCAAATTTTTTTGAAATATAACTGTACAAACTCAAACTAGATGTGTTAGAGATCACTTAAGAAAAGAAAACACAACAATATCACTTATGGATTGAAAGATTATAATGTTTGATGATGAAGGTGTAAAAATTGCAAAAGAGAGTTGAAGCCTTTCACTTCTCTTTTCACATGTCAAATCTAAAAAGTTGGTCACCAAAAACATATGAGGTTAGAAGGCCAAACATGCATTACTCCAATCAATTTGAAGAATTTCAGAATCTTCTCTATAATTTTTAAAAATGAAATTCTAACGTATTTTTTTCTTTAAGATCTAGTGTATTTGAAGCTCATTTCCAAGAACTCTCAACACTTCAGAAAGTAGAAATTGTTATGAACACTCTCGTTGAGAATCTTAGATAGAAAATTCATAATCAATTATTTTCAAAATCACATTTTTTGTGCTAAAAGTGGACTTCAAAAAGAAGAGTTTTCAAAAATACAAATTATTAAAAATAGAAACTTAGTTAGGTTATTCTAAATTTCAAAGTTTTGCAAACACTAGATTTTGGTGCCTTGGGCATTTAGGGTTAAGCCAATGCTTTTTTTTTATCATAGTTTTAGCATCATACATCTATTCTTTATGAAATTTAAAATGAAGGCATATATAATGTTTTAGACATCGTGTAATTTTCTCCCCTAATTTCTTAAAATTAGTTTGAAGTTTTTAAATAAACCCTAGTTTACTATCCATCTTTGCCAATTTAGGAGAGAGGTTAGTGTTGTTTTCAATCCTAAAATACAAATTCAGACGTCAAATTTGTAAGACAAGGATTTCTACTAAAGTTATATAAGACCATAAAGAGATTTTCTATGATAGTGATTGCAAGAAACACTTGCTGATTTTGTTGCATTTTATAATATCCATGCCTTTTTTCTTCTTTGAGGTACTTTAAAATTAGAATTAAAAAAAAATATGTCCAATTTATAGACCTATAAAATGAAGGTAACCATTGAAGAAAAATCATAGAAAAATTCTCTAAGTAGGATAACTAGAAATTAAAGTACAAAACCTCAAGAAAAAAAATATTTTTATGTTTTAATTAGTTAAAAAGAGGAAATAATAATCTATAAACCTAAAGAATGGTTCATTTGTAACAACTATATGGAGTTGTTGTTTTTACATAATACCCTAAACCAAAACAATTTTTTGAATGCTTTAAAATGTAATTAGAAAGAGGCTCATTTTGTGGACTTCTACATGATACATATAAATAATTATTTTTAGAAATACTTTAAAGTATAGATAAGAGTATAAAACACAACCACTTGCTCTAAAATTTTAGCTTTAAATCTGTTTCTTTGGATACTACTTTGTTTAGAAAAATTCAAAATTTGCAAGAGTGATAAAATCAAGGTCTATTTTTGGATAGTAGAATATTTTTCAAAGATTTTGTAACATTAGACAAGGCATGTAATAGTTATGACTACCCATTAGGAGGGATTTGAGGGCTCTGGGAGCCTGTGAGTTCCCACAGCCCGAAATCGCGAAAACAGCCACGGGGACGTAGTTCCTGTAAGAATCCGACGTGGTCGAGCGACTGCTACGTCATTGACTTTTTTTTGGGACTTTTTTTCATATTTCAGGACCCCCCAATTTTTATTTTTATTTTTATTTATTTATTTTAAATGCTGACCAGCGACCAACCGTTCCCAGACCCTGTTTCGGGAACAGTCCCGAAACGGCCCTTTGCAGCCCTCAAATCCCTCCTAATGTTTCGTGTAAATTTTGAATTTTTTGGACCCAAAATGCAAAGATTATCGCCAAAAAACTAATCTAAAGACTAGGTGTCATATAGAACAATACATTGTATTTCTTTCAATCACTCATAATCAATAAATTGAATAAAGTGTCCACCTTTCACATGTGTTCAATGTACACTACCTTTGAATATGTGCAAAGAATGAATTTTTTCTCCCAAAGATGCACTTAGTTGAAAATGAGTTGAATATCCTATTTAATATTTACTTATCTCATGTGATAGTGGTAACATACAAAATTATGGTTAAATTGTTTTTGTTGAGGAAAAAAGTTAGTATCACTTGTAAAACTAGTGAGATTGACTACAAGTTTTTTCACTTTAAAAATTAGCAATTTGCTAGATACAAGAGTTTCATAATGTGCAATAGCTAGTGCAACTTTATTAAGTTCTTAGAGTTATTTATACTAATGGCGAATTTTGTTAAAATGGTGGTATTCCATTAGTTTGACACTTTTGACAATTTAGACCACACGGTTTGAAATTTACATCTATCATAGATGTCTGAAATCTATACCTATCTAAGATGTTGCAGACCACGCCATCTAAAATCTAAATCTATGATTTTGAAAATGTATATGTGTCCTAAATGTTTGAAAATCTACACTAGTCTTAGATACCAATTTTCAATTTAGACTATGTGGTCTAAAAAATGGCATTTGAAATACCATCCTTTTAATGAAATTTGCTATAGTAATGATAATCATAAGATAATCTGATGAAGCAACTATAACAATTTTCAAGAAAAAACATTTATTAATTCATTGATATTCAATGCTTTTTTGCAAACAATTGATTGGAGTTGAAAATGGAAGATGCATGGGAAGAACCATAATTGGACAATAAATTGGTAGGACCAACATCCATCCAGACAAAAATAAAAGGTGGATATGGACCAACTAGCCATGGCTTGTGTCAAATTGTCAAATTTTAGCTATTTGCATATTCAATTTCAAAGATAATGCTTGAATTTATGTGAAATAGATATGTTCTTGGAGACGGCAAGGAGCACATTAGGATTGACCGTTGAGGAATGTGGTATGAGAGAAAATTTGGGGCTAGTACAGAGCCACTCCAAAGTGACAAACACATCTATTAAAAATATATTAGGGGGGCTATGGAATATTTCAAAATTGGGAGTCAGATCATGTGAACTTCATGAAATGCAATTGAAGTTGGCTTTGAGTCTCTGACACGTTTCAAATAATAACGGCAATGTAAAAATTAATTTAGTTTGTTCAATCAAATTCCTTGTTTTAATATACTTGTTTATGAATTGGCAATATACTTATTAATGCTGAAGAAAAAAAGTAGAGAGGTAAATACTATAGGAGTGTAGGATATATACTATGGGTTCCATTTCTTATTTTTATTAGGTGACAACTATTACAATGTTTTTAGATATTGTACAAATCTTTGGATTAGAATATGTGAAATGCTAGATGTACTAGTTCTCTAATTTGGAAGACATGAATTTTATAAATGATAGATGATTAAGATTGAAATGAAAAGCACAAAGCAAACAAGGGCTAACTTATATTGATGAAAAAACAATTGTCAAAGTTTTATATGAGAAAGGTCATAGCATTTTCTAACAAAATTAGGTTGAACACAAAATAGACAAAACCAATATAACTTTTGTATGTAGTGTGGAAACCTCAAAAAGATTTTTGGAGATAAAAGTTAATTTGTTTTTCCAACTTTTTGTAGTTCTAAGTTTTTCCAAAAAGGTTGATCTACTATGCCTAAATGAGGTTTGAAATTCGTTTTTTTGAACATTTTTTGCATTTTCACATAACTATGAGCGGCCAAGCTTTCAACTTGAAAATATCCCATATTCTTTGAGATTCATGATGGACAATGGCTTTCTCTATAAAAATAGCCTCTTCACCTTTCTTCCTCACCAATTACCTATGAAAAAAGTTTTCCACCTTGATGGCAATATGGAGAACAAACTTCATTGACATCAAAGTCTTCCACATCCTCATCAACAACTCTTGATGGCAATATGGGGAACATACTTCATTGATGGCAAATTTTGTTAGAATGGCGGTATTCCAAATGCCATTTTTTAGACTACTCGGTTTGAACCAAAAATTGGTATTTTGGATTGGTATAGATTTTCAAACATCTAGGACACATATAGATTCCAAAATCCATAAAAAAAAACTAGATTTCAGACCGCGCAGTCTAAAACATCTTGGATAGGTATAAATTTTAGACATCTACAACATGTATAGATTTCAAAAATCTATGACAGATGTAGATTTCAGACCGCGTTGTCTAAGGGTGATTGTAAGAAACAATTAAAGCCTTTTGTCACATCCTAGTTTTTGATTTTATTTTCGGCTATAATTTTTGTATTTTATCTCTAAATGACTCAAAATTTATAGAGAAGCTACTCATAGCTCTTATGTATCTATAATGAATTTTGGAATTTTTTTGAAAATAATTTATTATTTTTAAATATCCCCCAGAATTTCTCACAATACTTGATTTAAGGGTTTTTAGCACTATTCATCTCCAAAAAAACAAATTTTGATGTAAAATTTGGAGAGGATGGTCTCTTGGTAGACTTGTAGCTATTGTCCAAAGTAATTCTAAAATTACTTATTTTAAGTGTTGTAGAAGTCCACAAAGAGAGCTTCATTATGCATTTTTTTCCAAAGGTATAAGACATTATTTTGGTGAGTTTTTTGGTCAAATCTCATCACCAAATTTTTTTTCTTCAAATGGTGTACTTTTATGCTTTTTTTTATTAAATATTTTTCTTAGAAAAGGTGATTGCAAGAAACACCTGTCTTATTTGTTGCGTTTGGCTGATTTTTTCGGGAGTACTTTAAAATTAGAAAATTAATTTTTAAGAAATTTGAAAAATATAGATAGTGTATATACCTCTAAGATGAAGATTTTCACAGAAGGAAATGGATAGAAAAGTTCTTTAAGTAGGAGAACTCGAAAAGTGCCAAACCTCCAGAAAATACATACCTTCATGTTTTAATTAGGGAAAAATAGTAAAAAAATATATTTTGAAAAAATAAAAAGTGGCCATTTGCAATAACTTTAGGAGATGGTCATTCACAAAAAAACTCACGAAAATAATATTTTATATGTTTCAAAATACAAGCAGAAGGGAGCTCACTTTGTAGACCTCCACACCTCACAAAATTAACTTTTAAGAGAAATCCTTCCCTAGAGAGATAGAAGTCTATTAGAAGACCATCTCATCCAAATTTCATGTTAAAAGCATTAAAAAAAGGTATAGCTCAGGTACTAAAAACCCCTAAACTGCTAAGTGTGACATCCAATTGGGGTCTATTTTTGGATAGTAAACTATTTTTGAAAATTATGAAAAAATTATGGAAGGCTTATGATAGTCATGAGTACGTTTTCTACAAATCTTGAGTCAATTGGAGCTAAAACACAGAAGTTATGGCCAGAAAACAAATCAGAATGCAATGTGTGTCACAAAATAGGACAAGTGTTTCTTGCAATCACCCCAAATTAAAATGTCACAAGTTGTATTTTCTTCACCGGAACTTTGGACATAGAATTCTCATAGAATCTCGGTGAAGAAAATACAACTTGTGACATTTTAATTTGTTAAAATATATATATATATATATGGGTCATTGCAAGAAACACCGGTCCTATTTCCCATCACAATGCGAACCACTTTTTTGTTTTCCACTATAACTTTTAAAGATTAAGTCCGGCAAACATGAATTTTTATTGAACATACCTAAATTGAAGTTTATTAGATTCCTTATTTTTCACAACTTAAGAAAATCATTTTATATTTAAAAAACATTTTCGTTGAATTGTCACAAAATTACATTTATGGTTATCATTATGTTCGCAGTCTCTAAATTTAATGATTTGAAGACGAAACTTTCACGGTCTATTTGCATAGGTGTAAAACCTATAAATTCCAAATAAAAATCTAAAAATATATTTTTTTATGTCCTCCACATGAGTACAAATTTTTTCCTGTGGCACGTAGTTTTTGAACATTGATGATGGTTCTAAGATCGTTCTTTTGGTCAAATCTCATCAAAATCAACTTTCATCAAATGGCCAAGTTTTAGTTTTTCTTAAAATTGGTTTTCCTATTTTTTACAAATTAAAATGTGGAAGTACTAATTTTCATGAGGTTTTGCACTTTTCTGGATTTCCTACTTAGAGATTTTTCCTAAGCCTTTCCTTTCTAGGGTACCTTCTTCTTAAAGGTTTATACATGAAACATATTTTTCACTATTAATAAAACTTGTTTTTCTAATTTTAAAGTACTCTAAAAAAAAAAACATTACATTTGAAAATGCTACGCTTTTTGCATGGTGTTTCTTGCAACAACCCATATACAACATTTGAAAAAACTTTTTGGTGGTGAAATTTGATCAAAAAATTCACCAAAATAATGTTTTATACCTTTGGAAAAAAATGCATAATGAAGCTCCGTTTGTGGACTTCTACAACACTTAAAAATAAGTAATTTTAGAATTACTTTGGACATTAGCTATAAGTCTATCTAGAAACCATCCTCTCCAAATTTTAGGTCAAAATTCATTTTTTCGGAGATAAATGGTGCTAAAATTCCTAAATCAATTATTGTGAGAAATTTTTGGAGATATTCAAAAATAATAAATTATTTTTTGAAAAATATCCAAAATTCATTATAGATACATAAATCAAATACTAGGGTGTGAAGAAACGCAACAAATAGTACAAGTGTTTCTTACAATCACCTCTAAATTATCAAAAGTGTCAAACTAATGGAATACCACCATTTTAACAAAATTCGCCATATTGACATCTACTTTGTATTCCACAACTTGAATGGACCTTAAATAGCATGCAAGTTGAAAGTTTCCAAGAGCCTAAAAAATTACATAATTAGAATTTACTATAATTTTGAGTATTGAACACTTAAACTCCGATTTGGAGCCTTCATTAGAAGAAATCTGAGGGCCTTACAAGGCCGTTTCGGGTCTTTTCCCAAAACGGCTCCCAATGCCGTTGGCCGCTATCAAACCGACTTTAATCCAAAAAAAAAATTTATTATTATTATTATGTGGCAGGGTCACGACCACGTAGGATTCGAGTTCACAGGGCAGAAACTGCGTTCCCGCAATCCGGGAACCCTAGTCTCCAAATTCCCTCAAATTTCATCTAATGTGATAGTCATCCAACAATCCGATAGAAGGTGAGCAAGAATAAGGGAAAAAGTTTGTTAACCCTTGAGCGCCCAAGCGCCCCAAATTTGGCCTCTCTAATTTGAAAAACTTTCTTGTTTGACTATTATAATCTTTTGAGTGGTACGGTCGAAGGACATGTCCTTTTCCCCAAACCTCTGGGTCTCTCTTGACTACCAATCGGTACGGTTGGATTATGTGGATTTCTTCTTAAAAGAAAGTGTAAGTGGAATGAGTTTGGAAAGGTTTGGATTTCAGTGAATTCGCTCTGGGCGCTCAGGGGTTAAGCCAAAAAAAATTGAAGAGCTATGGAGTGGCCCTCCAGAGGCCTCCCATTTTCTCTCATGGAGTGCTTGGAGAGGGTGAGCTTGGGTATTGCTTTAGGGCAAATTGTGGCAGCCAACCGTAGCTCCACCCTATGTATTTGTTCCATGGCCCCATGTAATAAAATTTCGATTTTAATTTAAAGTTAATAAGACTTCGTAATCTTGAGCAAGATTGTAGCGTAGACTACAATCTTGCTATCGTTTCAATATAAGTGACTGCCAAGAATTTGATACCAGAGGAAATCGGGGAGGATATGTTTTTCTAATGGAGAGGTGGAGAGGATGTAACCGGTGCCTTTGAAAAAATAACCTGGGTGCTTTTGCAAAGAGGAGGCAAATCCTTCCGGGGCGGGCCGTGGCATGGCAGCTCCGCAATCTTCCCCAGAATTGAACGCTGAACCACACTATAGTGAGTATACCAGCCATGAATTTCGTGAACCAGCTTAATTACCAGCTGCCTGGTGCATGCAGGCTCAACTGAAAATGAAACCCATGGTAAGTTAAGCAAGCGGACAGTTCTTGACGTGACTTCAACTCGACAGCTTGCACCAAATTCATTGACTGCGCAGAATGATTCAACGCCTAAAGTTACGTACCAGTTGCAACTATCAAGAGCGATGCATCACCATGTCAATTCGATCTCAATCGTGTCTGGAAGTCTAGATCGGATCGAGACGACCTCCGATCACTAGTTACATTTCCAACTTACCAATGCAATTCCGAAGCTACAAATATCGAGCCCCTCCCTTCCGCTTCATCCACCCCATTCTCTCGCTCTTTGTTTCCATCTCTTTCTCTGTCTCTCAATCAGAGGGACTCTCTCGAACAATCTCAAAGGCAGTCTTGTGCTTCAGCTAGCTCTTTGTGATTCTCAGCAGCTTGAATTGAATTGTGGTGGTAAGGATATTTTCCTGTGCTTTGGAGTGAGCGATGTGTCGCAGCTTGTGATTGAGCGAGAGAGAGGTGAGGGATCCTAATTCTAGATAGTCCCCTGCTAGCTTTCTGGACGGTAGTCTGAGAATTTTTTTGCTGATTTGCTCACTTTTGTTCATAGATGTCTTGCTAATCAACATCGCCTTTGATCATTTGTGCGTGGCCATTTGTGCACTGTTTGCTTGGGCGCTAGAAGTCTATCATGAAGTGAATGTATCGCTGTAGCAACGAAATTACTGCGATTCTGTTTCTTCGATTCTGATAATATGTAATAAATTTTGTGCGTGTTTATTTGCATTGTTTGCTTAAGCTCTAGATATATATCCGTCTTGAATTGCAGCTCCGAAACAGCGTAAGGTTTCGGATTACATACTCTGAACTAGACATGCCCGCATAGAATCGCTGCAATCGATCGCAGCAATTAAATCTTTCTTCCAGTCTTGTGGGTTCGCTGTCTATTATTTCAATTTGCTTTGCCGGATCTCGAACTCCAGTGCTCCCAAGGGTTCACAAGTTCGATCGGTATGCATATTCGGCCATTGGGGTCCATTTCGCTCTCTATATATTTCTGTTAATTTATTATCAGGGCCTGTGCCGGATTGAGCGAGAACGTGTTCATCCTGTTCTATGCTACCGATCAGTCCCTATGTTTCAGGGGGCGAAAGCTAGAATAGCGTCACCATGTTGAGCAGAGTATCCTGGGAAAGCTCGATCGGTGTCTAACAAATTATGTACCCTCATGCGATGCAGGAACTGCAGATCGATCAGCACCATGGTGTGGAAACGTCGGACTGCCACACGCTACTGCCTCCTGCTCTTGGCACTCGCACTTCACGGTGAAGCCGCTCGACCACAACGCACCATGCTCGATCTCGACGTAGAGAGCACCGCGACGAAGTTACGATTCGAGGCCGACGCCCCAGCTAGGGGACGCTTCCAGTTTCGCTACGATTCCTTCGACGGGCCCCCCTCAAGTCACACTCCTAGCACTCCGGAGCTGGCCGCAGTCGTAGAAGACGCCCAAGTCCTCTCCGAAGTCGATCTTCAAGACCACTCCGACTGCGGCCCTCTGGGAAGGCACAAATACCGATGCGTGCCACCAATGGAGACCACCACGAAGACCACTGCTCCTCAAGAAGCCGCTGCAGTAGTACACGACGCCCAAGTCCTCCCCGAGAACTCCTCCGACTGCGGCCCACTGGGACAGCACAAATACCGGTGCGTGCCCCCGATGAAGATCCCCATCAAGACCCCCGCTCCTGAGGAAGTCCCCCCTGTCGGTCCTTCGGTTCAGGAAGCGCGTCACCCTGCCCACTCTGCCTGTGGACCTTTGAGCAAACACAAATACCGGTGCGTTCCACCCATGCCATAGCTAGAATTGAAGAAAGTAATCCCGGAGCAAGCTAGTCTGCAATTAGTTCATCTAGCAAGTATATACTTTATAGCACATCGCCTTTCAGTTATCACAAGGTGGATATGACTTCACTTCGAAGTGCATCTGAACATCCGAATCCCGGCAGGCACTTGGTACGTGTAGTAAGATGGATACATGTGATCGACTTCGCCTGGAAATGGATTTGGGATTTTCTTCGATCCAGTAGGTGATGCTTGAGGCACGCACGGCTCAGACATTATCGTGACGGAGTACGTGATCATAAATAAATCAATAAAAGTTCGATCGCTACAGTAGATCGATTGGATTTTGGATTCTCAAAGGAGTTGCAACTTACATTGCTTGACTGAGTAATCAAAGTTATATATGCAACTCTGTTTGTGTAAGTTGTATTTCTAGAATTCTAGACATATGACATCATCTTGTGAAGATACATGTAAATTTTGTCCCTCATATGTAGTTGCAAACAAACAATATACAAAGTGATAGGTCGTGAGCTGGCTTAAAATCGGTAGTCATAGACCTAAAGCAAGGCTTGTTTTTGGTTTTCTTATGCCAAATTGCACCTGAAAAGAAAACATGATAACAAATTGTGAATTTTTTGTTATAGAACTTATTATTACAAAATAAGTTCTTGCATGAAATCACCAAATTGTCTTACATACAAAATTCTAAGGAATGATGAACAATTGCAATTATCGTACATACAAGAATTCTCTGCATGCATTGCACATTTAGTGTCCATAGCTAGCGGCTTTACTTTCTCAAGTTCAGGTGAGTATGTGCAACCCTACTCAAGCCCCCATTCATTCTGTAATCTCTACAGGATCTGAAGAAGCTGCTTTCAGTTGAAGCTCACTCGGGTAATGGTGGGGCTAGAGCATTGCTGGTTTAGCCTGCACAGACTGTTCAGCCCCGGGAGGCAAAAGCTCCACGGCTCCCAGTGGAATTGCTGGTCTGCTGGTGCCTGTCTACAGTATATGTAGCATTCACTAATTAGTCGCTTTGGATTCGCGGCCAGTGCTTTCTCCTGATGCGCCTGTGTAGCCGTATTTGCTGTGGAATCAGGTGGTACCTGACTTCGTAGTGACATTCGAACAAGCTAGATCGTGTTGAATGAATATAATATATAGCTGATGAGCATAGAAATTAATGCTCAGAAATCTCTCTCCATGGATTTGCAAAAATGGTTCACGTACATTTCTGGACTTGCAGCTGATTTAAAATGTGAGGACTCCCAGTTACTGGACCGCAAAATATTGCGATTCATGAATCCAAGAGAATTTTCGGAACCACTTGCAAGATTTGTGCAGAAATCAATTGAGCCGAAGTAGGAGAGCCTCAGTCTGCAATTAGCTTGGTGCATTTGTACATAGCATTCTTGATAATTACTACTCCGTATAAATCAACGGCATGGGAGCTTAACTAGACTGCGTCTTGGAAGTTCAGCAGGCTAAGATGCAAGATTGCAAATAAAATATCGTTTAATCAGTCGAGTGGATAGAGCTAACAGAATCATCTTTGGGCTCGTGCATGCCAATTTTGAAATATTAGTTCATACTCGCATAAAATGAAAATGTCTTCGTTACAGTCAGAGTTGCTAACTTGTATTAGTAGTTAGTGTAAATTACTCAATTTTGCCTTTAAATTAAGCACAAGGAAAGCTGGAATATTTGGCTTCTAGTCTTGTATCTACTTGTCTGAGGAGATTCCTTGCATAATTACTAGTAATTAGGTTACTCTTAAAGGACCAAGAGTCACAGGCTCAGGAGACTGTTCAAGGTTTGAGTAAGTTTCTATGATCTCAATTTATGACATGATTGTTTGAAACATTTTTTGAAAATAACAAAAATTATGAGTGATTGTAAAAAACAGTTGTACTATTTTGCATTACACTTTGTATAGTGATTTGTTTTAAGGCCATAATTTTTGCATTTTGGCTTCAAATGACTTGAAATTTATAAAGAAAGTACTTATACATTAAAAAAAAATTGGACTCTCCAAAAAGGCTGCTAAAAAGTGCTAAAAGAGCTCAAAATTACAGTAATTTGGTATGGGGGCGATTGGAAGAATGACTTAACATTTTTGTCTTCAAATGGCCCGAGTACTATAATACTATGACTTTGGGAATAAATTTGTTTTTAATGAAATAAAATATGGATAATCTATAGAGCACTCTAAATAGTATGTGGGTGAAAATTCTAACTTAGGAAAATTTATCTCTAAAAGTTATGCTCTCTCAAAGAGTGATGAAAAATACAAGAAAGTAGGTAGTAAGTTTGGAAATTTTTTTAAAATAGTAAAAAAAATTCAAAAAAATAAACAAAAAGAATTCAATCTTTTTTTACATGAAGGTGCTTCTTCTTGCTGATTTTCACCTTCAAAAAAAATTGTATTCTCTACAAGTGTACCTTGGTAGTGCACTTTGAGCACATGTGGAAGGTGAATACTTTATTATTTTAGAAAATCTCTTTACAAGCTTGTGTAACTATAGTAGAAATCTTTGTATCCCAATTTCCACCTTCAAATTTTCAATTTAAGGTTGGAAATAGTACTAAGACCCCTCAAAATGGCCAATGTAGACATCCAATTGGGGTTAGTTTAAAAGTAATAAAATAATTTTTTTAAATTTCAAAAAATTACACAATGTTTAAAACTATTGTTTGTACTTTCATTTCAAATTTCATAAAAAATGGACATACTATGCAAATTTTTTGAGAAAATAACCAGTTAACCACGTGTCCAAGGTCTAGGGGACAATAATAGGACAAGTCATTCTTGCAATCACCCATGGGCAAGAATTTTTTCCTATAGGTATGGTGCACCCAATGTCATTAGTACAATAATATAGGTTGTGCAGCCAAATGTCCCAGCCTAAATATTACACAAGCACTTGTATTCAATTAGACAAAAGCTAAACTTTCTAGTTGACATTAAAGATATTCATACAAGATAAATCGCAATTTCGTTAAAGATCTTATACTTTTTCTAGCTCAGTAGGGCTCTCTCTATAGACTACCTTGGCAAACCTTGGCAACCTTCTAAAGAGTCTAATTTTTTTTTCTAATAGACTATTATACACCTTAAATTATTTTTTTGAAGTATTTAAAAAATATTTTACCATTTAGAAACAATCCCCAATTTTATATCACACTTGCCAATTTAACCCCTAAAGGACCAAGCCCTATTTTCTGCCCCAAAACACTAAAAACTGTCAATTTTATAGCAAAGAGTAAAAAAATATTTTAATTAATTTTTTTCCACATCTAACCGTAGGATCTTATACCTCACTAGTCTAAGATAGTGTGGAAAAAAATTCAGAATTTTTGACCACATAGAATGCAAGATACTTGCATTTAAAGTGAGAAAAATAAGTTTTTCAGCACATTGCCGGAGTGGATTTTTCAACTTTGAACATTTTTAACTTAAAAATTTTGCACTAAAGAGTTTTGAGCTTTAATTATTTATAGTGATAAATTGAGTTGAGAATCTAGGAAAAAATAAAGAAATTCAAAAAAACTTAATTTTCATTCTTAAAAAAATGTTAAGTAGAAGTAGGTATGAGATAGAAGGAAAATCTAAAATATTAATATCTTTTAAATGGAATTAAAATGCACTAATCCTATTGGTGAGATTGTTCTAGCAATTAAGATAAACCATGAAAATTTTATTTTTTTGAAAAATTGCAAAAATTGCATCCAGAAATGAATCCTACAAGTTATTTTTTTCAAGAAAATGCTCTAATTGCCCGAAAAACAAGAATGTTGATAACTTTCTCATAACAAATCCAAATAAAATGAATCAATGCTTCCTAGATAGGCAAAAATAGAATATATAAGAAAAAAAATTCAAAAAAAAAAAATTCAAAAATTTTCTTTGTTGCCTGAACTACCCGCCGTCCCTTGTTTTGAGCTTATTTGGGCATAATGTTTGTTCCCGGGCACTGATTGAAAAAAAATTATATCTTCATGAAGATATTCAATTTTTCTATCACCAAAAAAAGTTTCAAAAAATTAGGACAAAAATTCAGCCCGTAGGTACCTACCCGAAATTGCATTTGTCCCCCGAAGGGACAATGGTCCTTTAGGGGTTAAGGGATTTTAGTGTCGTTGTAAGAAAAAGTGTGCAATTTTTGTAGCATTTTTGGTGATTGCAAGAAATACTTGTCCTATTTTTTGTCCCCTTGGCCTTGGATAGGTGTTTTTTTACTCATAACTTTTGCATCGTTTGTCTAATTCACACAAAACTTGAAATGAAGGTACCTATAAAAATTCAAGAGATAATGTCATTTTTTGAAATGCTTAAAATTATCTAACTATTTTTAACCAACCTCTGATTAGATGTCTTTGTTGGCCATTTGGGGGGATTTCAGTCCTACTTTTGATCCAAGAATGAAAATTTTAAGCTCAAAATTGGCATTCAAAGACATTTTCAAAAGTTACACAAGACCATGAAGAATTTTTCTTAAATAGTAAATTGTCCAACTTCCACATGTGCTCAAAAAGGACTACCTTTGCAGATGTGTAGAGAACACAATTTATTTTTATCAAAGATGAAAATGGTTGAAGAGAATTGAAGCATCTTGAAGTTAGGAAAACTAAATTATTTTACTTTATTTTTTTTTTAAATTACTATTTTAAGAAAATTGAACATCAAAGTGTCTATTTTCATTGTATTTTTTATTGTGCTTTTTGGTGCATTACTTTTAGAGTTAAATTTTCTTAGGTCTAAATTTTAAAGGGCACAAAATTTTCATTGCTCTTCAAATTATTCATATTTTATTTTTTTTAAGAAAAAACTATTCTAAAAGTCACAAGACTCATTGAAATAGGCCATTTTGAGCCAAAAATGGTAAGTGTTTCTTGCAACGACCCTTTTTTACAGTATTCATGATTCTCATTGTAATACTATATAATAATAATAAAATTAATGTGAAAAATATAATTAATATATGCACCTTTAAGAGGAAGGTACTCTATGAAGGAAAAGCATAGAAAAATTCTCTAACTAGGAGAACTAAAACAGTGCAAAATTTCATGAAAATAGGTAGTTGCTTTGACATTTTAATTTGTAAAAAATAGGATAAAGAATTTTCAAAGAAATTAAAAATTGGAAATTTAGGAGAACTTAATGATGAAGAGATTTCACTAGAAGAATGATCTACAAACCATCTTCAATTGTTAAAACTATGTGCACAAGGGAGCCCTGTTAGTATGAATGTAGAGAATATCAATTTTTCTTAAAATATTTTCTATTGTAGGTACATGCCTACCTAGTGTAGAAATAGACCAAAAAATTTGTATTACTACATAATTAATTCTGGGTATTCCCCATTACTAAAAACCTTGAAACTACAAAGTGTGACAAATTAGCTAAATTTAAATGTAAATGTAAAGTGATTTTTGAAATTTTTTGAATGTGAAGGGATTTAAACATTATCAAGTCAGACAAATCTAATAAAAATTTCAAGTTAATTAGATTCATACTTCAAGAATCAAGAGTTATAGTGGATGACAACTTTGTTGTTTCTAGTGTGACGCAAAATAGTATTGGTCTTTCTTGTGATCACCCTTTAGTACTATTGAATATCCAAATAAACAAATTTAAAGCTAAAATTTGGAAAAAATGATCTTTTAATAAACATGTAGGTATTCTATGAAGGATCTTTATAAATTTTTAATTTACATGGTAAAGAAGACTAGAAGGCGACAAAGTGAGCTTCTTTTAGCTTATATTTCAAAACATGTAAAAAGTTACTTTGGTGGGTTTTTTGGTAAATGTTCATTTCTATAAAATTTCTACAAATGAATAATTTTTGTTTTAAAATTTAAAATTCTCCTATTTTTAATTAATTAAAAAATTGAAGTATCTATATTCTCTTGATTTTGGTACTTTTTGAATTCTCCTACTAAGAGAATTTTTTAATGAATTTCCTTTGGTGGATGCCTTCATTTAAAAGGTATATACATTATTCATTTTTTTTAAATTTAAAAATACAACCAATTTAAAAATTAATTTTCCTAATTTTAAAGTATACTAGGAAAGTTAATGAGTATTGTTATAAAACATAACAAATAGTACATTCAAGTTGTTGTTTTTAAATCTTGTTTTCCTGTAAAGAATAAAGACTAAAAATCTCAAAGAAAATATGTTTATTTCATCTCTACTATTCCTTTCATTGAAAAAACATTATATTTGCTTCTTTTTTCTATTAGACTACATTTCTTAAATAGAATTTTAAATACTTTTTACGTTTGAATTTGAAAATTAAACAATGCAACAAATATGTTAAGTTGTTACTCTATAAGATCCTAGTTTATAGAGTTGTTTCATCCTATTGAGAATTTGCCATTGAAAATTTGAAGAGGATATATTATGTCACCTTTGCCCTTATGGGGTTAAGGAGTAAATACATGCTTGCTAATCTACCAAAATAGGAAAAAGTTGGTTTTTAATTTTCTTCTTAAAATTCACTCCCCAATATGTTTTAAAGTATGGTATGGTAAAGTATTCTTTTAAGAACTTATCTAGATTTTTAGAAAGGTAGGTCACATCAAATCATCTTTCAATCAATTTTTCATAGAAGACAAGTAGAATTTGCATCATATCTAGTTTGATTTATAGTTTTGGGGCTCTCATTAGATGAAAGTTTTAAAAAGCAGTTAACATTGGTAGTGTTCTAAATTCATCCCTATCTTAAAATATATAATGCAGATACATTCATATTTCTATTATACATCATTGTATGAAGATATGCTTTCAGAGCATGGACCACTTCATTCCTCCAACTACTTGAAATTGCATATAGAATCCAATATGAATAAATCCCTTATTTCACACCAAATACAAAAAAATGGAGCTATTTCTCTTATATTAAGAAACAAAATAAGGATGAAGTAATTTACTTAGTATAAATACAAATGACCCTCTATATATATTACAAGAAAGGAGTAGAGATTTTCTAACACATCCAACATCATTACATGCAATAAATAATATACATTGAATTTTTTGGTTGTTGAAAAATAATATATATTCTAACTCATCATTTTTCTTGGCTATTCTAATATACAATGAAGTATATTCAAAAAAATGTTCTAAAGAATTATTAATGTTTAACACCTAACATTTATTTTTGAGGATTTAGAAGGGAATTGAAATTTTATAATATAATATAAGACTTTAATGCTTATCAAGGTAAAAATATATAAGGTTGTCTTTACGCCTAGTTGCGATTGGGCCTACTTTATTGCATTACAAGGCATTGAGCAATGCATATCTCACCTTCACTTTAGGCCCTAAATTGATAATTGTCATTCTTCTCTTATTCATTTGATATAAATATATTAAGACACAAATGACTATTTTAATATTAGGTTATACAATAATGAATTGATATACAAAGTCATGCAATTAAGTAGAGGTTGAAATTAGGTATATTTAACTTATTTATGAATTAAGTGTGACCATTTTGATCAATCATCATGCAAGAATTATAACTTAAATAAAGAAAATATTTTTATCATTTGATTGATTGAAGGATGTTGCATAGGTTAGTTTCAAAAACCATATTAATTTGAACTAATGAAAATCTCCATCTATATTCTTTGAAACAACTTAAAGAATTCAAGTTCAAATAATTGTTTTCTTTGTCTTGAAATCAATCCCAAAATGTCCTAGAGGACTCCACTCCCTCCCAAATCACCTCCAAATTATCATTTTTGAAATGGAAGTACATTTTTTTAATTCAATTTTTATAAATTCTGATACAAAGATTTTATTCACCACTATCAAAATTAATCTACTCTACAGTTTTCTAAATTTTTGGGCATATAGATGTAACCCCTAAATGCCCAAGGCCTCTTTTGAGCTTCTTAGAATTTGCTTTAAATTAAACAAAATTCCAACATTTTGATAAGTTGAATCAATTTTTTTTGAATTGTAACCATACAAATTCAAAGTAGACATATTAGAGATGACATAGAAAAAGAAAGTACAACAATATCACTTACGGATTGAAAGATTATAATGTTTGTTCATGAGGGTGTAAAAACTATGAAAATCTTTGAGCTCTCTTTTTGCATGTCAAATCTAAAAAGTTGGTCACCAAAAAAATGAGGTTGAAGGGCCTAACAAGCATAACCCCAATCAATTTATGGCTTCTCAAAATCTACTTTACAATATTTTTAAATGAATTTTTAGTGTGATTTTTTCTCTAAGATCTAGTGTATTTGAGGCTCATTTCCAAGAGTCCTTAACACTACCAAATGTCAAGATTGCAATGGGTACCCTTGTACTAAATTTTGAATAGAAAAATCATAATCATTCATTTTCAAAATCGAATTACCGATGCTAAAACTAGACTTCAAAAAAAATCTTTCAAAAATATAAACTACTAAAATTAGAAATTTGGTAAGGTTTTATTTAACTTCAAAGTTTCTTCGACACCACATTTGGGTGCTTTGGGCATTTAGGGGTTAAAGATATCTTCAATCAATGTTCATTTTTTTTAAATGGAATTTTTTTTTGGGGGGGGGGCACAATGAATTTATGGTCCTATATTTGAATTTCTCATCAAAGATGAATTTTTTTTTTGAACCAAATGCAATGATGAATAGTTAAGAATATGCATGCCAATATTGATGATGATTGGAGTGATGGAAGATCATTTTCAAAGCCTTGCATTCAATTGAGGTACATTAGGAAGACAAATATAAGAACAAATTGTATCCATTCACTACATACTTCAACCAATTAGCCCCTTATCGACTTGCACATCTATGGAATTATTTTGTTGGGATGACTTTTGATAGACAAGATTTTACTTACCAAACAGTCCACAATGAGCATTTCTTGAAGTGTTTGACTTTGAAAAATCACGTAAGGCAAAAATTTTGTTTTGGTTATGGAAAGAAAACTTGACAAATTACACGAAAAAAATATGAGATTTAAAAAAACAAAGCTTGAACTTGGGCAGTGACCACAAAAATGGTTGATTGGGCATTTAGGGTTTAAAGGGGAGAGGTGGGTTAGCGTACCTTACGTCAAAGCTAGACGGTGACGAGGGCGCAGAAACCGATGCCCTAGAATTTGGTCCGAATTGCGAAGGAGGAACTCGCTCAAGGCTTGCAATCAAGTCAAGCTGCATCCAATTCGGGAGTGCAAGCTTTCTTCCGAGCGGATACGAATCCCCCGATACGAAACTTCATTTCTCTTCCTGACCACCGTCACAATCTTTCCTCAACAGCACGCATGTGAACATCGCCAATGTGGTGATTGAGAAACTTTTCCAAACTCTGTTTCTGAAATCATGTCTCGTCACCATGGTTTCATTTTCTGCGATTTCCAGGGCGTTCTGAAGAAATAGGGTTACAGTGCAATTGATCATTGGACTGGGGTTTGGGTTTCACCTAAAGAGAGCTCGGTTGGAGTGGATTCGTCTCGAGGAGAATGCAAACTCAGTGGGCGTGCGACAGGATGTCTGCGACGCGTGTATGGAATCTGCCGGCGTTCGCAGGGTGTGGCAGGTCTCATGTGGCCGTGCTTGGGTGTCCAAGAGCGTGGCAGCCATTTCAGGTGCGTGTGGCGAGTTTTAAGTTGCAGCGAGGCAAACAGATTCGATTTGCGGCTTTGAGTCGAAATGAGGCCGTGGAGGTCGCACAATTGGGGTTGAAATCGAGTGAGGAAGGTGGTGTTAGTGCTAAGCGAGGGGAAGAAGGTTTAGTGTCTACCGTGGGAACGCCTGTATCGGCTCCTGATTTTCTCCAGGATTGGTTTAAGGCAGACAAGCAGCTCGTCGTGACTTCGTTCACTGCCTTTGTGGTACGTCTCCGCTATCATCATGAAAGTGCTGAAGGTAGTGAGCTGGGAATAAGTTTCTGATTGTCTTCGGAGGTAATCTTGTCTTGAAATGAAATTTGTAGTGAACTGAGGGTCTCAGAAAATGTTAATTTATTTGAATTTTCGTGTAATATGAAGGTGGAGTGGATTGGTAGCTGTTTGTGGGATTCTGACTGCGTAGCTTTGTGTTCGCAGACTGCGGGATTCACTGCCATTTTAGTAATAGCTGCTATTCCAAGTCTATTGGTAAGGATCTCGCTCTTGGTGCGGATCTTCAGGGTTTGGGATTGATTCCTATCTTGTCTTTCTTGGTTCTCATTGACTGTTATTATTGTGTTTTCATTTTCATTACTTTGCATTGTTTCAGTGGTGCAAGTGCTTCTAGTTCCGCTTCTGGTTTCTGCCGTCGTCACAGATGGATTCTTCATTGTCAGTGTTCGTGATCGTAGTGTTGTATATATCCTTGCATTCCGTGCACCAGTTACCCGTCCTGCAGCTGCTCGCTCATTAATCGACCCTTGCTCAAAAGCCTTGCCGGTATTCAGATAATTACTTTTTCTGTGGATAAGAGCTTTTGTTAAGTAAAGGACGCTGCTTAATCCTGTAATCTTGAAATTTGGTGACAGGCAATCAAGAAGGCGGCCGAAGCGCTTGAGAAGCTGGCAGACACAGCCCGAGAGGAGCTGCCTGGCACTATGGCGG
The DNA here is from genome assembly GCA_947034885.2 of Thuidium tamariscinum. NCBI lineage: Eukaryota > Viridiplantae > Streptophyta > Bryopsida > Hypnales > Thuidiaceae > Thuidium > Thuidium tamariscinum. The sequence continues at coordinate 47,145,183 of OX344750.2, read as the reverse complement.
CTATCAGATTGTCTGGGATGGAGATCAGTGACCTCACAATGGAGCTCAACGACTTAGGGTGTGTAACCTCCTGATCCTGATCACAAAATCTTGAGTATTGAAAGTAGGAAGCGTAGCCAAGTAATCATGTTCGATATCAAGATTGGAATGAAATGAGACTGTTTCAGGAACTTTTAGACAGCATCTTAAACAGCACATTGGCCATGATTCGTGGGGAGGTCTCAATATAGTGCTTAGTTCATTATCATTGCTCGAGTCCTCTGCTTGACACTCTCTGATTTTCCAGGCAAGAGATTTCGAAGGGTGTCCGAAGTTCAGCTCGTGTTCTTTCATCTGCCGAGACTGGAATGCGTCAAGCGGGTGGTATTGCTTCTAATGGTGAGTACTTGACTTTCTGATGATTAGATTCTGAGTTTTTTCCCTGGCATTTCTCCATGGCTTGTGGGTATGTGTAAGGATCACGTAACATTGACATCTTGGATATCCACAAACTTTAAGAGGTTGCTCAGTGTGGCAGGAGCAGGCAATCGTACCGGTTCAAGCAATGCAGCCTCTGGTGGCCCGCACCGCAAGACAAATGCGTGATAGTCTAATCCAAACTCGGACACTAGTTCGGAATTTGCAACTTCTGTCACGTGTCTCAGGCTGGATTGGCTCTCTTCAAGCTCGCACTCCCATCCTCATCATAAATTCTGATAAACAAAAGAAACAAAAGTCCTGACGACCGGTATTTGGCGTGGTACTGGGGATCGTACTGTGCAAGCAGGTGATTGATGCAATTGAATTACTAAGTGTTTCCCTGAAGGATATTCCGGGATCCGTACAATCGTGACTATCCCTAGATAGACTCTGCTGTTTGACTATTCTCAGAGATTGCAACTGAATTATGGGTTTCAGTTATGAATACCTGAATCTGTTCTGATTCATTAGATCTGGTGCACTTTTAGAGTGTCAGATATTACCTTCGAGTTCTAATTGCAGGGTCGTGAAAACACGTTGGGCTCATGTACAGCTCTTGCGTTCTCTGTATCTTAAAAGTACACATTGTGAAATATATACTGATACAGCGGTGGGCATTTGTACCGAGTGGGATTATACATTGTATTAGAAGTGTAATTTAGAACGACCGACACATAAAATTGCCTATCATCTTATGTTTAAATGTCAGTGATGCCATTGTTTTTCTGTTTTGTAGCATTATGAACATAAAACTTACATAAGAAAATGGCAAATCTCAATCAATGCAGTGTGTACTTTAGTAGATTCTACTTCTTTCTCATGATTTGAATATTTCAGATTACTTGAGGATCGTGACTCCAGAAATTTGAGGTTTCTTCGATTTTTCTCTTTTGAAATTCTCTGTGGAGAGTTCGCTTATGCTTTCAATTAGCATGCTGAGATTGCCGACATGGTTTTTGTCACTTTAACCCCTAAAGAACCTACATTCTATAGTTTTGGAAAGTGGCGAATTTGATTGATCATATTTGTATCGGTAGTGGAATATGTAAGGACAAGGAAACATATTAGGTTTAGGGTTATTAATAATATTGTCTGAGGGTTGATTCGTAAGTTTGAGGACTCTAGGTGTAGTGAAAAATGGCCAAGACAACGGAGCCTAAAGTGACTTGATTGTAGACGTGGGTGCTGCTGTAGAGGCCTTCACCACAGACAACAACTGGGCTCCCTTGCATGAGATTGAGCCGAGACAATTGATTGCAATCATTTGGAGTGTCCGAAGCTGAGACACTCTCTACGGTAGGTGTCTTAACAAGGGCAACAAAATGAGCTTCCAGCATTACAAGAGTGTTGGAAAGCCAACGCTCCATCAGCCAAGGCAATTGATGCTTTTTTGACAAAGCTAAATGCATGTGCGAAAGGAGAGCAAGATTTATCCTTTACTATTGAAGATCCTTCATGCATAACATTAAGTAGCATTGGCTGCCTCTCCTTTTAACAATGGAAGGTGTGGAATATTCGACACCCCAACTATGCTTCATCAGTAATTACTGAAGTAACTAAACACGTGGGAGGATGGAGAGGTTGTTGGGTGTGGAATATGCCACACCCTTCATTGGAGAGAGAAGGCAATGTCATAACATGCTACTGAATGTTATGTCTGTATGTCCCAAGTCCAGATCCTTCATTGTCAATTGCTTATTAAAAACCACACTTATGAACAACAATTGTTTACTACCACACTTATGAACAGCAAGAAGCAACGGATTTTCTTCATCAGCAACCAACTTCTTCATTAGTGAGTAATAGCAAAGAAGTAGGTTTCTTTTTTACTCCATATGCTCCGCCAGGTACAACAATGCTTCCACATGGCTTTGTAGGTGCTCTCGTAGCCCACCAAGCAATTTGCTCCGCATAGAAATTCACTGTCAATTGCAATACTCAAGTATTCGGCACTCGAGGAAGATGATGACATTTCCATCAACTTGTGGAGCATGTCGAGTCCAAGTAGGGACACGTATGTTTGTTACCCATTTTTTTTTTTAAATTAAATTTTTTTTTTTATAACAAATGGTAAGCCATTGCATTAAAAGAATTTTTTTTTTCCAAGGAGGTAATTGTCATGGCCTCTTTTTGTGATACAGTTATAAATTTTTTGATTTAAAACCTGGTGGAAGGATTCCTGAGAAAGGAAAGAAAATCACTCTTGTTGTGAAGTCTACGAGAGACTTGATCAGGGATGTAATTAAGTCGGATTTTTGTTGTCCGGGACTCTTAGTGGCCTAGTTACGATTGTAGAAGGATTACTAACAAGTATGAGACAAAGTTTGAATGGGTTTAGTTTTGGCGATAGTGCTAAAACATGGAAGAGGAATAAATGGCAAGAGTTTGATAGTTGTTTGGAGAAGTTGAGATTGGAACAAGAGTGGACTTTGATGTTGGATGCCGCACTTGCAAACTCTTTCATAGCACCAATAACAAAGGACTTTGAAAGTGACATGCAATTAAAAGCTGAAGAATATGAGCACACATTTGAACAAAATGAAGAATTGAACTTAATTAACATGGATACCTTTGCTCCAAATGGAGCCTATAACTCGATTTAAAGACTATAGTAGTAATTAATGGGATGAATTAGTGATACATTGAGTAATTACTAAGAAGTATGTGATTACATCTTAGAAAATTACATATTAAATATTCATTGATACATAGTTCCAAAATAGGAGCATAAAAAGAAGACTTTGAATTTGTAAGAGTGGTCATAAGCTTGGTGTTTGAGGATGAATGATTGTAAAATTTTGTACATAGCATTGTACATCTATGAACACTATTGAAAAAGCCCAAATTTATCTTTAGTTTTTCTTAAAATTCTTTGACTTCAAAATTATATTTTTTCAATTTGAATCTTTATAATCATGTATAACTTTTATTGCTCTATATTTTTCATAGAAGGGATAAATTACAATAACAAATTACTATAACTTGTACCCAAAATAGTGAAAATGAGTTGCTTTAATGATTAGGTTGCCTTACTCCAAGAAATTATTCTTCAAGCTACCAAAGTCAATAGGTATTTCTATAAATACTTTCATTTGTATGTATAGAGTATCATGAGTCCAAATTTTTACTATAACCCTAAATTTAAAAGCAATGTATTTTTGTAAACAAAAAAATAGTGCCAAATGTTGAGAAATTAATGGATGACAACTTAATCTCTCAGATTTGTCTACATTAAGAAGGATATTCAACTATAATTATTGAAAATTATATTAATAACTATACACCAAGGTGGGACAAATCCTAAGAATCTACTATAAAAACTAGGCTTGCTTTGACCCACAATCAAAATAGATTATATTTTGAAAAAAAATTTGATCATAGATACAATTTATATTCTTTATTGTAAAAGTTGTTATTTAAGTTGTAATGAAGAGATAGAAAACACAACAAAAATGGATGAGGGTAGGCTTCCAGATACACCATTTGTATACATATTGGAATATGGAGATGTGGTAGAAATGGATTCCCAAACATGTCCTCAAATTTGGCTCTTTATTGTTTCTCTTGTTGTAAAGACCATAATTATGTTAGAAATTAGAGGCTTAACTAAGTGAGACTTTAAAGATTTACTAAAATCTAACTTTGGATTCAAGATCACTAACTTAGATAATTTCTATAGGTCTCTAGTAACATATCATGCTTTATAAAATTGGAAAAAATTTTAAAAAATAGAATACAATGTAAATAGATAGTCATGAATGCTAGTTTTAGATTTAACATATCAACACTCATCTAATATAATTTTTTTTTAAAAACCCTTTAAATTCGGGTGACATTTAGAATTCAATTTTGAAAGTAAAAATTAATTAAAGCTTACAGACAAAAAGAAAATGTTGGATAAAGTCTTAAAGGATGAATTAAAAATAAAATTTTATCCATCCATATTTTTTTCTAAAAATATTCCATTATAAAGGTGTTCTTTTAATAATTTTAGAATAGTTATGTTGCAATACAAGGGTGTTGATATGTAAGCATGAAAGTGTAAGCATGTGAGCCTTGAGCACACATATATATATATATATATATATATATATATATATATATATATATATATATATAGGTATCATGCAATCATTGAAGGTATTTATAACAAAAACACCTATGTATAAGTATATAGCACATGTGTACTATCATGATAGAAGGTAAATATGATATAGACATTTATATTATAGGTGTATAGTCTCCTAAGTTCATAGGCTCATACTTCTAAGCTCACATAATAGCAACCTTTTGTTGCATTATACAATTTAAACTAATAAAAAGTTCAAATTCTTAATTTGAATTTGGAAATATACAATTTAGGCCTAGATTGGCCAAAATAATTCCAAACCTCTAACTTCTACAAATTTTTGTCAATTTTTGCTGAGATGTAAATGACTTATGGTTTAATTATGTTGAAAAAAACTTATTCATTGCATAAAATGCAAAATTAACAACTTTTAAACATCCAATTAAGGATTCAAAGCTCAACAAGAAAGAACATGGTTGTATATGCTTTCTTTCTAAGATATAGACAAAACTCTCACACATGTCATATATTGAAGTTTGTTTCTTTTTTTAAATGGTTTTCAAAAATGTTATGCAAATCGCACTTATAGAAGGTCTCTATAGGCCCTACAAAAGTCACATAATTATTCATATGAAGATTGATGCTTACCATGGGTATGTGCAAACTTGTCTTGCAATTAAAAAAAATTGTTTGAATGTTCTTACAAAGATACAAACTACAAAAGCATAGTCCTTTTTTTTGCTTCAAAAATATTTTTAAATAGTACTTGTATCAAATACTTTTTCTCCCGTACTTTGTGCATAGATATAAATACATTGATAGATTTATGACATGTACTTCAATGTATTTTTTATTCAAGATTTTCAACCTATTTCAAAGAGGAAACTAAACTAGTCCATTGCTTTAGAGCATAGGCATCAATTCCCAACAAATTTGACCAAGGAAATGGGTGGCCCAAGCCCTAGACCTCTTGGGCTTTGTTTTGTTGAATAGTCACCACACTCATTCCTACCCAATTGAACACGGCCAACTAAAATGTCAATTCTACACTTGTAATTGTGATTGTACAATTGATAATGTTAATGTGCAATTAATTTTGTTGTGATAAATTTTTCATTACACATATTGAATTTAAATTTCTTTATCATAGAGAGTTGATTTGAAAATAAAAGATAATGAAAGTAAAATATGTGATTTTAATTCTTTAAGAAAATGTAAAGTACAAGGTATGTAGTAGAAGAAGAAATAGAATCATTAATATCTTTAAGATGGAATTAGAACACATTGATTCCAATGGTGAGATTGTCCTAATAATGAAAGTTGAAATTGGATAAATTTTTACTTAAAAAATGTTAAAATTGACTTTAAAATTGAATCCTATGAATAACTCTTTTTAACACAATGCTATAATTGCCTTCCATATAAGATACTCTATAACCTTTACATCAATAATCCAAATGAAAGCTTTCAAGGTAGACACCCAATCAATTGGTGAAGCACGAAGCTAATAGATTACATAACATACTTATATAGGCAATCAAGATTAAAGATTAAATCCACAATATGTAAACCCTTTCATAAAATCAATAACTTTACTAAGATAACCTTCAAACAATGTTCACAATTATTTTCAATAATGTGGAGTTTGAACAATCTAATAGTTGCTACCTAACCCTTGCACACCACTACAATCATTTAATTTGGCATCCTTTGAATGACAAAGAATCTTTCCTTGCAGGATAGAAGTGCAACTTTTCATCCTTAGTATTAAAGGTGGAAAGGAAAGATCTTCTACAATTCTTTAACCCTTTAGGGCCTAAGGAGCCAGCAGCAACCTCTTGAATTCTTCTAGAATCAAATTTGCATATTAAAATTTTATAATTTAATTAAAATTATTATTTTTCTACAAATAAGCGTTCATATCTTCCATCTAATATGATTTTTAATTATTTATGAAATGAAATTTATATGATTTTCCAAAAATGAAATTTATATGATTTTTTAAAGTTTATGTCTTTTGAAAAATCATAGTAATTACAAAAAGCTCACTTTACCATGAAATTTTTATTGAAAATAGAGTTCATTATATTGAACATTAGGGTGAAGTTGGCATGCTCTCTTTAGTTATATACAAATAAATTCAATAGAGAAACATGTTCCATAGTGCATTTTTGAACTCAAAAATTCCCAACTTCAAATTGCCATAAACAAATCATCATTGCTCCAAATTTGATGGCCAATGGCACATTGGAAGCAAAAATACCCATGCCCTCACATCTTATTCATACCTCAAGAGCAACTAAGGCCAAGAGAGTGTTCCAATTCCCAAAATTCAATTTAAAAGAACCAAAATTGACATGCAAGGACTTAAAGGGTTAACTTCCAATGAGTATACTTGGCTTATTCAAAGTAGATGGCACAAGGTACCAAAATGCATGATTTCCACAGCAACCAATCCATCCTTCAAGGGTTACAGTCATCCTAAATGCTAAAAGTTTCATGCTAACTCTGTCCCTTCGACTGATTAAACACCATCACATCTCTTCAATCAATGGACACAATTCCAGTTTGATTTTCTGTTCACATATGCCTCTAACTGAGGTTACAAAGGCTACAGAAAAAAACTTCCTTTAACATGAGCTTACGCTACAGATTTGCTGCAGCCTGATATTAACCCAGAAAGGACACCACAGATGAATGACAAGGAATTCTCCTGCGTAGAACTACAACTATTCATCCTTGGAAATAGGAGTGGAAAGTGGAAATCTTCTATAGAAGCTCGACTTCAAATGCGTTCTTTTGGATTTTTTTATACCAATGATTCCCACGGTTTTAGAAGAGATGATTTCCACAGAGACTCCCCGCGTCCTTCCAGGGTTAACGTGGCTCATGGTCAAACACTTCTTGTTAACCAAGGTCCTACCTACAATGCAGCAATAAGGTAGCAATAAGTTAGTTTCAGAGAACTGTAGTAATTACTTGCGGGCAAGGGTAATGTTTGAGGGATCAAGAAGACTCACGTGAACACGCTTACCATATGGTGAGAGGAGATTTCATATTATTGCTGGGCGCCGTGCAAAAACTTAGAAAAACCTTTTGGATTTCCTATTGGCTTCAAGTCGTAATTCTCTCTGAAGGTGGTCAGAAACAAAATTAGAAGCATAAGGTTAACCTAGAACTTAAAGCGGCTGTACATGAAAGAAGAAATTTAAAATTGTTTTGTGAGACAATCACTTGTAACCATTACATTAGGGAACTCCAACTGCAACTAAATTTGGAAGAAAAGCCAAACACAAGTTTTCTTAAGCAGCATATTTTGAATCAGCAAGCACTACCACAAATCATCTGACAAGCATATACAGTGATCATTCCTCAATATGCACTATCATAAAAAAAAAAGACTCTGTTGAAGGGCACTAAGATCTGAAACAACTCATTCTAGCAAATTAAAATGACATCAGATTGTGACAAATTCAGAGACAAGAACCGACTTCCTCAGGTAAGCACACAGAAGTTAACGCTAAATGGTCTCAAAAAGAATAAAAGGAATGAATGTGACAGCCACCTCTTGCTTCTTGCACTCCTTGTAAGCATCAAAGAACTCCTGGCACTTGCTCTTATCATAATTAGCTTCATCCAAACCTGTCATATTCAAAGTTTCATAGGAATGTCAGACCTGCAACTCTCGGTAACATTACAATGTTTAGAATTCAAGGCACATCAGAACCACCAGCAATCAAAGGCAATGATATATAATATTTCCAAAAATGTCAGTCATCTAATGCTCATAATGCGTCACTGCACATTCATCATCGTGAATTCAAAAAACCCTAAAGATAAGCCACAGTTAAAATTCCAATACAACACATTAAAAAAAATTACAATACCATAATGTTAACCAATAGCAGCTGTGCCTAATATTTGTCGAAGTTATCTACAGTAGGGAATAACGATGGGCAAACTCACACCCTCAGATGTTGCGACATTAATCAAGCGACCTTACAAAAATTCTTCCCCGAAACAATTATTCGAACAAATGTACCACAGCAACCGCAAAGAAAAGTAAATCCGAGTTGTAGGCAACGGACTCAATTCTCACCTACTTGACCTAATCAACCCTGCAACCATGTCCAAGGGACAAACCTAAACAAGTCCCCACCAATTTCTTACTCTACAAAACGAGATTCAATTTGGAATACATGCTTAATCATAGTAGAACAAACACCCTTGATCATCCAGACCTATTGCAAATTAATTGTCACAGCTAAAGCTGCCCATGGCAACGCTAAATCCCTCCGATACAACACATTTCTCCAGTCAAAAATAGGCTCAGCAGTTGATAAAGAAGGCCAAACACTGTTGCATTCGATAACCGCAGGTGATGGAAGGGAAAGACGGACATGAAAGGAGAGCTGCAAAAAGAGGAAGACATTAGGTTGCATCAGGGCGCAGTAAGCTTACATTTTAAGGAGGCAGCATATTGCGGCGCGCACATCGAGTCAGACAACTTGACGGAAGAGGTCGAGGTCAGCGTCGTTGCCGGTTCCGCCATGGAAGAGGCAGACATTGTGGCAGCTACACAAGACGCCGACGTCTGTCAAAGAGAGGCTCTTAAAGGACCAACCGCAGGTTGTGCTTGCCTCTTCCGTCTGCCAAATAGGACGAGTGTCGTCGAATAAGGTAACTATTATATGCAATAACTACAGTAGAGCATAATTACTAATATAAAACATGAATTAATCCTACTGGATCTGATTGGCATGTATAAGGACTCTAAGGCACTTTAGCATGCATTATTTGAACATTATATGAGTAAGTTACAAGTGGTTATTCATTTTCACAAATTTTCCTGCTCTTCCCATCTCTATAATCATTAAATTCATACTCCACAATCATAAAGCTCTATGTATCCCACATAAACAAAAGTTACTTTTTCAACATACTAGGGTGTGCTTCATCCATTTCATCCATTTCATAGAGCACCGCAGAACCGCACTGACCGACTTTCATCATCCGCTGGATGCCGGCTCTCTGAGCGGTTTAATTAGCACTAAACGTACAAAATACCGGCAGCGTATCATACGCTGAGCTGCATAACCCGATACAAAATGCACGTTTAAAAATCAAGTTGGCTACTTCCAATGAGAAACCAGATTCACTGCAGCGAGTTCTGCACCTCGAACTACCAACGGTTTAGGGTGCCGATCCTTTCAACTTAGTGGTATCTGTTGCTCAAAGAAGGGGAATTCAGCCAGAGTGCAAACGAGATTATGTCACTATATCTATAAGTTTACTATTTACTTACATCTAAAAATTTACATCTAAAGAAATTTACTACAGATATTTATTACAAATTTATATCTATAACAAACTGTAACTTCTGGCAGCGAAAAAGAGTTTAGAGAAAAGACAAGAATTGCTCAGAATACTCAAATCCAAACCCAAGATATGACTTCATTGCACTCTAAGACTGAACACAATGTACAAGATAAAGATAAAAACTTGCTCTTACTGTACTCAAATTCAATAAGTAAGCAGTCCTCAAAACCGACCTCAATCTGAAATTCACAAAAATAAAAGCCATTTTAGATAAGACACTGAACCATCTACACTGATACCAGGAAGTCTGTAGTCCGCAATTTAGACTGATCATAAAGACTGAAGAGACGGATACGACAGTAGTGCGTTCTCAGAAAAAATTTGAAGCACGAAGCTTCGGCATCTAATGGCTTTCAAAGCTTTAAAGCGGCAAGGACCTCTTCTGATTGTCTATGAAATGTCCAAAGATGGAATTTAGGTTAACTTTCAGTCGTACACATTCAATTGTAATGAAAAACGCTAACCTTGATACTATTGTTGATCTCAGGTTGAGGTGAGAAGTTCCGCACCTGCAAACCCTAAAACCATTAGTGTTTGAAACAAATATGAACAAAAAATGTCGAGTACCTCATGTTGCTAAGATATTTACAAAAGCCCAAAGTAGGCATTTCCATCACATCATGTATACGTCACTCCCAGAAATCAAACAAAGGTTTCTAAAGTACCGACTACAGGACTTCAGCAAACGCATTCGACTAAGTCTGAATCAGAAAATTCAAAATAAATGCCGTTCTTCGGGATAGAGGGACTAAAACATGCACGAAGGTCGCACCCAGAAATCTTTTTACTCTACAATGTTGGTTGCATAACTCCGGCTGATAGTCACTTTCAAGATGTACCTATCAAAACGTCGAGGAAATATAAATATCATCAAATTCAATATTAAACATGTATGGTAAACATCAAAACCAGAAAATGCATAGTGAGGCTGGATCATGCTGGGAACTGGCGGAAACCCCGATAAACTATTCCTAAAAAGCGTATCAGAGTATATCAAACTTAAAAAAGGAACCAATTTACTTAACCAAGTGTTTAAATCCTACCTCAATCTGACATTGACACCGTTGTAAGACTCATACTGCATCTCAACAGTAGAGAATTCGAAAGGATAGGTCTTGCGCTCCAGAATTTCACCGGGAACATCAAGCTCTCTCACTGCGTTTCAAACCTCTCGACTGTCACACTGTGAAGAGAAAATTGCAAGGGTATAGCCATAACAAACTAACAGATGAAATATAGAAACCAGACAAGGTAGAAATCGTTCACTTACCAAGCGATGTGAAATCATAGAAAGTGCCCCTGTCAAAATACAGTTGCGCTCCAGAGTCAACCCAAAAGACAAAATATTATAACTCTAAAACCTAAAATTGTGATAAGCGACAAGAATCACGTAACATTTTATTATCCAATTTCTGTTGATACACAACAACACGAAAATTTGAGTCCTGTTGTGAGTCCCAAGGATCAGCAAATAGAAAGCAATAAATCGATCTGACTGTGCTACCGAAACCTTCACTCCTAAAAAACGACAACGTAAAGTATTAACATGGATACCAATTTGCCCTAGGAGCTCAATCTTCACTCCAGTGTGCTCCACTTTCTTCCCAGGCACGGAATCAATTCGAACCTGCAAAAAATGCCGACCTAATTATCGGAGCTGAAAGAGCCACCACAAGTTGATGGCAATTCAAACCAGACGGTTACAAAATTCAAGCAGAGGGCTATAACCATGGAAAGGATTGGTCGCTATACGATAAAAGCAGGCCTGTGAACAAGCTTGAGCAGGCGGCCATTGCACCCTCCTGATACGAAACTTTCAAGAAGGCCGGGAAACAAGCGCGACTCACCTCCCTGACAACCCATCTCTTGCCCCAGAAACAGAGGAACCAAGACTGTCTGACCATTTTCTCACACTCGCCTAATAGGATTTGGGTGGATTGGCCCTCGCTTGGCCTTACCATGTTTTACCAAGGTGCAATCAAAACAAAAAGCCCCCTAGTTTGAGCCGTGATCACCCCTACTTTCTTCACCCCCTAGCTATATTGGGGTCTCTGATCGCAAATATGAACTCAAAATTTGCAAAAATAAATTTGTGTGAAAAATAAAAAATTACAGCATTTTACCTGAGTGGCCGAGCGAGGGGTCAGTTCTCCCTGCCCCCTAATAGCGAGTCTCAGCATCCATTTGTCCATCGAATAAGGTAAAACAGACCATTACCAAATGAGGAGTTTGCCTTCATGTCACTCTTGAAATCTTCTAATTTTTTTCCCACATGTGGACAAGTGATAGAAATGATGAAAGTAGTTGAAACTATATTTTTTGGACAAAGTGTGAATTTGTTCTGAATTTTTGAAGTGTTCCATCCATCATGGTTTTTAAACTACTCCAAAACCAATCTAAACTATAACCATAATGGTCATCTTATTCACGTAATACAGTCAAAATATTTTCTAACTCCAAAGGCTTGAAAGAGTCACTTCCTACAGGTAATTAACACTAAAAAGTTGAAATAGTTTCTATTATCGTCACTAATCACTCCATTCTAATTCGCCAAGACATTGATTGTGGCCTAAATCTCATTCTCTGAAAGAAAACTGTAATGGATTCAATCCTAGGAGTCTGTAAGGGGTAGAAAGTCCATAATGGGTTGTTTTACTTTAGACAACAATTGTTTAGGGTTAAGGTGAGGTTCATTGTGAACATGACAGACAATATATTTTTCTCTCTTGAATGTACCAACTCTATACATATTAGGAGATGGATGCTTTTGATGAACATTGATGACTACTTTGTTTCAACTTCAAAAATTTGTAACTAATTTCACAAAGGGCTATGAAATATGAAACAATTTAAATTAGATGCCAATTACATCTTCTTTCTTATGAAAATTTACTAGAAATTGTTTCAAGGAGCTTAGCTTCCCCCCCAAAGTAATCAACTCTTCAATGATTGCTTTACAAGCCTCTTACTTTAGTTGTGTAGAGACTTAGCTATATAGAGCCAAAGTGATATTCAATAGGTGAGACCTTGTGGAAATGAAGTTTTTCAAATTTTGAAGCACCACAATTTTCATACTAAATTTTTTGCTTTGTATAAAAATAATTGTGTTTAATTTTATTGATGCAATTGGGATTTTGAAAATGAAATTTGACATAAATTTATGATAAAATGTGGTGGCTTTCATGGTTAAAATCACCACTTTTTATTTGTTGGGATTTGTCTTGCAATATACTTTAGCAAATTGACATTCTATTCTAAATAATTAACTCAACGACTCTTGGTGTATTATGAATTGGTGAATGGAAACAAAGATTTAAAACTAGTCCCTAAAGTCCCATTGTCCTCTCGCAAAGGCAAAAATGGAATTTGGATAGGCATTTATCGTCTCAATTTTCATCTTGATTTTTTGAAACTTTTTTCAAAGATAGGAAAACACATCAATTTTTAGGGAATATAATTTTTATTTTATTTGGTGCTTGAAAGCAAAAGTGATGCCATCTGAAGCCCAAACATTATTTGTTAGACAATACAAAAAAATCACAAAAAGTCAAAATACATTTTTTAAAGTTTTCTTTCTCATAGAAGTTATTTTTTTCTTGTATAGAAAGATTTCATTAATTCTATTTGGACTAGTGATGAGAAAGTTACGAACAATCTTGTTTTGGGAGCAATCTAAGCATCTTCAAAAAAACAACTAAAAAGATTCATGTTTGAATGCCATTTTTACAATTTCTCAAAAAAGATTTGTTTGACAAGGTCAAGATAGCTTTGCTAGAACAATCCCACAATTGTAATTATTGTGTTTCAATTCATACTTAAAATTGTCAACAATTTAGTTTTTCATTCAATCTTGAACTTAAATCTGATTATCAATTGTTTCAAGAATGAAATTAACCCTTAAACGACGCGCACGCCAGTTTCTAGTTGATGAATGACTTCCAAACAGTCTGCCGCATGAGGAAAACAAAGTTTTTCATCGAATTTTTTTGGTAGCAAAGTTACGATTGTGTGCCATCATACAGTGCACTGAAAATCCTCAATCAATGAACTCATATATTTACAGGAGCCAAAATTCTCAAAAGAGGGTGTCGGATTTCCACTGCCCCTCTTGTAAATTGCCTACTGGACTACTTCCTTTGTTGACTTGTGTTCCAGTTCACATCTGTGATTGGTCTAGCTTGAGCGGTCTGCGCAGAAATCTATATTGTTCACTGGGCCGCTGCCCCCCACGGTGACCCGCCCATCGTTTAGGGGTTAAGTGTATTTGTTTACCTATGTATCCCTTGAATCTTTAATTTCTAGAATGATTTTTTTGTAATCGAATTAAATTCTTGTAAACAAAATTCAGTTGAAAATCCACAACTTTCACATTTAAAAACCAAATGTACATAATAACTTTGGTGCATTTATACTAGTTGAAAGCTTTTTAGCAAAGCTAGGTATGACATCAAAAACTTCTACATACCATTTTCTATAGTTTAATTCAATTTATAGGCTTAAAAATTGCTCACAAATCCATCATATGTCCAAAAGTAGTGATCAACTCAAATTTATGACACACTAAAATGAAAACACTAAAGGCATCCCCTCTAATCCCAACCATTGTCCACCATGAAATATAAGAATAGATAATTCCAAGAGTTGCCATCTAGCACTAGAGGCCAATAGTGATTTGCAACGGGCTCTTGTAGGCTTAAAAGGAATTCTTCTAAGCCCGCACACAAGACTTGAGCTTCACCACATAATTAGGAGTTGCTTGATGTCATGTACTACTAGAATAAGGGGGGGTATGCAACGTTTTTTAGCCACGTTTACATCCCCAAAGAAAATAAGCAATGTTTAAGCACCGTTTGACTCCAAAGGTGAAAAAATTTGGACAAACAAGTTTCAAGCAACGTTTTGAACAACGTCTGAAAAGAGCTACTCGTTCCCAATGTGGATTTTGAGTTCCTGACCCAAAATAGCAACAAACTGCGAGTTTCAAGCGGGAGTTGCGGTTTCTTTTCAAAGAACGAGGATTGAAAGTTAAAGTAAGCTTAGGGTCTGTTCCCACTTGCGCTTAAGGGAGCAGTCTGAAGGGAGAACTCCGTCTAAGAGTGCAGTGCGTTCACAACTACTGTAGTAGCTAAATTCCGAGCCTATGTGGATGGTTCGGTGCAAGGAGGACTGGGACGGTGTTGCTCACAGACAGCAAGCTCTGTCTTCTGGCTCACGCTAAAAACCCCACCAATGCAGGAAGGAAGTCCAATGTGAACGGCGCTGTGAAGTTCTTCGCCGTGGCACGAAGGACGTTGAAAAGCACAGCATACGTAAGCTCCGTCGCACGAGCGAGGTAAACCTGAGCCTCAACACCGGCTTCTGAACCTCCGCAAGTGTAAAAGGGTTTCCAGGTTTCTAGATAAAGCGCTCCCAACTAGGACCAGCATCCCCAACTAAGCGCAAGTGGGAACAGACCCTTAGCCTTTTGTTGGTTCAGATTTTTGGAAGCTCCTCGATTAGACTACCAGTTGTTGTTGGAATTTCCCAGATTAGGACTCCCAATTGTTCAGATGATATGACCTCCTCACTCGGCCAGTGGAAAAATGTTGAAATTATACATTTTTCCTTGCATCATGAAATATGCAAATTCTAAATTCATATTTGCAATCACAAAGCCCCTCTTAGTAATGAAAGGTGTGCAAGGTTAAATATCACACACAAAAGAAGGTGAAAGCACACATAAACAATCAAATAAGCAACTATATAGATGATCGAGCGAGCGTGAAAGGCAAAGCAAATATTTTCAGAGTTGCATCAACCTAAATGATGGAGAACTTAAGAATTATGGTGATTTTCTTGCTTAAAACAAAATTACTGTGAATTTTAAGAGGCAAAGAGTGCCTCAGACCTAGAGTGAATTTCTAGGCTCTTCCAATTTTGATCATTCAAGAAGTACTTTTTTGCTCATTGTTTCTTATTTTCTTTTTCTCTTATGTGTCATGAACTTATAGGTCCAACCTTGAAAAAGGAAGAAATTTGTTCCATCCTTTTTGGAAATATGACACCAAATTGATTGCCAATGGGAAAGTCATTAGTATTGGGTTTAGGGTCTCCCTTTAATTAGGAGATTTGTTTTGTAGCCACTCAAGTCCCATGGCCTTTTTCTCCTTGCCAAAATCCACTCAAAAGTGTCCCTTTCTGAGCATGTAATGAAGGAATAATTTTTTTTAATCTAACTTTGAGATCTTATACTACACTTATCTTACATCATGTGGTAAATTTTATGCGATGTCGACCATATAGATTGAAAGATATTAGCATTCAAAGTAGAAAAAAAAGTTTTTTTTCCATAAAGATGTTTTTTTTACCTGCAAAACAAGAACTTCCATAACTTCTACTTAATTCATGTATGAATCAAAGTTTCTAATTTAGACAAGGAAATAATCTACAAGAAAAAAATTTCAATTAATTTTTTTCAATTTTTTGTTAGTTTTTTTGTTGCCCAATTTCTTGCATTCTGAGGGTTTCAAAGCATAACTTTTGTTCCTAATCTTTGATTGAAATAAATATTTAATTCTTAAAAAGTTAATACACTTTTTCATGTTATTACAAAGTTTCAAAAAGTTTGACCAAAAATTGAGCTCATAGGAACCTACCCAAAATGCAATTTGTCCCCTATAGGAACAATGGGACTTTTCATGTTAACAATTCAACATCTCTCTATTGATTTGGAATGTTTGAACAAAAGATCAATTCACCCAAAATTTGGGAGAAACATTAAAACCTATGAGACTTCAAGCACAATGAAGTATTCATACCTAAAAGGTCATGGGCATTCAAAATTACCTTTTTTATTGGCTAGCTAGCATTGGACTTAAGGTTTTGCGCCTTTATTGATAGTACAGTTGCTCAATCTTAGCTACATGATCTTTGATAAGAGATTCTATTAATTCAGTTACAAAATAACTTGATGGTTTGATACCATACTAGGTACTATACTTAATCTATTTCACAATTTTATCATTTATATTATGTTTTTTTATTACACCTTTACTTCTTCCATTTGTACACCATTACTACTTTTACAATTGTAAAAAGGATTTTATATATTTATTACATACTTACAATTTTTTAAAATAATTTATATATACTATAAGTTTGTAACATGTTTATATATTTTTTATATTAATTTATATTCAAAATTACATGCTTATATTTTCTTTCTACTAATTTGTATGTACTATATGTTTGTAACATGTTTATATATTTTTTATATTAATTTATATTCAAAATTACATGCTTATATTTTCTTTCTACTAATTTGTATGTACTATATGTTTGTAACATGTTTATATATATTTTATATTAATTTATATTCAAAATTACATGCTTATATTTTCTTTCTACTAATTTGTATGTACTATATGTTATTAAAATGTTTATATTTTTTTAAATCTCTTAGCCAAAAAATCCTAATCAACTAATTATAGACAAATTAATAATCAAAAACTAATTTAGATCCTACATTCAAGTAAATATTTTATATATATAATATTGTGTGTGTGTGCGTGCGCTTGCATTCCAAATGTAGACTTCTAAATTCTATTAGATCAAAATTATCATTTTGGATCAAATAGAACACCTAAAATATGTATAAATAGACAAGCATTGGCTATCAGTTGATATCTTTTCAATTAGAAAAATTACCGTAATTAGTAGATTTGTCAATAATTAATTAAGTAGGATTTAAAACTATTTTTTGTAATTTAATTAGTACTACTTTGCACTTTATAATATTTGCAAAGACAGATATAAAATAATTTTTGGTTTAAGAAACTCATATTCTTTTCAAAATCATTTTCAAACTTATTGACTAAAATACACAACCTATAGGATATATTCATATTTTTTTAATAAAAATGTTGAAAGACAAAACTTTTTCTTATATAAAGACTACAAAATCCTACATTCTAAATTGTAGGTACACTAAACTAGCAATTGGTAGGGACTTACATTCAAAAATTTATAGATGGTGTCCTCCAACAACTTAACTAAACAGTTGTGCACTTTGGGTTTAGGAAAGATAAATATTGATGAAGGTTTAAACCTTGCTTTAGGGACTTGTATGTTGAAGTATTTTTGGACCTCTACACACATTTGCTTGTACACATTTTGGTCTTCAAAATTGTTTATAATAAAGAATTCACTATTCTCTATCACTCCCAGAGAATCCAATGACATCATCAAGTAAATTTGGAACATCAGATTCTAAACTATAGAAGTCATCTTCTCCTATCAAGTGCCCACCAAAATACCTTTGAAGTCTTTATCTTGGGTGCAAAATTCCTACATGAACTGGCTCTTGGGCATGAACATCAAAGTCAATTTCATTAAGGTTATGAAATTCGCTTTGCCTAGATGATTGAAGATGACCTTCTTCATCATTAAATGTCGCTTCGTCACCACTATCATCAGTAAATTCATATGCTTCCTCATCTATGAACTCTACCATGGACACATGTTCATCTATATTTTTCATATGTCTCACATTAGATGTTGACACATTTGTATTGCCTTTATCATCTTTTAATGTTGCAATACCTTCTTCCACTTGTCCACCTTTGTTAGTTCCCCTTATATATACAATTTTGTGGGACCTAGGTTCATATTTAATAACAAGATGCCAACCTTTATTAACTCTATCCTTGATGTAAAATACTTGGTCTACATCAAGAGGGTATACAAAGGGTTCTTGTCCTTCCAAGTGAAATGGCATGTATTTTCTTGTACGGACACGTGTGAACTTGCATTCATCAATTACAACTCTCGCATTTTCACAATGTGTAGGTTTACTATCATACCAATCGCCTCACAATAATATTATTGTAAAAGATGTGAATCTCACTTTTACAATATTCTAGATTTTGTCATAGTATTCAATAATACAAGGGTCTCCATTGTCATCCAAGTCATAAAATGAACATGCTATGCCTAAACATAATTCAATTATTAGATATTGTACTAATCAATTAGTCAAAGAATTTACATGAATAGGAAATTATTTTTTGCTCAAATTTCAAAAAAGCAAATAATATCTTAAACAATTTTAATTACATCCAATACAATTAGAACAGAAAAGTTAAATTCACACCTGAATCTTTTTTTTTTTTTCATCATCTCTTGCTTCTACTCTCAAATATTTCCTTGCACTTGACATGTGTGTGAAAAACTTCACTTTTGGATGTGGACCCAATAAAATATTATATGCACGATCTGATGTAAATTCACCCAATTGAATTTGGGTTCTCATCTCGTCAATTGTCCATAGAACAAAGGGTACTTCATGGTCAATGACTTCCACATCATAATGGCTTCTCCAAGATGCCATGCAAGGATCATTTTTCAGTACAAAGTTATGCACTTGCCGCAAAAACACATTTCCTTTTGGATCTCAATCTAGGAGTCAAATTTTATATGTTTTTGGCAATACCATTTTTGATAAATGTTGGTCTTCCTCAAACTTCCACAATTGAAGTGCATTTGGGGCCAATTGAGTTGTGTACTCTATGGTGTAGTGCATTGCCTCTGATAGAATATAACCTTCGGCCATAGAACCCTCTGGACAAGCCTTTTGTCTAACCCAACTTTTTAAATCTTTCATATATCTTTCCAGAAAGTACATTCAACAAGCTGAAATAGGGCTTCGTAATTCAACTTCTTTAACTAGATGCCAAATGTCATGCACTTGAATGTCAAAGAAACTTGGAGGAAGATTTCTTTCCATATCACACATTAACTCTACTGCCATTGTTTTCATCCCTGAAATTTTTTATTTATCAATTTCCTTTTCTACATATCCAACAAAAAAGTTTGCCCAATTGGTATACAATGCTTTGGAGATTATCATTTAAAGCATCTCTAACTGCAATATTTAGGGAGTAAATCATACAAAAGATTGTGGTAATCATAGGTCTTCATGCCTGTGATTTTGTAATCCGCAAATTTGTATTCAAATGAAGACCCGTAATTCTTAGGAGTTTTTATAGTTTGGAGCACATGAATTACTTCGTTAAATTCAGTCTTTGTAAAAATCCACGGTGCTAGAGTCGGCGTACATCCTAGCTCAATCCACATATCCTTCATGACTCTCATATTCTTCATTTCCATTATTTGCACCTCTAAATCAGCCTTCGTACCTTTTGTATTTGTTATAGTTTTGAAAAGTGAAGCACACACATTTTTTTCAATGTGCATTGGATCAAGAAGGTGTTGTATTAGGAGTTCCTACACACCAAAGTTCAAAATTAAAGATAAAAGTATTGTGGTTACTAATTAAATTTAATGCATGTATTTGTATACAATAAACGATTGCAAGCAAAATACAACTATACAAGTACACAAGCATGTTTAACCTAGTGAAATAGTATGTATAGATTCATATCATTTAAGGCATAAAATGAAGCTTACCGCCCAATACTCAAGGTCATACAACTTAGAGCAACTTGTCATGACACTTTTTTCAAGTTCCAAACTTCCAATTTGAACTTTTTCCAATTGCACTAACCAATCCCAACCATCCATAATTGGAGGGGGCTTAGAACTAGGCTCCACTTCTTCGTTGAATTTACTAGCATATTCATTTGACCTCCAACGATGACCCTCTGGTAAATACTTCCAATATCCATGATATATGATTTTCCCCAATTCCTTTGCAGAGTAGAAATTTACATTTTCTAGTCCACAAATAGTACATCCAAAAAAACCTTGGGTTTGCAATGAAGACGCCACACCATATATGGGATAGTCATGCATAGTCCACAAAAGTATTGCCTTCATTAAGAATGTTTCTTTCTTGTTTGCATCAAAACATTCTGCTCCACTGGTCCATAATTGATTTAGTTCATCAACAATAGGTGCTAAGTACACATTCATATTTTTAACTTTCTTCTTTCCTGCAAAATTACTTAGTTCATCATTCATATTCATCTACAATTGTTTATCTCTAGTAGAAATCCCCGTTTAATGTGACAAGGCCTAATTTTTCTTGACAGATTTTTCTAGGCATCAAAAGTAACAACCCGTGTTTTTATGTCAACAAAAACGTTCAACACAACATTAACGCTGATATCAAAACATAGGTTGTTACTTTTGATGCCTAGCAAAATCCGTCAAGAAAAATTAGGCCTTGTCACATTAAACAGGGGTTTCTACTAGTGTATATTGAATGCTATAGAGATGTTTGATCCAAAATGTGAAATTAAATGAAGCATCTATGTAGTACACATGATACTATGGAATGTCTATAATATTGTTTGATTGGTGAAAGACCAATGATAATGCATATAATATTAAGAAAATACATGAAGGCTTGGAATTTAGGCTTCATTTCAAATATAAAAACAATAATTAATCCATTAATTCACCAGGGATGATTGCAGCAAGTATCAGAAAAGAAGTCTTCATGGTTAGCCAAGGCGGTAGATTGTAGCACGTAAGCACTATAGGCCAAATAGAATATGCAGTGGAATTATTGCCGAAAGGATTCACTCCATCCATGGCCATTCCAAGAAATACATTTCTTGGATTTTGAAGGAATTTTCATTTTCTCAAAGCAAATTTCCATGCTTCTGAGTTTGGGGGCCCTCTCATAATGTTGTCTTCATTTTTGTGGTCGTGATGCCATGTCATGAGCTTGGAAATACTAGGACTCAATCTCACTGCTTTTTCTTTGTACCCTTTCAAGTGTAATGTATAATCGTATGAGGGACATTGAAGTTGATGTTGAGCTAGAAATCAAGAATGTTCTTGATAACCATTTTTCGTAATGTTTCGGAGAACATATGTCAAAGTCATGGACTAAGTGACGGCAAAGTTTCCCTACTTTAATGCAACATGATGGATTGTTGAGGATGTAGGCTTAGCAACATGCTTAATATAGCGACTAATGGAAGGCAAGTGCAACTCAATCAGCTCATAGTTGCATTCATATGTGATTCCATTTTCTCGGGTAGTTCAAAGCCTGCCATTAGTATCATTCTTGGGTTTAGGTGTCGAATTGCATGTATTGGGGAGCTTGTCAGTATGAATATCATGCATTCTCTGATTGTGCCTGGGTTTGAAAATAACTGGGTATGAAATAGTGATGCATGTATAGCTTGTTTTGTCAACTCTCAGGTGGTCTACACTCACAACGGCAAACCATCATCAAGAGAAGATTGCAGGCTTTGAATTTAAAAGATTTAACTTAGCTTGAGAAAAAGAAGACAAACTTCGGGACTTCGGGATTGATTTTGGCAATCAGACGGATTTTAGGTGCTCAGTCAAGCAAAGCTTCACCTGTATGATGTGCTCTTATACTAGTGTGAAGTATTTGTGATAGAGGCAGTTATGCTTCCTGCTTTTATGTTTCTATGTATGGAACTAATGTGCTTTTTCAAGGTTAAAGAACAAATACTTGAGTCACATTACCTAAACTGATTAGGGTATGTGACTCTAAGTAATTTGTGCACATGTCAAGAGTGAAGAAGTGAAGCAAATTAAACCTCTAAGTATTTGGAGTTTCATGGCTCATTTATTGAAATTTTTGTGTTGCTCTTTTGGATTTGTAGCTTGAACTTCAAATGTCATAGAAAGAGAGTAGGATATTCAATCTCAAGTGGTGAGTCATTTTATTAAGAGTTTGGAGCAACGCATATTGTTTTGTGGGGCACACCAGGGGTTCTCCTTTGGCTTAGCGTCTTCAAGTATTTATCTTCTTCATTGAATTTCAGAACTTGTACATGAGGCCTTGTTTAAGAGCTTAGAATGGTCACTTTCTTTTGTTTTTTTTACATGATTCTTTCCGTCAAGTGCATAGCTCTTGCATCTCTATCGGAGTCTCTACCCTCTCTAACTTGTAGGATGAATTCTATACTTTGTTGTAGGTTATGAAGGAGTAATATGTGAAGGAGGTCAACGATCCATTATTTATCAACGAAGAGTTTAGGGTTTAAATTTGATGCTGTTGGAGTAACAAAGGATTGAGCTCAATACCGCAAAAAAAATCAGTTGTTAGAGGTAATTTCTAAACTTATCCATAGCAAATGAATTTTAAGTCATTCAAAGGAATGTGAGCAGGGTTTTAATACATTGTGAGAACTATTGAAGAAAGAGTGTTTTGGAAGTTGGAAGTTAGATTTTGGTCAGTTGGGCAGAATAAGAGTTTTAGAGCTGTAAGATAATCACCTATGTTGATTTGTGAGGTTCAAATGCAAAATTCATTTGTTCTTCATCTTTTTTGTCATCTGTAGTTTTTTGGATTTTCTAGTGTGACAATGGGGGAGGCAACTTGAAGTGAATTTGGTGTTGCTGGTATGTGCACTATAAGAAACTCGCGTTTTCTGTGTTGTCAAAACAAAAACGCGTCATATTTTTTAAAAACGCGACAGTGCTCGTAGGATTTTATTAGATGTCACTGGAAACATTGCATGTTTTTCAATATGTTCACTAAGACAGGGATGTTTTTTTAGACATCACATTGAACATGGTAAGATTTTTTCAAACATCCAAAAAAACATAGATGGCCACGTCAGCAAAGAGTTCATTCTAATTTTTTTAAATTAATTAAAAAATTTATGGTCTGTAGTAAAAATTGATCACAACTGAAAAATTTAGAGAAAGGGCAGCCACGTGGCATGTTTTGCAAAAAAAAAGGGAATGGATGGATGATTTGAATGCATAATATGGATGAAAACAAGTGGTCTTTATACTAGTTCAGTGGTGGGAGGAGAGACAATCAATATGGAATATGCAAAAATAACGTTGACATGTTCAAGAAAACATCTTGATGTTTGAAATGACGTGACATGTTTCAAATGACATCAACATATTCAATTGTCAAGTTGCCATTTTCTCAAATCCCATATCTTTTGTCTCACCTAAGGCTGAGAAAGGATATAAGTATAGGCTTTTTCTCCTTCATTTTCATTAACTTTAAATGAAGTAATCTTTTCATTTCACCATCAAAAGTTCTCAAAAAGGTAAGTGGTAAGTTTTTTAATTTTTTTAATTTTTTAATTTAATTAATTTGTTTTATTTTATTATTTATTTTAATATTATTTATTTTCTGACTTGGATTTGTAGATACAGTGTACTAACTGACGTTTAATTTGACGTCTTAAAAAACACCATTACAATTTTCAAGTGACCCAAAAGTGTGCTGACAAAGCATGCCACATCAACATAATTTGGAGTCCATGTCAGCATAATTTGGAATCCACGTCAGCATAATTTGGGGTCCACTTCAGCATAATTCAAGGGTCCACGTCACAAAAAACATGGATGAGGCAATGGATGAAAAAAAATCATAGGTGGCATTGCCCGCCAAAAAGTTGCTGATGTGGACCTTTTTGCATTGCCAAATGGCACTATTTGGGTCCCTCAAATTACCCTGTCTTGAAGGATGTCTAAAAAAAAGAACGTGTTTTCCGTTTTTTCCACCATGTTTTTTGCTTATCCATTTTGACGGATTTTAGGAGACATCCTGTTTGACACGAAAATTGCGTTTTTTTTGACGTCCCAGAATTCGCTGTTTTCTTATAGTGGTGATTAGTAGGTCATATCAATGTATAGTTTATTAGAACATCCACAATTTTCTTATAATTTAAAGTAAATTAGTTTAGATACCAAGTGTAAGCGAACATAACAAATCAACTTTGTATCATCATTGTCAATGCAAATCTGAAGACATGGCGAAGAAGAAACTAAGCGACAATGGAAAGAGGGTCACCACAAATTGTTCCTAGTAGGAACCAAAAGAGGGTTTCTGCACCCATAGCTATGCTGCTATGGTAGCTATGGGAAGGCGCCCATGTCCAAGAGAGAGCCCATCTTGAAAAAAGAAGTCCTTGTCTCAGTTTACTTCTCCTTCGAAAATTTTAAAGAAACGTATAGTGACTGCAAGTGTATCATCACGTGCTTGTAAGCACGTTGTAACACTTGATGTGGTACTAAGAGCATTAGAGGAAGAAAGGGACAAGTTAGTACCAAATTTGCCCTTTGACCTTCATGTATTGGAGGAACATCATTCTCCTATTGCTAAGCGGGGTGTATTCATAGGAGACAAGGGAATTTACAGGGCTCCCATGTGACACCTTCTTGAATTGAGAGGTCGCAACGGCAGGATGCCATTTCAATGGAACCTCTTGTAAGAAGTAGACAACTCTTAGAGTTTCCATCAGATACTTCTATATTGAAATTTTTTGAAGACGGTCCCATAGATTTTGATCAAACTGCTCCAGAGAATCAATTGAATTCAATCCAGTATGGTGACGAGAATGAAGTGGAATGTGATGGTTTAGGACCAACACCAAGCAATTATTCAAGGGCTACTATTGAGCACCTTTTTCTCCCTTGTGCAACTTCATAAGCATGAAGAGTTCTTGCACATCCATCCACTTAATTCGACCCTAAATCTGGTTATCTAGTTGGTGATTGAGCCTGAGGCTGGAGAATTTGTTGTTGGAGATATGGCAACGGGTCATGAAGATTTGCAAGTCAATTCTCCAAGGTCCCAACCACTTATGTTTTCTTCTACACAATCGACAAATGTTGGGAAAGACAAGTTGATCAATGAGACCCAATTCCAGAAGAAGTTGCGACAGCTTGCTCGAGATGAAAGAAAGTACAAGAGAAAACAAACAAAAAAACAAGCTATAGAGGAGAAAGAAAAACGATGAGTGGAAGAAGGGAAGAATGTTTTGATGGACAAAAGTGTAGCAACCACAAAGCCTCCACTTCCTCTCGGCCATCAAGTAATTAGTCCCATCATTTCCAATGCTTTAAAACAACCACATGGTAGAAAGGATCACTCCTTGTTAAGTGCTCATTCTTCATCATCAGCCCTTATAATAGGTAGATATAGAGATTCTTTGGTTCTTTTTAGTGGTTGGGACGTTGCCCGGCCCATGAGATTCATATCTTGAAAGTGAACTCTTTAGTAGCACCAGTTGGTCAATTTTGGGAACATATGTGGCAATATGCATTAGATCAAGCACCATTCGAGTTCCCGTGGGATGTAAATTGGAATAATCAGTGTCCGGAGTTAAAAGCTTGATTTGTATTAAGATTGCGGAAGATTTATCTTGGTCCCTAGGATTCAAAAAACATTCTTTGAGCATTGGAGCAAATTTATGAGAGCGTCGAATAAGATTGAAGAGGAAATTCGAGAAATGTCAAAAAATCAATGATCTATCAAAGCTTGTTAGTTGTACAGAGAATTCTTGGAGGTCAATCTATGAATCCACAAAAGATAAAATGAAGCAAAGGAAAGCCAAACTTTGCAAAGAAGTTGCTAACATATGCTTCAAAATTCATCGTCCCAACCATTGATGTAGGCCAAGGGGCATGAAAGGACTCCATGATCGTTTTGTTAGTACATCTTAAACTTTGGACTTGTCATTTATTACATTTCCTTTTTTAAAGTGAATGTTTGTCCAAATTTACTTGTTATGGTTTTCATAGCTTTATAGCTCATGATGTCGTTGTCTAATATTATTGGAACTCCATTGCATCTTGTCAAATTGTTGTATAAGTAATGGTTAGATTAATTAGTTGCAAAGCTAGTAATTATGTGATTTTCTCTCAATTCAAGTATGTTGATAGTTATAATTTTTAAAAATTAAAGTCTTATATAAGGCTAAGAGAATAAGAGTTGCAACGTTGTATCTGCAGAGTATGTAGGGTTTGATTTAGTGTTGGCTAACTAGTCCATTCACAGGGAGATCAATAATCCCTAATTTTAGAATTGTCAATTCTAGGTGGTTAACAATGTTGTCCGCAAAGAAATTGTGTAAACTTGATTTTTTCTTTGATGTTCTTTTGTTCTTTCTATATGGGTATCCCTAACCATCGTATTGACAATGCAAATAATCAATTGGGAAGCCTAAGGGAGAGATGTGAAGTGAATGTGATGATGTTTACAAGAATTTGAAATGTTTAAAAAAAATTGAGATATAAAGTATAGAGTACAATATCTCAAAGGCAATAGTATTTTAAAGTTTCATTTGTCCTTTAATAGATGAGTTTTCATAATGTGGTCATTATTGATGTAGGTTGATTATTGCAACTCACCACTAACTAATGAAGAGTTGGAATTTAGGAAGGTGAATGGTTGGGTGGATCTTAAATTGAGAGTTAGAAAAGGTTTGGAAGTTCTACATGATAATCTGAGTGGTGACCTTGCACACACTAATCCAACTATCAAAGACCAAGTGAATCCAAATTCTACTTCTAACACTAGTACCTTGGGTACTTCCACAAATTCTACCAATAGTGGAGACACTTCTACATTGGAGTTGCAATTTGATGAAGGATAGCTTCATACCTAGTATAGTAACCATCTAGTATAATTGTTGTTTTGATTTGTACGTGTGTCA
Organism: Thuidium tamariscinum; assembly: GCA_947034885.2. Classification (NCBI taxonomy): domain Eukaryota; kingdom Viridiplantae; phylum Streptophyta; class Bryopsida; order Hypnales; family Thuidiaceae; genus Thuidium; species Thuidium tamariscinum. Next base: position 47,117,883 of record OX344750.2, on the reverse strand, counting down.
TTGTGGTTTTGATGGTGCTACTGTAATTATTGTTTTGCTTTGGGAATTTGCAGGCTTAGAGGGTACCTATGATTCGGTGAGGTTCATCGTTTAGAGCATTTGTTACTTCATATGTATGTATTGGAAACTTTGAAATATGCAAGTTCAGTTGGTTTTAATTATTTTTGAGTTTATTTGATTTTTGTTGTTCATGAGTCTCAAACATTGCTTAAATTTTTTTATTAATTGCTCTGCATTGTCTTCAAGCATTGCTTTGCATTATTCAGGAGTGTGGGTGTTATCATTGCCACATGTGAACTTCAATATTTTAATCAAGCTAATGCAATTAGCATTAATAAAATTAATGAATTAGCATTAATTAATCAATTAAATAATCAATTAATCAATTAAATAATCAATTAAATAATCAATTAATCAATTAATCTACTGGCGCAAATAACAAGCTATTGCACTAAATTGAAGAATCTAAATTTTGTAACAACCCAAAAAAGTGTCCAATTACAACATGACACATACAAAAAACTACATATTAGATACATCAAAAATAGAAGTGTAATATTAAAAAATAATAATTGAATCAATTAAAGAGCGTGAATCAAAATGCACAACGAATCAAAATGCATTGAAATTATATATGCCGGAATGGATAAAGTAATTGCTATAGTTATAATTAGGTATTCCAAAGTTATTGACAACTCTCACAATCCAATTTTGGTAAAGTATAAGTGAAGTAGGAACTAGTTTCCATGTTCCCATAAACGTTGGAAAATGCGGGTACTGTGGCGTTGGTTCACCTGAGCAATTCTTTCAGTGTTGTTAAAAGCAATGTTTCATCACCCTATCGTGTTTATTTTCTAGTGTAATTTGAAACACCATGGGTGATGCAAAACCCTTCTTATTGTAGTAGTGGTCATTGCCAAGCTTGCCAATGTTGCTTTAATTTTCCTAACTTCTTTCGAAGAAGCTTTGCTCTCAATTGGTTGTAGCCATTTGGAGGGATTTGAGGGCTCCAAAGGGCCGTTTCGGGACTGTTCCCGAAAGTGGTTTGGGAACGGCTAGTCGCTGTCAAGCCAACATTTTTTCCCAAAAAAAAAAAAATTGGGTCCTGAAATATGAAAAAAAGTCCAAAATAAAAAAAAGTTAATGACGTGGCATGGTCTCAACCACCACTATAACAAAACATGGTCTAAAAAAATCGTAGTCAATTTTGACTACGGTTCTTTTTGCCACGTTTTTGTGCATGCGCGCGTAGTGGATTTTTGCGGTTTTTTGCAATTTCCCACTACAATTTTTGGAATTTTGGAACGTGTAATATACCATTGAAAAGGTATTAAAAAGACCTTTCCAATGGTACATTACACGCCCCAAAATTCCAAAAATTGCAGTGGGAAATTGCAAAAAACCGCAAAAATCCACTACGCACGCATGCACAAAAATGTGGCAAAAAGAACCGTAGTCAAAAATGACTACGGTTTTTTCAGACCATGTTTTGTTATAGTGCACATAGGATTCCTACAAAACTACGTTCCCATAGTAGATAATGCAATTTTGGGCTGTGGGAACTTGTGGGCTCTTAGAGCCCTTAAATCTCTCCTAATGCTTTTGGGTTGGGGTTCCCCAATTGTTTGCAACTGTTCTTGCCATATCTCTTGTTGCTACAACCTTTATTTGCAAATCCTTGTTTACTCACTCCTAGTGACAATGTCCCTTTGGATCTTGCAAAATCAAATAAGGTAATGGAATTGCACCTCTTGATGAAGTAATTGGTAGAATGTGGATTGCACACAACAAAATGCACACCCCGCACATCAGAGACGTAATTACACTGATACCTTAACCCCTTGTACACACAAATCAACTTGCAACACTAAGTAGAAGAGCAAACATTGTGTTGGAGGCCATGCCAAAGTTTGGCACCAAAGATGGCAACAATATGCCACCAAACATAGGTGGTGGTTCCAATTGCAATAAAAGTGCCAAAATGCCTAGAATGCAAGATTCTACCTACCCAATCGGCCTCCCTCTTGTACTTACACACTCCACCACTTATCCCTCATTCACTACTCATCAATGCCGTCCATTATAGCCATTTAGTACTAATGTGTTTAATACAATCCCATTTGTTGGGAGGAGACCCTTTTTTAAAATTCAGATTTTTGAATTGAAAGAAAAGGCGATATTCATTGTGAGGTAGCGGTTGTAGTGGCGATTTCTGTGTTTTGTTAGAGGTTTTCATGTGGCGATTTCAGGAAATTTCGGAAGTAGTATTAGGCAAAACTATTATTGGCCCTCAATTTATTTCGGCGAACTAAAAGCCATGGTAATTGCAACTTTGGCAAAATAAAACAAATTTTTACAAAGAACCTTGGCGAAATGCTATGGAACACGGCAGTTTATTAGGCGAAAAAAAGTTAACAAGGCACCAATATATTGCAACTGCGAATGACAGATTTGAAGACAAAAGTCTAAAATTGTAAACAACAATCACAAAGGAAATTTGAACATGCCCTAACCTACACATAGCTTGAAACTAGTTGCACATTGACCTGCACCCCCTAAAAAAAAACCTTCGATGCCACAATTAGAAACCTAATTCAATGAAGATTTGAACAACAACGACCATACATTTGGAAGAGACGGAACTTACACATATGTGGAGTGTTACCCTTACAGATGCTACATACAAACACATAAGGCATTGCAACTTCTAAAACTCACAAATGACGTTACTTAATACATATTCCAATAAAAACCTTCCATTGCTATGCACCTACAAATCAGGTACTTCAAGCGATATGCAAACAACAATTTTAAAAATGTTGTGAACTTCAGTCAAAGAAAAAGAAAGACATATTCATGCTAGGATTAAGGTAAAACTCACCAGCCTCGATAAATATACTAGAAAAAATACTAGTAAAGTCGTAATTGGCACTTACAAACTCCAACTAACTACTGCTTGCAAACAAGACCTGTAGGTGTCACCTAAAAGCTCCAACTATCTAATGCTTGCACACAAGATCCAAACTACAATACAATTGCTATAGCTATAACACACATAACTAAACAGCTAACAAATACCTTCCACGCCCTCCAGCAACAAACTAGTCATCGAATACCTTCTGATAAGGAAAGCTTTCAAGGGTGAAAACCCGAACGTTGAGAAAACATTTTGACCACCACCTGCAAGTTCTCGTCGAGATTTTTACGGAGTTTAGATTTCAGAAAAGAAACTCTTGAAAATAATTGCTCGTCTTCCACAGACCCGAGGACATGCACTACGGCCATCTCTGCAAGCTTCAAATATTCACCAAAGTTCTGTGTTAAATTGTTGTTGCTATCAAGGACACGCCAAATCTTGGTCAAGGGATTAACATCATAATTATGGTGGCAACATAGCTGCACGAGAGTTAGATTTCATGTAGGTTTTGAAGAAAGCACGTTGGGAAATTAGCTTCTCACGGTCAATGAGCGGAGTCAGTATGATCTTCTTGTCTCCCTCCCCTAGTATTTTGTCGTGGCCATACGTATCCATCAGAATTCGCAAGTGATTGTCAAATGTTTCATCAGCATTCAGCTGACACCAATACCGAGGATAGAATATGCCAAATGCATTTATAACATGTTGATCTGGAAACCGAGCATCCAACTCTACTATGAGCGTCTTCGCAACACGTGCAGTGACCAATACGGTTGATAAACATTGACGGTACAGGGGATTCATGTTGATTTCTACGATATACCAAGTCATCTTGCACATATAAGACTCATGAAGCAAATGATATCCTACTGATAGTGACTTCATGAAACAAATGCAAACTCAAGTAACTTTAAGAAATCAACAACGTCATGAAGCAACTAAATCGACTTGCAGTTCCTAGAAATTGATTAGACATTGAAATTTAAGGAAAATCCTATAAACATGAATAATGGGAAGAATACTAACAATGGATGAGCACAAGTAATAGATTCCAACTTATTGGTACATTCAGCCTTGACTTTCGCTAGCAATTTTTCCCAGACTTCGCGATCCACTGGAGCTCCTCGATGTTTAGCATGTATCTCCTCACCGTGGCAGATGAAGGTAAGCAAAGCAGTGCTATCAATATTCAAGTCGCAAAGCCACTTTATATGAATTTGTTGATGGCTACAATCAAGGAGATTGTTGAAACTCCAAAATTCATCAGTGCTAAACGACGTCCCTTTGTCTTCATACATTTCATACAGGGAGGCCTGACAAACTTTAATTGCAGCGACAAAGTCACAGACATATACATCTCGTTTCTGGGCAAAAGTGACTAGTGTGTCGATTGCTTCCAAGAGCGGGAGGAGAGTATACATCCCCAACATCGTGTAAGGATCCAGAAGTAATTGCAAACAAGCCTATATCCAACCACACAAAACCATTAGAAAATTGTCAAGCCACACCTACTACAAAACATGAGTAGACAACCGAACAAGAGCAGTGGCCATGAAATCTATTTCAATCAGCACAACAATCACTATAATACATAATGAAGTAAATTAAAGAAAAGGGTGGTTCACAAAAACAAACCTTAGCTTTATTGTTTTCGTGTAGATCGGCCGTCATCTTGTAAATAAGTGTTCGGTATTCCGACAGAAGGCGTCGAAGGGATTCAATCAAACTGATCCAACGAGTCTGAACATTTCGGAGCATCTTCAGTCCTTTGGTTTCAGTGAACTCAACCAATTGCTTGAACTCAGAGAACCTTTTTGGACTCTTGCAAAAGTAACTATAAGTCACCGAGAGAAGTTTCTCAATATTTGCAAAAATACCCAAATTTGACAATGCTTTGAAGGTAAGGTTGCAACGGTGGGCCACGCAATGCACGCCAATCAAGAACGGAGCATGTTTCTCCTTCACTTGATGAGTGACACCTGATCGTATTCCCTGTAACGTAGCGGCCCCATCTGCCCCGAAACTAAGGAGCTTGCTTGCTATAGACTGGGAATCAAGGCCCCCCCACTAGCAATTGCCTCGATCAACGATTAACTGCGTGAGATTTTCAACATTCGGCGTGCATTCTACCCACTGAAGTGAAATTAACAGTGGAATGCGGACCCAATTTTGGACAATGTAAGCATGAACTGACAAAATGCTATTGTTGTCAATAGTTGTTAATTCATCAACAATAACAGCTACAAACTTGGCAGATGCAATCAACCGCCGGGTCTCATCAAGCACTACCTTATACATATAACCTGCCATATTCCAACCAGAGCTATCACACTAGTGAGCGGAAGGAAGATCTGGGACATTAAGTAGTTTATACAAAGCTAAACGGGACTCAAACTCTAGCATTGGACGACCATCGGCAAGCAATTGGAACAAAGCGGCGAATTGAACCCTATTTTTTCTGGTCTCCAATGTTGTACAGTGATTGATCTGCTCCAAGACTATTGTTGCTGGTTTCGCTGCATACAACTTCATGTTCTTCCGGTGTTTGCAATGCGTTGCTATATACTGCTCTCCTGCCTTAACGTTGTGCTGCGGCAAGTCTTTTTTGGCAGTTCGTTTGTCGTCATATTTGAACAACGTATCAGACTTTGGTGCCATGACATACGGCTTCTGATCTATAATACTACACACTCTACACTTCACCATGTGTAGAATTCCGTCTGTTGCTATGATCCCCTCTACCCACGATAACTTTGCGGCCCACACAGTCTGAAACTTCCGATGTCTATCATAACGTGTTTGAGCCCTTGATCGCGAACTGCCCGATTTGTTGGATTTACTACGACTATCGGCTCCTCTCTTGGATGGCGGAGACTGAAAATCAGAATCTTCATGAGATCCCTCGGAGTCGATTGGCACTTCAACAAACTTTGAATTGTCTGGTTCTTCAGACTCCTCAGAGATAGTTATTAATGGTGACTTGGTGCTAACAACAATTGTATCCCCAGAACCTGAGGAAGAACCTGGAGTTTTTTCAGTATCAACAAACATTGGTGTACTTCGACACCCCGCACGGCCGCACTGATCCGATCTTGATCATATTCGTCACTCGGATACTCTTCAGTTTCTGGTGGCTCCGCCCTGGGAACCTCAGGCATTGACCCGTCGAAAACAAGACAAAGTGGTTGACCTGCTCCGGAACCCCTCGAAGATTGGAAATATGAAGTCACGGTCTTCTTGCGCATTTCTTTCTTCCGTGATTCAATTATCTTCCCTTTCCTCTTGAGCTCTCGACGCGCCACCGCCAATGCCTCTTTCGCAGCCTTTTCAGACTTCTTCTTTGCTACACGAGCAATTTCGTCAGCTTCCACAACCCTCCCGACCGCATCCTGTCCACTGTCTTCATGCCTTGAATCCATCCCAACAATTTTCCACCCCACCCCTCCTACACAACACAAACAACGGGAAAAAACAAAGAAGCACAATGATAGGTAGATTGACAACACAATACACATGATGTGCAGTCACAAAACCACCAAAAAAAACACAGAAGGAATTCATGAGCCAAAAAAAGAATTTTTGCAATTTTAACTGCATGGAAACTACTAAACGTGCATGGCAGCGAAAAAGCTTCATTTCTGCAATGTACAAGCAATAACAACAAGAATTAACGAGACACATTGAAACTGCAAGAAGTGGTCTACAACCAGCCCATGGTGTACGCCCTACAAGGTCCTTCAAGCTTGGCGAAACGTGTACCTCCCCTATAGCAATTAAGTGGCAACACTCAAAAACATTGAAGAGAAACTAGCGAATTCTACGAAACCCTATCCCACTACTCTGGCGACCACGACTCAGTAATCAACGCCGAATCCAAGAGGGAGTGGCGATATGAATAAACCGTCCGGAGCAACAAGTTGTGAAGACTGGAGCGGAGTGGCGAAGACGAGCAATTAATTTTCCAGCTCTGACGCAACTAGAGAGAAGGTGCTAGCGACGAAGCTCTAAATGAACAACAGGAGTGGCGCGACCTGGCTCCCTCTTGTGACCTTCAGCCGCCAATGTGGCAAGCAGGGGGTCATTTTGTGGAAAAAGTTCCCATTCAAAGTTTGCCAGGCTGGGAAGGCTAGTGCAATCTGGCGCCCTAGCGCCATAAAGAAAAACCCTGGTTGGGACATTTAGGGGGAAATTTCTAAATGCCCAAGGTCTTTTTGAGTTTTTAAGAATTTGTTCTAAATTGAACAAGTAGCCAACATTTAGATAAACTTTATTGATTCTTTTTAAAATGTAACTCATTAGAAGAAAGTTGAGGGCATTAGGAGACTGCGGGTTCCCGGACTGCGGGAACGCAGTTTCTGCCTTGTGAACCCGAATCCTACGTGGTCGGGACACTACCACGTAATATTTTTTTTTTTTTTTTCAAAAAAAATTTTTTTTTTGGACTTATTTTCATATTTCAGGACCCAAAAAAAAAAAAAAAAAATTTTTTTTTTTTTTTTTTTCCAAAAAAGTCGGCCTGACGAGGATCTGCGGCATTGGGAGCCGTTTCGGGAACAGACCCGAAACGGTCTCCTAATGCCCTCAGATTTCATCTAATGATACAAATCCAAAGTAGATATGTTAGGAAATTAAAAGAAGACACAAGGTATTGATGTTATGTAAATAACATCAATCCCATAATACCTTTTTACACCAAATGTAACTCTCTTTTGTCTTTAAATGTTTGTAAAATATTGTAGTGCAAGCGTGGAGACGGTGTTCCTAGTTCCCACGATTATTTGTCCGCTTATTCTTGTCCTATCAAGACGAACGTAGATGGTAGCAAGTAATCACTCGCAAAAGCTCATTTTCCTCCTTTTGCTTCGCCTCAGATTGATGCCAGACTAAGCAAGCTATCTTAGATTGTTATAGTTTTGTGAAGAAACCTATACATGTCCGATTTGTTGAATTTTAAACGCTTGCTAATTCTATAATCGAGGTGGTTGACGAACAAGTTACAAACACCCCTCGGGTTGAAAGAGTGACTTCTTGTTTGCCCTTGGATTAGACCTTGTAGCGAAACCATTGCATGTTAGTCCTTTCATGGGTGGTCTCTAAACTGATTTCAACTCAAATAGGATTGATTCATCATATATAAACTGACTCTGTGGTTGTAGAATTTGCTGCACCTGGCCTGGTCCAGCACCACATTGTTGTTAATTCCAACCGCTCTGAGTTTCATACTGCGACTACACCTAAATGGTTCACTTAGGTGCATATTTTGGAATACTTTGCATGCCATGACGGAGGATGTACATGTCCACTTGACACTGATGAGAGAAGGGACTCCAATCGTGAAGGGACTTTACGTAGGATATGAAGGCAGTGTGGCATATATAGGCTGCCACACCTGGGTAGGAGCTGTTGTTGCGGATTGGTATCAGCATCCGGACCCTCGGGTGGGTCACTTTGTATGTTTCATACCCCTTGTGTGGCAAGGGGGTATTTTTTGGAGGGCTATTTACCTCAAAGGCTCGAATAAATGGTCCCTTATATTTACATAATTTGTGAAAATGTCATATATTATGGCACCCTATACTTACTTATATAATGTAGGTGAAAGTATTTTTTTCTAGGGTATTTTCTTTATAAAGGAAAAAAGTGAATCAAAGAAAAAGTTAAAAGCAAGAAGGTTGGAGGGAAGATTAAGGAAATTTGCATGAAAAGTTGGAATGTTTATTTAGCTCAATATTTTTTTCTATTGTCACACTCTTTTTTTGTATTTAAAATTCAGTCAAGTGAACTAGTATGACAATTTTACCACTTGCAATACACAAAAATCCAAAAATTGAATGTATTAGCTATGCAAACATTGTGTATTACCTTTATACACTAACTACTTTGTACATCTAGCTATGCAAACATTGTGTACCACCTTTATTCTTTGCATTAGATGAAATTTGAGGGCATTAGGAGACTGCGGGTTCCCGGATTGTGGGAACGCAGTTTTTGCCCTGTGAACTCGAATCCTACGTGGTCGGGACATTGCCACGTAATAAATTTTTTTTCTTTCAAATTTTTTTTGGACTTTTTTTCATATTTCCTAGATTCCATATCCTAGCATTGTAATCTAGCAGCTAAAATGGTCTAGGAACACGTAATACAAAGCTTGTATCAATGGTGTTTAGACACCTTGAGGTTTTTTTATGAAATGACCAATGATATTAACTTTTTTGAGATTTCAGCCCATTGTTGCTTTAGCTTCTGGTTATGATACTAGATAGCTAATACCTTTGAACTTCACAAATCCAAAAACACACTGAGATTAGTATGCATACATGTAAAATTATTACAATTGTACTCACAGGCATATAATGATAGAGCACTATTATAGCAAACGATCATATGTAGCCACCAAATCTTTGGGCGCTTATCCTCAGGTAGTTCAAATTTTACCTCCAAATTTGGGGTATGATAATTGAACACTGTAGAAGCAATCATTATATTGGCTGCTACATAGGGCTGAAATGGCCTGGTTCCGTTACCACAACGGATGAAGCTGGGATGATGAGAATAACGAGGAACTTTCCTCCATGTTTGGTTGAAAGCAGCTTGTAAGGTATTACAATCCTTACTGCTGTACAGAACATTATTCTAAGTTGATAACCTAGTTGCGAGATACTGTTATTTTCATTTGTGGCTGGTAGTTAGGCTGGGTGAGGTCTGAGTAAGTAAGTGTGTTACTTTCACGTTTCTAAAATCGTGGGAGATACTGGAATGACTGACTGGCAACTCTAGGAGCTGAACTGAACACATGGCTGCGTCACAACGTGTTTCCACAGATCAGGTGTTCTTTGCCTTATGTTACTAAAAGGAATATGGCACTTGTTGAAGTTTGTTGTTTATGTTTTGGTTATTTCCATATGAAAGCAATAGCATGCGTATGTGGGCTGAAGACACTTGTTGTACCTCACTAACCTAACATTTGCTTGTTGGTGTTTTTGGGATGGGCACATGTGAGGCCCACAACCTCATGGAGTTTTTCAAAACTCTTTTTGAAGACTTGTTCTTGCAAACTTCAACTTCCTTTCTTACTACTTGTTACTATATTTTATGTTTTCTTGCACTATAATAGCAAAGTTTGAGTTTCTTGGAAACATAGACATGCTAATACCTGAAATGATTACCTTAGGTTTCAGCTTTTGGAAAAATAGACTAGTCTTCAAACTGTGAATATTGTGATTTAAACAAAATATACTCGGAAATGTATAGGATATTGCCCTAGACGGGATGTACCAAGAAAAGAACTTTTCTTTTGATAAAAGTTGGCCTAACAATGGTTAGCGGCATTGGGAGCCGTTTCGGGAACAGACCCGAAACGGCCCTGTAATGCCCTCAGATTTCTTCTAATGACTACTTCGTACAACCAGCTCTAAATAAAACTGACCCTACTAACTACAATTTCCAAGATCTTAATCTCTAGTCCTTAAATTATATGTAAAATTTTTTAATACTTGAGATTTTTTAGCTACCTATTTTATTTATAATGCATATTCGACTTTGAAAGTTCCCTACTTTATTTGTAAATGCGGGAAGTGACCCACCCAAATCCGGACCATGGGAATTATTTTCAAGCAATCAGTTTGAAAGCCAAATGTGTTGAACGTGCAGTGGATCCTGAGGCCTTTACATGGATAATGCCACACAAAGTGGCATTCTGGATATACTGGCAGGTCATGAATATCACACAGAGCCTTGCATTTCTGCCGGTCATCTCACATGATATATGAGTAACAAATCCTGAGGTTAGATGGTCTGAATACTATGCCTTTTTTTTCCAAATAGGCTGAGTCACTCAATGTTGAAAAATGTCCTTCGTGTTCGACTGCTTATGTGCTCGGCACTGGTGAGATGCAGGCACTTCAACTCATGTGGAAGGGCGTGTCGATCATTCTTCACCCGAAGTATATTAAACGGCGATGTTTGTCGGGAGCGTGCTCAACAGCATTCGACATATAGATGCCCTGCTCTTCTAGAATTAGATGATACATCGAACAGTTCGGCATCACGGTGCCCCGCAACCGAGGGTGACAATGGAAATTCCGTAAACCAACGGTTTTGCACGTGGAGAGAGGCGCCCAGCTACCCTTGGAGATGACAGCCTTGAATCGATTCATTTACTAGGATTTTATGACTTATTGGCAAGCTGTCACTACACCCTTCTTGGCGAAATTATTTGGGAGCAGTACGATCGATACTGCCCCAATTTCGTGGTTCTGTTCAGGGGTAGGTATCCATCAAATACATCAACAATATATAGATCCCTAAAATCATCTGTTCTCGGAAGAGCTACGATTATGTTCTACATGTGTAAAAATTTTCAGTCGCGAGCATTATTCATTTTCTTTGTATTCTCATTGGGTGGGATGACTGCGTCACAATAGAGTCTGCCGCTAAAACTACAGCAGCGGACGCCGTTGATCGCCTGCAGGGACATTGTTCCTCGAGATACCGTAAGTAGATCACAGGAATGCGTGAGTGCATAGCCGTTCCACAGTGGCATACAATACCCTCGTTCAAATATTCATTACGTCACTATAGTGCTCTCAAGGCTACGTCATTTGCAAGGAATCGTCTGTGTATGGTAGCCTTGCAGCTTTGACATTCCCGAAGCTCGCGGTGGATGTTGAATTGCGGACCATCTTTTACAACAACATGGGCCAACCATGGGGCCTTCATATGCTCGTTTTTCTTCGTGATTACAAGAGTACCCAGAGCGCTTCAGTTTCATTCTCCATTGTCACTCGTTCATGGTTGGTATGACTGTAAGGAAAATCAAGGCCATGAATGCACGCCAGGGGCAACCATGCCCGAAGATATTCCTGTAGAATTTCACATAATATCGTGCTGAGCTCACTAAAATCTACATCCTCCAGGTACAAAATTTCTAAGAGCGATTAATTGCGTTTGACCTAAACGCCAAACTGATGCAATCACCTCGTGTAACGACTGGGACAATTCACCTGTGCAAAACAGCAAACCCAGTGTGGCTGCCTGCTTCAGTCCCTTCGAAGTCAGAGATGCTCAAAGGACGGATTTACCAGGCGATGTGGTATCGAAGGTGGGAATATTCCTCCAGCACTTCAGTACGGCAATATTCGGAAGCTGGGATCCACGGGGCCAATTACGAGCTCGCACGAATCTGATGATCGAAATCCAAAAAGGAAAATATATTAGAAGGAATTCAAGGAAACTGAAATTTAAATTCAAGGGCTTGGAGACTGTCCGGAGAGGCGGACTGGGCCACTGGAGGGCTGTGGGCTCCCGCAACCGGCGCGGAAGATGAGTGATTGTCGGCCGGGCCTTGTACCTACGAATTCGCTTTCATATGTGTCCAAAAAAATTTCTCCGCATAAGAAAAGAAGAGAAAGGAAAGGAGAGGAAAGAAAAGAAAAAGAAAAGGAATAGAAAGAAAAAGAAGCAGCGGAGGAAAGAAACCGGGTGGGAAAGAAGGAGGTACGCGGATAGGAGAAAGAAGGCTTAGCGCGGGTGGGCCAGGCTTCTCCGTGGCAGGCACCGGTCTGGGCAGATTTGGCAAGCGCCATTAATCCTGGGTTACGAGGATTGTTCGGCCCTCCTCCAGTGGGGACTTCGTGTAACTTAGCTTTCACATGCCTAACGTAATCTGCTCTGGCGTAATGTGGAGATGGGGAGGACGGGATTGATGCGAGAGATGACCAAATCGTGACTGCTGGGTGCGCATTCGTGTTTCTGAGCGCCTCAATAGAATGTAAGAGCAGCATTGCGAGACCGAGCATCTCGATGCAGGTCATGGAGTGCGGGGGTCTGCTGTCTGTCCGCCATAGCCAGGGCGGGGCCGCGGTACGTCCGGAGAGGTCGAGAAGTCGTGGGGTGCATAGCGATGATTTCGGGAGCGTTCGGGTCGGGGTTCAGACGAGGCCGGGGAGAGACTGGTTTGGGAGGAGCCAGCTGAGGATTAGAGTGGTGGAGGTACACGGAAGAGGAACAGGGAGAGGCAGAGGCAGAGGGAAAGAGAATGAGAACTTCCGCTTACAGGCGTTGGCGTCGGCGTATCCGCCCATCGCTCAGACGGAGAAGACCTTTCGTCTGCCAATCGATTATTATCAGGTGAGATTTTCGCAGGGAAATTTTTATCTGCTATTTTGCAATTGCATTCGATTGGCTGAATTCGCCCTGCGCCTTCTTCCTTTCTCGCGTTCTGAAATATCGCATTTGGGTTTGACTGCACCTGAAGAAGTCAGATAGGGTTATCATGAAACGATTTTTATTTTATTGGCAAATTAGTGTGTTTTCTTTGAACATTATGCGCATGGGTGGGATGCGAGAGCGGAAATTTTGATGACGAAGCTTTTGGTTGGGTCTCCGTGGGTGGTTAGTTGCCAGATTGAAATAAAATTGCAACTGCGCATGGATTACAAAACACCGCAAACCTTTTGGAGAGAGACTTGATGTGACCCACAAATGAATCTCTTTAAGAAAGGCCGAGTGAATTTATATGCCATCACTTTGCCGTAGTTAGTCTCATTGATTTCGAGCGATAATGGTTTATCTCATTGTCAAAACACATTGATCCGGTAAGCAAGTGCTGCAAGTAGTGGCAATTCGTATTCGCGACGATTAACTATAATTGAGAACTCGGGTTGTGCTAGAGCTTCAGCGAGTCGTGTAGCGTGGTTATGCCACGCTATATTAGTCTGTGTTGTTCAAGTTTGGTAGTGGTGTCCCTATTTTTTCATCTCGTAAATTGTATTGATCCATATGTTCAAGTAATTGTTACTGAATATGGAATTGGGAATCGACGAATCCTAATTCTCAATTTACTTGGATAGTCAGTTCGGATTATGATACGTCTTATGGCCAACAGAACAACCTCGGTACCTTTCGTGATGATTATCGCATGTAAGTACCCGGATCTTTTGGGTTTCAAGAACGAAACTGTTGCAGTGGGGGTAAAGTGGACTCCAATTGCACCCTGGTCAAAACATCTGGATGTGTATGACTCCACAAACTTTTGACGGTTATCAGTGTATGATGACAGATATTAGGAGCTGAGCCTCAGTACCTGGCAGATGCTATAGTGCGTGCATTTGATTCACGCATTGATAACTCTCCCCGACAGGGTTTTAGTCAGTTGGCGCTGCTGGCAAGACTCGAGATTTTGAGAGGAGCACGTGACTCTCTTGCGGACCCTGAAATCCGGGCTGAGTATAATCAGGGTCTTGCTGAAGACGAGGAAGACACTCTCATTCTTGACGTTCCATTGTCTAAGGTGAGAATCGTATGTATTATCGGTCGAATTTTCTTGAATTGTCGAGTTGTCCAGCTTTGTTTTTGTTTGCAATAGGGTGGGATATTTTTGTTTTGCTACAATTTTCTGGTTGTGAACTGGTATGCAATCCTGGTAGGTATATGCGTTATGCTTGGAGGGCACTGATCTATTGAGTTTTTTTATGTAATAGGTTGGAGGGGCGCTTTGTTTGCTTTATGAAGTCGGTGAGGTAGAGGTCGTTTTGCAGGCAGGGCAGGCTCTATTAGCGCAGCAAGAGGATCTTCCAAAGACATTGAGCCGCGATGTGGTGCTTTCTATGGCACTATCTTATGTGGAACTATCCCGGGAAGCGATGGCTGAAGTGCCCCCAGCTGTTGTAAAGAGTTGCTCGCTGTTGGAGTCCGCTTTGAAGATGTTACGGGTAGGTTCACAAACAACCTTTGGAAATGGGAATCATTTTTCTCGATTTCACACTAAAGAGGATGATAGCGTGTGCGCAGCTGGCGGCATCGTCACTGATCTCCTGTGTTGTTGGATTTTATGCACCCGGTTGATGTGAAACATTCTCGTGCAGGAGGAGCGTGGTAGAGTTTTGGCGCTAGATTTGCAAGAGCAGATTGAAGGAACACTAGACGAACTAGCCGCTCGCTGCATTTTGGAACTGCTTGCCCTTCCACTTGACAAAGAGTACGAACCTCAGCGTCAGCAGGGACTTCAGGGGTTACGGTCACTGTTGTGGAGCGTGGATGAGGATGGAAATAGCCCGCCACTGGGTGGGCTAAGTCGAGAGCAGTTGATGAAGGAAGCCTTTTCTCTCATGACTGCTGCAGAGCAGGTACCTCATCTTCATCAACAGTGTTTGCCTATTTCATGTATTTTAAACATACAATATTCAACTGGAATAAATTTTTGATTTGTATGACTGCCTCCTATGTTTGCAAGTATATTACTGCAAACTCTATGTGCTAGAATCCAAATTACACAATATTGTGTGTGTTTTCATTGGTTCACTTCTTTGAAATTGATTTTGAATTTAAATAACAAAGTAGCGTTTCTCATTCTAACCTCCATTTTCTAAACAAATCCCAGATTATTCTATATTTATTATTATTGATATAATTTTATTTACCCATTACACTTCTAAAAATTACAATAATTCGGATTTCCCACGAAAAATTCAGAAAAAAATGTCGTGGATAGAAAACTGCTCTTTTACATATTGAAATTATCAAAATTTTATCCGTCAATCATGTATAGGCTAAATTTAGCCTTGATTGTGACTTGAAGGTCATCCCCCAAGGGTGTTTTGGGCCAAAACACTAAAATAATCACTTGAGAAAATTTTAAAATGTTCCTCATTGCTACTTGTACCTCATGAAGAAATTTCAAATTTATTGGATTGTTTTTGTTATATAACCAATTTATTTTCAGTTCTTACTGTTAAATTTATAACGATAACAACTTTTCACGAAACTAAATTGAGATGTTTTACGTTGATAGACAACACGTACTCTTATGTAATGAAAAAAATATAAGATTGGAACTTGAATATCTTTTAAAGAGTGAAATTTAGCTAAAAAATGGTGTTTACCATGTGGCAATGAAACTGGTCCTTTGGGGGGCTAAGGAGCTTATTACTTTTCTAAGTTGGCAATTATAGCTTATACCCTCAGAAATGCTTTGTTTTAACTCCGTTCAGAGAGGCATTAATCGTGGGCCAATTTATTGTTGCAGATTGCCCTTTTTTCGGCCACACCAAGCAATATCCCTGCTGACAGCTCTGAAGTGTACGCGGCGGCACTAGCGCATGTGGTTGAAGGCTTTGTTGCAAAGACTCCGCGTTTGATTCAAGAGGCAGATGCGTTATTTCTCCAGCTCCAACAGGCTGACCCATCTCTGCCTGACAGTGAAATATCAAATCCCCAGCTTGGGTTCGCCCTTGAGAGAGGAATTTGTGCTTTGCTAGTAGGGGAGGTGAGTGATTGTCGCACATGGCTGGGCCTAGAAGACGAGAAATCACCATACCGTGACCCCGCGGTTGTGAATTTTGTGTACTCATACTCAGAAGAAGGTGAAGAGATTGATTCACTGCCTGGTTTGTGTAAATTATTGGAAGGATGGTTGACAGAGATAGCGTTCCCGAGGTTCAGAGATACCGTGGCCATTCGTGTCAAACTTAACGACTATTTTGATGATCCAAGTGTACTCAGCTACCTCGAAGGGCTAGAGAAAGGCAGTGGATCGCACATGGCTGCGGCTGCTGCTATTGTGCGCATTGGAGCTAAAGCAGGTGCCGCTTTTAACAATGTCAAGGCCACTCTCAAGAGAGTATTTCCTATAGGCAGAAACATAGAAAGCTCGGCAACGAGTGATGTCCTTGAAAACCCGGTTGAGCTTTCGAGACGAGACGACGGCGATTCACGAGCTCCCAGTGCGAATGGTGTCGCTACAAGTTTCGAGGATGAAAAGTGGGAGGGCAGTCAGGAAGGTCAAGAAGATGGCATTTCTGGCAAGGATAACAAATTACCTGATAATGGTTCTGGTCGAGGAGGCTCAAGAGTTATCCAGATTGCCTCTAGTGGTCTTGTATTGGGAGCCTTGGTGCTGGCGGGTTTTCATTACCTTCCAGCACAAAAGCGATCGACTCCCGTGGTCAACTTTAGCGCTCAGTCTGCAGGTATTCTTGCCCATGTTCCATTACCACTGGATCTGAGTATTTTTGATATAGTAAATTGCGTAAATTATGTGATTCTGCGAAAAACATTGTGCCTAGTTGCTCCTTGTATTGTTTAGTGCAGCTGCTCTGAGTATTATCGAAGCTTTGAGTCTCCGGTGAAGATGCCCTTGAAGGTGCTGTAGGCCTTTAAAATTTCACTGTCAATGCAAACTCTGTCTAGCAGTGACTTAGTCCAAAGCATGCTCGTCAATATTTGAGAGCCTAAAGTTTCTAAATTCCTCAAAAACAAAATTGGTGGGTTGTGAATTTGAGGCTTGCTTAAAAGTGTGTCGGGGTGTGCGCCATGAAGGGGTCAGGAAGATGGAAGCCGTAGGAGAGGATGTCCCTCAAATGGATGCTAGGTTGGCGGAACTCATGGTCCGTAAATGGCAGGCAGCTAAAGCAAGTGCACTCGGCTCTGATTATGATATGGCTGCTTTACCCGAGGTACTCACCGTCTTCTTTTGTCCCTCTTTCTTCTTATTTGGGCCTGTAATCAACATTCCACCACGTTTACTTCTGTCGTGGTCACTTGTGCAGGTGTTGGAGGGAGAGATGCTGAAGAGCTGGACTGAGCGTGTTAGTGATGTAAAGAGAAATGGTTGGTTTTGGGAGTACACGCTCCTGGGTCTCAATATTGACAGTGTCACAGTCAGTGACGATGGAAGGCGGGCAACTGCGGAGGCCACTCTGCAGGAAGCAGCCCACCTGGTTGACCGTAACAATCCTGATCACAATGACTCTTATAGAAGTACTTACACTACGAGGTATGACCTTCGGCATGGCCTAGATGGTTGGCGAATTAGTGGAGGAGCAGTTCTGCGCACTTGATTAAGAAGTAATCTTATCATAGAGGGTAGTCATTAGGTGAATTAACTTCCTCCAACCTTGCATGCTAAGTATGAAAAGGGGTATAATTGTGGGATCCTGGTCTTTGAGCAGATATTTGTATGAGAAAGCCGCTTTGCCATGTTTTCCTTTGCCATGTTGTGCTTGTGAACGTTGCAAGAAACCCTTGACGCTTTTACCCTGGAAGGACGAGGCCTTGGTGATAACAAAAATCTCCAGATTATCGGATGAATAGGTGGATTCTTTGTTTCTTTAATTCAGATGCACAGAATGTCAGTCATCGGACACGTTTTGTTCGCTGCAGAGTTTTAGGGTTGACCAAGGAGTTGTCCATGTTTCCAGGATTGTGAAGATGTGTTCTGAAGTGTAACTTAGAAGAACAATTTGCTGATGCCTTCAAAACCTAACTTACAATTTAGACTGGCACCCACAGATCACTTCCACATGGTTACACGTACTATTCATTTCAATACATTTATTTATAAATAAAATTTGAAATGAATAATTGAATGTTTCTTCTAAAATTGAGTATGCTTAAGAATAAATGAGTTTTTTTTCCCAAGAGTGTAAAATGTGAACTACTAATCATTGTGATTTTTAATTATTTTTCTCTTATCTATTTTACTTAGTTTTGAAGGGCCTTTTTTTTCAACTCAAGAAAGTCATTGAGGTGAAATGCATTGACATTTTGTGAGTTCTAGAATGTTTGCCAAGGAGTGTTTTGAAAAGTATGTACCATAAATGTTCAAAAACTATTTTAATCCCTAAAGGACTAAAGTCCTAAAGGGGACACTTGGAATTTTGGGCAAGCTTGTGTGACTTTAATTTTTGCTATGATTTTTAGAAACTTCTTTTGAAGATAGGAAATCAGATGAGCTTTCGAAAAATATAATTTTTATTTCGATTGCATAACATTCAGTAGCCTATAGGACTACCTTTCCCTTTGTGAAGTCTCCATCACCTAATTGCATCTGACATTTCTTGAAGTTTGCAACTTTAGTTATTGAATGATGTGGAATATTTCACACCATTTCATCCATTGGGAGGCAGGTAGTGTGACAGGCTAGTGTGACAGGCTACTACTGAATGCTATGTGGTACTTGGAAGCAAAAGTTATGCCATTCTAAGTCCAAAAAACAATTCATCGGGCAGGAAAAAAAAAAAAAAAAAAAAAAAAAAAAAAATATATATATATATATATATATATATATATATATATATATATATATATATATATATATATATATATATATATATATATACTCTCAAAGATTATGTTTTGTTCTAGATCTGAAGCTTTGTTTTATTTTATTTAGACTAATAATGAGAAAGTTACGGACAATCTTGAATTTTGAGCAATCTAAGCACCTTCTTCAAAAAAAAACTTATAGAATTCATTTTTGAATGCAATTTTTAAAATTTTTAAAATTTTCTTTTTTGATAGGGTTTAGGATGTTTGCAAGAACAAGCTCACTGTTGGGATCATGGTTTTCCAATTACATCTTAAAATTATTAACAACTTAGTGTTTTGTTCAATCTTAGACCTACTTCTACTTAACAATTTTTTAATGAATGAAAATCTATTAGTTCTTTTTTGAAATTTTTTTCCCCAATTCTCAACTCAATTGTTCAACATAAAACATTTTATCTTCATGGTCCATAGTGCAAAAAAATTCAACAAATGGCAATCAAAGTCATCTGAAATTGCAAGTCAAAGTTCAAAAAAAAAAAAATTCCAACTTTGAATGCTAATATCTTCCAATCGGTACGTCAAACTTTCATGAAATTCTTACCACATGATCTTAGACAAGTAATTTACAAGATCCTATAGTTAGATTCTAATAAAATTGTTTTTTTTTGTTTTTTTGGGAGGAAGTAGCAAACATGGCAGTTTTGAGTGGTTTTCAAGCCACAATCCTTTAGGGGTTAAAATCTTGGGAAAATTGGACAAATGAAAAACTTTGTTCTTTGTTTTGTTTGTGAATTGAATATCAACCTTTGCATCTTTGAGGGGTTAACTATAATACCATTTTTTATGAGTAATCCAAAAGATTTAACCAACTTTAGGTCAATTAAGCTTACCAATGCCATATGAAGTGTAGTTTTGAATATAAAAAGTGCAAGTCATGCTAAGGTTCTCTAACTTAATTAGTATAGCAAGAACAAATTATTATGGAGATACTAATATTTTGATATTTTTTTACTTTAACCCTTGAATGTCCGAGGGGATGTTTTTCAGACTTTTGATTTTGGGAGGTCGGGTTCTTCAAACCTTATAATGTTTTGTACCTATATGATGGATTTTCCCCTCAAAAAATGAGTCTAGATTGATGAGGTTGTTGACTATAGATTTGTATAGTGAGAATGCAATAATCAATTCAAATTCAAGTTATGTTGCTTATTCTTAGAATGGTCTTGTCTTTAGAGCTATTTGGTTTGTAATGCTTAATGTATACCTCTTTAAAAAGATTACATCAACAAAAGGCCACAAAATCTAAAAAATCTAAAAAAAGAGGTGTGTGGCCTTTAAGTATACATAGCAAATGCCTAAACTATCTAAATGAGTCCAATTTTTTGCTCGCCTATTTGAATAGATACTTTGTATGGAAATAAATCGACTTTCTCAACAATCATAGTTTTTAAATTCATATAGATTGAAATGTTGAAACCTCTTAAAATATTGAAGGCAATCCATGGACACTTTGCTTTATACATTGGTATTTAAGTAATTTTTCAATGTGAAAGGACTAACTATGCCATTTGAAAGATAAAATGTACAAATTCTCCCACCTAATGAATAGGCACCAATACTCTAGTATTCAATTACTTTTCATAATTCAAACTACTATTCTTGCAACAACCACTACTATCTATGGTGATTGATGAATCCTACCACCCCCACCCTCCATCCATTCCCACCCCATGCCAAAAATCAATGGCCATCCGATTGAGATTTAAAATAAAAAGGCCCTATTATTTTAGCCATCGATCTTAAAAAAACATGAACTGCTCATGCCAATGAATTTATGAAAGAGTTTGAACTTATTCTTGTCTCTTCGTGACAATTAGGCAATACAGTTTGGTGTTTTATTATATTAAATCCTTTGTGAGTAGGAAGCATGACATAGCACATTTTGGATGAAGGTTCTTCCCCAACTGCAATTCAGTTTCAAGAACTTCAATTACATGTTGCGTGAATAAAATTCAAATATTCTGCATTTTAAGTTTTTCAATATGTTTTTAACTTTTTGTGTTTAATATGTTTGTGCATACTGAATCAAATGTTCTTCAATGTCTATTCAAGCATCTTTGTATTTAAAGTGTCTAGCGCTTATATTTTTGGATGGACAAAGAGGAGAACTCTTGCAAAGTTGATGGAATGTAAGAGCTAAGAGACAGGCATCTAAGTGAATGTGAATTCTTGACTTATAAATTTAATATGTGTTTTTTTTTCAAACTAAATTTAACCACTAGAAGGGGGAGGGGTGATTTAAGTAGGAATTTAAGGCAAAAAAACCATACTATAAGGTCATGTATTTTCAGTAGGATTTGCTTAAAAGCATGTGTCTAGGACTTGCAATAATGTACACGTTCTAAAGGTTAGTGCCTGCCGTTTCAGTATCGACCTCTGACTTTTCAGCTCGAGAGAAAAACAGTGATGCCTGATTCCAATTTACAATCGCCCTGGGGAATTCACCGGCTTTTGATTTATTGCTTTCTAACTTCTCGTAGGATTGGGACACTTGGCGTTGTGACCTCGTCGACAGAGATAATCCGTTGAGAGCCTGTTTTTTATTCGATTGGATATTCTGTTTCTTTTAAAAGAGATTCCATTGTACACGTTTCCAGTCCTTATATACAGTACATATAAACACGTTGCGTTCTCGCTTTTTATTTTAGAAAATGACCTTCCTTTCGGATGGACTTCTGGCTACAGCACTCTTTTTTTTGGTGTCTCGTCTAATACTGATGCACATATGAATATCTCACTCTCATGGTCATTGAGAGCCCTTCACATGCTCGACATCGTATAACCTTCCACTTCTCTACGTACAAGTTGCACTGTATAGTACTTCCCTCCCAAAAACCAGAAGCCTGAACTCCTGGTATTTTGACCCCTTATATGTACTTAATTAATGGAAGTCCACTTAAATTCTACAACAGCTACACACCTCCAGTAGGCTGCAAAAGCATATCCGGCCACAGTATCATTCACCCATTCACTTCTTTGATGATCTTACTCTTCAACTACTCAACCCAACCAGGTGGAAATGGACAAATTTTGGATGCTCCACTTTCAGTGAACGATGTCACTTTGATGCACCTCCATACTGTTGGAATAACTTTCTTGGCGAACTTGGAATCTGGCAATCCCATGACTATAGCTTTCGCAATCTCCTCTTTCATACTTGCTGTGTAAGCGAAAACTCTCACCACGTCGCCGCAATCCATTTGCCACCACCCGTGCAGACATAGTCCAATTCGGTCATTAAATTCCAGGGTCGGCCTTATAGAACAAGAGAAATTACTGACACAGTTTAGGTAGTGCATGCGGTCCATGAACACTAGCTTCTCAGCTTCGTGTTCCCTCAATGTGAGGAGCAATTCAAAAATTCCCTCACTCTTCCTGGATAGTACGGCAATCGATAGCACGTACTCACTGTCAACATTCTTTCATGAACACTGATTTTGAATCCCCTGGAGAAGTGACAGAACTTCAAGATCGACACTCTCTCTAATTCCCCACTAATTTCTTGATGTCCACATCAGCTCAGTGTATCGCTCTCCATAAAATTTCACATGACCGAAGTTCTGGGCTGGGACATGACATACTTCAATCATAACTGTATATGAAGAACTTGTGCTGACGGGCAACTTCAAGAACCTGTTGAGACACGTGAAAAAAATTGTTACCTCCGACTCTGTTATGTCAATGTGACACTCCTTCGATTGACTTCTGCTCGCACTTCCCTGCACCACATCCGACAAATTCTTCACTACTTGCGAAGAACAAGCACTTCCTTTTGGGCCCTCCTTTTTCACCTTCTTCGCAGGGGCACTCTGTTTCAACAGAACCATATCCAAATTCTTGGGCTGGACATTCTCCTTCATGTTTTTCGAAACTACAAATTAACACTGACGACTGTTAGGTGGACATTCAAGAAGTCAAAGTTCTTGCATGATTACTTTGCTATCCAATTCCCCTAAAAGCAACGTTCACCAATGATTGCGGTTCCCGTAGCTATTGTTTTTTGTTGTTCCTCTTATATGGACAACATGACACAGGTCCGTTGTGACTGCGGACTCTTTCTCTTTCTCTCATTCCTTTCACTGGTGCTTGCCGGCGCCGTTACACACACAACATTCCTTTCGAAGGTAGGCACACGCTAGGCCGTGGTACCAATTCCCAACTCCAACTCGTGCATTTGATATAAATCAACTTTCACCCATGCAGCGCGACCACTTCAATTTTCAGACACAGTGAAGGAACACTACTTCGATGCATAGTACTGTCAACAGGTCCACATGCAACCTCCATCATTTACCCACTTCCACCTTCAGTACTTCAAAATCTTCAATTTAAAACAACAAATTCTCCGTTCACTACAAACAGTTCTTCCTCTGCACTGCGGAATGAATTTTTGAATGTCAGAAGTCCATGGACTGACGACCACACTTAAATTACTGGTACATCTCATGTCATATTCTTTTTACGCAGACACCTACCCTAACCTTTTAATTCTTTGCATCCCTGTTTATGACGTCTTCAACTTCTTTGACTTCACGATATTCAGTCAGAGAAAATGCATTCCCTCCACAGTGCTGGAAACGTGAACGCAACTTCTGTTGTGACGGTCCCGTAGTTAATCAATAAAACTACCAATCAACCATTCAACATATATTTCTGATCATTCACTCTGCCGTTTCTATTCCCACATGTCCGCTTCCCTCCTTAAAAGAAAAGACAGAACCTCCTTTACTCATGCTACTCATTCATTCAATGAAAACTCCATGTCCACTCCTGACACCGAAAACAGGCTATTGCTCTTAGTTATGCGCTCACAGTTCTCATGTCGTTAATTTTCATTGAAAATTAACAGCACCTTCAAAAACTTTTTCCTCCATGACAACAGTCTCTGTTACAATTCACTCATCACTGAACCACACTTCTACATCCCCTCCCTCAATTTCGTATATGCCAAAACCCTACCCCCATAACAAAACCACTTCTAAGACAAGAAACAAATGAAGCGACCTTCTTTTCATAAACTCCGCACTACATATTCAACATTGGCTGCCCTTAAAGTTCAGTAGGACAAACATGTATTCAGTGCACCTGATATAGCACCTACTTCCTTATAATGTATTTTGGAATTCAGTACTTCTCATTTGCAAATAGAATTTTTTTAAATTGTGCGCCCAAAGACTCATGATTTTAGTCCACTGAACTTCTTCATCAGTGACATTCATAGACCACTTAAGAGACGCAGTCACCAACAATTTGCAGACGCTTAAGAAAGGTGTACTGTCAGCTTCATTCTTTGACAATAATCACTACCCACTACAAGCATGTCCTGGAGAACACTCCTTCTCCCTCCACATGGCCACGTTACCCAAGGCTAATCACATCCCAGACATTGCAGTCCCAACTATGAACACTCATCACTATACAACACAGAACCTACTGAACATGCGAAGAAGAGATACCCAGAACTTCTCAATGTCATTGGAAAACAAGTCAAACTTACACAACACTTGCACATACAACGACGACATGCTGGATTAATTACCTCCGTCCACTACTGAGGTCCCTCCAGTTCTTGCCACTTCTTCTCCTTGAACGACGCCATCTCCGTTGACCTCTACAAAACCTACCTGCATAGCACATAAGAATGTAGTGCCAGTGTATGGAGATTTCCAGTAAGAACATCATACTGTCTTGTTGCATCAATAACATGAACTCCATGTGACTTCACTTGTAACCTCTGAAATATGCATTCCCACCCGATACTTCAGAGCGTCCTGTTGCTTTCACAGATTAAGTACAATCACTATGTCATCAAAGAAAAGCATCCTCGGTAAAAAATTCTTTTCATTGCATGATTGTGTTCTCCTTGTCACATGAACTCCAAAAAAAAAAAACTATCACACCATCCTCATGTAACATGAACATATTCTCATTACAAGCTTTACCTCTCGAGATTTCTGAAGACGCAGAAGCTCGTCTTGCAAAATCCGTATTCTCTCATCCACAGCCTCCACCTTCGACACTGGAGTCCTAGAGCCACCACTTCCTCTCACCACTGTCAGCTTCTTCGGTGCACGGTGCGACTCTTGCAAAAAATATATACAAAATTCTTATTTGTCTTGCATGACAAAACTCTTTGATGTCAACATTCTCACAGAAAATAAAGGAAGCGTCACTATAAGCCTGCTCTACTGATTTAATATGTCATTGGCGTCCGTAAGGTGCATCAATTAATGTAATCATTTTCAGCACTCTCATTGTGAAGGTCTCCATTTCCAATGACCCGCATACAGAATTTAATAACATACGAAGCAACACTTCTTCTTACTCTTCAACGGCTCAGGGCACTCACCTTCCTATTCTCCTTTACACGCAAACCAATAGACACATAAGAAAATGAACCATGAAGAACTTCTTGTCCGTAAAACGTTCAAAAAGGACAGCAGGACCTTCGAAGTCCCCCACCGTCCACACAATGAACTTGAATAACTTACAGGTTGGTTCTCCAACGACTCGATGTCAAACTCATTGCGCAACAGAAGTGTTCCCTTCCCCTTGCAGTTATTGCCGTCCAACTGAGGTGAGGGAATTTCCTTGGTACCTTTATTTGTCGCACTGAGAATTCCCTTCCAATGACTTCCATTGACGTCGTCCGGCTTAGAGTCATCCACAATTTTTTGACACTTGTACTTCAGTTGCATCTTCCTATTTTGCATGCACTTCGTTGTTGACCTCTCGAACGTCTCCCTAGCTCGGTGTGAGAATCCCTCGAACTCCCACTCCTTCTATAGAGCTTGCCATATACTGTCGACCACATGCTTCGGATGGTGATTAATGTTGTCCATTGTAGGATCCAGACATCCACACTGACCTCGTAGTGCAGACCGCCAAACGTGCTTGTGTATTCCTTTGGCTTTGGCCATTCCGTCCACATGCAACACGTACGGACGCTTCTTGAATGCTTTGCGGTTGTTCGTGAGATCCGTGGCCCGCTTCTGCCTCAGACGATTCAGCCTCCTCGTCTGCACTGCTTTTTGCTGAGGGGTTTCGTTCTCAGGAATCGACAAGTCCTTCTGGGAATCAGACCCCTCTCTCGCTGAAGTCCTAGTCATCTATGTCTCTTTTCGATGTCTGGCCTTCACGATGTTGTATGTACGTTGACTCCAAGTTTTGGATGCATCAACATCGGCCGAATTCTCTGCACCAGATGCAGTTTGCCCGCCTTCGAAAACAGGACCGGAACACACCGGGAGCCCACTCAAGGCCCTCGTGGACTGCATCAACGCCCAGAAAACCATCTCTTGAAACTAATTACCGAAAGCCGCTGCCAACTGTGCATGCGCTGCATCTGAACTCAATGATGCTGAAGTGTTCTCGTCATGCTCTGCCTTTACTTGCTTCTCCACCGCAGGCTCCGGAACAGGTCCACTCTTCTCCGCCTCCATGTCAATTTCGACTGCATACATGCTGTCCAAAGAAACATCTGTGTTGTACCCATCACCCTAATGAATTCCGTCCATTCTGTCGCTCCCAACAAGTACCTGCTCACAGTAAAAGACTTCCCGTAAACTCCTTCTCAACTCATTCCATCGAGTACCGGTTCAGAGAATTGAAATATTCCTAAAATTTCCCTTCATTCTCGCAATTGAATTTAAAAAAACTTGGAATTGGTACTTACTACTTCTTCACAGGACGCAGCGACTTCGGTATTTGTCCTCCCGAAGATATCAATCTCCTTCTCCGGTCGACTACAGTTCACCTCCTCATGAAATTCCAAATTCCATTTCCCAGGACCTCTTGAGTAGACAGAAGAAACCTCCGCGACCTCAGCTATCCTTGGACTCCGTCGTGGAGTTTTCCACACCTGCACTGTAGGCCGCCGGGATTTTCCTTTCGGAGATTGCGATGCTTTCTCTGCAGACCCGAAACTGCACTCATACGGCATGCACCGTGAACAAGAACGTCTTCCAGTATGACCACTTTTACTATTATTGAGAATCTTAATATGGCAGGTGCACTCTGCAGACTTCACAATCAATGTACATTCCACAGGTGAAACAAATCGGCCACTTCAAAATGGGTCAACCCCAGTGCCTTTTCCGTGCTGTACCTGAATTTAAGGAGAGGTAATTCCATGGCAACCACTAATATCACTTCAGTTTCTCGAACCATGACAAAAACAGTCTAAATGCAGATGCATTCTTTAAATGCTGAACTGGGACTTCGTGCTCCATGACGGCTAGACTTTGAAGCTTTAAACACATCAAACCTACCTACTTCATGGAGCCTCCAATTAAGAAGGACGTGGACTTCCCCAAAGGATCTTCAGCTACCTGCGGTGCGTTTTTGGAATTCGTGTTCTCGAACTCGTCATCTTCGAATTCTGCATGGAGTGCATGTCTAAAGAGAACTCCGGGACAGAAGGAGCTCATCAAACGGTTTTCAGTACTCCATGTGCATTCTAAGAGTACCTCACATATCAAAATAGGTTCTCTTCCCTCTGAGTTCACATACAGCAGTGACTGAGGAAAGGCATGCGGTGCATGCCAGTCAGGGTTGCACCCGTCACGTCACGTCTGGACGGACGAAGTTCGGACAGAACGTCAGGATCCAACCTCAACATCCGTCAGGATTCAAATTTTTTTTTTTTTTTTTTTTTTTGGATGGTCGAGTTGTTGTCCGTCGACGGTGGACGGCCCGGCCGTCGACAGTCGTCAACGTAAAAAAAAAAATATTTTTTTTTTTTTTTTTTTGCGTCGACGGTCAGGCCGTCCACTGTCGACAAACCGTCCAAACGTCGACGGTCAGGCTGTCCACTATCGACAGACCATCCAAACGTCGACGGTCGGGCCGTCCACTGTCGACAGACCGTCCAAACGTCGACGGTCGGGCCGTCCACTGTCAACAGACCGTCCAAACGTCGACGGACCGTCTAGATCAACGGTCATTGACAGCCATTATCAGCCATTTGACAGCCATTACAACTCATTAACAGCCATTGACAGCCATTTTTTTTGGCAACGTCAGCCTCATGTCAAGATCTGGACGTGTCAGGACGCGTCAGGACGAACACCGACGGACATCCTGATGGGAAAACCCAACGTCACGTCAGGATAGACAACCCTGATGCCAGTTGGTGAAGACGACACCACCGATGCTGTTCTCTGACATGCTAACGTAGTCCAGGAACACTACATGTAGTCTACATTACTGAAGAAAATATAAGTACGCACCTTTGTGGAATTAAACCAAGGATTCGCATCATTTCGTTGTTCCTCTGCACATTCTTGTTGCACATTTCCTCGTAAGATGAGCAATGCTCTGTTGAAGCCATCCTGTTAAAGTGCACAGAAACACGAGATAAGTAAGCGGCGACACGTCTGCTGGCACATTCTCTTTAATAAAACCGAACACCACTTCTACGTTGTGAAACTGAAAAACGACCACCCCACTAATCCCCCTACCAAGTTCAAAGGCACTTCAAGTCAACCTCATTCACCGAAGAGGAAAGCAGTCCTAAACCGGTCATGAAAGAAAATTTCAACGTGCACACACCTACAGATAAGGAACTCCTGTCTTCCACTGTGCTATCATTACGAGCAAAGAAATTCGTGTACCTCAGTGCGCCAAGAGTACTCATCAGTCACACATAAATTCATTAGTAAGGCATACTGCGAGGTACATGCATGGAGTACTGTTCATGTGCTCCTTAAAAGAAATATAAATAAATGCCACGTCACGGGAGAACTAGTGACCCACTTTTCGAGGAGAAGATGATGCCTTCCAAGTACTTAGGGTTCACAACTATGAGCGACGCTAACCCTAATCACTTCTCTTGTTCTCTGCTTGCCGAGTGGCATCTACTCTCGTTGAGCGACAGTTTGTACACAATGGAAGGAGACACGGGAAGCGGCGACAGGACATTCTCTCTGCTAGCTAATACATTCAATGCCCTGGAGCGCTCTCGTGCCAACGAGAGGTTGCTCGGGAGCTACAAATGCCCTTGCAATGTCTGCAAAGGAGGAGGGCAACCAGTATTGTGGGACACAATAGAGACGCACTTACGCCGACGTGGACAAGATCCAAATCTCACCCACTCTATGCTGGTACGTACCCATCGCTTTGCACCTACCCTTTCGAAAAGAAATCAAGTTCGTCACTACAGTTGGGGAAATAATTCTCTTCCTACGAATTGCGGTCAGTAAGTTTGCCTAATGCTTGAATTCCAGAGCATAGCTGATTAGCTGATCAGAACCAAACGACTTGAAATGTAGGGTTCCTCGAGAAGTCCGTGAATGTTTCCGCAAAGTAATCATTTTCCAAGCAATCATCAACTGTAGAATGGTCTCAGAGGAAGTGTGGAACTGAATTTAACTTCCTCGAAGAAATTTACATCTCTTGAGCACGCTTTCAAAGATCAATGAGAAGGTCCGCATCCATGTCTGATAGGATTGCCCTAGTCATAGTCGTCTGTATTCGAACACTGTCAGAAAGTGAGCGACTAAAAGGAACACTGGAGAGTTATAGGTGGACCTACTCAACTTCTTTAAGTCCTAAACTGGTTCTCCACACACATAAGAAATGAGGTACTGCCTCTCAACGTGAAGACGAAGAAACCCTAAAAATTGTAAGGTTTCCAACGTTACTTATCTTACTTCGGTACATAATGACAATGACGAGTAGGGCTTCCACAGTCATACCTCAGATTCGATTAATAGTAACATTCAAAAAGGTAAGAGTGCTTCAGCGTAGGAATGTTCATGTCCTTAAAATGTAGGGTCACGTAATCATACTGAACTCATCGGAAACGAACGTCTCCCATGGGAAATTTATGTTCAATAAGTGCAATAACAGCACCTTCGTCTTCAATAATTAGAGTAATAGAAGATATCCCTCAGTGATTGAAGATACGTCTTCAACAACATCCTTCTACCTTTAAGTCGTCATTTCGTAGTCCTTCTTCATTGATCAGTTCAGTGTCCTCTGCAGTCACGAACATATTTATTTTTACTGTCAACAGTGCTATAACATCTTGCACATTTTCGTTGTTGTGATTGTATACCTGTAATTTGTGAATTCTTCCTTCCCCAAAGCCAACGTCCGTTTTCCAATGCAAACATTCTAGAAAGACTTCATACTGACTTGCTCTGTGTCAGTAGCCAAAAGACGGTGACATCGACGAACGAAATGACGACAATGCAGACCATCCTCCTCGAACTCAGAACGAAAGTGAAGAAATTCCGGGGGACTCTTCTTTCGACGAGGGGTTTGACTTCAGGAGATTAACCTCAGAGTGGTTCAAGAGCGTTGATGAGAGGAGACCGACTTTCCCTGAAAATGATGATGTACAGCATGGCAGCACGGAAGGATCTATAGACGAAGAACCTGATGTCGAGAATCCTGACATGGAGGAATGGCTTCATCAGAGTCAGGTACCCCTTTTCGAAGGATCAAAAATATCCTGTCTCGCATGTGTACTTGTGCTAATGAATTTAGCGCATCTGCACAACGTTAGCAACTCATTTATGAATGAGTTGTTTTCATTTCTCAGATTAGATGTGCTTCCTCCATCAAACGGCTTACCGCAAACTCGTCATCAAGCACGCACATTTATAGACCGATTAGGATTATCATTTCATACTATCCATGTCTGCCGAAATGGGTGCACGCTGTTCTGGAAGGACAGAGCAGAATTATCAGAGTGTCCTAAATGCCGAATGTCTAGATATGTAGAGGGAAGCAAGACAATTCCAGTGAAAGTACTTAGACATTTTCCTTTGATTCCTAGACTTCTACGAATGTACCGTTGTCGTGACATTACGTCCCTTATGAGGTGGCATGAGACTAATTCTTCCACTGATGGGAAAATGAGGTCTGCTCTTGATAGCCCTGCTTGGAAAGAAGTTCAGAAAATCGATAGAGCCTTTTTTGAAGAGGGTACGAATGTGAAGCTCGGCTTAGCATTGGATGGCATGAATCCTTTTGCAGACAAATCCTCAAAACATTCGACGTAGCTAGTTTTCCTTTTGAATTATAACTTGCCCAGTTGGTTGGTCACAAAACGGTTTTTCGTGATGTTATCCCTTCTAATATCTGGTAAAGAGTCTGTGAAATCTGAGAACATCGATGTCTACCTAGAACCTCTTGTGGACAAATTGTTGGTACTTTGGGATGGTGTGCCTGCAGTGGACATGTCAAATGCGAACAATTCAAGCAAATTCACACTTCGTGCGATGTTGCTCTGGACTATACATGATTACCCTGTGTATGGTCTCATTTCTGGGTGTGCCACCAAAGGGTATGTTGGATGTCCCATTTGTGGACCTCAGGGAGACTCCAGGTTCTCGAAGAGTTTGCGAAAAAACATTTTCCAAGGTCACAGGCGATATCTGCCCGAAAACCATCATTTTCGCTCTATGACTGATGCTTTCAACGGAAAGTCGGAACACCGCCAGAAGCTTGGCAGAGTTACTAGTGCACAGCATCGAAGGAGAGGTGTAGGAAGGCAGAGGTGGTTAGATGCAGGTGGATCAGCTGGGGCGGAGAACGATCCTGTCAAAATCTATGGCGTCAAGCGTCACTCCGTGCTCTTCAGTTTGCCATACTGGGATGTGAGTTACAACAAAAATTTTATGTTTGCAGGTTCGTGACAGGTTTCACTTTCGATTTGTTGTTATGAATTTCGATTTTGGAATTAAAATATATTTCTGTGTCTTTGTTTTGCAGAAGCTTTTAGTTAGACATGTGCTAGATGTCATGCACTGCGAGAAGAACATTGCGGAGAACCTGTTCACGACTTTGCTTGGATTGAAAGATGGTGTGTTCGTCAGAAATGAAATGAAGGAGGCAGGCTATAAGAAGTCATTGCATATAAGACCAGCGAAACCGCCTTCCACAGGTTTCGTTATTCCTCCAGCACCTTATGTTCTATCTGTTGAGAACATGAAGAAGTTTATTGAGGGGCTTCGAAACCTAAAAATGCGGTTAGGGTATATGTCCAATTTAAAATCAAAGATTGATGCAGATGGAACAGTGCATGGTCTGAAAAGCCATGATTACCATGTTCTTCTTCAACAAGTTATTCCTGTCTGTTTACGTGGCTTGCTTCCACATCGGATTATGAAGTGTGTTTTACAGATAAGTCATGTTTTCAAACAAATATGCAAGAAGACAGTACTTCTAGCAGCCATGGAGAAATTAGACGAACAAGTGGCTACTGCGTTATGCTCCTTGGAAAGGGATTTCCCGCCATTATTTTTTGATTGTATGTCACATTTGCCTATTCACTTAGTGGAAGAGTTGGAGTTGTGTGGTCCGGTTCAGAATAGGTGGATGTACCCTCTCGAGAGGTACATAAAGTACATGAAGTCTTATGTACGTAGCAAAGCACGCCCTGAAGGATGCATGGCCACAGGAACGGCAATGGAAGTTGGCTTGGGATTGTCAACAGAATATATTCTGGAGTGCGAGTCCACACAAAAGAGAGTTTGGGATGCGGAAGAGGAAATGGGAGACAGTGGAGAAGTCCTATGCTCAGCTTATCAAATGCGAAATCTTTCAATTGAAGAGTGTCAATGGGCGCACTCTTATGTGCTGGAGAATTCTAGCTGCTTGGAAGAATTGAGGAAGTAAGTGTACAAGGTCGTCTATGTTTTAATTTTTATGTCGTCCATTATTGTGTGTTGGTTCAATCATTCTGGTAAATTCATTCATGAATTCGAAGTATTCATTCATTATTCTGGTTTCCACTGTATTGAGTGTCCTCAATAGGGACTGGATTGGACTAATTTTGTTGCGATAATTTGACAGAACCCACAGACGTTTATCAGCAAACATCATGAATGCAAGGGCCTCGTACAAGCGAGGAGTGCACCCAAGACAAAGACGACGAATGAACTATCCCACTGAATTGAATTTGATCCCTGATTTGCTCAGTGGCTGCAGAGCGTTGTGCACGCAGGGGAACAAACTTTTCCAGATGATGTCTTGAATTTATCCATGCCTCCTTGCATGAGAGTGAAGTCATTCAAGTCTATGAAAGCTTACGGGAACATGTACCGGGTGTGGGACTCAGAGCGGAATTTGTTGACCACGGACTCTGGAGTCAACACTACCTGTGAGACGTTACAACGCAGCAGACTGTCTGATCTGAATCTGGTGTCGGGAGCAGTTACGTATTACGGCAGGGTGAAGGAAATTTTGGAACTGGATTATGGACAAGTTAAACCTGTTGTAATGCTGTGTGACTGGGTTTCCCCTATTTGGAGAGGTCTGCAGCCTTGCATGAAAAAAGATATTTATGGCTTCACGTTGTTGAAGTTTACCAGGTTGATGAGGAGGTCGGCTAATTCATTTGTCTTCCCAGTGCAAGCATCTCAATGTTTTTTTTCAATGTGCATTGAAGATCCAGATTGGTGTGTCGTTCTGCACACGGAGCCACGGTCGGCACGAGTATTCCAAGATAGAGATCTGGAAGGAAGTGGTCCCATGAGCGATATGGGAGATGCTGATTTGGCAAGCACTCATGACGATGTCTTAGAAGAGCCCGAATTGGAACTATTGGATGGAAGGACGCAAAATGAGTGGCAGCATGTGACGAAGGAAGAGTTAGTTATTAGCGAAGCTTTCCATCGCTCCGGTAGTGGAGGCATTGACGAAGGTCTTTCAGAAGAAGATTCACTCTTCGAGGAATCTGTAGATGAAGTTTAAGGAAGTTCACACGAAGTAAGATGGTATTCAGTGTTATTTTTTGTATTAGTGTTTTACCGAATTCTTATGACGGCATGCTCTGTGAAGGAATTAGAGTAAGTTGGGGTACTCAGTATTTGCCGCCATTGCAAGGTATTTTACGAACTGGATTTACCATCGAGTATAGATGAATGCCATTGTTGTTTGAAGTTGGCGAGAAAATAATTTCAATTGAGAAAAGTGAGCCCAGTGACAACTGCGTAGATATGGAGAGAAAGGAATGCAATGGGAATGCATTCAGTAGTTCATAAGTAGAGCATGGTTTTCTGAAGGAAGAACTTGTTTTTGATGTGCAGTATGGATTGAGTGCAAAGGCAACTTACTTTCAGAAGCGACAGTCATAGTCTCGGATTTTGTAATGAACTGTACACTATAACAAAACATGGTAAAAAAAAAACCGTAGTCAATTTCCGACTACGGTTTTTTTTGCCACGTTTTTGTGACAATGGAATCCATTGCAAAAAAAACTCGAAAACATCGGTAGTCGCTTAATTTTTTGATTGTCAATCGCAACCAAACACAAGTTCTTAGTATGAATGCATATGTATGTCCACATACTTAAAAAAACATGAACACACGTATGCACTCAAAATTAAAGAATACAAATGCACACAAACTCAATGGAAAACAAACATGTGCATATATATTCAATAGAACACAAACATGCATATACACGCACTCAATGGAACACGAAGATGCATGCGCGCGCACTCAATAGAATACAAACATACATGCGCATGCATTCAATGGAACACAAACATGCGCGCAGACACTCTATAAAATACAAACATGTATGCGCGCTCAATAAAATTCAAACATATATATGCACACACACTCAATAGAACACGAACATGTGTGCACAAGCGCACTCAATAAAACACACATATGTCCACACGCGCACTCAATAGAACACAAACATATATGTGCGCGCACATACTCAATAGAACATGAACATGTGTGCACAAGTGCACTCAATAAAACACAAACATATGTTCGCACGCGCACTCAATAGAACACAAACATATATGTGCACGCGCATACTCAATAGAACACAAATACATATACACGTGTGCACTCAATAGAATACAAACATACATACACACACTCAATAGAACACAAACATATATACACGCGCGCACTCAATAGAATACAAACATACATGCACACTTGCATTTATTAAAATAAAAATATGTACGCATTCAATGGAACAAATTAAAACCACACATACATGCACTCAATGGAATACACACACTCACACACTCAATGAAACAGAAATACACACAACGCACTCAATGCAAAAACACATGCCCACACTCAATGAAACACACACGCACGCACGTAAACATATACTTGAACATGAATACAGACACGCACTCAAAGAATACAAACTCTTTGGTAACTGAAATCTTGTTGAAAATTGAGGATCTGATGGTTCAAGAATTCAAATCAAAAGCCAAAACATGAAACAAAACCTCCACGAGCATTATGTCATTGACATGTCTTAAGGCTGCCTCCACAGCATCGAACAAACTCCTGCAAAAATCACCCATCTTCAATTAGAAAATTAATAAAATTTTCGTTTTTCAATCCAAGTAACACATTCAAAACACCTGAAGTCATACTCAGTTACTATATCATTAGGGTAGAGGGTACTAAAACCACGAGAGACTTGATCACATCTCCTTTCCTGATCCATGTTACCAAAAACTATTCATATAGAAGCATGGCCCTCAATAAGCAATGGAGTTAGCATGACTTGGCTACATGTCGAAGGTCACCAATCTTTGGACGGAAACAAGATCAAATTCTGTAATATTTTTATTTTAATATTTTAATATTTTAAACAAGATCAAATTCTGTAATATTTTAAATCTTGTTAGTGTCACAGTACACCTTAAAATGCAATGCTAGAATCATCACAATCCACAAACACAAAATTTAGAAAGAAAGATTGCAGCAATGGTGTGCTCTGAGATCTAGTATGCACACACCTTCCGAAGCTCAACTTCATGGGCTACGAGACCTCAGGTTCTCACCCAATGAGCAGCAATAACGCGACAATCTGCATTTGGAATTCCTAGGACTACCTCAGCTCCTTGCAAGGAATACGGTAGAATGTAGGATATCCTTTCAGGTTTCAAGGAACGCTTTAAACAAATTGTGAATTGAAATATAGACCCTGGACCTGCTTTCTCCACAATCTTGATGTTGCCTCCCATGATCTGTACCAGAGACTTGACAATGTTCAATCCTAATCAAGTACCTCCGTGCCTGCACATTAACCAAGATGATCATCAGAGAGGCTCCTACCCATGGAGATAGCAAGACAAGATGAGAATAATAAACGAAGGGACTGTAGAATTGTCACAAATCGCATCGCACTGATCGTAACCACGAGAGACTTAAGTTCGAGATGTACTCGCATTACTCTGAACAAAATTTTCAAAAACACGCTCCCGCACGCTGCTTTCGTGATAGAATTGTGAACAAGGTCAGGTAAGCTGTCGCATGAATGAAGAAAGAAAAATGTCATTTCCATCACCATCTGATGAATTGATTGGTGCGGGCTGTAAGGAACCTTACCTGGTTCAATCCCTGGTCCAGTATCATCAACTTCGAACAAGATGATCACTTCGTCACTAGTTGGAAGCTCAGTAAATATGTCAAGGGAGAATGAACTAAAACTACGGCGATGAGCTCGAGAAGGATGAAAACCTTCCTCCAGTGATGCAAGTCGAGCACAAACAGATATTCTTCCTTGAGACGTGAACTTTATACTATTCCCAATCAAATTTGTGAAGACCTGCATAACCCGGGCTGAGTCGCCTACCCCGTTCTTCGGCACATCATCTAGAGGATTCATGCACGAATCCACGAATCAGAGATATTGCATGACAATAATGACATCACAACGACGGGTGCAACAGCAAGGTCCTATCTGGAAAACGTCGCATTCGTGAGTACATAAATAACAAAAATGGTTCAAATTCCAAAGTGCGTTTCCACTAATGCTCGTCGAAACACAAGACTTCATGTTGCACTTAGGAAAACGTCTGACCTGCGAGCTGAAGGCAGATAAAGAGACCCTTGTTATCACACTGCACCGAAAAGACATCAATAAGTGCTGTCAACTCTGCTTCAAGATCAAATTCTGCCTTCTCTAACACCAGCTTTCCAGATTCCACCTGCCAGAAAGTAAGCCTGATGTCAGAAAAAAAAATCTGCAATAAGAAGTTTAGTGGGATGCACTCTGGGTCTGAGTAGCCGGTGGGCAGAGAATACAAGCATTAAGCTAAATCGAAACAGATAATGCGCTTAGAGAAGGCTCAAGGAGCATCGTAGGTATAGGAGTTACGCGTTTTATAAACGAACACCAAAACAAAGCTACGCATACGAAGAGGCATAAATTGATACCAGAGAAGACTCACATCAGCACAAAACGAATATCATTGCAAAATCCAGTGATATTGTCAAAAACCAGTGTAATAGGACCACAAGACCTGAGCAGTTACGTAGCAATGCTTACAGAAGGTATACATACCTTTGCAATATCAAGAGCAGAGTTTAGGATAGCAACAAGGGAAGTGGCACACCGATGAATCTGACGCACGCTACTAGCTATTTCCTCCAATAATTTCTCAGACAATAGCATGTCCAAAAGTCCAATAATGCAGGCCATTGGTGTCCGCAGCTCGTGACTGTCCCAAACACCAGAAAGTTTGGACGAAATTAACTTTCAAACAATCGGAAGATTCTCAGCAGAAGACGAAGTGACGCCGGAAGCCTGACGCTTTCTAAACCTAGGACTTCAGAATTTAATCTATCTAAACAATCACGTCACTCCCGGTCCTAATCAGCGCCTTCACAAGAGAAACTCGTCCGACTACGCTACCTTTCAACAAGGATTTGTGATCAACATGACCAAGACCGGTATCCGCTCCGGCGGCATAGATCGCTAGGGAGATATACAAGATGCATAATACATTGTGAATCCCTTCTTTTCTGGAAACATAAAAGCTATTATTACACGACCAAAGGCATCCAATGTACGCACTTTGATTACACAATTACCTCATACTCGATAAGAAGTTGGTCTTGGCATCGCGGCTGGCGTCTGCTCTGCGCTTTGCTTCGGATTGCCTCTGAATATCTGCTCTAAGCTTTTCCTGAGTTTGAACTTGCTCAACCAGCAAGTAAATAAGACTGCATTCGATGAAAACGACTCCCAAGAGAGATCAGTGGTAAAGAAATCCATGTAATCCTTGTGTAATAGTCCATGGGACCCCAGAAACTGTGCCGAGGAATCATGATCACCACCGCTACCTTAACAGTTTAGAACCCGTAAGGCCAGCTATCGATAAAGTATTGCTTACCCCGAATATTCACATTAGGAAAGTTTGTTCACATCATGACAAGAGTCTCCAATCCAACTTCGTTATGAAGAAAGTACTTTCCTTCATGAAGTAGAGAGTCCGTCTGCAATGGTGCTGCTTCACAATCAGACTTGTTGTGTAGGACACAAGCCGTAGCATGCGAGAACAAAAGAAGCCGTTCATGCTGATCCAAGATGAAACCCCTTCTCCCTGCTACAAAGTTCAGTCCATATATTGCAAGTGTAAAACAATATCATATAATCTCAAAAAAACAAGTACCATCATTTTGTGAAAAAGCGTCAGACAATATAACGCCAACTCTATCAATCTATACATGATGAATGTATTCGCATAAGTTTCCCCAAAGTGCGCCAAGTAGACTGGCAATAAAGCTTATGAAGCTCAAGATCAGCAGTGAGCCGCTCTCATGGCATCCAATTCATATCACCACTCGACTTTAAGACTAGAGTACATACAGTTGTGACAGTACTTACCTTTCAAGTTGAGAGAGGAATAGAATCCGATAATTGTATTAGCACTGTGTCCGAAGTGGATTACAGTAAATTCTTTAGTAAAATGAGATTGTAAAGGTATGGAGCATTGCACGAAAGCTTCTCATCTGATTGTCCAAGTCATTTGAATTAACGAATAGAATAACCTGCTCTATGATCGTTAAATCTCCATGACATAAAGCAAGACTAATAAGATGTGCAAACGTCACGACTAGAAAAATGTCAAGACTAGGGGATCAACTTACTTGAAGGGCTGCGCTCAACGTCCCTAGAAATGTTCTTATTAAGCAGTTCCATCGCATCCCTAAACCACTGTCTCTTGAACGAATTGTAGCATCTCCGCAGTGGTATCCTGAAATCCCGAACCAAAATCATTGCAAACCCGCACAGGCAAAGCCCTAGGACAAAATCTCATCACATATCCAATGAGACACAAGCGCAAAAATTTACGACTCACATTGAGCATCGAGAAACAGAGACTAGAGAAAAAATGTCATGTCTAGAATTCTAGATCTAATCCTGACAAATGCAACGGCAAATGTCCTAAAATCCTCCCCAATGTTGAAACCAATGGGGTGACTGTATCACAATCTGGTTGTGATGGACGACCATATCTCCCAATACAATGTAACATTCTCAGAAAAGTTTGGTGATATTTTATAATTTCTAAATTTCAACCTTTTGGTTATGGCAGGACATTCTTCGGGTGGAGCCAGTTTGGACATGTGTCTGTGATATAGATAGAGAATATTGAAATGAATGAGAACTGGCTCAACTTTGGGAGGCGTAGAGTAGATGGGGTTGAAAAATGTTATGCTTAGCCTTAGAAGAAGAGATTTTTACTTACTGTAGCATGTACATCATCACTCTAAAAAAATAAGCAAATGACGCTTCAAGGACTTTAAAGTCCGTCATTCCTAATAAACGATTAGGAAACTGTTTCAATGGAGTACTGTACCTGGCCGGGACACATGAGCGTGCCATCGACGTGAACAACAGAGCAAGTACACCCGCCCTCCACCCCATTCTGGCTCTACCTTGTTCAAAAATCCGATCACATTTATGCAGTGTTGGAAATCTCAGAAGCCTTCCAACATCTCAAGCCCCAATGAGAATGGTTTTTGCAGGGGTTTCTTGTTCAAAAGCCACGAAGCGACCAGTCTAACACCAACAAAGTGTTACCTTTTAATATAGCACAAGGGCGTGCGTGCAATCAAGAACACCAAGAGAAACGTGAAACCCAACCACGTTTTCATAATTGAACAGGTCTTCGCCACGATCTTCGCACTCTCTCTTTGAGTTTCAAGGTCTTTTACCGAGTGCTTGGCCTCT
The DNA here is from genome assembly GCA_947034885.2 of Thuidium tamariscinum. NCBI lineage: Eukaryota > Viridiplantae > Streptophyta > Bryopsida > Hypnales > Thuidiaceae > Thuidium > Thuidium tamariscinum. The sequence continues at coordinate 47,077,897 of OX344750.2, read as the reverse complement.
GAGTGTTTTTTCTTCCAACCTACGGGTTTGTATCTTCCTGCTCACTACCCGCTGCCTAGCTTGTTTGGTAAGGAAATAAGAGGGCCCAATGACAAAGATCAATATGATAACAACCAAGACCGCCATGTGAATTCGAGAATTCTGGCTAGACACCAACCCTCTTGATCTCACTTGTATTGGAGCCATGGTTGATTACACTTGCAATTCTAAGCCCCCATTCTTGCTTCTGCTATCACACAACCCGTCCAAAACTCTCACCAACGTTCTTCTTTCTCCGTGTTTGTTGCGTTCTCTGCAACACAACTCTGGAACTCGTCAGAGGCGGAAAGACACGCGATTGGATTGAACCCCTGAGATTGCAGGCTTCGAATAGCTTAACCCTAAACCTTAAATCGATAAACTGTCCTCAATCATTCTCTCTCTCACTCTCTCAATTTCCAGCGATGAACTCATTTACAAACAGAGATGGAGATTTCCTAATCCGGTGGACGCTTTGTTACCTGAGTTCGTGCTAATGGGGAGACATTCATCAGTATTCTTCAATTGTACACTCTCCATCCACCACTAGACCTTGTAATAACCATGAAAAAGTACAAAACCGTAACCGAGAACTTCCGCATCAGTTAAAAGATAAACTGCACTGCAAAGTCTTTGAGTCACGCACTAACTCTTCAGCATCAACAACGGGCCTTGCCAACCCAATCCAAACCCAAACCCCAGAACTACAATTGCAAGTTTCCAACTACATAAATCTTCACTGTCCGTTTGAGCCTAATGACGCCCCAAGTGAAACTTTTTGATTGAACGACGATGAAACTGTGACACACACAAACCTGAGGCTGCTTTGTCTCTTATTTCCACAATCAAGTCCGTGTGTCCTGAAAACATCACGAGCTTGCTTACTTCACCTGCCACCACAAGAATTAATGTCGACAAGCTCCACTTGCAACGTCAACGTCACCGGGTTCTACCACGCAAGCAGGAAGCTGCAAATCTACAAGCAAACTAAGTTAGGAGGAGCACCTACAGGAAAACAACGCCAAGCCTTCTGAAAAGGCCCCCCAATTCTGTAACTTAATTGGGTCATTTTCCAGTTTTAGGAGATATGACGGACTCCGTCTGCTGCCGGATTTCTTGCAGAATTTTAAATCGTACTCGTTACTAACAAAGTGCAAAGTGGGCCCAGTAGGGAGGACGCCTGCGTCCTTCCAGGGTTAAACCCAGGTATTTGATTCTTTTTTGCACATAATTTTTTTGCAAATACTTTTTTTTGCAAATTCCTATTTTATATTTGCTTTCAGAACTTCCAAAATAACCTAGGAGATATCCAGCATACTGAGTACCCTGGACTGGAGTGCACAAACTAAGAGGGTGGTTTTCACTTTAACTGTAGAGAACCCAAAATCCATACTGATAGGCCCACTTTGTTAGTACTTGGTAGGACTGAGTTAACGACGTGCGGTTACTCACTGTACCAGGTGGAGGCCGTACTTGAGAAAACGCTGAAATTTTTTATTTTCCACTCGTGATGAAATTGCAAATTCTCATTTTATATTTGCAATCTGAAGCCCCAAATTAGCTAAATGAAATAAACTTACGGAAATATAGAATACTTCATGCACAACTTCAATTTTGGGCAAGAACAATTGCACAAGCTAATTTGTGCATTTCGTATTCAAAAATTTGGGTATAGAAAATTCTAGCGTCTAAAAAGCAGATTGCTAGTGCACATCAGTGTCCGCTCGCCCCTGCATAGAATTGGTCAAGCATGCGATTCAAAGCTTTCCGGGGTTGTTCAACAAAAGGAAACATCTGCAAAGCTGCATCAAATTCTTTCCAACAATGAATGCTCATACTCGTTTGACAAAATTGCAGCAATCATTGCTTGTACTTGTTTGATTGGAATGCTCATATAGGGGAGGAGGCTCATAAACTGCTCCTCTAAGGGCTGGTCCACCATTTTCATGTATTTGTTTGGATGGTGATATTTTTCACTCATTTTTCAGTGAAAGAGAAATAAACGAGGACTCTAACACAAGTTTTTTCATATTTTTTGAAGCATTATTGAATTAGTTATGAATTTTCAAACACAGTCTGGCATAGGGCCATGTTGTGAATTAAATCAATTTTTCAACTTCTCACTATATATATATGAATAAAATGTTTTAATGGTTAACTTTAATTAAAACATTCCTCAGTAAACATGAATAATTTTTTTGATAGCAAACACAAGAACACATATGAATTTTATTAGTAAACATGAATTTGGTAATTTAAAGGTTTTAAAGTAAATATGAATAAATTTTTTTAGTATTACACAAGATTTAATTCAAATTTTTAAATAATAAAAAGGAATGTGCTCACCAACCTTTTTTTTTTCGGCATTGTGTAGCTAGATTGCACCATTTTAAAATAAATGTCTTTTTTTCACCAAATAAAAGTAATCTTTTTTTTCGCTAGAAATTTTCTAGTTTTCTTTAAAATATGGATGAAGTTGCCAAATTTGGATAAAAAAGTATATGAATATGACAGAAAAGTGTTTTTAAGTCCAAAAGATGGATGAATGTAAAAATACAATGTTTCACCAAATTTGAAATGATCTCCATCTTGGTATTTTCTCAAAAAGTAAAAAACAGGCTGGTGCTCACCTCTAAGGTTCTTTCATATTTTTATTTTTTTTTCCGAACAAATGGGAGACCTACTTCATTAAAAGAGATTCTAGAAACAAAGTACCAGACCAATACAGCTAGCACACAAAAAACCGGCACAGATAGAACACTACCACCTCAGCATCAAAGTAAATGAAAAGTCCTACATAAAAGAAGCAACTAGGGGACCAATGCTATTCCATCTAATACAACCATCTGTTTTGCCATCCAGGACCGAAGATTAGAGCTAGATGTCTTCAAATTTGTCCTTAATTGAATCTGCTAAAGCAAGATGAAGGCGGGCGTGGGTTTATACCTTAATAAGAGTTGTTCTACCATAATCAAAGATAGCATTCTATAAAGCCTGATGCATCATTTCTCTTGGCCATTGGGTTTGTGTAAACACCTTGTGGTTGCGTGTGATCCAAAAGATCCACATTACTGAGCCCTGAAGCAAGGACCAAATGATCCGAAGCTTGCAAAATCTATGTAGGGGTTCTTTCATATTTAGAGATATACAAAAGTAATTCAAAATGCTAATCTTGAAAGCAAGGCAAAAATCTTTGCCTAGCTTTCAAGATTTTAACAAATTCAATTAGAGGATCCTTAAGTCAATCTCTAATGTCCATGGATTTTTTTTTTAATTTTTTAATTTGCTCTTAATTGGACAAAAAGACACCATTCTGAACATTTATATCAATTTTTTAATTGCAACCTTATAAATTGAAACTAGACATATGTTACATATCACATAGAAAAAAAAAACACAATAGTCTCATTTGTGAATTGAAAATGTCACACAATACACAGTTGAAGAGTAGCACTAAGATACAACAATTCTCAAAACTTTAAAAAAGGAATAAAAGTTTGAGATTGGATTTTGAGATTAATGTACATATAAAAAGCTTTCAATTCATACATTCTAGTGAATGAAATGAAAATAATAAAGAGTTTTAATTTGCAGGTAGTCATAAAATTTGTATTCTAAAATAAACTTTATAATTTTTTAATTAACTATAATTTTTAATCTTTTTAGAAAAAATTAATTCATAAATGAAAATTGTTCGTATAACACTGTAACCATTGGAAATTTGGAATTGACATTTTTCAAGTCTATAACTCAATTCTTAACAATTTAGAATTTTAAATCATTTTCTACTTTATCTATTTACTATTATTTTGAAGCTTGAATATCAAACATTTTTTGTTGAAATTTCTAATACATATTTCCAACTTACTTGTTCAAGACATTAAGAGGGTTGCAAGTTGTAGGATCTACACATTTTTTGAAAACAAGGATGAAAGATGAAATCTAACTATATGGAAAGAGTTGAAAATATTCCTTCTTGAAATTCAAGCATCACAATTTTTTTCATTGAACAAATGGAAGACCCATTGCATTAAAAGAGAAACCAAGAATAAAAACGCCAAACCAAGAAGCATTTAAATTTTGCACTTGGTAGGGTTCGTGAAATTTAAGGACATTGTAATCTAACAAGATAACCCTAAATGCCCAAGACCCAAAACTCTAATGTCAACAAAACTTTGAAGTTAAATAAAGCCTTCCAAAGTTACTATTCAAATAGTAATTGATGATTTTTTATTTTTTTATTTCTAGTTTCAGCATCAAAAATTGATTTAAAAATTGATGATTACGATTTTTATAGTGAAGATTTTGTGCAACTAAAGGTCATCCATTGCAAATCTTCATTTTCTAGTTTTGAAGACTCTTGGAAATGAGTCTCAAGTGCACTAGATTTTGGAGAAACAAATCACAGTAACTTATTCATTTAAAAATTCATTGAGTACATTTTTAGAAGTCATGAATTGATTAAGGTTATGAATGTTATACCTTTTTTCTTCATACTTTGAAGGCAAACAATTCCTTTAATTGACATATTAAAAAATGATTGAAATACTTCAAATTTCTTTTCCGATTTTGATACCACTAAGATCAAATTCTGTAATATTTTAATCCATGAATTACATTTTTGTGTTTTTTTTCTCCATGTTATATATAACATGTCTAGTTTGAATTTGTAAAGTTGCAATCCAAAAATTGATAAAAATGTTCAAGATGTTATGTTTTTGTTCAGTTTAGAGCAACATTCTAGAATCTAAGAAAGATCGTAGACATTAAAAAATTAAATAAAAAATCATATGTTTAAATTTGTTAAAATGTAAATATACACAAATATTTTTGCCTTGCTTTCAAGACTAAGATTTTGAATTACTTTTGTACCTCTAATTATGAAAGAACTTTAGATATCAACACATTCCTATTTACTATTTAATAATTTCATTCTTATATATTAGTTAAAAATTTTATTTTCATATTACTTCGAAACCTTTAACCCCTAAATGCCTAAGCTGTGTTTTTTGGCATTATAATTTTTTGGGGCAGCACACTACGAATGGAGTTTTTATTTTTTTTCTTTGAAATTTTCACACAACATGTGTTCGAGGAGTAGCTTCAAGGCCCAACAATTTTCGTAGCTTTTGACTTTGTGGTTAAGAAGTTATGGCATGATATGTCATTTTTTTGAAGTGAGGGCAGCCCAAGTAGCTGAAAAAACTTCTTTAAAAAAACTTTTTTTTCAAAAGTGAAATTTCAAATTGATTCTATAGGTTTTTACAAACATGGGAAGCTTTGTTTCATCCCATTTGGATTAAGGAGTCAAAAGTTATGAGGAAGTTATGAGGAATTTGAACTAGGGTTTAGGGTTTAGGGTTTATGAGGAATTTTAATGATAACTTTTAACATCCTAGATTTGTAGAGTGCTTGGTGAGTAGGTCTAATCCCAAGAAAGTCTTATGGTGAATTTTTCACTTGGTGTTACAAGCATGATTGGGGTGTTAGAAAAGGTGTGAGCATTGTTTAGGAAGAATCACTTGTTGGTTCATTTTTAGTTGGTGCCTTTGAAAAAGTAGTTGGTTGGAGTGTGAAAATAGAGGATCCAAAATAGATTTGTTTTTTAATAGTGCTCACTTTGCTAACATCACTTTTAACAGCACACATGAAAAAACTTAAATTTTATCTAGAATTGATCATCTTTAAGATAGGACGCCAAGGTCTTACATGGCTAGAATGGTTGACTCAGAAGATTAACACCTAAGACAAAAATCTGGCTACAATTGATTTACAATATGAATTTTCAAACTTTTTTAATCCATTTTTATAAAATAGTGAAAGGAATAAATGGTTATGTTACAATGAACACTTACATAGTTTGTTGGATTTTTTTTATGAATAACTTCTAAGATGGAAAATGATTAGCTAAGAAAAATGAAGTATATTACTCTTGCCTTAAATTTATATATAAAACCTAAATGTAGGTGTTTGAAAAAAAATTAGACAATATTTTTATTTATGAATTGTGACCAATCTAAATTCTTTTTTAACTTTTGCCTATTACAATTTTGTGTATACACTTGACAATGTGCAAAATGTATGCAAATCTCTATGTGAATATCTACAACTCAAAACCTTGTCAACATGTCTTAAAAACATTTGTACAACAAATAACTAGAGATTTTAGAAATACAAATTAGAATTATATGTATTGCATACAAGTTAGAAGTAGAAGGATTTGTATACCTCTAGAGCTAGATACCTTTTTTCAAAAATTGATCATTCAAATCATACCAATCAAATGTATGGGATCATGGCAATCTATTATTTTCTAGCCACTTAAAGAATTAGGCATATATGCTAGATGAATGTGTTGAAAGGAAAAAGTTTTCCTATAGAAGGAATCTAAATTTATAAAAATTTGAAATTAGTTTGCAGTTTCTTTTTGTCATAAACAAAATTATAATGAATTCATTTTATAAAGATTATATGAGGCCTTATTCTTCTTGTATAGGTCATTCTATTTCCAATGATAGGCTAATTTCAAAATTGATGAAAGTGATAATTCTAGCTTTCAATATATAAGATAGAACCACCTATAACTAATCATTTAACCCCTAAAGGTTTTTGACTATGTTTTCACCAAAATCGCTTCAAAACTGTCATTTTTTAGACAACTATCAAATTTTAAGAAAAAAACATTTTTGGACAAAAGTAACCGTAGGATCTTTTAGAGCATAATTTTAAAAAGACGTGGAAAAAATTTCAGCAATTTCCGCCGTGTAGATTACAAGATATTAGTGTTTGAAGTGACAAAATCATTTTTTTACCACTGCGGAAATCCGGGCAGCTGCACTTCACAAGGTTACATTTGTAAAAAAAAAGTTCAAATTGGTGGTTATTCTCTGGATTCATTCTTAAAGGAAAGTTTGCTATATGCAGAAAAAAATTCAAATCATTTGGAGTTGTAAAACATAGAGGAAAAAAATAACAAGTACAAAGAAGTAGAAAATGAGCCAAAACACTAAATTGTACACAATTTATTTATGGAATTGAAATTTTTTGATCCCAACAGTTAAAATGTTGTAATAAACAATCTTCACCTATTTCAATTATTTTTATCCAAAAATATTAAAAATTGAATTAAATAAAGGATTTCAAACTTCTTTTGTAGTGTAGGAATTTTGTAACTAGCCACAAACTACCTCAAACTAAACCTCCTCATAATTTTTGACTCACTAATCCAAATGGAATGATTCAAAGATTCTTGCATACACAAAATTCTAAATAAAATTTTTCAATTTTTCATTTTTTCAAAAAATCATTTTTAAAGAAGTTTTTTTATCTGCCCAAGCTGCCCAAAGATCAAAGGAAATCACATATCATGTAATAACTTTTTGACTATGTAGTCAAATGTTATGAAACTTGTTGGACCTTGAAGCTACTCCTTGGGCGCATGTTGTGTGAAAATTTCAAAGAAAAAGAATAAAAACTCCATTCGTAGTAAGCTGCCCGAAATCGCTATGTTGCCAAAAAACGCAATTTGGTCCTTTAGGGGTTAAGGTAATCTAGATATGATTGGTGTAGTTATTGGCAAAGAAAATATTTTCACGGGTGTAGTGATAGAAATAATAGGGATTGCAATAACTTTGGTAATTTTACCACAAGAAATTACTATGATTTTTGAAAGGCAAAAAGTATATTGGACATATAGCCAACTTCTAAACTATTCCAATTCCAATCAGTCAAAATACTACATTTTCACTCATTACTTCCTACTTTCTTGCTCACTACTTTGGAACATTTGCCATGAATTAAAGGTCTCAACTTTGAAAAGGAAAAAAAAACATGTTTTACCTTTTTTGGAATTAAACTAATGTATGAGTTGGCTATGGGGTGTTGATTAAGAATGGGTGGTTCTACCTTATATTGTGATCATTCTTTGCTTTCAATATACACTTCAATCTTGGGCATTTATATTGCTTCAAACTATATAAGATATAATGTAAATTACAGTTGATTGGAAATATAAGAGTTTACACCCTCAAAATCAAGATGGTGGTTGAGAATGAATTGCCTACTTTTACATATTTACTATTATAGATTATGTTATATTTTTTATCTTTTAATTAGTGGTTGATTTATAGATTCATATACTATTAAAAAATTTAGTTTATCTCTTATTAACATAGAAGATACAAGAGCCAAATATGTGAAAACTTATCAAGCTTGTAATTAAGAAACGATAATGACTTAAGAACTTAACCAAATTCTAAACTTAGATAAAGATAATTTATCCATTGGTTGTTTAGATATTTGGTTAACAATTTGTAGAAATATAATTTCAATACAAGAATATCCATGGATAATCAAACAATCATATTTTGTATTGACAAACAATAATTTCTCTATAATTTGGTGTGTAGAATTTTCTATATTTACATCATAAATGTGTTTAGTTCAAGATATATTAGTGTTTTTTTAATTGAAAACAAGTTCTACATTTCAATATTAAAATTTTTTTACCCTTAAAACTTGATTAACATTCAAAATGGCTTCTTGTGCTCAAGTGATACTAAGAATTTAAAAATTACCTTAATTATAGCCCACTTAAAATTTTTCAAAATTTCCTAATATTTTAGAATTTGTTCTTCTAAATAATCATTGTAGAAAATAATTTATAACTAGATGAACTTCACTTGCTTGAGCTCTTGCCTAGCTAGCATTTATTTTCTGAATGAAAAAATATCATCCTAGATGTATCCAAAAGTCTATAATCAACATTTCATGTTAAATTAAGTATTGCTTAAATAGTGCTAAATATTGTTCTTAGATTTCTACATCCATATTTTTCTTTAATTTTTTCATAAATTCAAAACAATTTGGTGTGATTTAAATGTGATTTATGGAAATTTTTTGTACTAAAATTATTATTTCATGATATTTTGAATACAAAATGTAACCTTTCAAAATAAACTTGAATAATTTGAATGACATATGTGTTTAAAAATCCATCATACAAAATGAACAACCATGTAAAAATGTTCTTTGCTTTTCAGAAAAACAAAATGACTTTGTTAAAGAATAACTATCTTGATTTTGACAAATGGAAGAATATGCTAAATACCACATGATTGTGAAACTAGTCATCATTACTCTTTTAAAGATCAAGAAGATTTATATTTGAAAATTTGGATATTCTTGTGGTTTAAAAAACCTGGAGGTCTTTCAATAGTATTGATTGAAATGAAATACAATCAATAGGTATCCAATAAAAAATTTTGAACAAAAATTCTAGTTATAATTGTCTTTGGTCTTATAAAACTATTTGATTAGTATAATTTATGAAAATTTAATTAAAGTTTTAGTGAAGCCAAAAAATAAAATAAAAATAAATTTTTGTTTGAATTTGAAATCAATTCTTAATGCTAATATTTCTAGGTGTCAATTTAAACAACCCAAAATGTCAAATGTGAAGTACACATTTCATGTAGTGGATTGCTAGAAAATTTAGAGATATAAGGTACAACTATCCATCGTCAACTTTGTCTACACTTCATCTTTAGTTCTCTATATTAAAACACACCTATCTAAAATTTGATATTTTTTTCATTTAGATGTTGTATACTCTCGTGGTTGTAGATAATGCCGATTGAATCTCTTTAAGTTTTACCTAGGATCTATGAACATTGTTTAGCAAATCTATGAACATTGTTTAGCAATTCTATAAACATTATTTAGCATATCTATGATACTTTAGAATACTTTCAAATGATTTTCAACCATACTAGTAGGATAGGGGTAGCTTATTGATGTGAAATAATTAATTAATTCTTGAAGCCTTGAATAGTTTCTACAAGGTTCTCAACCAAGCAACATATGACACTCTAGATGGTAGATGTTCTATATAAGTTCAAAAAACCACTACATTTTCAAAAAAATGTAACCCTAACTACAATAATCCCAATAATTGAAATTGGTACAGTTTGGGACACATGCCAAATTGAGGGAAAAAAAATTCCTTCAGAAATTGGAGTTAGTACCATTAGTGATACATGCCTTATTGGGAAAAAATAATTCCTTTACAATCATTAATTGCATCAATCCCCCCAAAGGAGGTAAGTATGTTTAGTGACACACGCCACATTGGAAAAAAAATGCCTATGTCACTAACTACACTAATTTAAAAAAAAAAAGGTTACTACATTTAGAGACATATGCCACATTGAAAAAAAAGTCCTTTGTAACTAACCACACTAATCGCAAAAATTGAGGTTAGTATACTTAGTGACGTATGTCACATTAGGGGAAAAATTCCTTTGTCACTAACTATACTAATCAAAAAATTGAAGTTATTGTGGTTAGTGGCATGTGCCAAATAGACATAAAAGAATTCCTTTGTCACTAACCGCACTAATTCCAAAAATAAAGGTTAGTACGCTTAGTGATATATATCACATTAGGAGAAAAAATTCATCTCTTTAACTTCACAAACCACAAAATATAGGTTAGTTTGATTATTGCCCTAGAGCCTATTTGGGAGGTTACTATAATTATTTTTTAAGATTTTAGGTTCTTTAATTTTTTTTAAAATAAATGTATAAGAAGTATTTGACTAAAAAAAACTAGGGTCCCATTGCACTATAGATTGTCATCTAATAACTTTCTATTGTATTATCATCTTATTTGCATTTTATATTCACCAAAAAAAATTTATTTAATTTTTTATTCAAATCTTTCATCATGGCATCTTGACAATCAATAGCTAAAAAAAAAAGAGAGGAAGAGAGAAATTACCAAAAGCAAAATTTTAAAAATAATAACCTATTTTCATGGAATTGAATGAAGGATAAGAACCTTATTGAATTTGATTTTGATTTTGATGGTGCTAAAGGATGTACATTTACTACACATGCTTATTGTTATTAAAAAAATGTACATCACTCTTTGTCAATTTCCATCAATACATAACATTTGTGTAATTGCATTTCGACAAAAGCCAACTCGCCATTGCCTTATTTGGACTGGTATGTTGTACAAGGTGTACTCAACGAGTCATGGCACTTCTCTTTGGAGCATCACGATTGGAGATGCTCTAACAAAAACCCTCTCTTACCAATGGTCTATCTCCAATTCCTCAGATCATCATCCACATGGATCCACTATAGTACTGGATAACTCAAGTATATGCCACCTACGAATGCCAGATAAAGTTGCCCCTCTCCCGATTAGAGCAATCCTTGCCGCTAAAGGGATGATCCAATTTCGCTGACTTGTTTTCCTACGATTTCACTTTCCCTTGAATTCCATCCGAGCATTTGTCATTGCTCTGTTGCCCACTGAAATTCACTAATAAACTTTTTGGCTTCTCCAGGCTCCATTCCAAGCTGTTAAGGTAGATCTACCTGTAACCAATCATTTAAGGTATTTTAGGCATGATTTAGTGTAGTGCAAAGCAAAACAAATATTTTCAGAGGTGTAAAGATAAAAATGATGGGGATTCCCAAAACTTTGGTAATTTTATCACATGAATTGAAATTACTATAAATTTTAGAAGGCATAAAGTGTGCTTGACCAAATACCAATCTGTGGAGTCTTCTAATTTCAATCACACAAAAAACTACATTTTTACTCACTCTTTTCTACTTTCTTGCACACTACATTGGAACATGTGCCATGAACTTTTAGTCCCAACTTTAAAAATGAGAAAAAAACTCATTCTAGCCTTGGTTGGAAATACGTCCATCAGAAGGTTGACTATAGGGAGCCTATTGGTTATAGGTGGTTCTACCTTAAATGGATAAAAAATTTACGCATCCATCTTTTTGTTTATATTTCAAGTGATTATTTCTTCATAGTATTTTGATATTTGAAAATTTCATGTTGGTGAAATTTGGAAAAACCAAGCTTGTTCAAATGTCTCGAAGTATAATCAATGAAAAAAAACGCCAGCACTCAATGAGCATATCCCTGAAGGTTGCCAAGTGCCAAGTCGGTTCCCCACTAAATTACTGGAACCAGGAGAGCCGTAGATTCAACGATGTCCACGTGGATGATCTAGATCCAGAGGAGGGCCGATCATGACACGACGCTAACACACTGACGCGACTGAGTGCCACAGCCTCCCGCAGGAGCTTGTCAGGTTTTCAAACTTTTCGGGCAAGGGACTTCGGGCGGGTTCCAAAAATTTTACGCAGGTGAGAAAGCCCGGATGCAAGACAGATTCGGCGTGGCTCCCGCAGAAGGCTCGTTGCATCGATATTGTTGCGACCTCATCTATTTCCTAAATATAAGCTTTGGAGAGATCCACGCCGGTGCACGTTGTGCACGATTTTTGCTTTGCATTGGTTGTTGCGGAGGTCGGACGGTGTGAGTAAATGAAGTGCGGCTTTTTTGCATCCACTTGGTAAGCATGATTCCCAAGTTCCAACTACAGTACTGTTTTTATTTTGTCTTCAAGTCGGCAAGGAAAAGTAATAATTTATTGAGGGCAAGACAATTATAGAACAGGGACGGGGAAGGACTTTGAGAATGAAGCTCTGACACTGATTTTACTCTGCTTCTCAATCCAATGAAGGCTACTGTATCTGGCTATCGACCTTTGAGATGAATTTGTCATCGTCTCTTTTGCATTTCACATCTAAATAAAGCCTGCTACAACTGTAGAGCTCTTTCTCCTTGACAATTTTGTGGAGGGCTTTGCGGAGCTCTTGGAATTCAGAACTCCAAGAACTTTGCGTCCTGGCACTGACGCCTCATTTCAGATTTGGATTTTGGAGCTTTGGTATATTTGCTATGTGAATTAGACGGGGAGCATTTATTAGGGTTTTGGTTGTGGGGAGATCGGAGGATGGGTGAAGCTTTGATTGTCTACTTGTAAATATTTGACGTTTTGTTTGGGGAAAGTAGAACGATCAAGCGATCAGGAGGAATTTCTAGACTCTAGTTTCAATGGCTCTTTGTTTGTGTCGTTTCCAAATCAGTGGCAAGGATTCAGTGAGTGTGGATTTAAGCAAGTTTTTGAATTTCTTCAAGGATTTTTGGCACTGGTGGTACATGGAAGATTTGTTAGGGTGGACTGATTTTGGGGTTCATAGTATTTTTCCCTACTTGGTGGGGTGAATTGGATCAAGTTTAGGGGTGGAATGAAGAAAGAAGTAAAGAAACAAGCAAAAGCTAGAATCGCTTGCTTTGAAACCTCGGGGTTGTCTGTTGTCGCAGTCTATCTAACACGTGCTGTATTACTCACTCCTCATCGGGGGAAACTTACTGTTCACCCAAACTTTAGAAGATGTTGCAAGGTTTGCAGTAAAGATGGACTTCAGTGTAGAAGGAGGAAGATCAGCTTCAGGTTTGAATGTAGGTTCGTGTGCTTGGGAGTTCCGTCATCGTCCAGTCTGAGATTTTGACTTGGGGCGGCATTAGGGTCTGACGGGGAACTCAAGATTTATGGAGCTGGGAACTCGCAGTTTGGGGGTTTGGGTTTGGGATTGGATTGGCATACTGTGGTGTTGACGCCGAAGAGTTAGTGCAAGATTTAAGAAGTGAGGATTGCTGTGTAGTTTAGCTTTTGACTGATGCAGAAGTTGTGAAAGAAGTCATGGGTTATGATATTGTACTTGGTCATAGTTATTGCAGGGTGTGGTAGTGGATGATCAAAGTGTGCAAGTGAAAGAAACTGATGAATGTCTCCAGATTAGCACAAACTTTGGTGACGCTGACCACCGGATTAGAAACTCTTCATTTCTATTTGTGAACAAGTTTAACGGTGGAATTTGAGAGAGTGAGAGACAAACAGTTGGAGGATCTGACATTCATAATTCAGGGTTTAGAGGTACGCTACGTGAAGCTCTTGCAGGTTGTATCGCAAGTAATTAATCCAATTATGCTTTTTTTTGCCTCAGAAGAGTTGCAGAATTGTGTTGCAGAGAATGCAACCAACTTGACGAGAAAGAAAATCTGCGGAGAGTGATGGACAAGTTATGTGGTGGCAAAAGCAAGAAGCATATTTTAGGGGCCTAGAGTAGTGAGTGTTCCATTGCTGTTTCTACTTCTCCGCAGGGTATAGACACTCCATTAGTTTCGACATTGCGGAGAATTTTTGGGAATTTATCGTTGCATTTGTTAAGATCAGATCTAGAGACGACCTATTGCTCTCTTGTTTCTGTTTTCCTATCCACAATGTGAGTCGTAAATCTTTGGGTTTCTATCTCGGTGGATTTGTGATGAGATTTTGTCCTTGGGCTTTGGCTTAGCGTGTTAGCAGTAGTTCTGGTTTTGGATATTAGGATACCATTGTGGAGATGCTACAGTTTGTTTATATGTTTAGGAGCTTTGGAAGGTTTGTGAATACCAGATGTCAGAGCAAGCCATTGCTGCGATCTTTCTTTCTGAATTTTTGTGTGTGTGGATCGTGATGATTGTAACATTAAATTTTTTTTAGTATGCACTCATGTACTAGCGAGATTTGGCAGTGTGAACCGAACTTCACAAATTTCTGGACATTTCTTTTTTCTTTAATTACTGGTTATACTAACTGGAAAAGCTTGGCGGAATTCGCAAATGAAATTTTCATGGATATAATTGGGATGAGGTTTAGGTGGACACACTCTTTGGGCTTGTAAGTATGTTGGAAATGACGTTAAAGGATTTTTCTCTTTGAACACTTTAAACCGAACCTTGAATTAGAATTACCATTGCTGCGTAGTGTCTCACAGCAGGATGATTCAGTAATTGTCAAAGTTGACTTTGATGTCAACTCTAGTCCCGATGTTTTGTTCATATTTTTGATACTAATATCTTGTGTGTTTGCAGAATAAGCTCTTTGAAGAAAAAGTGGCGGAGATATTAAAAGTGAGCTTGTTGATGAATATGGCTGCCGACATTCATGAACTTGTGAGACTGTCAACAGATTGCGGTTTTTTTACTGGTCTCGAGAGATGATGCCTACATGTTTTGCCTTGGTTTATTCACAGACTCGTGAAGCTCGGAGTCTCCAACACGTGGTTAGAGTCTCCAGCACGTGGTTAGTGCATTGAAAGATGGTATCAAGCTTCTGAGAAACAGCCATGCTGAAGAGGTTGTTCTTGAATCTTACGAACAAGAACTTGAAGATGCCATCATCAATGTAAACATCCTGACCTTAGGGTATTGCAAAATCGTTTTGTTGCACATGGAATACTTTTTCGATGAATCCGCTGTATTTCTCATGTCTTCTTCGCAGCTCTAACAAATCTAATGTGTCTTGGCTAGCAGGAAGTTGTAATGCATCTCTGTCGTGATATTGAGACTGATCTACGGCTACACGTTCACTCCTCACATTTGAAAGGCACTGTTAATGTTAATCCAACAAGGTAGTGAACTTCCTTCTTGAGTTGCACAGAGCATTTTCTGAGAAGCCGTAGATTTTACGGAAACTGTAAGTCGACTGTAACACAGAGTTACAATGTAACAACTCTAACTGATCTGTTTTTAAAATGTTTAGGTGCTTATTAAAGTCAGGCCTCTCCGTCTTAGAGAATGTAAGCTTTCAATACCCAAATCCTCAATTTTTGCATTTTTTTCACTTCCATCTTTGTTAAAATAAATGAAATTTTTAGAGTTTCAGAAGTGAAATTGTTATTTTTTGAACGATTGTTTTTGAGATTCAAACAGTACCTTGCTTGAGTGAAAAGCATCACCCTGAAACACGATGTTCATTTTCTAGAATTCAGTATTTAGAATTGACAGAAACAACTAAGATAGAGTGTGAAGCCGATAGGTCTTGTGTCCTTCCCATCTCCAAGTGCTTACAATTCGGATTTTACAGTTCAGGTAAAACACGTGTAGTTTAGTCCTTTCCATTCTAATGAATATGAGGTTACTGTTTCTGATTAAATTGTTGAATTGGTGCAATATGGATGCCAGAAATCGTCACAAACATCTACAGAGCTCTAAAAACTAGGACTGCTATACACATGATGTCCGGAAGTGCCAAAGCAGTGAAATACTGCCAAATTTATGTTTTGAGGCTAACCTTATTGCCGTTCTTGTCCAGATCGTTCGAAGGAACTCGTATCCTCAATATCACGCTCCCGGCAGTCCGGCATGTCATCTATGTTTTCTTCATGGTAAGAATCGCATCTGCCCATTCCGTTGCATCACGTCCACCACCACTCCCAACTCCCACCGAACATCTACTTCAGATACCCAGTTGAGGGCTCGCCTATTGCATCTCCTATTCAGCTAGTGCAGTGTGATTTCCTCTGAAGGAGCAAAGTTACGTTGCAGGAGGTGAAAGAGTGATGGTATCATAAATCAGCCCCAGCATTTCAAGATTACTCATTTGAAACTTGAACATGTTGGAAAGGTTATGTTATTTGAGGAGATGGTGGTTGCAGACAGGAGTGAGAGATTTGTCATGATTTTTGCAATTAAAGCCCTTGCGATTGGTTTCTGGACAAGAACATTTATATCAAGATTCATGTGGAGGTGTACATGAATGCTGCTTTTTACAATCATGCTGTTGTGGCCTCTTATAAGTGGAAGGTGGGTTTTGTCTCATGGTGCAAAGTAGTAAAAACCTTAATCAAGTCTTGGTGTTGTCAAAATCCTTCTTTCATGGCATTTTATATTGGGTTTTTTGTATGTAGACCTGCGGTGAAATGCGACAAGTGGCTGAGCAGAAGTATGGCTTGGAATTGGATGACATTCATTTGACATCCCAAACATTGGAACAAGGCGTTGGTGTGTTGGATATTATGTGCAATATCCACAATTTTGTGGCATCCTACAAATGCAACCTAAAGGTTCAGGTCATTTTTCATTTCTCCATATGTATGGCAGTCTTTAATCATTATGGGCTTTTTGACCCTTCATACGTTTTTGGTTCAATGCTAATAGTATGTGACGGTTTAGTATGTTATGTGTTCACTTGAGGGCCATTGCCTACATGTCTCAAAGGCAAGCTTATTTATTAAGAATTGTAGTTGTGGAATCTATTGCAATGAAGTGCCTGTCTAATCTGTTTCAGTGTAATAAACTAGAGCATTGTTGAACATTGTCTGCTCTCATTAGTTTTGCAATTGTAGAATGCGCCTCATGCGTGCACTTCAGTGCGAATTTGAACCCTTTCCTTGTTTTTTCCTTGCAGGTGTTTATAGGAAGGTTATCAAGTGCAATCTACAGAAATCACATCAATACAATGAATGTATACCATGTGGCAAACTTAATACGTACCCATGGCACCGGTATAAACAGTACCACTGAATTTTACCTACCAGTTCCTGTCTCCAAAATTTATATCATTTTCCTAGTTCTTCTTCGATGGTGACATCAAGTCGACACTTGTCAAGCAGTACCGGTTTGCCAAGGTGCCTCATTTCACTTCTTCTGGTCATTGCCATGTAATTGCTCTTTTTAGATTTGTCGAATGCATATAGATGGTTCCGTTCTCACTTGTCTATTGGAGATGTTTCAGGAAACCCAAGGGAATGAGAGAAGAGAGTATCCAGTTGTAAAAGCACAGGAGCTCAATCATGAGATAAAGAAACTGGAAAGCAATGAAAGTGGGCACAGCTACATGGACCAGTTCTGGATGTTAATTGCCGAGATTGGTAACGTTCTTGGGTTTGTTCGCATGGTCTGCCTTGCGAAAAATAGTTACAGCATTTTGGCTACCAGGTATGTGTGCCACACTCATGTTTCTTATACTATACAAGTCACAAGTGGGATGTGTGTGTCTACAATCTGCATCATCAGATCATGCACACTTCCTCATCATTCAATCATGGAGCCATGGATGTGCGAGCTACTTATGCTTGTTTTCAAGATTTTTAAAAGTCTTGTTCTTAGTTGATGGTACTGCGATTTCACTTGTTTGATTGTCCTGCTCTAATTGTCTCGCATCTAGAGAGTATGCCACTTGTTATAAGAGTTTTATCTTCCTGTGTATTTCTGACGCATTGATGCATTACACACAGGTTTGAAGTTTGACTCAGGATTGTATAGAGAGTACGGTTGGGATCTTTTTTCAAGAGATCCAAGAGTAATCTAATTGCATAGAATATACTGGGTGTTGCAGCCATGTACAAGAAGCCAAGAACTTAAGCTTTGAGTTGGCTTCGAGGAACCTTGGCATGGCACCGGAAGCAGTGTGGGCTGGAAAACTCCTCGATGCAGCCTTGGAGAGCCAAAATGTTTGTTGACGAGACTGGTTACTTCAACATTTTTGTGAATGTTTTTTCTCAGGTGGGTTGCTTGGTGAAATTTTGAAGAAGGTAGTTTAAAATACCGGTGTTTAGTCTTTAGTGGTTTGCTTTGTTGATGGATTGACTTAGACCTGCCTCTTATGTTTTGAGTATGGATCAGGGATTGCAAAGTGATGATAACATTCACTTGAAGGAGTTTGTGTTCATTGTCCCGGCTCTGATTATTAATGTTGTAGAACCCATGGTACAAGCAAAATCAAAGTTCTCTAAACGGACCCATAGTTCAGCAGATGCTCTCTTCACAGATGATGGTTCTGTCATAGGTCTTGTGTACTCAAGGCATTTATCAATCGTTATTGAACTATGTCAGAAATATTTGAGAGTTTGAATGTGTCCGTATTGTGTTTGTCAGTTCGTGCCTATGTAGTTGACACTCGGTTTGGCCCAATACTCTTGCAACTATTCGTAGCCTTGTTTATCCCCTGGCAGTGTAGCTTGTCATCTTGGAACATTGCCGTATAGATATTCTGGTTGAGATTAATATGACGTGGCATTTGATTTCATTCATGTTGCAATCCTTAGGTATTGGGATAAGATAAGCACTTGAATTCACTCTACTAGTTTGATAGTTTGAGGAAACACTACAAAGCTGAAAGGGCACGCTTGGAAGGTCTGGACATGGACAATAATAGTGAATGATGTGATGGGGTTGCAGATTTGGAGTCACAATCTGGCTTCCGTTTCTACAGAAGACGCTTACAACATACACATGGTATCCTTCTCAACCCAGCAGTATGTATCTTGCTTGTAAAATTCTTTATGAGAGTCTTTGAATGATTCGGCTTGTCGAGTGTTCTTTTTCTCACTTGAGTTGTGACTGCCCTTTAGAAAATGTGTAGACATTAAAATGCATGTTGTGTTTGTAGCATGGTCTGGTTTTACACTTACAGGACATTTTGAATAAATATTTGTGAGTCCTTGATCTGATTTTTATGCAGAGTATGATGTCACTGAGTTTTCTTAGAAAAAATCTGAGAAGTGTAGGTTTTGTTAAATGATCCCATTGTAGGCTGTGAAATGAGTGAGCGTTTCTCTACTGGAGTTGGAGCTTATTGAGTTCAATTTTTCTGGAGCTCAAATATTCTTCCTCTAAATTGTGATGCCCTCAATTTGGCAATGGAGCACTGTGATGTGCGGTTTCAACCATTCTGCTGATTGATTTTTGGAAGCTGTAGAAGTCTTGGCAAGTGTATTTTCAGAACTATTGATTAGGAACCCAGAAGGTAAAACTACAGTGTTGGTCATACTAGACTGAAATGTGAAAGAGTATATATTGATGCGTCATGTTTACAGGGAAGGTGCAGTCACTAACACGCCAAACAAATTTGTTGACGTTGTGCTAGTGGTCTTCTCAGTCATTTTCAGCTCTTGTATTTATATAATGCTGAGGTAGAAGAAAGAGAAGCTCAATGTTGGTTGTCAAAGTAGACCCTATCAGAGGAATGATTTACCTTTCAGGGAACATCCTATGAATTGACAAGTAATTTGTAACACCTGTTTTGCAAAGGTGAGCTCAATTTGAACAAGAAGAGTTTGTCACAGCTTTGGTTTTATTCGATTTGTCATAATTGTGACATCTATAGCAAGAGTTGTTTTGAGTACATTGCCAAGTATGTGACCAAATTGATAAGTGTTGAGTGCGTGCATGAAAAGTGGTGACTACGTGTGCGATAGGTGGTGAGCATGTGCACGATAGGTGGTGAATGTGTGTGATAAGTGGCGAGTGTGTGCGTGATAAGTGGTGAGTGCATGCGTGATAAGTGGCGAGTGCATGCGTGATAAGTGGCGAGTGCGTGCGTGATAAGTGGTGAGTGTGTGCGTGATAAGCGGTGAGTGCGTGCGTGATAAGTGGTGAGTGCATGCGTGATAAGTGGCAAGTGCGTGCGTGATAAGTGGCGATTGCATGTGTGATAAATGGTGATTGCATGTGTAATAAGTGGTGAGTGTATGTGTGATAAGTGGCGAGTACGTGTGTAATAAGTGGCAAGTGTGTGCGTAGTGTACTCAAAATGAAGTGTACATACATTGTAGTATATATGGAGTATGGGTACAACAATGTAGTTATGAAAATCACACTTCATTATGAGTGGTTTTATTTACCATATCTTGTTATAGTACGCTTGTGTGTACAACCACCTGTTTTTTGTTTGTCATTTAATTTGCACCTATGTACATTAGTAAGTGCATGGATGGAGGTAGCTAGCTAGCACGTACATGTGCGCGCACAATCATTATACCATGTGCACATTGCAGATGTTGCAAGAGTGTACGTATTTTATCAAAAAAATTTCATCTGCGAAAAAAATGCTTGTCAGTCGCTCAATTTTTTGAAAATCACTTGCGCACGGTAGTCGAAAAATGCGTACAAAAACGTGGCAAAAAAAACCGTGGTCGGAAATTGACTACGGTTTTTTTTTACCATGTTTTGTTATAGTGGTAGTAAATAACCGTGCATGGAGGACGGCAGACAGATGGTTCCATAGTAGAACGCATTAGTCTTCTGCATTGTTTGCTTAGCAAGGTCTAATTAACAGCAGGTCATGAGTACTATGAGAGAAAAGCACTGTGGAATAGAGACTAGAGTACACTTGAATTTAGTGTCATTGTGAGGGCACGAGGTCGTGGTCGGTGTAAATCGGTATGGAAATATTGTATGTGCTTGTGTCATATCAATTTTTGAAGTGTAGGAGATATTGTTTGCCTACATCAATTGGAAACTTGAGTGCAAGGGAGTTGTTTTATGTGTGACGCAGTTCCTGTGTTCACGTCATGGTTAACTGAAAGCGTAACATGCAGATTGCAGTGTCCTAAAGAGCTTATCCTGCTATCGGTTGTCCTCAGGAGCAGTGTGTATTGAATTACGGAGTCCTAGAGGAAGGGAAGACGAATGTGCTGATCTTCAATTACCTTGGAAGTAGGAATTTTGCATGCATTCCTGTTATTGATTTTGCATATTCTCAACGTCTATTTTCAGTGCCGTGGTGTCAGATTTGCAAATGCAGGAAGGTGTAGCATTTTCATATTGACAGTGGTCATGCTAATGCGAGAAGTGTGTTGTTGAAATGATGTTGTTCAGTGCTCAGACTATGGAAATACGGAGGCATGAGTTCTTCCCTTCTGTCGTCGTCGCTTATGGTTGTATCAGAAGACGGAGGTTGTGAGAACCAATTGTAGGGGTAAACGAAAGTCGAGCGGTTTACCTTCTTTAGATGATTAGGTTGTCGGACTTGGGTTTCTTGTAGAAGAGAAGCAATTCTCAGGTGTGAAACACAGGCATTGGTAGATGAAAGTCATATGATGGCGCGGCAGGGGAGATGGGAACTGATTTCGTGGATTCAAAATGCAGAGTCACTGGTTTCCAACGTCGATGTTTTGTTGAGAAGGTATGGCAGTTTTTGAATAGAATTTCAGCTCAGTTGAAGTACATGAGTTCACCTCCGACCATGTGATACGGAAGGGCTTTGAAAGCATAAGTGGATTCCTCCAATGGGATGAGACCATTAGAAAACATTTGGGCTCTTGGAGAGGCCTTGCAAGGCAGTTGGCGGGCAGCAAGCCATGCTTGACTTTTCGCTTGGGCCTTTCTAAATAAAATGGATGAAAAACATCCATAATCACAGAAATCGGGCCTTTCTAAAATCTTCTAGCGTCGAGATTCTAGACGCCAGCGGGTTGAAGGGTTAACATGCAGGCTAAATAACGTGTAGTAAGCGGTTCTTCTGCAAAACTTTTAGGAAACTGTCCAAAATTACTATAAAAAATAGGATACTGTATGGATATCAGGATTGTCTTTCTAGAAGTGAAGACTCCTGTCATGTAGTAAGGTCAAGGCATGCAAAACCAATCGATAGTAAGTGGGATTTACAAGATACTCATGGGATAGATGAATCGATATTTTGAAAGCTAATAAATTATCCGATATATTTAAATTGATTTCTTGGATGATTATTTGACAAAGTAGAAAACTTTGAAGTGGAAATTGTACGCCTACTTAAAACCAATGATATGCTCTAAGGTCTAGCCACCTATTACCAACTAAGGACCCAAGACCGATCAGGCCCAATTCGTAGATTGTGGAAGAACACATGTACCTCATTTGTACATTTGAGCATATGATCGGTTTTGGGTTCCAAGCAACTTTTCACTTCAAATTATTATACTGACTATTTGAATAATAGGAATAAAATCACGGAATTATTTGCATTCAAGACAAACCTTATGCCGTTTGCACACATGAAAAATTCTAAATAAATCATATGCCTTGATATCATATATTCAGCTATACTTCCATAAGTGGTCGATTATAGGTCCCTCAACCTGAATGTACAAATGCCTTCCGTATGAAAACTGTTGAATTTAGGCAAGAAATCTGGGGTGCCGTTGCCGTTTTGGCGGTACGGACTTTATCGGTTTTAGGTACCTCGACCTTATAAGTTTTTTTATTTGGAAAACAGGTAAAAGCAAACTATATTCCACATAATTGTTGTCATTTGATTTTTATCCTTTCGTCTCAACTATTCGGGCCATTCTCTTATGCTAGCTCGTAGTTTAACGGCCCTAACTTGAAATTAAAACCCAAAATGTACTTACTGCGATTTTGGCCTTTCAAGTAGCCTAGATGAATCAGACTATTAGTTATTACAATTAGTGATTCCAACATGCATCTAAATCAATGCAGTTAGTATAATGAGCTGTTTAGACCCCAATTTATAGTTTCTTATTGGTAGAAAAACCTCATGCTATCATATATACAACAACGTCTACACTACCCCGTGAGACTTTTAAGGGTTAAATCAAGAACACAATGCAATCCACTGATACAATCACAATGTAAAAGCAAAATGTTGGCAAATGAAACTCTGAGTTGTGTATTATCTCTTTGAACATTGTAAGCGTACTAGTTCAAGCAATTTTTGTAACACATCTCTCACTTTCCAAAATGGGCCATGATGATTCTATAAACCCCTAGGGATCGTCTTGATACCAATATTTCAAATTCATTTTTAAAAATGGGAAAATCATATATGGGAGATTCAAAATCGTAAATGGAAGATTCAAAATCATAAATGGAAAATTCAAAATCATAAATGGAAAATTAAACATTATAAATGGAAGATTAAAAATCATAAATGGAAGATTAAAAATCATAAATGGAAAATTAAAAATCATAAATGGAAAGTCATAGATCATGCATAGACATTTGGTACGTAGACCAAAATCTACCAATGATTTTTTGAAATCCAAAAATGAAAATTGAAGATCCAAAAATGAAATTTCAAATTTCAAATATGAAAATATCAAATAGGATGTAGAAATACATGTTATCAAACATTTGAAATATATGTGTATATACTATTAGAATAATTTAATTCCTACTTCCTACTTTTTTTCGATTTAGATGTTTTATTGGGTTGTATCTTGTATTTTCTATCATATATCTCCTTTTCTAATATTTTTCGTTCTTCTTTAGCTTCTGCACGTTGTTGTACCAAAACGCTAGGTGCAGCCATTTGTCTTTTTAATTTTTCACAAGCTGCTTTAATCACTTTCTGTTTTAAAGCTAATGCTATTCCAATTTGAGTAAATCCAAAATTTTCTCTAGTATAATGATATATCTTTGAAGAATCAAATAATAATATTGTACCTTGCTGAGGTCTAATATATATATTCCACTCCGGAAACACAAATTCCCCCCCTCGACCTATATTATTACTAGATTGAAACCACATTATAAAACCATGGAGTGTGTCACATAAATCAATATGAGGAATCACATAGTAATTTTTGGTTATAGACAAGAGTGAAAATGGACTACATCCAACTCTACACCAGATGTCTGGTATTGTTTTTGGATGTAGTGCTTCTAATTCATTTATCCATGATGAAAATTTTGATTGCAAAATTTTAAATATCATTGATGTCCAATTCGCACCCATTTCATTTATTAATTCAGGAGGAAGTTTATTTGTAAGTGTTGTAGATCTTCCTGGATGTGTATATTCTCCAAAATCATCTATTTCTTGAATATACCTCCATCCTGTCATAACCATATCTGCACCTCCTATGGTATTGCCTCGAGGTACTATACCCCCATTTTCATATATTTCTTTCAAATTTTCATAAGATTGTTTACAAATCTTTTCTTCGAGATTGTTAAGAAGAACCATACCCATAATTTTTCCATTTTTATAAAAAATAGAAGAGTTAGAAACTTGTGACATATGTAATAGATTTTCCTCGCTCGTACTTCTTTTTATCAAATTTTGAGTGAGGTCCAAGATGAATTACATGTTGAATCTCATTTGGGATTGAAAAACCACTATTCCAAAGTGTTTCTATAATTTTTGAGGAATCTTCAATTCCCAAAAACATATTTCCATTTATGTTAGTGGATTTAGAGACATCACTACTAATTTCATTAATGAAAGTCGTCACGTTAGTTTCATGAATATCAGCTTGAACATCATCTTCAATCATAGGTTTGGTGTTATATTTAGCAAAGTTTTTCATCTTCATAAACTTTTCATGAAATTTACCTCCCTTGTGGCCATCAAATTGTTTTTGACTAGTAAAATATTTACCACATTCACAAAATCTAGGATATTGAGGAGTTGTCATTTTTATAACATGATATTTTAGCAAAGCGTTTGACTTGAACTTAAGAAGAAGAAGAAGAAGAACACCAGACCCGTACGGGTTGGCGTGAATATAGTGTCCATTCGACCTATGTTGAACGGACACTATATTGATGATATGTCCAAAGGACGACTTGAACTTAAACTTTCACCCGTTGGTTCAATGCCACAGTATGAAGAGGCGTTTGCATTGATGATTGCCACCTCTCTTTACGTAGTTGAGTCTAGAGGACACGAGTACATACTAGTGTATTCAAAATATATATCATAGAGTAATAACTAGTATTTGTATTACAAAAATTGAAAATTTTAATTAAAAGTATAAAAGTAAAAATAAAAATAAAAGTAAACTCTAAAATTAAAACTTGAGCTAAAATTAAAATTAAAATTATAGTAGAAGTTAAACTAAATGTTCAAGCTAAAGTAATGGTCAAAATTATGAATTAAAGCACATACTATTCTTAACTTATAAAGTAAAAAACCACTATTTGCATGCTTTACCCTCAAAACTGCCCTCTTTCAATTCTAAAATACAAAATTTAATTTTGGATTTATAATAGAATTTTAGATGAAAACCTTAAAACATTTATCAAAGAACATAGTAAGAAAATATGGCAAAGCCAACCATGCAAATGTGATCTGCACATTGACACTTACGTCCCATGGGGATAGTATAGTAGATACGTGGCTGTATGATTGGCATTTGCTATATATCAACAAGACTTTTTAAATTGGAATCTCAATAACTCAAGTCTAAACCTGCATTTATGTAAATTTCAGCTTTGTGTTGAAGTCAAACCTATAAAAGTCTAAATCCATTCCAAATACTCGAGAAATACTCCGTATTTGACTGGCCACAAGGGCACTTTCAAACTTTTCTTTCAATATAAACTACATTTCTGGTAGTCGAAGTTCACTTACAAGTAACTCGAGGGAAATGATGAGGTGACTAGGGAATGGAGTGCACGAAGTTTTCCACGGTGGAGGAAGATAGAAGTATTTGAATGTGGAGCGCAGCCAGGGTTGACGAATTGCAATGTCCAGGGCAAAATTACGTCCAAAATCCGGACGTCCGGACGCAGTGGACGTAGTCCTCGGTGACCAACGGACGGCATCCGTCGGAAGTAGACGTGCGGACGGGCGGTCGGAGACTGCGGTCGGACTGCGGACGGCACCGTCCGACCGCCCGTCCGCAGTCTCCGACCGCCCGTCCGCACTCTTCGACCGCCCGACGGCGGCGGAGACTGCGGACGGGGGGTCGGAGACTGCGGATGGGCGGTCGGAGAGTGCGGACGGGCGGTCGGAGACTGCGGACGGGGGGTCGGAGACTGCGGACGGGCGGTCGGAGAGTGCGGACGGGCGGTCGGAGACTGCGGACGGGAGGTCGGAGACTGCGGACGGGCGGTCGGAGACTGCGGACGGGGGGTCGGAGACTGCGGACGGGCGGTCGGAGACTGCGGACGGGGGGTCGGAGACTGCGGACGGGAGGTCGGAGACTGCGGACGGGCGGTCGGAGACTACGGACGGGCGGTCGGAGACTGCGGACAGGCGGTCGAATGGTGCCGTCCGCTGCTCCGTCCGTAGTCCGACCGACCACCCGTCCGCCTTCTGTCTTATTGAAAGGCCGTCCGCATGGCTGTCCGGTCGCCCGTCCGTTGGACGTATGTCAAAAAAAATTTCAAATGTCACAGGACGTCCGAGGGGTAGCGTCTACGTCCCATGGACGTCCAGACGAACGTCCGGACGTCCCGTCATCCCTGAGCGCAGCAGTTATTGGCATATGTGTGTGGAGTGAAGGTAAGTGGAGTTCTGCCAGTTATTTTGAATACACTGTTTGTGAAGGAAGAGGACGGGAGTTGAAGTAATGTAATATGTTTTTGTGTCAGCGGAAGGTACGATGCTTGCTTGTTTCTTCAGAATGAGAGGAGGTATAATTCTGAATGCAATGTAAGCACGCATTAATGCAGAAATTGATGTTCCTGTAGAGTAGGAGGAGAAGGCATGTGCTCAATTTTTATGGAGCATGCTGTGCTCGTACGTGCACGTACAAGGAGTATAAGTACGGCGGTTACAAACTGCCGGATGAGAGAAAACAGGCAGGTCAGTAGAGAGTGGAAATACTGTGTTTTTCTTCAAGGTCTGTGAACTCAGAGATAGAGCGCTTGGGGTAATTTCCAGTGGGTGCTGCGTCGGCGAGTCAGAGAAGTTTGCATTTCTCTGTGTGATGCAGTGGGCCGGAAAGGGGCACCCTAAACTGACGGACAGAAGTTCATATAGAGCTTGGGGTTCGACACCAGAGAAGGCTTCATGTTTGAGCGACTGTGTGCAGCGCTGCGACAGGAGCATGTAAGTCTCGTTACCCATCACTTGGAATTTTAATTTATAGGTACGTCTGTGTACAATCATTTGAAATCATGATACCGAATTGAAACTGTGCCCGAGGTCTTTAGGGAGGTGACCGAATAGGGAGCACGCTACAGTGGAAAACGTTCTGTCTATGTTGTTGAAGTCAATGCACTTCTGAATACGAGTAAATTGTACGAAATGAAGTGAAGTACAATTTAGAAGATGTGATGAAAGCCTAGAGAAAACTTCAGACATGCATTGTTTCAATGGCTAGTTCTTGTCGGGGTTATAGAAAACTGTGGATTAAATTGGAGCAATTAATTGACCTCGTGAGAGGAAATGGGAATTGGGGAAGTCGTTCTCTGTATGGAAGAGGCCGAGTAGTCATCCTCGACAGTGATTCATGGTATGCAGCAGATGCTGGAGAGGTATTACAGAGCTGTGAGAGAAAGAGTGTACTCACATGAAGTGGATCACTGCACTGAAGGACATGGACGTCAAGAATTCGGAGTCAGAGGAGGTTGACTTCCAATTATGGAAGCCGGAAACCGAATTTTTCCAAATGACAGCGGACGTCGAAGAGAATGGGTAGTAGAGACCATGGAGGAAGAGAAGTTGGTGGACAACCGATTTCAATTCTAGTAGGATCATGTATGTACTGTGTTCAGTAGGATCCTATGAAGTAGATAGAGCAGAGCTTCAGGAAGAAATACACATCCAGGAGCGTCACATTGAGGGCGACTGTTGTCTTCTGGAAATTGAGTCGACAGACATGTAAGCCTCCTGGAGTTCCCGAACTTGTGTTGAAGCCGTTGTGTGAGATTCGCCGTGTTGCGTCGCCTGATGTTGTTAAGTTTAGATTTACTGGAATGAATAAAGCATTTCATGTACAACCTGTCGGAGTGAAGGGGATATGAATCTGTAGATGCAGTCCACTGATGACTTCCATTTGTTTGCAATTGAAGCAACAGTGAATTAAAATTCGAAACGTGTTGGGTGATTTTTGAGACAACAATGATTTCATGGAACTTTTTTTCAGAGTCAGTGGCGGAGTTCTTTTCCGTCTTCAGAAAATAAATAAAAGATGCTCAGTTCTAGCAAGTAGAACTGAGACAATGAATGTAATAAGTTGACGATAAAAAAGATTTTCACGAATTTCATCCGCCGCTTGCACTTCTGTCTACACGACGACGAAAAGAAGGTGCGCAGAAGTTGACAAGAAATCTGACACGAATCCGGCGCAGAGTTAACTAGGTGTGCTGTGAAAATTCTTTCCCTGCTGCAACTGTAAGTCAATGAGCGAAGAGTAAGTCTCCTTCCAAGCGAGTGCTGAAAAGCGCTCTAAATGGACGTGCTCGGCCTCCACTGACCTGGAAGCCCAATATCCAGCACGGGTGCCTGACTCTTAAGGACTGGTAGCCTTAATATACTTTGTTGTGCTTACGACATTGACCTTCCAGTTATTTCATAGTATTTTCAGCACTTTCTTACTAATATCCCATACTGAAAATGCCCCCATCTCCTCTAGTGAACATTCAAGTAAATTTCTATTTTGTTATACAATCTTTAATGTCATTTCTATAAAAGATAAATCTCAATTAAGATGTTTTAGTAAATTCCATTTCCAATTTTTACAATAAATTGTAGTTTCAATGTGAAAAAACTTCAACCCTAAATTTAAAAGAATAATGCAACTTCAATGTCATAGTATACATTAATCATATTTCCTCTCTCCATTTCAATTTAATTTCAAAGTTCATTGTTGAATGCACTTTAAATTCAAAAATTCAATGTGAAATTCACTTTAAATGTAGAAGTTATAGACCTATTGCGTAGTTTAAAGAAAACTTTCGCAATGACTACTAAATCATTTTATGTTTCAAATATCCAAGTCGTAGAATCAAAACGGTTACTTTAGAATTTATTTGTAATTGACCACAATGACGACAATATTCAAGATCCTATTCTATCACCAACATGCATGACCAAAGATAGAGTTGACCAATCTTTCCATTCATGCGAGCATGTGATGTTTACACTTGTATTTTCCCTTTCTCTTGTAGTGTATCCAATTTCTAAAGAATAAATATTTTTAATATTATAGAATTATTCTTTTTAACAAGTTTGCACTTAATCTTTAAAGGACCAAAGGTACAAGAGACAATGTTGTAGAAGCCGCCTAGTGATCTTGTCGTCTTAGTATAGGAATTAAGGATTAATTTGAAATATCAATTTTCTATTATTTTTCAATATTTGAAGACAATTGTTAAAAAAAATTTAATACTCAAGATTTAATGTTACTATAATCATAATCAATCAAATAATTTTATACATTGTATTTTAATAATATTGATTGCATTAATTTTTTATTAAGTTTGGAAAATTATATAAATTATTATAAATATTTTATTAATCACTAATAATATATAATTTTAATACTTCAAATATATTAATGTCTCATTTAACATCTAAAGCATTGATTTCATTCATATTTAGTGATTTCATAATTTACATAGGCCATTTGCTTGAAAATATTGACCAACTTCATCTTTTTGTACAATATTTTTTCTCTAAATGTGGTCTACTTGTGTAATCTTTTTAACAAATTTTCCTATCTTTTAGAGATTTTTATTAGAATTTCTAATGAATTTTGAGTCTCTAATTTACTTATACAAATTTTTTACATTTTTTTGGGAAATATATAACAATTGTGAAGATTGTCTTATATTGATATGGCTATAGCCTTTTTACTATTATGAATAAATTAAGTATAATGTATTTAAAGATGTGTGTAATATTAAATGAATAACCTATATAGAATTTAATATTAAAAAAATATGATTTGGATTCTTTTTCATTAAAAAAACATTTTTATTTTTTATATAATGATTATTTAAAAAAAAGTTATGTCTAAATAGTAATAGAATATTTTATTGTACCTATTTCTTATATATAAAATTTTAGAATCTCTAATTTAATTTAATTTTAATATTTTAAAATTTAATTTGATTTCTATTCAAATATACACATCTAACTTGTTTTTTCTTTCACATTGTTGACAATAATACACAATCAAGCTACTAGTGGTTAGAGTTGAATAGTTGATAGTTCATAAATTATCTATATAGAAGTATAAATTAAAAAAACAATAAAAAATCAAATTAGACCAATTGTTGGATAAAGTAAAATTTATAGTTTTTTTTTGTATTTTTTCTTAAATTGATTGTAGTTGTTTTTGTTCATTTTTGTACAAATCAATAAATTTATATTATTGCACATTATTACTATTACGATATATACTATTAAATAATATTACAAATTATTTATTTTGAATATAGTTGCAAATTTATTTTATAGTACATCTTGTAGTTTATAATATTAGATTATATAATAAATTTAATGTGTCATGTTTTTATTTTTAAAATAATTTATACATATAATATTTATAATATAAAATTTAAATGTTTTGATACTAAATCATTAAAAAATACATAATATGATAATATTCTAGAATTAATTTAAGAGATGTATGCTTAATATGTCTTCAAATGACAATTACATCTTTATGATGCCATTGTATTATTTTCAATTTTTGAAATTATCTTGTGCTTGTTGATGGAGGTGAAATAGCACTTGAACTAAAGAGGTATTTGTGTTTAACTAATGCCTTATTTTCTAATATTTTTTATGTTTAAGTTATTTATACACCAATGATATCATAATTTATAGTTTTTCAATTCACAAGAAGAAAGTCTTGAATAATGAAGCTATGGACTAAGTGCATCTATAAAATTTAAAAAATTCTAAAAAAGAATTAGGAGGTTAATAATCAAATGTCCACTTCATCTTTAATTAACAATCACATTTACAATTTCATTCTACAAGTCTACTTTTATTATTCATAAAAAAAAGTAGCCAATTGAATGTGAGTCAACAAACAAGTAATAAAAGCAAAAACAATAAATTTCAATGAAACATTTTACAATCAAAATTACATCATGCTTTGAAGGCTTAGTAAACTACCTACAAAAGAACCACTAAATATATACTATTTTCTTTCGACAATATTTGCAATTGTCTTGAAATGAACTAATATCTAAGTTATTTCTTATTCATAACACATAGAATATAGCTAAAATTTATTCAATATAATAGACCTTCTTTACTAATGTAATCAAATTCTATTCATTATTTTGTCCTTTTAGTTTTACATTTACAAGGGGCTTTATGAAGAATATAAAACTAGATCTTATAGTTATTGAAGTATTCATTGTGGCATCCAATTGTCATTTCATATAAATTTTTGAAGAATGTTTCTTCATATTAAACTTCATATGCTTAAGAGACCTATGGCTCTTTGAAGTATTTAAAACCAACTTCACTACATTCATATTTTCTAAAAGAATTGATTGATCCTCAAATTCTACTAACAATATAGCAATTAGATATGGGATTTTTTGAAATTCGACCAAAGATAATTTGGATACTAAGATTTAATAAATGTATTACTCTATGAAGTCCTCAAGCTAGTTTTTTTCCTCTCTAAGACAAAGTTAGAGCTACTAATATACACCTATATGGGGGTTTCTAGGAAAAGGTCAATTTGTCTATTGTTATGTGTCTAGGATCACTTTTCCATTAGAAGGAAATTTGCAATGATATTATAGGAGATTAAGCATCAAATTGCTCAATATTCCTTTATTTCATTCATCTTTTGTTCATCACTAATACTATTGACACATAATGTTGTCCTAGTCCTACCTAATACCAATGTCAAGGTAAGTCAAATTTTTGGTCAAATATTTAGGTTTAGTTAATTTATCTTGCACATGATTCTATGGCATAATCAAAACTAAAAAAACTAAAACTAAAAAAAAAAATAAAAAAAAAATAAAAAAAATAAAAATATATATATATATATATATATATAATATAATACAATATATATATTATATTATATATATAATATAATACAATATATATATTATATTATATATATAATATAATACAATATATATAATATATAATATATGTATTATTTATATACATATTTATTGGATTCCTTAATTTTTTATTTATATATTTTTTGTCAAATTATCCAACATTATAATTAACTAGCCTAGTTGATAATTGTACATGGATGCTAATACAAAATCAAGCTATAGGAGTATAAGACAAATTTACTCGGTATATTTGGCAACAATTTAGTTTGTTTTATTGCATTGGCCATTGTACTAATACATAAAATCTAATTGACTATGAATTCCCTATTATTTTTGACAATAAACAATTAGTCTGGCAATTTTAATTTTGATAATGATAGAAAAAAACTATTAGATTACAATTCAATATGTGAATCCTACTTCAAGGCCTCAAGGATTTAGACAATAAATTGGTCACTTCTTGACATGTAAACAACAAAATCTTTTAGAGTATTTAATTAGATTTTTTTATTGTTTATGAAATCATGTAATGGAAGTAAACAAACTCATTTTCAATGGTTCATGCCAATAATTGGTGTTATAGAACCCTTCTTCTATGGCCCTATCTGTCTGAATTGTACCTTTATAAGTAGACAAAAGATCAATTTTTCATACACAATTCACAATGCCAATTTGAAATACATTAACTTTCATTGATTTTTGTACACAATATTAGATCAATTCATGAATTTAGTAAATTGGTGAAATATTTAAATTAATTCAACATTAAGAATCACAAACATATAATATTGGAGAAATTTTCATTCAAGAATCACACAACTTATGCAATTTAACACCAACTTCATTACTGTTCATATAAAATTCAACTTAAAACATTCTATTAATCAATCCCAACAATGGACTTCTAACTTCTTACATGGTTCATGAATTTGACATACAATAAACTTGACAATTACATGTACAAGTTCTTGAATCTATGCACAATGTAACCTTGTTAATTTGACTTTAGCAAAAAAATGCAATCAATTCATATATTTTCTTATAATTTGACTATGAATGAAGTGTGATAAATACTTGTTCAATCATTCAAAAAGAAAGCTTGAATGACATTTTAGTGTACAAGTCTACAATTTCATTTGCACAATTAGACTTTCAAACATTAAATTCATAATGATAACATTTAGTTTCATGTCACATAGATATAGACAACACAAAAACCTATAGTCTTGACTACAAGTCTAGTTGCTCAATATTTGTAGACAATTAATCTTGCAATTCATAATTGTTTTTGAAGTATACAAGACAATTCAACCCAAATACAAACACAATCAAAATTAGTCAATACAATGACCTAAGACGCAATCACTACAATTTTAAGTTTAACTCAATATCAATCAGTTCACAATGGCAATGTAATTCATATTATTTACAAAAAAATTCACTACAACCTTTATTGTTGCTCTTGAGACAATTCCGCAAATTTGCACTATCTTCAATAGTCTTAAATGGAGAATACTTTTTAAACAATTACAAATTCATCTTTTTGATCAATTTGTTCATCAATCTCTCAAATAGACAATATAAACAAGTTCATTCCTTAATGTCTCTAGCATCTAGTGGTTTGATTTAATAAAATTGGCATATATGAATATGGGATGACTAACTTGTCAGATGGGACCTGGTAGTATCAACGCCATATCACAACCACGTGTTACTTGCATTATATATTCACTACAATTCTTTGTTTAATTCTTTTTTCAATTTTTGTTGTTTAATTCTTTTGGCATGGCATCTACACAATCTTTTGCTAGGAAAAGAGGAAGAGAGGAAGAAAGAGATTACCAAAAGCAAACTTTTGAAAACAATAAACTACTTTCATGGAATTTAATGAAGGAAGAGAACATTATTGAATTGAATTTCAATGGAGATGGTGTTAAAGGATGTACATATACTGTGCATGCTTATTAATGTAAAAATAAAAAAATGCATGTTATTCCTTGTCAATTTACACTAAATAATATTTAGCACAATATTTTTGTGAATGCATTTTATAGCCAAGGATTACAATACTCTAATTGAGCATAGGCACTATACACATTGTTGCCATAGAGTTTGTGCAGATTTCTTACCTAGGTTTATTGAGGAAGGGGAAAATGTAAAAAGTGTCCCAGTGTAAGCAATATAGTATATTTTTTGAAAATGTGTAGAAATATTGGGATTGTGGAATTGTAGAGATTTTGAAATTGACAATATTTTGCAATTTCATAAAGTATTAGAGGAATGTAGGAAATTCACAAAAAGCAAAAAAAATTAGTTGTCCAATATGTTATTTCAAAATCTAGTATTTTATACAAAAATACATTTACCTAAACTAAAACTAAACTTACCTAGAAGTATAGAACTTCACATAAGTTATTCTAGTATCCCAAATAGTAGTATTTAAAGAGTAATGAACCATATTGAAAACATAAGAAATTCAACAATGACAAAATGAAGTGGCAAAACAATCATATATAAAGTGGAAAAACTAGTGAAGCCTACTTCAATAGCATTAGTTACTTTTTATCGATAAAAAATTCTTCTATTAACCATACAATTGGAATTATCCTACATTGTAGCTCTCTATATTCCATTTGCATATGACATAAGCTCATATCAATTGACATCAAGATTAATTAATTTGTATTATCAAACAACACCACTATATAGCCAAATTAAATATAAAAATATCTTTGCGTGGAAATTACAAGAATAGAAGCCACGGTTATTCAACTAATGCGGAAGGGGGTATAGAAGGAGAAATTTTTCCATATCACAAGTCAAAAATATCCTTGTAGTAAAAAAGGCATTCAAAGATTTGGATGATCAATGTACATCAAACATTTGGAAAAGTCTTATGCCAAATTTTGGAACAAAAATCAATAATTATTTTAATGAACAAGGTGTTGCTACTTGCTAATTATTTGTGTATTGGTCATGAAGAAAATCCAACAAATGTTATTGAGATGCATATAAGCAAAAATTCTTATATAAACCTTCACATTGACATCAATGATAAGGAGTCATCAATTATCACATAGTTCACTAAAGAAAATCTAAACGGAGTAGAATTTGGTTTGTTTCAAATCACATACAAATTTAGAACAAATAGTGGTCCTAGTTTGTTTATTAGGGGTCAAGAATATGTACATGGTACTTTAGAAATTGACATAAAGGATGATGATTAGAAAATTACACTTTAGCATTTGCATTGATAAACAAAAAAAGGGTTAACAACTAAATCAACCAATCAATTGAATGCAAACACCAAACATTCTAAGGTCATTGCAAGAAACACTTCACATTTTTGTTTCAAAAACACAATTTTTTGGCTTAGGATTAGCAATCCTGCACGATCCTGCTAGTACTACGCATCTGCATTGTGTTTGTCAATGTCAGTTGTTGATTTTGGGCACCTATAAATCTGGGCCGTCGATTTAGTACTGTATAGTACTATGCAGTACTATAGAGTGTTATAAAGTACTACTTAGGCCACTGGGAACAAAAAATAGTAGAAAAGGGGTCTATAGACCTTTTCATTTTTGGTAATTCAAAAAAAATCCAAAAAATTATTTTAAGAAAATTCATTTTTTTAAACAAATTTGCGCTCACATTGCAATAAAAAATTCCTTTAGGAAATTTTTTCCCTCTTCATAGTCTTTGTACAAAGGAAGGTCACTTTGATCCCATGTGCACAACAGATATGTTACTATTTTCATAAAAATTCATTACCAATCCTTGAAATGTTAGTAGACCTCCAACTTGTCTAATTTGTGGCTTCAAATTCGGATTTGAGTAAAAAATAAGACTAAAAACCTCCAAAATGGCAAAGGAAGACACCCAATTGGAGGCAATTTAAAAATAGTAAACTAATTTTTTTTAAATTTAAAATATTATTCAGCATATAGAACTTTTTTGTGCACCTTCATTCCAAATTTCAAACCAAAAGAAAAGATGCAAAAGTTATAAGCAAAAAACTACTTGTTGGAGGTTTAGGGGATAAAAAAAAAGGACAAGTGTTTCTTGCAATCACCCCCTAGAAGAATTCCTTCCTCCAAACATTGATATACTATTAATCCAAGAGATTTAGATGAATGAAAACAAAATTATTCAAACTTCTTTCTTCTACAAATGATATAAAGAAATAAAATATTCCAATTTCTAAAAAAGAAGATGCATAAGCCACACTTCATAGAAGATACCTTTTGAGTGATTTCAGCAACTTCTATTTCTTAGTTCTAGATTTGAATTCTAGTTGTGAGGGTAAATTTTGTTGAATTTGAATCCATTGAATAAAATTAAGTTAAATAAGTCCAATTTATATTGTAATTTGAAAAATTGAATATTTCCTTAAATTGGATATTTTATTGCAATTTCAACTTTTGGATCTATAATCATGCTCTACTAGTTTTCTAATTAAAGATTGTTATGGTAATTGAGTTTGCACCATTCTTTTCAAAATTGTTATATAAGAAAACATAATAACATTTATAAAAAATGTTAGATTGTGGGGATGAAAAATAATAACTTTTGAACTAATAAATTTCATCCAATTTTGCAATTTGGCTAAAAAAAATTATGAAAGCAATAATGTAGAAAAGTAAAATCTAAGTGCAATAATCCCCCCAAAAGGCACAATGGTGAATTCTTTGTCAGTTGTTTCAACCAAAGACCTACATAAAGCATCAAGTATCAAGAGGACATTGTGGCTCTTAAGACTAAAGGACTGAGGCCATTCATTTACTACGGATTGTCAACCATGGGTAATTCAATACATATAAGGAGTTTTTAACACCAAGAAATCACACCTTCTACTTGTAAGATAAATGAAAGTAATCTGCTTACTTGATTAGTATTCCTAGTACTAATTTACATTTGGTAGCACTTCACTAGTAGCTATTAAGCCTTCAAAACTACTATGCCTGCCACTATAGCTATAGTCAAGGGGATCCTCAGTTGAGAGCCTTATACATCCCGTACATTGTTAAACTACCTTCAAGACTAAATTCTACTATACAAAAATACTAAATAATCAACAATGTGCAGGTCAAGTTGAAAGGAAGCAACACCCATAACCATCAAATATAAGGGTTTTGAACACAATTTCTCTCTATAAGCATCCAACAAATAATTGGACCCTATTAGCAAAAGAAAAATAACTTCAGTGCACTTTCATATGTATTATTTGGACATTATGAGTGTAAATTGTGAATTTTTAAAGAGTTGACTATGATTGCATCTAAAACCAACACTAGGGTCTTATATTCAAATGTAGTACATCTTTGCAATCACATCTATTCACTTCCCAAGATTTTTCAAGATTTCAAAGGAGATGATTATGGAATTTATGCGTACAGTGATGGTTATGGATGCCACTACCTTACACAATGCCCACTTTGTTTGGGTATAAACTTTGACAAAACACTTGTCTACATACATGTAGTGCAGCAAAATCATGTCTTCTGTTCGCAAACAATGCATCATCGCCACAGGCAAGGCCTCAAGTTCCTATAGTGGATTGTTCCCGGGTGGCTAAGGCATGCCACCTTGCACATGGATGGGGAATCCAACCAAGGGCCAATCAAAATCTCAACAATTTCTATGTAATAGGATAGTCTCTTGCGATACACTTTCTCTCCATGTGTCATTTGTTCATGCTTTATTTAATTAGTAATACCCACAAATTGTTCAATCAATTGTCTACGTTGAAGAAAAAGTGCTTGTGCCACCATTTGTGTCAATAGAACTGCACACTATAATCCGTACACATTTGATCTACTACATCCACCAACTGCATGTGCATTTGGTACTATCTTTGTCGAGGTGTGGAGGGAATGGCTTCTTGGATGCCGTTCATCTACCGCATGGACCATGCATGTTCCCTTGCCCATCGGATCTGCAGAGGTACAAAGGATGTATATGAGCTTGGAGTTATATCAACAAGTAATTGTCATCCATCATTAGGCATGCATCTTCCACATCAATGTTCCATGGGGGTGCTTAACTCACTTGTATCCTACAAGAGATGGTGGCAATCCAATTAGGTTCTCTCAAAATGTGCCTATGGCCCTAATTTTACAATGTAATAGATCCTCAAACAACTTCAATGCTGTGAAAAAATTGCGACAAACAACGGTGTGACCCACATCATCATGTTAGTTGAATAATTCAATAGAAACAATTCTAGTATAAAGTAGTCTTCTATTGCTTACTTCAACACATTTCTCTTCATTTTCAACACATAAGTATTGATATATTTGTTGGCAACAACATCTTTTTGTTGATATTGAATGGAAAAAAAATTAATTTATAAAAAAATTGAAAATCAACCAACTAGAAGTTGCCATGTGTCGAGTTCTGCCACATCAACATTTATAAAAGGCCATGCAAGAATTCCATGTAGACATGGCAACAAAGCAAACCACATGCTAGAATGCCACATGATCAAGTGAGCACACAAGAATTTGAATCCAAGACCTTGGGGTTAACCCCTAAAGGACCAAACTGCGTTTTTTGGCAACATAGCGATTTCGGGCAGCTCACTACAAATGGTGTTTTTATTTTTTTTTCTTTGAAATTTTGACACAACATGTATCCAAGGAGTAGCTTAAAGGCCCAACAATTTTCATAACTTTTGATTACAAGGTTGAGAAGTTATAGCATGATATATTGTACTTAGAGTGGATAGTCACTCACAAGGGATTTTTCAAATAAATATATTAATTATTTAATATTATACACGTGTCACTTTCTGGTAGGCTATCAAAGTTTTCAAAACCGGCTACCCCCGTTCTGCTATAGTGAACCTCCCTCTACCACTGCACTACTCTATCTACAATATGAAACTGACGGAGCTATCTTCTGTGGAGTATGCTACAGGTATAAAATGTGGGAGATCATGGCCGTACCCTACTTCAGTGTTGTTTCCAACGGCACTGTCCACCTGCCACACCTGCCGATGACTGCTTCTGTCGTCGTTGATGTCTATAACAATTACCTCGTCCATCACAGCAGCAATGTGAACATCGTCCCCAAGAGTCATATCTAAAAGAGGAGGAACATCATTACTACTAATTGAATGGAAGTGATACCACAGTCATGGAGGTCAGAGACATACCAGAAAGATTGTAGTCAATGTTAGTGCCTTCACGCGCCTCGTCCAGCACCAATGCCAATCTCTGTCAACCAAGATCAGCTAATCGCGCTCTTGGAGTGTTGTACTCAAAAAAAATCTGCGTCACCTCGTCCAGTGTCATTAACGACGGTTGAATCATGCACTTCCACAAAGCCGAGGATCTGACATATTCCATTCCGCCCTGTCGCGCCGGCAACACCCAAGCGGCGGAGGGAATGAGGTGGCCAGAGCACAACATGTGGAGAAGTACTGAGGGGAGCGTGCTCCCCAAGTGCTTATTTAACTTGTACCTAGAAAATGCGGCAGCCCTTTCAATTATATTTTTGTGAGTTAAAATAGTCCTATTTTTAGCAAATGGAGTTCCGTGTTTGACATATTTGTTTAGACCTTCTTCAATTTCTATCTCCGTAATATTACAGTGAACACATTGAAAGTGCTCTTCAGCTCGGTCTTTCATGCAATACCCTATCATTCCCACGTATGAATGCAATCCTATGTTCCTTAAGGATTTGCATAGGACATGGTGGCCTGGAGGAGCTACTCCAAGCTCGTCCCATCCTAATACATGCTTGATCCGCTTGCTCACTACAACAACAGAGGATGCTCTAATTCTACAGACCATTTGTAGGTGACGCCTAGACAAGGTCCCCCCCCCCTTTCTACCGAACAAAGCCTTGAAATGCACTCATCCTCTATGAATTTTTCCATCTTCTGAAGATTCTCGATGTCTATGTCTTGGGAGCCTACGGATACTGTGACACTGATATCGAGAACCTTGGAAGTGCTGTCACTCTTCTTATATGCAAGCACAATCTTCCACTTGTGGGATGTGGGACCTGCTGAGGACATGACTTCTACAGAATGCAGAGTGGCAGCGCTTCATCTGGCCTCAACCTTCAGCTGCTGTGACATCAGGGGCACCATCTCTGCACGCGTAATGTTTCCAACCTTTTCCTTAATTCCTTTCACCACGGAGTTCAGCTGCAATTATAGAAAATAGAGCGAATGGACTAAGTAACTTGGAATTTGGCCGCATGCTACACCACCACAAAACAACGGGCTTCCTCCAACGTCGTTGCAAGTCTTTGGCGATCGAGATTCGCTAACCGTGATCCCGAATTTGTATACTCGACAAAGATG
This sequence comes from Thuidium tamariscinum, assembly GCA_947034885.2. Classification (NCBI taxonomy): domain Eukaryota; kingdom Viridiplantae; phylum Streptophyta; class Bryopsida; order Hypnales; family Thuidiaceae; genus Thuidium; species Thuidium tamariscinum. The sequence goes on along the minus strand of OX344750.2, from coordinate 47,037,411 downwards.
TGCGTCACCTCCTGCAGCGTCCTCAATACTAGTTGATTCTACACCCAAAAAAAATTAATTTCAATATTTTAATCCCATCCTTCATGCAAAATTTTTTAATATGATTACAGTGCAGTTATTGCCTCTTTTGGAAGAATGCACCTAGAAGAGGTAATAACTACTTACGATACATTTACATGATGAAACGTTGATCTTGCTTTCAAGTTTAATAAAAAATTTAGATAAATAACAAGATAATATAATTAGATAAATTTAAAAAAACTAAACTAAAGCTTATTGTATATACTAGAGCAATTATGAGTTCATAGAATGAGATCTTTAATCTCAAAGAAATTTTTAGAAGACAATGTCTCATTCCAGTTGTTTCAATGAAGAATAGCTTACCTATACTTTAGGTTTATTCTTCTTAATCCCATTTTTTATTGGAATGTTATTACCATTTTTGGAAGTTGTAGATAGATTTCTAACATTATCTTATCAAGTTTGTTTCTGTTTTAATGTTTTAGGTTTTATTCTTTACATTGTTGGAATCATTTTTATAATTCATATATTGCATAAGCAACCTTCACATATTATTGCATCAATATCTTCAAACCCACGAAGTGCTCCACCAAATGCTACTACCAATTCAATATTTAACCATTTAATAAGGTCTGTGAAATATAAAATGCATCAATTCCAACTATATAATTTTGTAATCATATTGTGTAGAACATAATTCAAGCAACAATGATTTAGATGTTTGTAGAATGATATAATATCATTTAAGTTATATAACTTTGAACTTCATGTAAATGATAGGACTTCAATGAGTAAGAGAACTTGTACATAAAGGATTTGTTATAGTGAACTTCAAAAGTTGAAGGTGAAGATTACCAATATTTCTATGATGATAAATTCAACACTTTTCCAAATGATAATTAGATATATTTTTGTGTATATATTAGTGCATATTATATTAAACTTGCAACTTTCTTGCAACTGTTTGCAGCCATTCTACTGCACTGACGAGGAGGGGCGAGGAAGATGAAGGAACACGATAACTACCTGGGCCCTAGATTTGTGCCACGTGCACGACAAAAATCTTTTCAGACCTTGTGAGGAGGGGGGGGAGAAAAGCTGCGGTTTGTAAACACCATAGATAGTTTTGTTTGAACTTGGGGCAGCTCGGGCAGCTAAAAACAATTCTTCAAAAAACTTTTTTTTCAAAAGTGAAATTTCAAATTGATTCTTTAGATTTTTACAAACATGGGATGCTTTGAATCATTTCATTTGGATTAAGGAGTCAAAAGTTATAAGGAATTTTAGTTTGCAGTTAGGTATGGAGTTCAAAAGTTATGAAAATTGTTGGCCCTTGAAGCTACTCCTTGGACACATGTTGTGTCAAAATTTCAAAGAAAAAAAATAAAAACTCCATTTGTAGTGAGCTGCCCGAAATCGCTATGTTGCCAAAAAACGCAGTTTGGTCCTTTAGGGGTTAATACACTAAAGCCAAGACCACCACACCATTACAACATTTTACATGTACAATACATAAGAAATTTTTTATTTAATCATTTGAATTTATATTCCATACATTTCAGTAGACTTCAAAGCCCATTTAGGTATAGTAAAATCATTTTTTTCAAATACATTTGACTATGAAAAGTTGTACAATCAATCTAAATTTCATCTCCAAAATCCATTTGGAATTTGGAATCTTCAATCAAAAGTTATGAACAAAAATCAGAGAGGGTGTTTAAAAATATTCAAAAAATTGTTTCTTGCTAGCCCTCTTTGAATTTTGTCCATAACTTTTGATCAAAGGCTCAAAAACCCAAACAAGTCCATAGAGGTGAAATTAAGAATGATTTTACAACTTCTCTCAATTCAAAGGTTTTATCCAAAAATTTATTTACCAAGTATAAATAAACAGTGAAGTCTGCTTATTTTATAACGTACCAAATTAGCCTTCTCTAAATTTTATCCATAACTTTTGATCAAAGGCACCAAATCCCAAAAGGATTTTTGGAGGTGAAATTTATTATGATTATTCAACTTTTCTTTGTCAAAGGTTTTTGAAAAAAATTAATATTCTATGCCAAAATTGCCACTAAAGTCTACTGATTTTATAAAGCACCAAATTGTGAATGATTGAAGTTTACAAAAATAATCCTTTGCAATTAGAATTTAAACAAGGAGATTTAAACATTGCCCAAATGATAAAACTTATTTGAAACTCTTGTAAGTGAAAATCAATAGAAAAGTGTTTGACAATTGGTACATATTGTTAAAATCAACCAAAAAATGTCATGTTCTTCAATGAGCATTTACATACACAACAAAAAAAAATAATGTGGAAAAGTTCATTGCTATATACAAATCAACAAAAAATGTCATGTTCTTCAATGAGCATTTACATACACAACAAAAAAATAATATGTGAAAAAGATCATTGCTATATACAAATCAACAAAAAAATGTTCCATTTCTATTGACTTGGATACAATTTTCTACTAATGTACTCATTTTTTGGTTGATGAATGACATAGAAGCTTTCAATATAGGACAAAAGTGCAATTCTTCATCCTTGAAATTTTGTGCAAAAAAGAGAGACCATGTACAAAAGTTTGACCTACAATGAATATTTTTTGATTTTTTAAAGGTGATGTGATATAGTGCCAAAAAGGATACATTTCTATAGTCACTAGCTAGGTATCCAAGGGAAAAACCTCAAGTGCTTCGCTGTCCAATTTCTAGATGACGTACAAATTGAAAATCAGATTTCCTTCTCATTATAGCTTGGATGGAAGTCACCCTAGTTTTTAAAGATACTTGATGAAGCTGTTGTCTTATCCAAGGTTGATATTTTTTGTTACTAGAATACATATTTTTTCAAAACTATAAATGTGAAAATATGTTAAGTAGTTGACCAAGCCAAAATCACATTGACTCTAGTTCAAACCTAGAATTACAAAAGTGAGGTTATAGAATCAAAGAATACAAAAGAAATTCCAAAAATCACTATGTGAAGAGATCCTCATCTTAAAATTCAAATCCATTCTTATGAAATTTATTCTAAAAATACAATATTTTTCTTTTAATTAAATGTAGAAGGAATTTTAAATCTTCTCTTTTAAAATTTATAGAACAATATTGGTGATAGCATTGGTGAATCTAATTGTATGTATGGAATCTACAACCTAAATTCTATAACTTTTATTTGCATTTCAGTTCCAAAATATTCTTCCAAATAGTACTTGATTATGTTTTTTCCAAAATTGTCAATTCTAGAGATGAATCTAGATGTTTAGTGGTTAATTCCTCATAACCTAAGGTCCGAGCATATTGAAAAGCATCGTTGCTTTTCAAGTGTTACATGTTTAACCCCTAAAGCCCTAAACAACGTTTTTTGAGATTATAAAGTTTTTGGGCAGCTCACTACGGATGGAGTTTTTATTTTTTTTAATTGAAATTTTGATACAATATGTGTCCAAGGAGTAGCTTTAAGGCCCAATAATTTTCATAAATTTTGACTTCACGATTAAAAAGTTATGGTAGGATATGTTGTTTTCTTTATTCGGCGGGCAGCCCGGGCAGCTAAATTTTTTTTTTAAATTTAAAAAAAAAAAGAAAGTGAAATTTCAAATTGGTTCTTTTGGTTTATACAGACGTGTTAAGCTTTGAATCAATCTATTCCAGTCAATGAGTCAAAAGTTATGAAGATTTTGAGTTTGTGGTAGTTTGTGGCTAGTTACAGAATCTCTACAGTACAAAAAAAGTTTGAAATTCTTCATTTAATTCAATTTTTCATTTTTTTGGAAAAAAATAAAAACAAAAGGTGTAGATTGTTTATTACAACATTTTAACCATTGGGATTGAAAATTTTCAATTCCATAAATAAAATGTTCAAAATTTAGTATTTTGGCTCATTTTTTACTTCTTTCTACTTACTTATTTTTTCCTATGTGTTGTACAATTCCAAATGGTTTGAAATTTTTTGAGAATGTAGGGTACTTGCATTGAAGTATGAATTCAAAGAGTAACCACCATTTTGAATTTTTTTCCACACAAATGTGACCTTGTGAAGTGCAGCTACCTGGATTTTTGCAAGGATAAAAAACAATTTTTGTCAATTCAAATGCTTATATCTTGCAATCTACACGGTGGAAATTCTTGAAATTTTTTCTACATGTTTACAAACCACCTTACTACAAGATCCTATGGTTACATGAGTCAAAAATGTGTTTTAAAAAGAAATTTGCACTTGTATTAGAAATGGCAATTTTGGAGCATTTTTGGTGAAAACATAGTCAAAAACCTTTAGGGGTTTAATGTGACTAAGTTATGAAAATCTCAACTATACAATCTTTTAGTGTGCATGTTGTAGATGGTGTCAATTAAATTTGGAGTCATTTGACTATATAAATTACAAGATTCTAGTATTATAGTGTTGAAAACAGATACTGAAATTTTCATAGAATCACATTTGGAGATCAAATTTGATTTCTAAACCTACTCAAATGAAAAAATGATTCAAAACTGGTATACAAATTCATTGGAGAAAAAAATTCATTCAATTGATTCATCATGTCCCTAGAATTGTTTTGAAATGTCCAAAAACTATGGAAAAAAGTTGCAAAAAACACATCTATGGTTGAACCTTCCTCTACTAAAATGCTTTTCAGTCACTCATAACTTCTTGGATCAGTTTTGAAATTTTAACCACACAAACTAGAATAGTATACACAAATTTTCTAAAAAGAATGATTGGAAATGGACACTGTATGAAGAAGAAATAAGCTACCGAAATTCATTGTAATCTAGATATGTTTGCATTTTGAACTTCAAATTGCTCCCAAACATTCAAAACAACTTGGATTGACATGAGAATTTTAACACAATAATAAGACTTTAAGGAGAATATAATTCAGCAAATTTGATTGAAAATGAACTTTGGATGAAAAAGGTACAAGCCCTTGGAGTTGCAACCATGAGAATGCAGTTTGTTGAATTTAAATTGAACTTGTGAACTTTGATTGGCTTCCAAAACATATATACATTGTGGATTGATCTAAAGATTTTACCACACAAACTAGACTAGTATGTACAACTTTCTCAATAAGTTTTATTGAATTCATACATCAGATGCAAAAGTTACAGCACTTTGAATCCAACTGCCAAACTATGTGAGGACACTTTTTGTCCCCTTAAGCAATGAGGGGTTTAGCAAATGATTCACAATGTACCAAAGAGGATGATTTCCACGGTGGCCAGACCGTCCTTCTGGGGTTGAACCGCTTGAAAGAATGGATCCGTTGATCCTGAGCATCCTCAACTACAAACCGTCGGATCTCAGCCACTCAACGGTGCTCGATGAGCACTCGATTTCAAATTGCAACTAACGGCCATCAAAACCCAACCTCCAAGTGTACCGCTCCGATCAGACCCAAACCATCGAATCCAACGGCTCCTATGCTACATGTCACCTCAATGCAGCCTGCCAGACTTCGGTTCTTGGCCGGTGGACGCACTAGCAGGGATTGCATCCACCAGACGCAAATTTCAGTGCCATTTTCAGTGCCGATCACTCGCAATTCGCTCTCACGACATTTTGCCGCGCGTGCCAGAATTCGAATCCCAAAAAACGGTTGAGATTTGTGTCAGCTGTAGTAGTTCAGAGCACTCCAAGCAGCTAGCTCTGCGTGCAGCTCTGTGATTCTTGGCAGTGTTGGAGAATCGTGGTTGCGTGTGCAAATTCGGCATCATCTTCCTCTTACACAACGGCGCGGTCAATTGTAATTTCGAATGACCTGACGGACCCAATGTTTATGAGCTCGTTGGTATATTCATTAATTTGAGTGGTCGGAGTTTGCTAGTTCGATCGTGCGCTCGGTTTTCCTCTCAGAAATTGCAATCTGTGGTGGGAGAGGGATTCAGGAACTGTGAGGAAGAAGCATTTGCATTGAATATTCCGGCCTAGCCATTATTGAGAAGCGAAGTCTGACAGCACTGAAAACAATCGACCATTGAATTAGTGTAGTGCCTGCGAGTGCGTTGCTGGTAGATCGAAATTGTAAATTACAAATTCAATGGGTTGTAGTAATGTGGTAACCGGTGTGGTTAACTTCCTCACAATGTTGCTGTCTTTGCCGATAATCGGCTTCGGCGTGTGGTTATTGAAGAAGCACGACTCGGAGTGTGTCCGATTCCTGCAATTGCCGGTGCTCACCCTCGGTGTGTTCGTGCTGGTGGTTTCCATGGCGGGACTGCTGGGGTCGTGGTGCGGTATCCGGTCCCTCATGTGGACCTACTTATTGGTCATGTTCACCCTCATTTTCCTGCTCTTTGCATTCACGATCTTTGCGTTCGTCGTCACGAATTCCGGGGCGGGGAGAGTGGTTTCGGGGAAAGGCTTCAAGGAGTACAAGCTCGGAGACTACTCCCACTGGCTGCAGAAGCGGGTGGACAACCCTAAATACTGGTCCAAGATTAAGAGCTGCTTGGGGGATGGCCAGGTGTGCGACGATCTCTCCAAGTATCCCACCGTTCAATCGTTCAACAAGGCGCCTCTCACTCCTCTTGAGGTCAGTTATGACGCATTGGAAGCTTCTCATTGAATTTGAATTTCAAATTTGTGTCCTCTTTTTTGTTTGCCAGGAGGTCGTTGCCATAGAGCTGTGGGAATAGCTGATCTGGCTCATGTCTTCCTCCTCAAATTTGAGTATAGTAGAGGCTCCTCTGTCCATGCAGGTTAACCTTGATTTGCACGAAGTGTGATACTATTTCATCTATTGTCATCAGATTTTTGCAATTGATTTTGAGATCATCAAAAATTTAATGTGCAAAGTTCTAAGAGGAGGCGAGTCTCGAAATCGCTGTAGGGAAAAGCTCAAAGTTTACCTGCATGGTGAATGGAGCCGAGTCATCCTTGCTGTATGGAGTCCTTCACATGGAGACCTTCTCTTTTCCAAATTCTTTAGTCAAAAGTCTGGCCCCATGTGAATTCTATCTCTTTCACAATGTGACCAATCGAATGGGTCATCTTAAAGTCAAAAATCCTTGGTCGTTCACCTTAGGGATCAATGTACGTGCTCACACTGGGTTATCATATATTTTTTGATTACTGAACTGCCCATTTTGAACGCATGATTTGGGCAGTCTGGATGCTGCAAGCCACCGACTGACTGCGGGTTCACCTTCAAGAATGCGACAACCTGGATAGGCCGGCCAAGTGCAAGTACAAACAACACGGATTGCCAAGCATGGAACAACTCGCAAACTCAATTATGCTTCGACTGCAACTCCTGTCGAGCGGGTGTGTTGCAGAATGTGAAGTCCAACTGGCGGAGGGTTGCCGTCGTCAACATTATTGTGCTCGTGTTCATCATCGTCGTCTACTCGTGTGGGTGCTGCGCTTTGAAAAGTTCTCAAAGAGAGAAAGCTGAATTCAAGTATAGGTACGGGTATGCGTAGTTCGAACAATGTCTGCCGAATGATGAGCAGTTGCCGTGGTTCTTCATGCTTCCGCTGAAGACTAGGTCATTCTCTATCCTATCCAGATGGGCCTGAAAGGAAACAGGCTACCAAACATGAGTGAGTTCAATTTCGCACGCAATTTTGCACGCCATTTCCTCCGATTCTGGGATAGTTTGGAGCGTAGGACATACTGTATGAAGAGGGACGAGACTGTCATAGATAATATATGACTGTTTTCCATGTCTTCAACTGGAGGAATTTTTTAACAACGCTTGCCAGGGCCAAACAGACTTGGAAATGGCCAGCACGGCAGATTTAGAATTTAATTTTGATAATTAGATAAAAACCTTGTTCAAACAGATATTTTTGAAAGCTGCAGTCTTAACTTCGGCAGAGATTTCTTGGTGGGAACTGCTGAGTGGCATCACTGCCGTCTGCAAAACTGATCTGCTAGTTTGAAGGGTTCAAGATCAATTTGAGAATTCTCATACTACTTGGAACAAGTCGGTTACAAATTATTGCTGCGCTCGACGTTGTTAACGCGACATAGATAGTTGGCAGGTCTAACTTGGAACAAAGCGTGAACACCTAAAGATACTTTCACATTCTTCTGATTTGCCGACAGAATTTATAACACAATTGAGATTGTGACTACCGAAAGTATGTTTTAAAATTGGACATAATGCACGAACTTAACATTATAGACAATCGAAGGTGACCACCCCCTTGCTTGTTCCTGCGATGTACAACCACTGGATTTCTACTGTTTTAGGTCAGTAAACCCACCTCATATCTTTGCACATATCTATCTTTGAACATCATACCCTAAACGTGCACTAACTTTACCCATAGTACCGTGCTCATGTTTCGCAACCTCACTATGCAGTAAACTATTAACACCTTACAACTCATCCTGTGCATCTACAGGGGCTACTTTCTCGGCTTCTCTTTCTGCAGGCTCCTCCACTTTCCCATGCTCTTTCGAAGAATCACTGTGATCCAGAAAAACTGGACTATCCAACTCCTCTAATCCCTCTACTTCGCCAAAGAGGGTTTTAAACAACTCACGGTGACATGTATCACAGTTGAAAAACCAGGAATAATGGCCCTCCCCCTCCAGTTTGTGGAGCTCGACTTGAGGAAGTAATCGTTTGGCGTACTCACTCATGACCACAGGAGCAATCTTGTCTTCAGTTCCCTGCAGACAATTAAGTGATTTCCCCTCAATTTTGTGTACATGTGTACATACGACCTTCAGCCCAAGAGGTCTAATTAAAAAAATTAATAACTACTTACAACATCTAATTTCTACCATTTTTCCATCTACAATGTTCACTTTCCATTCTATTACCCTAAAAACTTAACACCAGCAGAAGAGTAAGAAGACTCACCACCTAACTAATATTTCTTGGAGCAAAAAGGTAAACAGTAAAGACGGTTTTAACGTACAAAGCAGTAACCATCAATAGCAACAGTCGTGGCTAAATTTAGCAGATCTTCAAGTAAATGAGTTTTATTGATAGGAACAAAATATGGATACCAGAGAGTTGTATTTGATTTTTAGTACATTTAGCAGTGTTTTTAGCAGCCTGATTATTTACGCTAATCACATTTGGGACCACTAGCAACCATTATGGAGGCTTCGACAGTGTTCACATATGTTTTATGAGGTTGAAATTAATAAGATGACTAGAACGACGTACGTGGAAAATATGGATCGGCCCAGAAAAGCCAGGCAAAACCGAGCGCCAGAAAAGGAAAACGCGTTTGAAGATACTCCTCCTGGCAGGCGTGGCACGGATATCTGATAATTTGAAGCCCCACTTGTGAGCCTGAAGGATCAGATCCTGTGCATGCGGCTTGGGGTCTCCGGAACGCACTGATTCTCGAATTGATCTCTCCCATGCTTCGCCGAAAGCAGCCGTCTCTAGCAGAGCTCGATCCTGCAATTAGAAAAGCCAAGTAGAAGGCTAGTTAAGAAGAGCCAGGGCAAACCACCAAAATATTTAGGAACAATCTTGTTATCAAGTAGCTATTTTAGCTAACATGAGTAAGTTACTAAATGCCTGCAGTGCCCAAGTTCTACCAGAAATATGGAGTTAATTCCTGCTGCTATAATCATTTCCATATGTTCACAATTCTAACTTGCAATGCATCGCCATTCATTTCCACATGTTAATTAAACTCTCCAATTTTGGACACGAAACTGTTAGAAAACCAAAGTATTGAAGTGCTAAATCTGCCCACATCAATCGAGTAGCAGCAGTAAGCCAACTTGAAAGCTTAACTCCCCATGAATTACATTGCAACTGTAAACATAAAATACCCCCATTGGCCAATTGAGTTCCTCATGCAAGGAACCATATAAAATTTGATTAACCTTCACGAACATCAGTGTCTAATGCGTACGGCAAGAAAAGTTTGTATAACCCACTTTTGAATTGACGCGCTTTTTTGTGTTCTTCATGTATTTATTGACCTTCTTGACACTGCTCTTGAGTTTCCCCGGCACAAAAGAAGGCAAGTAGCGAGCATATCGATACGTGGACTTCAAGGGACCCAAACTCGCCCAGATGGCTTTGCTTTCTTCCTTGGTGGTATTCTTCGCATAGGGGTTCATTACAGGTCCAAACAACGCCACTCCTGTGCATTGTTGCATACACCAAATCAGAAACGGATAAAAGTGAAACAAGTACGAAGTTCTCTACAAAAGTCGTTGATTTAGGTCATTCTAGACCAAATCTTTGTCCAGAGATAATGTAGACCAAATTCCAAGTATCTGAAAAACAAAGCTCATTAACCCTAATTTTTTGATAAAAAGATGTTCAGGAGCGATGAAATGACTCAGAACACAAGAAATCTTCGTACAAAAGCTCTAAACAGATTGAAAATCAAATTTTGAGTCACCAAATGAGAATTGAAGTGATTCTGACCAACAATAGAAAAATAAAATACAAAAAGAAATTGAAATAAGGGCCCAATCTGAAAAAGAAATGTAAGAACTACCAGCTAATCGAGTAGGAATGTAATGAAGGGCAGCCCAGGCATATACAGCCCCCTCCGAGTGAGCAAAGACCCAGAACTTGTCTCCCAAACCCAATGCGTCAGCCAGGTCAGCCAGGTCTTCTGATGACGTGTTTAAGTTTCTCTTCAACTGAGGATCGCTTTGCCCAATCCCAGGCCGATCATAAGCCACCAAACGGACACCATACTTTTTGAGCAAATTCTCATTAACGCCGGATAGTCCTGCAATTTGATAAAGGCTCGCCCAAATTAGAGACCGACCGAAAGCACTGAGAAGCAGGAAAACAACAATTCAAATGGAAACAAACACTTCACTATGGCTGACTCGCAAGAACCCACCTACCAAATTCTAATAAAGTCATCCTCGTAACTCATATGGTTACCAAACCTATGATCAAAACAAAAAGGTTTCCAACACCCGCACATTTCATTCAGGTCATCAATTCCTGGACAATTTTAAAACGACCCCTACTTTTTCACTAGGCTCCGCACCCCAATTCGGCACAATTGAAAGGTAACTCTCATATCTTGTTAAGGACAACGTACCTAGCAGCCGAGATGACAAGAGGCCATGGACAAACAAGACGTTATGCTTGGCCTCCTCTTTGCTGGCACCCTGTTCGACATACGCAATGTATCGCCCATTCGGTATCTGCACCTTCTCCGCAACAATCTTCGTCACATCCACTTTGTACTTAGAGCGTCCATCACTCACACTCCAACCTGAAAACCACTTGTTCACAAGCTCCACAATCAACTCAAACTGAGACTGAACAAGTTAGTCCTAAGTTTAGCCCTAAAGAGCTAAGATTTCATGGTTCCAAAAAGATTGATCTTATTGTGAAAAATCAGACAGAACCACCCTAAATTTCATATCAGCAGACAGTAACTATCAGTGAAGAACCTTAACATTGCGTAACATCTGTTGGGAAAAAAACAACGAAAGTCCCGAAAAGACTCGGTGCAAGATAATCATGAAGCCAAATTTGAGTCTGTTAGACAAGGGGTTAGATTGAAAACATATATCATCAAAACTCGCCTTACCCACAAAATTGCCCCAGTGTGCATCAAAACCACTGATCCTGATCCTCAGAATATGACAATAATTGCGAGGGTATGCAATGGCCACTGACCTCCAAGTAGGATGACCAAGAGTAAAACCGCCGCCCCCGCAGCGAAGTAGGGCGCGACCTTGGCGGGCTCATAGCCTTCCTCCTTGTTGTAAATCTTCCTCGCCGTGTCCCTTCCCAGCTGCACGGTGTCCGCGGCTCTCCCCACCACAGGCTGCAACGGCCCCGCGCTCGAGCTCACCTGCTGCGCGCCTTTGCTCAAAAACTCCGACGACCGCTGCACGTACGGGTGGTTCACAAACCTCGACTGCGCCGCGGCCGTGCCTTGCCCGATACTCTGCACCACGGGTTGCACCTTCGCTTGCACCACCTCTCGCCATGTCCCCGACGACTGTTGCCCCGTTGCAACGTCACCAGAATTTTTTGAAGAAGACGCTCCTTCGCTTGGGGTAGTCACATCCTCTGAGCCTTTCCCCTCTTGCTCTATGGACGACTGGGGTGACGGATCAAACGCTTCGCCCTCCATGACCAAAACCTCGGCAACCCCAAGCAAGCTCGGCAACCCCTAATCCGATCTATCAATCGTTTTCCGCTCACGACATACAGGCACTGACAGTCCCCAAAGCACACCAAGCTCACCAGACTCAAAAGTGTTGGACTGTGAGGACGTGGTTGCGAGCTCCGCAAAGGAGCAAGTTTGAGGTATCAGGACGGAATTGGTAGGCCGGCAGGGCGGAGTTCAGTAAGCTTAGTGATGGATCCCGAGCATGCTGGCTTGGACCTGGAACGCCCACTTGTTGGAAAGGGTTATTAAAATGGGGGACATCTGTTACCAAGAATCAGAGATTCATGCATACGCAGATTTTGATGGGGGATCTGGGGGTGGATTCTCACCTGGCTGGCTGACCCAGTTTGCTGGGAACGGACGGACGGACTCTGTGGCGAAGTAATGTTGAGAGCCGGTGCCGGTGGGAGTTCGAAGCTCCGGAGGCGCCACGTTGCGAATGGGCTCCAGGTGGAGAGGAGTGGCAGCGGGGCTTGTGGGGTTGACGGGTGGAATGATTCGCTCCAGAGAGGTAGTCAAAGAGGGAATATGAAAAGGCAATGTTGTTTATTACTTGGTCAGTGCTGGAGACTTTCAAGGTCGATGATGTGACGGTGCGCGAATCTTTGCATTCTTTTGATTGAAACGAGGAGTGCATGTTCGATGACGGAGATGTGGGCGTTCGCACAAGGCTCCCGACCCAGCCTGAGGTTCGGGTTCCGGTGTCTGCTGCAGTGCGCACTCATACACCCGGTCAAAATACTAGAACCGGGCTTCGGATACGTAATTGTTTGCTTGCACACGACTACACGAGGCAAAACAATACTTTTACAGAGAAAAAGCCAAAGAGCTTCAGAAGTGAAAAACAGGAACGACTTGTATTGTGGTCTTTGAAAATGGATGAAGGATTGCCAATTAAAAATTTTAGGAACAAGGTCGAGAACTCAAGATCTAATGATAAATTAAACAAATTCAACCTCCTAAAAGTAGTTCCCTCTTTTATTTCCAGCCAACCAGAGAAATGAACAGGTCCGCGGGCGTGGCCACAGGAGAAGCAAAGTGGGACGTGAGACCAGGTCTTGGGATGGAAATACGTTAACTTCAACTTACAGTAGGTTCCATGGTTGATGAAGACAAGTGATGAAGACAACTGAAGATCCCGCCCCGGGCGGGGGCAGGCGGGCAGTCTGAATCTGCACCGTCTACAGTAACTTCGTTCAGCTGGAATGCCGCCATACAGACACGGTTTCACGCATGCGACTAAAAGAAAGGGTTCAGCGGAATTTAGGAGTTCAATAAATTGACAATACGGTAGAGGCACGTGTAACTTATAAGTAGGGGACGTGCACGTAACTTATCCCGGAAATAAAACTAATGTGCCACTGACATAAAACAGAATTGTTAAATTGTTAGCCCTAATCAGTCAATTTACAGAATCATTACAAGACGTCATGGAGATGACAGAGACAGCGTCGGTGGTGGGTTTGGATGCCTTGGTTTCTCGACTCTCCATCCCATCCACGTTTCAGCCTGGAGCGCGTTTGGTGGTGAGCTCACCGTGTAGTTTGGAATTCAGACGAGTATACTTGCCGAATTGCAGCTTCATGCTAAAATTGATAAATAAATAATTGGACTGCATCTTATAAAACATTCTTGAGAGGTGATTTTTGAGAGGTGAAACACAGGAAAGAGGAAACTTACGTACATGGGCATGGATACGCCGAGGCAAAGTCATGCCTCCGTGTCGAGGCCAGCTCGTCGCGCTACAATGGATCACGGCCAAGAAGCACCGTGTGAGAGGGACAGCATCTAGCAACGACGAGCGCGAGAAGAGATGCAGGCATTGGAAGGAGTACAGGAGAAGCTTACACGGGAGATACTTGCAAAAAGCTGCGGGATGCGGAGAAAGAGTTTGAGGCAAGAAAGAGTCTTATGCTCTGGTGAATCAAGGTGCGCCGATGCCCCCCGCATTCTACGGCGAGGCCTGTCGTATGGGGGAGCGCTCTCTATCGAGGGTTGTGGGCGAAATCCACGAACCCTAAATTTGACTATGGCACAGCACAAGGTTCGAACACCATGCGTCACATGCAATCCAAATGATGTATCTCAAAATGGGATACTCAGAGAATTAAAAACATTGATACTTCTCGTGCTTTGTTCCAGCCAGCGGAGATTCTCGACTACATTTGTGTGCCTGAGTATGTGAGAAGGCTTAACTACAAATAGACGGGCTAAATACCAAAGCAAAAGCATGTGAATCACTGCGAAAGAAACATAAGGAGCTTACGCAGAAGCCTTACGTGCAGTGTTATTGCAAGGCCAATTTTAGCCCCGCAAATGACATTGGGAGCAGCAGCAGTAATTGTCGGAGTCTTGGTAATCAGGACGGCATCTTGAAGGGTGGATTCTCAGGTTTAACTGGACGAATAAAGCAAAATGGTTAGTGACCGCAACGCACATGCGTGGAGGGACAAACACATTTCTATCATACAACCTGATATGGAAGCAGCAAATGAAAGAAGTTTTGCACCCTCCCGCTAACCGATAAAACTAAAACAGGCAAACCTTTCAGTAACAGCCAGATCGGAATCCCATTACTTAGAATTCTCCACATTTACGCAACTCCTATCAACACTACACGTTAAAATTCACATACATAGTCACTTTTACCGTGTGAACAAAGATTGCTCAGGTGACCTCACCCCCTGAAATGTACACCTCTGATGCATTCTCTCCATAGAACTACACCGGGTGTCACTTGAGCAGCTGATTAATTGAAACTACGCTAGGATTATTCTCAGAGAAATCAAGGTACAATTATATGATGTAACTCAAAATCTCTCTGAAAGAATCAATTCCGAAATTTCATGATACATCATATGATTGATACCAGGTCTTGTACTAGTTACTACCAGCTCAGAAGAGCAGAATTGTTGTTGCATTGCATGAATCCTAAGAAAGCAGACTGTTACATGAACTGCCTCCCATGATGGTGAGTGCAGGCTATCCTAATCTTGGATTCCAAATTACTCGTATAATTATCCAGAGTAGACACCACTGCCTCAAGCTCCGTCACTTCGTGATCAATCTCATCAATCTGTTGAAGGTATTCGCTAAACCCCTCGTTTTTCTGCTTCAACCTTTCCACAAACACTCGAAGCCCTTCAGCGAAATCGGCTTGGTTGTCATACTCACTGGCCACTCTCAAGTTCATCCTCTCCAAGAGCTCGTATTCACTATTCGCACCCTGCCAACCAACAGCCAACCGCAAGCCAATTTTCAAACCCTAGAGGACCAAGAAGCCCAAATTGGGCCCCAAACTTTCTACCACAACTGAGTAGGACGTTCTTCTGTCCAATTCTATTGATCTAGTACAAGAAGGCTCCAAATGCGTGTAGGTCCACGATTAAACTCACATCCTGACCGATTTGGCAAGTTGAAGTGGAAACAATTCTTAAGTCAGAGACCATTTTTTGTAGAGACTGGGTTCCAACTCGAGACGGAGGATCAACAACGCCATGTCCTTCACTAATTCTGGTGATATAAAATAACGTCCATTTCAATTACATTTTCCAAAATTACGATCAATCGACCTCAATCCTTGATCTATATCCCTGTGAAACCCTAATTCGCGACAAAACTCTCAAAACGAAATCCCTTAATTATGCTCATCCTCTGTTTGCCTATGTGCGAAAGCCAAGCGAAGGTGATTAGAGGTCAGATCGTAAACTCACCTGCAGCTCTCCTCGCACAAGAGTGGTGACATTAAGGAAGAGCGTCTGCAATGCCTTGACAAGAGGATCGAAAGAAGCATTCGTCTGCTCGGGTGGAGATGCGGAAGAGAGAGTCGGCGAGGGCTCCGGGATGATTGACAGGCTCTCTTTGACCTGGGCAGATGAAGAAGCACCCTCTGCAGCTGCAACAGAAGCGTCGTCACTGTCCGCCATGAAAGCTCCAAGAATGCGAAACAATAATGAAGAAGACTTTGCGGCACTGCACTAACTTAGAGATTTCTGCGGCAGTGAAGTCTGTGAAAATCTACAGTGTCTACCGATTGGTAATAACTTCGGTTATCTTTCGATTGTTCGGGCGGACTTCCATGCACCGACCTAGAATCGGTCAAACTCTGTTGCGTAAAAACAGAAAAAAAGAAATCGGAATTGTACACGGATGTGTTGCAATGCATAACATTCAGTAGGCACAGAGCCACAGACTCACAGCAGAGACTCACATTCTAGAGATGTCGTAGAACATTCCACACCCAAGAGTATTCCATCAGTAGTCACGTGGACTCAATGTAATGACTAGGCCGCACGGGGTTTTTTGGGTTTTTGGACAAATGGTTGTGTGGCCTTCCTTTCAAGAAGGCTTTAAGTTATCTAGCTCAATTTCGGAGGCTTTAGTTGAAGAAGGTCAATTTTGAGTATACAATTTTGAATATATAATTTTTGTATGTCATTTTTATATGTATTGGCTTTGAATGACAGATGAAATGAGGTTTTTAAAGCATTTTGGCAACAGTTTAAAGGGCTTTGATTACAATTTGGCATTTTTTAACACATTTGCTTTCATTTTTTTCTATAGGCATGAAGTTGCCCATTTTTTTTGAGGAAATTGGGCATTTAATTGCCTTAAAAAACACATCTAGACTAGGGTGCATGAAGGCTAGTGAATGTTAAATATGCTTGGTTTCAAGAGGAAAATTAAGAATTCTTGGCTAATAAAATATTTTAGGGAAAGGCTAATCAAAAGCAGGGGACCAAGTTTCCAGTTTTTAAAAAATTGTCATTTAGCATTTGACTTGAATTTTTTGGTTGCTTATGGTTTTAAAACAAGACAAGGTTATTCTTTTTCCCACTTGCATAGGAATGAAAGCATTAGTAAATTTGACAAATGTAATTCCATTTCCAAAAACTAGGAAATTTATTTTCAACTTTGACACAACATTGGAATTTGCTTTTAGTATTTGACACGTACTTTTAGTTGAAGAATAGATTTGCAGCATTTGTAGGTTCTAAAATATTATGTTATAGAGGTAGTTTTTCCTTGTTGTCAAATTGAAGCAACTAAAAAGTTCAAATTAAATGTTTTAAATAGATTCCTAGACATCAAAATCTTATCACTTCTTCTTTTGAAGAACTTTTACAAATACATTGTAGGTACAATATGTAATATGAAAATCATTGTGTAATAAGTATCAAGATAATATTGAAACCAATATATTAAGTGTAATCATATCACAATAAAGTATCATTTATATTTACATAGTTTTAGCACTAAGAAGAACATTTTTTAGGTCTTAAATTCTTCAAATAATAAATAATTATGTAAGAAAATGGATAGCTCTAATGGTGTGACCTACTTTTTTTTTGGAGGGGGGCACTAAGTATTACCTTAAGGCATCATGTGCGTGCAAGGCCCTATTGGGTTGGGTCTATGTAGGTACATTTGTTGAATTTAAATTGGGCTATCTATAGGTAAATCCCTGAATTCATCTCATTTCTATCACCCTATCTTTCATTTAAAAATTTTGGCAATGTAAATTTAGAATCCCTTATGTTCATTATAAGTAAAAAGGATCTACACTTTTAACCCCAACATTTGTAGGACCAAAATGAAAATGTTAAGGGTTTAGGAGTTTTCTATAGACATGATATTGTAAAGAAGTCTAGAGAAGCAATTTGGACACAATCATTGCAATCTTATACATTGAAACTCAGAATACATCATAAACCGTGGAGAAAAGTAACATGAAACAAAAACCAACAAGATTTATAAACCATAGACAAATGTAATGCATTGAAATTATGAATGTTTCTAAGAGTATAGACAAAAGTAATCCAAAGCTAAAACCATGAAGATATACAAAGCATAGCCAAAAAAATACTCGTATGAATGTAGTTAGAGGATGGTTTGTGCACAAATGCAATGCATGTGTTTAGAAATACAACTCATAACATCAAAATGTAGTCCAAAAACTGCAAGCTACAGAAAGGAAATGTCTACTATTTTCTTCCCTAAAAGCATTACAGAAATATTTGCCTAATAGTACAACAATACTCTAGCAAAAAAAGTATGCAAACTAAAATGGCAGCTTGTGAAACTCCTCCCTTTCACTTTTAGAATATAGTGAAAGAACTTGCATAGTCTACAACAACACTACAATGAATGCAAATAAATAAACATCATTGAAATGAAAAAGAAAGGAGTGGAGGATTCATTCATTGGAGAGTAAATGACCTAAGCACATTATAGAGGTAATCCAACATTTGGGGGACACAACCTAAGCAT
Organism: Thuidium tamariscinum; assembly: GCA_947034885.2. Lineage (NCBI taxonomy): Eukaryota > Viridiplantae > Streptophyta > Bryopsida > Hypnales > Thuidiaceae > Thuidium > Thuidium tamariscinum. The sequence continues at coordinate 47,019,024 of OX344750.2, read as the reverse complement.
CTGCAAAATGATCCCTTGCTACTATCTACTCTGAAGAATCCCTTGTAGCTCATGCAGCTCTATAGCACTTAGCCTTAAATCCTAAACCCTTCAACTCTAAACACTCCAAAGAATGTAGTAGCATTCAATCCTAAACCCTAAAACTTGCCCCACCCTAAGCATTACAAATCGTAAAGACCACAAGAATAGCCCAAATTAGTTGCCTCAATTCACAATTTCACATGCACCATCCAATATTCTTAGAGCTTCTTGTAGGAATCATGCACACATTTTTAAAACAAAATAAATCAGGAATTTATTGCCCTGAGCAAGCTCCAAACCCTAAATGTGAAAACTAATCACCATAGTCCAATAGGAAGTGACAAAGTCCAACGGAAAGTGAGCATCATCCACTTCCAACTCATCCATGACTTGTCATCCATTGTCCTTCATTAACAATGTAACTTGTCTCTATAGCTCAACCCTTTGGATTCCTAAACCCAAATTTAGTATACTTCATAAAAGTTCAGATTTCTAAAGGGACTTTTTGGCATGGCTACTTTAGAAGAAAAAAAATAGGTAAAGTGGTATAATATCCCCTATCCTTCATTATTTATAATGAAAGATAACCCTTTCTAGTGATGCTACTTTAATTCTAAAAATTGTCTAAAATTTAGGCCAAGTTAATTAAAACCATCCTTCATTCGATTTAACATTACAATTAAAGAAATTAGGAGTGCCTCCTCCCCCTCCTTGAGACTTTTGTAAATTGAGAAATCAATGTAGTGACCAAGAATCTTCAATTTTTATATATTATTGAATGAAACTAATGTTCAAAAAAGTAAAAGAAAAGAGGTCCTCTTCTATCATGAGAAGACAAGATTTATTACAAATTCAAGGTAAACTTTGTTTCATTGCTTTGATTTTTGGACAAATAGATGCATCCTTGACTCTATATCAAAACTCATCTATTGACCACTTTAGAGCCTCATCATCCTTATCTAAATCAACATGCAAATGATAGCACAAAACAAAATATTCTTTGCACAAATAATTGAACAAATAGATGCATTTTTCATTTCTATAGTGACTTAGAAAGTCATCCATCGATGACTTTGAAGCCTCATCATCCTTATACAATCAACACAAAAAGATGGCACAAACCAAACAAATGTTTTTGCATGAATGGAAATCAAATTGATAAATGGAAAACTACTTGAATTCATTTACTTTCAAATCAATTTTAGGTGGAGATTGTAAAAATTCTATTGGAAAAGTCTATCATTCATTCAATTGTCAATGACTAAGTGACATCATTAATAAAATTTCATCAATGGCCAGAGAATTTAACCTTTAAACAACAGATTTTATGGCCAAACTTCATTACATTTCAACATTAAAAATATCAAATTGAATTTTACACGATCTTTTTAAGGGATTTCTTTACAAATTATATTAAATTTAGAAATCTTATAAAAGTATGATTTAAAAAATATATATATAGAGAGAGAAATACTAGCACCAAAGAACATGGTGTAATTAATCCCTAAAGGCCCAAGGGGTTAGGACAAAACACAAATGTGTTATAAAATGTAAGTTATGTAACTTTTTTGAAGTTAGTATCAAAGAAGATAATGTGAAGTACAAAATGTAGAAAGTATCCATACAGTCAAAATTATAAAATTATTTTTAGATTCTCTTCAAATGAATTTTGAATATATAATTCAAAAACTCACCAAAAATACAATTTTTTGATTTAGTATATGAATTTTTTTTGATTGGTCAAAATTGTGGTTTCTATTGATTTGTGAAAAAATGAAAAAGATCTAGTAATGAGACCATCAACACTTTTTCAAAATAGTAAGTTTTTCAACACTAAGCAATTCTAAACCTTTTGTGCTATATCTCTTATAATTTTTGTTTGAACATACTGATCTTAGTTTTGATTATAAATGTTGAAAGAAAACCCAATTTTTTCAAACCTAAAAAGTAAAATTTGAAAAAAGTTTTTTTTTGCCCGAAAATTCTGCCCGAAGTCAAGCACTAACCAAAAAATGGCCATTTGAGCACTTAGGGGTTAATGTACTCTTTTAAATCACTTCAAAAAAAATTTGAGGAAAAAAGTTCAAAAGTGGTATATTTTGAGTCTTCAAGAAGCTATCTTCAAAGTGTCACCAAATTATTAAAAAATTTATCGATCTTGAAAAATTTCAAATGGAATAAAAAATAGATTACTAGAGCTAAATTTTCTTTGATAAGGATTAAAACATTTAAATCAATCTTGAACCATACAAGAAATCACATTTTGACTTTCAAAATGAATGTGGGGCTTGCAATGTCTTTTAAGGACTAAATTATGAAAATTCCCACGTACACCTATTTTTGCAAGGTTAATCCTTGATCCTTTAAAAGGATGTAGCCTTTATGATGAAGGTAGTCACGAAAATACTCCAATTATTCGACGAATAAATACATTGTTAATTTCTATAGTGAAGAATGAAGTCATCCATCAACTACTATTTGTCATGAGTGTCCTTTAAGAGTTTACCTTTAGAAGGATGCAATCCCTTCAACTAAAGTTGTTTTCAAAAATTCTCGAATTATTGAATCAATAGCTTTTGTTTCTATAGTGAACAATGAAGTCATCCATCAATCATAATAGTCTGCCTCACCATCCTTCAAGCATTAAAGGATGTATGAGTCATCATCAAAATCACCGTTTCAATGCAATGTGTGAATCATTTGCTTAAAAAAACATAGAAACACTCATTAAAGGTCAATCTACTGTACAAGACCTGGTTTTCTTACACAAAATTCTAAAGATAAAGATTTGTGTTACAATTTTTTCTTACATAGAAGAGTTTTGTATTGTCCATTGGATAGTAAGGTAGCCAACCCATTTCCGATCACCTACCTATTTCCAATCTATAGGCTGCTTCTTTTCCGTGAAATTGTGGTGCATCTCCCAAAGCAATTGTGGCACATTAGGATTGGTTGTAAGGCTCTCATTAATGCAATCAGCCCTTGGTGGATTTTGCAATCAGCCTATGGTCAGAAATTGTAAAGTCTATATTACCATTATAGGTCAAGAAGAATCTTCTACTAAAAAATTCATAGTAATCATATTTTGTGTAATAAAATTCTAAAAAAATATGCTATACTTCCAAACTCTATTTCTATACATGGGAAAAATTTTGCAATAAAAAAAACTGCACTCCAACTATGTGTAATTGCTTAAGTGATCGGAAATAGGTCGGCTACCTTAAATGTCCACTTCGTCGTTCAAAAATTACAAACTTCAAAAAAGAATTCCCAAAAGACAATTGTAGTAATAGAAATTGGAAACTAGAAAATCACTAAAAAATTCATTGTCGCGTTGTTTTTTCACATATCCGTCGCCTAAGAGATTCGAACTCTTGCGGGGAAACCCCATGTACTTAGCAGGCACACGCCTTAACCACTCGGCCAAAGCGACAATCTCCGCGAGCCCTAGCCCCACGGCAGGTCGGACTCTAGATGCCCGATTTCTTGCACTCTTAGCAATTTGTACGCATCGTCCACCTTCAACGCCACATCAATTCCTGTTTTCGAATCAATTGTTGGATTCCGCAACCGATGCGATGACTACGAAGCAGCAGCAGGAATATCTCGCAAGTGGGAGATGCACAAAATTTTATGCGTTGAGGTTTCAAACGGCACATGAGGGGGACTGCCAATGCCAATGCCAGTGATGCCATACGCTTGACCTGAAACTTTCCGTGACGAAGTTGCCGCATTTTCGGAGACGCAAGAGGAGAATGCGCAATTCATCAAAGAGTAATTGCTGGGGGTTGAGAAATTCTGTGCACAGCGATCAGCAGGAGATGCTTTAAAGAGTCGATAGTAGGGGATTTGCTTCGAAGAGAAGATTGAGCGTCACCGCTGAGCTGCTACAACATTGAACCCTAAACCAGCTCGTGAAATTTAGGAGACGGCGAGACATTGGCTCCGATAGCTCCCGGCTAGCAAGGCGGCTACTTCGTTGCGACTTTCCCGTTGGGAGTGGACTTGACGAACATTGAGTCGCAATGAGGTTCGTAATGCAGAACACTTGAGATTGTAATAGTGAGAGGTTTTCAGGTAGTAGCGTCGTTGATCAGGCAAGAAACACTGCTTATCGTTTGGTGCCACTGCTGTTCTGAGGATTAAGTGGCCCACCTTTAATTTCATGAAGAGTCCTGGTAAGTGATGTAAAATCTCAAAGGTGAAACGGAAGATTGAGAGGGTTAGGGAAGAAGTCCAACAAGAGAAAAGGAGCCTCGTGTTCTAATGTTGATTTGAGAAACCCACTTTGTCAGGATTTTATCACCAATTGAAGAGAAGTACAGATCGCCAATTCCTACCAGTAGGGGAAAGATCTTTGAAAATCCATTCGAAATAAGAAGATTGTTTGAAACCCACCAATGTGGTTCCACTAGCTGCATTTGTAACTTTGGAATGCACTAGCTGCACATGATATACCGTAACAAAAGGCAAGAGTCGTAGTTTTGAAGGTGCATAGAACATGAAACACATCCAGGGTGAACGAGGAAAAGATTTGTAGCAATGAAGCAAACACAAAAAATTGACAATGATTTTCCGAGTTCCTGCAAGTGATCGTCCCTCATCAGTAAAACTTCTGCATGCCAATTGAAAATGAAGTACCAAATTTCTGCTGACTTCCAACTGTTGACATAGTATGCTTTTTCTGGATTGATCCCTTCAAAATAGGGAATTTCACGATAAGTTCTTTACACTACAATAAATTCAATAATTCTAAGCGGCAAGTAGTCGATTCACGTACTCAGGATCCCTCTGAGACCTTTCCTCGAACTTCTTGTACCACTGTTCAAAAATTCCACGAGGGACAGCGAGGTGGTTATCCTGGACATGGCAGAAGGATTGCATGAAGTTGAATAAGTTGCGCCCCACATTCAAGGCCACTTGCTCCAGCTGCCTGTGTCGCCCTACATTGAGAGCCGGAAGAGTGGCGGAGTCTTCAATGGTGACCCCAATTTTAGCGGTAACAGGTCGAGAGGTGGAACCTATAAGATTCATCTGGCTAGAAGACGTTGGCCACAACAGCGCCAGCACGGACGAAGGACAAGCCCTGGTTACACCACCTCGAAATTGGAAAGTAGAACCTGGAGATTGAACGTAAACTGCTACCGCTTTGTCAGGTGGAATGGACGCCTCGTCGAAGAGATAAATGCACATCTCAGTCACTTGATCGTACGCTTCACCTATTTTCAAAAGATAGAACACAATCAAATATTACCTCGTCTGAGCCACTTTCCACTTCAACACTAGAAACAATCACGACTATAGAGAATTCGGAGGAAGAAACCTAGCATTTTATACTGTTTCTTCCTCCAGATCCCGTGCCATAAAAAGTTCTGAGGATGCAAACTGGAATTCCGAGTTATCTTACATTTAGTAACCGTAATCAGTAATATCCTGATGCAATCCGAATCACATAGTTTTCGGCCACATCGTATAAACTTAAGGTCACCCGATTAAACCTCACTTGCCATCTCACGACTACAGAAATTCGGCAATTTCAATACGATTGTGGCAAACTCACCTACAAAGATGTCCATGTTGAGAAGCCATTTCTGGCTGTCCACCTGTGTGAAGTTGGAGGAGTCCAGTGGATAGCTTCGATTCGGAAAGAGAACCCCAAAAATATGTGTTGGGACGATTGCCTGGCCTACAAAAGTACCTGACACAATCTCCAATCGCCCAGCTCTTTCATCAGAAGTATGAGAGATCGCCCGTTTTTTCCTCCTCACAACAGATTCATCGACGTCCTCTCCGACCGCTGAAGGCTCCGATGGTGCAAATTCTCGACGAGCATGGGTCAAAGATGGCCCAACTTCTGCACAGTAAAACAGTTCATTTTACTTAAACCCTAGAGGAACAACCAATTCGATTGTGAAAAAGTATAAATTCAGGTGGGGCCAAAATTTATATCACTGGAATCAGTGTATGACATTGCATATGTTTGTCAGAAAATAAATCGGACAAATGAAGGCAACGACATGACCTACTCAAAACCGCTAAAAAGAATGAGGCACAGTTTGGGCTTCTTTGTCAAATTCTCTGCTACAAACTGAGACCTCTAGAATCAGCCCTGAGTTATAATTTTTCAAATGTCCATGTCAATCAATATTCTGAGTCTCACAAAAGAAATTCAAATTGTATAAGACAAGAAAACTGAGTTGCCCTCGAGTCCATAATCACTGAACTGACCTGAAGCTCTCTGTACAAAAATTTGAGCTGGTTGCCGAGTCGCCATGTACACCCTCACGCGTCGTAAAGTAGACTAAGAATTTTCAAGTAATGTGTACCTAATTCCTCACCTCAAATGTCAGAGGTGGCACTCAACCATTTCGGCAAATTGACTTAATCAGTAGTGAACAAGTCCCTTCGATCCCGAATGACCAAAAACCTCTCCCGCAACCCTCAGAAACGAGCTTCTCAACGTTTGATGCCGGATACCAACTTCTACAGCAACTATTTCGAGACGAAGACAGTGAAAGTGCAAAATCCGTTCAATAATTTGAGAGTACAAAAACATGAAATTTCTCTTTCCATTGGACAACCAATGTCTCAAATTTTCAAAAGAATCTCGTAGCGTCTAATCGCATTCGAAACGACAGAAGTGAATAAACTCCACATTGCGAATATTCTCCAGATAGGGGACTTGGTATTTCCTGAACCTCAACAGAATTTTCCTCAGAAACAAGATCACGATCGCGAGGACCGACTAAATCTTCCTCAAAAGACCAAAAACCTTGCCGTAAAAACAGAGCACAGCTCAGCCTACAAATTTAATCTGAAGAAAATTCAAAACCCCCAATCTCTGGAGAGTCACAAACAGCTACGACGGATTCATGAGAGCTGCAGTTGACAGAGAGAATTCCCGAAGGACACTACGCAGCCACAGAAAACTCGCCAAGGGCGACGAATGACTACCAGGCGAAGTGAAATTCACAAGGACCACGAGCTCCGACGCTCAACCGCAGAATGCAATCAATCCCGGAAGTGCCCGAAAAAAAATCTTCGCACGAAAGTCTCTCGGAGCAGCAGAAATGGAGAGGAACTAACTTAAGTTACAGGAATTGGGTGAGGTGAGAGAATGCCTGCGGTGTCTCTCTGCTGATACCCAGGCCGCCAGCGTTGATGGAGGAAGGACTTTCAAGAAAGTGGACTCGAAGGCGAAGAGCAGGAGCCAGAATCTCGGGATGCGTAGATTGGGGTGTGTTTCTGTAGATTCTCGTGACTCGTATGTCTGTGAGGAGAAGAAGCGCCTGGAATGATCCAGAAAGGTTCTCAGGGAACGTTCCCTCGTTCGCTTCGGGTTCCCGTGCGGTCGTTCCCAGGCAGCGCGGAAATATCTAGTCTCCAGAGCAGCGATCCCAGAACCTGTCTGGTGTATTTCGCCAGAAGGCTCACGTATACAGTACTTTGGAGTTTTTATTTCGACACGTATAGAAGGGGTAAAATTAAATGCCATTAAAAATGGCGTGTTTAGTATTAATTTTTTTGGGTGGTAAAGTGAAAGTTGCAACATGTGGGAAACTTATGTACATGTTAAAAAGCTAATTTTCCTTATAATTGTAGTTGCAAATGGTAAGAGTTGTGAATTTTTTTTGTAAACTTGCCATTTGTTGTCCAAAGCTATGAAAGTGAAGTTCCAAATTTGATCAAATGTATGCATATATGTATGTATGTATGTATGTATGTATGTATGTATAGTCATTTATCTTATTCTCTTGTGAGAATACAAGACATAGATCAAGTAAATGAAAAGAGTCAAATGGGAACAAAACAATTCATTGATAAGAGAATTGAACCGTCTTTGACTGCTCAATTTGTAGTGTCAATGTTTTACACAAAACAAAACACACAAGACACATTAGAGAGGTTAGTGTAAAAAGACAAATGAAAAGATAACCACCAAATCCTCGATGCTATCCCACCACAACTCTAGCTAGTCATTTACAACTCCATAGTCTCATACTCCTTTCCGCATCAAGTGGCCAAGTTGCAGCAGTGTCCAAGGTAGCATGCTAAAGCTTCAAGTGAAAGGTAACTACAATAACTTGAGTTGCAAAGATTGCCTAATCTCATGAAAACTAAAGAATCCAAGATTTATATTGAGGAATTAAGGATACATTACTACTATTCAAGTGTTGTAGCTCCTACTTTAGGCATCCCCTTGTTGGCCAACCTTAACGACACTTTTCTATGACTCAATTGCTTCCTAGTAAGGAAAATTTTCTGAAGAAAAATATTGTTGGCCAAATATGTGCAAAACAAGGGGCAAATGTTTCCCTAATATATTTCTTTGATAAGATTTGAGAAATTTGAGAGTGAAAAAACACTTCTCATCTTCAATTGAACTCCAAACCAAACAACATCCAATCTCTACAAGTCTAAAGTACTCTGAAATCACCTTATACAAATTCAAGGATAGGTGCAATTTCCACCATAGCTTTATGACTAGATTTATGTGAAAGGGTTGTCCACAAACCGCCTCTACATGTGATTTCATTGTAACTTTGAACAACCCCACCTAGTTGTCTAAATTGGACATTGAAATGGGAGAGGAGCTCTAAAATGGACCACCTCCTAAATTGTTCACTGTTTATATATTGCTAAAGGCTATGAAAAAGAAACATGTACAAAATGTTAGTGGCTAAAATTGGTCAGTTGAAAGATTGCAATACTTGACTTATATATCACTAGAATAAGCAAGCTAGAGGGGCGATCATCACCTTAGTTTGTATATAAGGTAATTCAACCTATAATATGCCAAATGGGAGCCAATCCAATATAGAAAGAATTATATTAATGGTGTACATTCTAATTCTAAAATATGCATCCCTAGAATAATTTTATTTGTGATGGACCCACTCTGGTTTTGCTTAACATAAGCTAAGTTAAGTTTCCTCATGATGTTCAATTTTCCCACATACTTTCAGGAGTCACAACCTTAGTTGTGTTATAATTTATATAGGCTAACCAAAAGGATGTGTATGTATTTTTAGGTGTTCATGCTTTGTTCCAAGTTAGACCTATCTATATCACATTAAAAGGATAATATGCATACAATTAACCCCTAAATGCCCAAGCCTCCTTTCTTTGATTTTGGAAGGCATAAGAAGATTTTTATTAGCTGGTTTACAAGACTGTAAGTTCCCAAACACTGAGAACGCATTGGAAATGATGGGAACGCATAGGTCACTTTTATTTTATTGGTAACTTTCTACTTAGGTCACTTTTATTTTATTGGTAACTTTCTACTTAGGTCGCTTTTATTTTATTTTTCATTTTCTATTTAGATCACTTTTTTTAATAGTCACTTTCTAATTAGGTCACTTTTGCAAAAAGTAGAAAATCATGGGAATTCAATTATAGGGTGCATTTCAATCATTGATTGAAGAATGTATAAATGATGTAGATCCATTTTAGCCTCGATTTATTAAAGGCACATCATTATATGTAAAATAGGATAGTACAAATTTCCTTTATTTAAAAAAAATACATATAAATTAGCATGAATAAAACTAGAGAAGAAAACAAATTTGAACTATACAACTGTGTACACAATTAGAGAAGAGGAATTTTTTTTCAATTAAAACATAATTCAATGGTAGAATTGAAAAAACATAGGGAGTATTGAAGTGAGTATTTTGAATTGGAGTATGCACTTTTGATAACAAGAGGTGTGAAATGTGTGCAAAATCTTCCATTTATTGATCCTATTTTTTCAATGTACATTTTCATACCAAAAAATTCATCCTAAAACCCTTCATTATTAAACATTTTTTTCCTAAAGTTTATAAATACCATAGTATGTCAAAAAATAAGCCAGATTTTTGTTTATAATTACCTATAGGGGGGTTGAAATTAAGCCCAAGTACATTTATCTCTACTACAAAGGGCCCTTAAAATAATAATTACCAAGAAAGTAGCCCTAAAAGAAAACCCAGTTGATGGACGTGGTTGCATAATATAAAGGGAGTGACCTCCCCCAAGGATCACTTTTGTCCCCTCCTACTTTCTAATTAGGCCATTTTCATCCCCTCCTACTTTCTAATTAGGTCATTTTCATCCCCTCTTTTTTACTTTTTACGTAGGTCACTTTCATTTTAATTTAACTTTGTGTATTTTTATGTACATTCAATGTAAATGTACTTTTGCTTTAGATAAGAAGTGCACTTTTACTTTTTTTTAAATAGTTTCTTATGATTGATATATAAAGAAATTGTAATTCATAGGGTTGTATTACTTTCATATATTCTAAATCCTAACACATATTCTTAGTCTTCATCAATATATTTTATCATTTTATCTACTATTCTTTACATTTCTTTTTTCCTTTTGTAAATGTTTATTCTTTATTAAGATTTTAAGAATCATATTCTAGATTTCTTAAGTTCCTTTTGATTCATCAATACTATTAGCAACATTTTTATATAAATTTTTTAAGCAAAATTCCAAAATTCCTTCTAAATTCAATTGCAAGAGGAATATCATCATTTTTTGAGTAATCTTCATGGAATGGATTTGTTGAGGTTCATATTATATGGTGATTTAAAAAAATTGTTCTTTACATCTATGATGTCATTTTTTCAAAATTAATGCTCGAGGATTAATTAGAACCTTAATTAATAATAAATCATTGTATTGTCAATCAATAATTTAATTAACATTAGCTTAATTAATATTACATGAATTAATATAACCTATCTATTATCTAAAACTGAATTAATATTAAGTGAATTAACATTAATAACAGAATTAAAAATAATTGAATTAACTTTCAACTGAATTAATATGAACTGATTTAATGTTAATTGAAATTACATTGATTGAATTATCAACCAGCTTATCAGCAATATAGCACATGAAGTCAACATACCAGTACTAGATTCAAGCTCCAAGTAACAAAGGGGATGCATTTACATCCTCGTAAGTCCAGGCTAGCTTTTTAGTGAAACAATGCCACTTTCCCCCTAAAATAAGAATAGGGTTTATTGCCCCACTAGTTCCCTATCCGACATCTAGTTTGGAGAATTGGGACCCCCTCTACTCCAATTTTTGCAGATACAGAGTACCGGTGGGAGGGGTTTCTTCCCTACCTGGATGAAAACCATCCAGATAGGAGTAGGGAAGCCATGGAATGGGGATGCTCTTTGGAGTTTATGGGTGGAGCATGGTATTGTGTTGATTGCGGTTACTGGTGACTTAGTGTTGTCTAGGCATTGGGTTAGCTTGTTTGTCTTATCTTTAGCGCAGTCTTTGCACTTGGCAGGAGCCCGTTATTGTCGTGTGGGCTTCTACGGTATGAAGATGCATATATCGGTAGCTGAGCCGTTATTAGATCTGTATAAATCTAGATTTTACGAGGTATTTGGGGAGAGGGTTCCGAGACAGCAGAACGTATTTGATTATGGACATGTGATTCCATCACGATCAATCCAGTTGTATAGTTTTAGTGACATGCAGCGTGTAGCACACATGTACAGAGAGGGTCTAGTGCATAAGATGTGTGAGGTAGAGGGTTATGGATCGATTGTGTTTAGACCGATAGTGGTTGAACGTATTACAAAGGTGAAGTTCTATCCAGAGTTGGTTCATGAGATCCTCTCTGTGATACAAAAATTCTCGTGATGATATGCCCACTACGGTTTTGACTATATGTACTAGAGGGAGGCAAATGGATGGATTGTTGAGATCTTGGGAGGCTCTATTGACTGATGAGGAGTACAATCTACATCTCGAGGGCTTTAGGATTGAGTTGACTATTCAGAGAGAGAGAGTTGTGGACGGGCGACAATATTGTAGTGAGTAGGGTTTTTTCCATCGCATTGGACTTGAGGTTGTTCTAGGAGGCCGTTTTGATATGCATGTTGTTCAGATAGATCACACTTGAGGATTCGACTTGATGGGTTCTTCCATGAGTGTCATGGACGTGATGAGAGTAGGCCTCCTTTGAGTCTTAGGAATGCTCTTACCTTTGCATGTGCCACTATGGGATGGTCTGGTACGCATATGAGACGAGCGTTAGTGGAGGCACGGGCATATGCTAAGGGAGTAGCTAGACAGAAAGAGGTTGTAGAGCGAGAACCATTTCTGTATGAAGGACAGGAGATGGATGATGATTTGACACAAAGACTGATACTGAATTTCATACACCATGCCTTGTGGTGTTATCATCCTAGGACAAGGGATAGGACGAGAGAGTCATTGATGTTGAGGAGGACCCATAGTCAAACCTTTTATTTGAAAACTTGGGATGATCGGGTTGGTGCAGCTCGGTTGTTCATTAGGGAAGTTGGAGCACAATGGTGTGATCATATTGTTGCAAATGAGGGAGCTAAATGAGTACCTTCATGACCAACTGTTGTACCTCGGGACGTTCTAGCACCACCTCCAGATGTTCCAGTTCCAAAACTTGATGAACCAGTACTAGTTCTAGATGTTCCAACACCACCACCAAATGTTCCAGTACCAGTTCAAGATGTTCCAACAGCACCAACAAATGTACTAGCACTAATACATTTGTTGGTGCTGTTGGAACATCTTGAATTGGTACTGGAACATTTGGTGGTGGTGTTGGAACATCTAGAACTAGTACTGGTTCATCAAGTTTTGGAACTGGAACATCTGGAGGTGGTGCTAGAACGTCCCGAGGTACAACAGTTGGTCATGAAGGTACTCATTTAGCTCCCTCATTTGCAACAATATGATCACACCATTGTGCTCCAACTTCCCTAATGAACAACCGAGCTGCACCAACCCGATCATCCCAAGTTTTCAAATAAAAGGTTTGACTATGGGTCCTCCTCAACATCAATGACTCTCTCGTCCTATCCCTTGTCCTAGGATGATAACACCACAAGGCATGGTGTATGAAATTCAGTATCAGTCTTTGTGTCAAATCATCATCCATCTCCTGTCCTTCATACAGAAATGGTTCTCGCTCTACAACCTCTTTCTGTCTAGCTACTCCCTTAGCATATGCCCGTGCCTCCACTAACGCTCGTCTCATATGCGTACCAGACCATCCCATAGTGGCACATGCAAAGGTAAGAGCATTCCTAAGACTCAAAGGAGGCCTACTCTCATCACGTCCATGACACTCATGGAAGAACCCATCAAGTCGAATCCTCAAGTGTGATCTATCTGAACAACATGCATATCAAAACGGCCTCCTAGAACAACCTCAAGTCCAATGCGATGGAAAAAACCCTACTCACTACAATATTGTCGCCCGTCCACAACTCTCTCTCTCTGAATAGTCAACTCAATCCTAAAGCCCTCGAGATGTAGATTGTACTCCTCATCAGTCAATAGAGCCTCCCAAGATCTCAACAATCCATCCATTTGCCTCCCTCTAGTACATATAGTCAAAACCGTAGTGGGCATATCATCACGAGAATTTTTGTATCACAGAGAGGATCTCATGAACCAACTCTGGATAGAACTTCACCTTTGTAATACGTTCAACCACTATCGGTCTAAACACAATCGATCCATAACCCTCTACCTCACACATCTTATGCACTAGACCCTCTCTGTACATGTGTGCTACACGCTGCATGTCACTAAAACTATACAACTGGATTGATCGTGATGGAATCACATGTCCATAATCAAATACGTTCTGCTGTCTCGGAACCCTCTCCCCAAATACCTCGTAAAATCTAGATTTATACAGATCTAATAACGGCTCAGCTACCGATATATGCATCTTCATACCGTAGAAGCCCACACGACAATAACGGGCTCCTGCCAAGTGCAAAGACTGCGCTAAAGATAAGACAAACAAGCTAACCCAATGCCTAGACAACACTAAGTCACCAGTAACCGCAATCAACACAATACCATGCTCCACCCATAAACTCCAAAGAGCTCATGCCCTAAAAATCACCCTATCTGCTAGGGTGGGCCCTGTGTAGACCCTAACCACTATAGGATCTATTATCACATACAACCAATCTCTAAACTCCTCCAAATCTCAAACCCTGACTATCCAATTTGCTGGTCAGATGAACGCTCCGAACAACTCATGCAAATCCATGAGCAACATTGTAAAATACGCAGCATCAATGTCCTACGTGTGGGGCTCATTAGCTCTAGCAGCTTGAGCTATACCTGCTAACGGACCACGAAGCACTCCAAATGTGTCTACTGGAATGCCCTCTCAAATTCTTATAGGAACTGACTCAAACATACGTCAGAAGGTCCGCTCACCTATGGGAGGTGGGTAGTTAGGAACAGCTGCAGCAGGAATCACCGCCATAACGTAAAAAACTACACTCAAAAATATTCAACCGAGCTCCCAAAAACTCAAAAACCATCCTACATTGTCACCAATGCTTTGTGCACAAGGGGAATGCAATTGTAAGTGTACAATGTAGAAGGTATCCCTATTTTGGATAATGGTTAAACCTAAAAATTTTAAGGCCAATCACAACCCTTACACACCTATCCAAAGTAGTGACATTAAGTTGCTTTATACTAGTTTCTTGACATTTGACACTACAAAATTATTTTCAAATATAGTACAAGGACGCACTACTTTTGAATTAGGACTTCTTGTAATTGGGACTCATGAACATCCATGTGTTCAAATGGAAATATGTGTAAAAATTCTTTTTGACTTTGATGACATGTAAAGTAACTTTCTTGGGATAAGGCAACCTCATTGTTAAGGCAACCAATTTCACTATTTTATGTACACACCACACACATGGCACAACATACTTGACGAGATATTCAAAACTCCATAGTATCTTCCAGCTCTCAAACATCCCAATACAATTATACTTCAAATGGGGAGTTTAGCAGTGAATCAACGTACTAATCAATGTCTGTAATTTGTGGAGGCGAATTTCACTCCGGGTGTCCTGATAACAACTGAGAAGTGGAGGTGTCTAAAAGTTTTAGCATGCCTACTGAACCTGAAGTAGACCATACTTCCCTTCCAACAAAGCTAATTATCATGTACTGGGTAACCAGCTTGAACAGTCTAACCTTCCTCTCTTTTCACGAACAAGAGAAACAATTGAACTCTAGCCCTGGCAACTTGCAGCCTCACTTCACATAAATGCCCAACAACTCAAAGGCTACGAGCTCAATGTACTCTTTCTAAGTGAAAGCTCCTTCAGTCAGTCCGTGAATTCCAAACCCCCTTCAATTCAAGTATCCACAGTTGAGGCTAATTGAGCAGCTATAAAGCTTGATTGAAGTTGCCAATGAAACAAGGGCTAGATTGAGCAATTCGTTAACTTGTCGATCAAGCGCCAAGACGGGCATCTCGCTGCACAACCTGAAAATTATTCCCCAGAATTAAATTCTCATGAGAGGAAACCAAGAGTAAATGCAACCCATTATCAAACTCATAAGAACATGAGGCTTTGACTAGAGAAATATTGACTGTGCAGCCAGTAGTCTGCTCATCCAACAACATAACAAAAACTGGAAATATTAAGGTAGGTATCAGTTGCACCGAGAGAAAGACATACCTCTTCAGCAAACTTAATCAAAATGGTTGTGCGGGGCCGTGCTTGGCCCTCGACAGCAACAAAATGAGCTGTAACTCTTGCAGGAAAACCAGCTCCATCCAACACTCCCTGCACAGGACATGCACAGGTTCTCAGAGAGATGCTCATCACGGCCGCATATTGAACTTGACACGCAAGCACAGAAGTTGTAAATATTTTCCTTCTATTTAAAGGAGATTCTGAGGTGAAAGTACAGGAAGCATACAAAGGCATATTCCAAAGGGTGACAGCACGAGTTGGAGATGTTAATTTATACCTTGACAATACCAGCCACGAAGGTGCCACAATTGAACCCCCCCATACCCTGTGGAACTGAAACAAACCTGATTCAACATGACAAGTAGCAGGGTTACTTAGTGTGGGACTATTCAAACTACAAACAAATTCTCCATAAATTCTGAAGGTTCTCTCGAAATGGCGTGCCCTGTCACCTTCACCATACAACTATTCGTTGAGCTAACGGCTAACTCAAGTCATGATAATCTGCTGCATTCACAAAAATTTGAAACGAAAAAAGTAATAAATACCCAAATCATGAAGCAAATTGATTCTCAATTCAATAATTGGACCCCCCATGCTAGGCTCTCACTGGAAGGACGTACCTGTTGACGAGAAGCTCCTTCTCGCTGATCATGTACTCATCTTCGTGCTCCGTGCCTTTTTCTAAGGAGTCGGCGACCTGAATGTCAGGATCAATCAACCTTAGTAAAGAGAAAAAAAGATTGACTAGCCCAATATCCAACTCCATCTTCATCTCTGGTGCCTTCCTTTAACAGAAAGAGCTGACCAGCCAGGGAATACAGGAGCAAAACCACAGGAGGTTGCCAAGTGGAGAATCTCCAAGGGTTTTCATAGCCACATAGCTACATGACAATGTTCCTGTACTATTATGGGGCACTGATTGAAATCAATACTGCGATAATCTAACGTTTGTGAGAATCACAGTACGCTAAGTCCACCAAAATTGAGAAACCTAAGCTGAAACGGCAACCAAATCAGAAGGATCATGTTGAACACCTTTCCAAAGAGAGACTTCCAAACCGTGCTGTGGACGAATGAAAGGATGCCAAGAACTCTTGTCTCTCTCCTGTTAGCCTGCAATCACAGATCATTTGTACAGTCAGACATCCAGATCAAAACTTGTTCGCCCTAAAACACACTGAATCTACTAGCTAGGCAACATGTAGACAATGAAATACAACTACGACTTGACCTTAACAATGAAAAATGGAATCTGGCGATCACCAATTCAACAACGTTCAGTATCTCATTACAGCATACGCACACCATTCTGCCAATTTAAGATTGCACTTCATCCGAATTATCACGACCTAGGCCCAACTAGCAGGTTGACTGAAAAGCTGTGCCCCAAGTGAAATCAGCTTAACTCCAAAATAATACCTTCTCTCTATGGCATAGCAATTCGAGCATCCGAATGCCAACTGCATATCCAGCCTCTTCCAACCTAGTTCTCACAAGGGCAAAGGAATATATTGTCAATGCTTATGGTTGAAAAAATCCTGCGCGCCCTGTCATCGTACTGGGATAAAACCGAATGACATTTTACAAACCATACGATACTGATCAAATATGTCAACCCTAGATATTTTGATCAAGCGCGGTGAATCCTCACCTGTGTTCCAAATCGGCAATATTCTCCACCTTTCCTTGGTTGTACTGCACCAGCTCCGAGAATAAAAATGCAAACGCACTGAGGCTCACCTGCACAAAAAACCATACCAAGTTGTCACCTAACGAAAACTCGTTTATGTAACAATAAGTGCACACCCAGAAAACGGTTTGAAATTCGTATTAGTGGCATCCCAGACTCCGCACCAGACACTAAAATTTAAGTAAGGGTAACCGGGTCTACAAAGGAGAGAATCGGAAATAGCGCAAACTCCACTGGAAACACTCCATTCTTCTCGATCCATTGAAACTACACGTGATTTCCACCATGTTAAGATTCTGCTTCGCATGTGCTGCTTTACCTCAGCTTTGCCCTTCCCAAGGGGCCTGTCCACCACGTTAAGGTTCTGCTTCGCCCTGCCAACCCCTATCATCGCTTCTCAGCTTCTTCCACCCCTGTCAACTTAGAAATTGAACCACAGATCGAATCTCAAATCGATTAACCCAAATCGAACCCCAAATCGATTAACCCAAGTCGAACTCCAAATCGAAACCCCGAATCGCTTAACCCAAATCGAATCCAGCACGCTCTTACTCAGCGGAAGTACGTCAATCGTTTGCGAGTGCGTTACGGTAATCGACTGCTTGTCCGAAGACCTTGGGCTCCGGTTTTGGTACTCTCAAATGAGACCTAGGTTTTGTAGAAATGAAGTGCGTGTTGATATTCTTAAGTCCTGATAGGTTCTCGCAGATCGTCTAATTTTGTAGATCTCGCAGGAGACCTGGATTAAAACCCTAAACCCTAAAACCGCACCAAAATGCCAACACTATTGCTAAGGTAGACCAACCTATTACCACCCTGATTTGCAATCTTGGGGATAATTCCAAGACGAGCACATATTTTTCAGAGGTGTGTGCATGTTTCACGAATCAAACCTAAGTGGAATTATAATTTTCTGATCAATATTGTAATTTCTGTGAATTTTTGAAGTGTGCAGCCCTAAATTACAAAAGTGCCCAAGACTAGGGCCATGAACATCTTAATAACAACCCATAACCAACTTCTTATGTCCGTATAAGCATTTAGGTATTTAACAATCAGCTATTGCCATGTTACCCTAAATGACATAAATGCATTGATTTTGTCAGATTTCTAAAGAGAATTGGGTCATTTTTGGACAAATTTGGATGGTGGCATGGATGAAAATAGGGCCAAATATAGGGTGCGCAAATGGGTTGTAGATGGAATTAGGCTAGTCTACTTTATTCCTACTATGTAAAGGTCAAATAACCTATAAAATCTTGATGAGATTCTTTAGAAACTCAAGGGAAATGTAACACACATGGTTTCATAATTTCTGACATTGTAATAGTATTTCACAAATTTTCAAAGTTTGTAACATAAGATTTTTTGTACTTAATACTAAATTCACATTTGATTTCCAATATACCTAAGGAAATTTTTCTATTAAAGTCACTTCCAAATTGCCATTTCTAAAATAAAGTACAATGTTTATATTGATTCATTTTTTGGAAATCTAACCTTGGGATATTGTTCACGACTATCTAATTTGTCTACCCCCTACTAATTTTCAAAGAGTTTGATGCTAAGATATTGGGATATCTTCAATGAAATTTTAGTTTTTAAATGCAACAATGAATATTAAAAAACATGCATGCCAATTTTCACAAGGATTGGAGCAATGAAAGATTGTTTCAAGAGCCATGCAATGAAAAGAGACATATTGGAGAAACAAAATTTCACTTGAACTAAGCCCATTCACTATATACTCCAACTAATTAGCCCTTTGCCTACACATGCACCAATATAATTTCTTCTTAACCCCTAAATGCCCCAAAGGATTAGAAGTGTCGTCACAAAGTTTCAAATCTAGTTCAAAGTGCTGTAACTTTTGCATTTAATGTCCAATTTCAATCAAACTTGTTGGAAAATTTGCAAAATTTCTTCTAATTTTGGTGGTAAATTTTTTGGATCAATATGAGATGTAAAATTTTTATGGAAGCCAATCAAAGTTCATAGGTTCAATTTGAGTTCACTAAACTACATTTGATGGTAGCAACTTTGGGGGCTTGTATCTCCTTCATTCAATTTTAGTTCTTCATAAAATTTATTGTTTTTTCTTTTCCTTGAAGTCTAGTAATTGTGGTAAAAATTTCATGTCAATCCAAGTAGTTTTGAATATTTGAGAGCAGTTCAAAGTTCAAAATCCTAACATTATTGGATTACAGTCAACCTTCATAGCTTGTTTTTTCTTCATACAATGTCCAGTTCAAATAATTTTTAGGAGAAAGTTGTGCATACAATTCTAGTTTACGTGGTAAAATTTCATGTCAATCTAAGAAATTATGAGTGACTGAGAAGCATTTTAGTAGAAGGAGGTTCAATCTAATTAAGATATGGTTTCTACAACTTTTTTGGGCTATTTTTTGACATTTCAAAGCCATTTTGTAGACAAAATGATCAATTGAATGATGTTTTTTTTCATTTGAGTAGGTTTAGAAATCGAAATTCACCTCCATATGTGTTTTTAGGAAAATTTCATCATCTTTTTTCAACACTACAACATTATGATCTTACAATCTATGTAACCAAATGACCTCAAATTTGATATATGTCATCTACAACACATACACATTAGAGGGGATTTGAGGGTTCCAAAGGGCCGTTTTGGGATTGTTCTTGAAATTGATCTGGGAATGGTTGGCCGCTGTCAGACCAACATTTCCCCCCCCCCCCCCTCTCTCTCCCTCTCCCTCTCTCTATTTTGGGTCCTAAAATATGAAAAAAATCCCCCCCCCCAAAAAAATTTAAAAGAAGAGAATTAATGATGTGGCACTCTCTTGACCATGTATGATTCCTACAAAACTGTGTTTCCACTACAAATTACGCGATTTTGAGCTATAGGAACTTACGGGCTCCTAGAGCCCTTAAATCTCCCCTAATGCTACAAGATTGTATGGTTGAGATTTCTATACCTTAGTCACATTTAAACTTATAAGACTTCAAAAGCAATGATGTTTTGAAATCCCAAAATGTTTGGGCCTTTATAGGTTAAATTGGCCTTTGGTTGGTTGGTATTTCTCCTAAGACAATCTACAATGAACATTTCTTAGAGTGTTTGAATTTGAAAAATACTTATTGATGATACATCATTCTATTGGATTAATTGGTGATAGTCTCACCAATAAGATATAAGGGATGTAGATTTTGAAATTTTGAAGCAAATAAAGTATGGCGTGTCAAGAATCTAAACATTGGATCTTCATTTTTGCAAGTTTTCTTCTTCTTTCCATTCCTATTAAGAAACTTGTTCAAAATTGTAGTCAACAATAAAGAACTAGGTGATATCTCTATGTGCATAGTTGCAAAATAGACAAAAGATGTTTTTTCAACATATTTAGATGAAATTCATTTGTAAATTCTAGCTCCCATTCATAGTAACAATTGTTTCAAAATATTCATAATCCATTCTTTGTCTTAGGTGTCCATTGTATTCTAACTAATATAAAAACATCCATAACCATCTTTGTATCCATTCATGTACTCTAGACT
The DNA here is from genome assembly GCA_947034885.2 of Thuidium tamariscinum. Classification (NCBI taxonomy): domain Eukaryota; kingdom Viridiplantae; phylum Streptophyta; class Bryopsida; order Hypnales; family Thuidiaceae; genus Thuidium; species Thuidium tamariscinum. The sequence goes on along the minus strand of OX344750.2, from coordinate 46,998,240 downwards.
TTTGCTCAATTTGTCCCTAAATTTCCATTATAGTGTGCTTCAAAAGAGTTATTAATCCTTTAGTGCCCAGTTGATCACTTTTGGGTTGATTTTTGCACTTTTGGTCTAATATTGTTCAAAATACATTTGATCACAAAAATCTCAAAGAGCATCGCAATTAGAGTGTCTTCATGAACTTCAAACAAAAACAATTTCAAGAGAATTGGAGCACTAATGCATTAGCTATGAGGTTGCAAACTCAAATGGCTAGAACCTTCAAATGGGAAGTATTCAACAAAAATATGAAAAAATATCAACCAATTTGTGAGATTTTTTTGTATCTTGATGTTTTGACAAGGCATAAGTGTTGCTTTGTACTCTCATGAATTCCCAAAGTAAACTTATGCATTGAAATTTATGTAGCACAAATTCTAAAGGGTCATTCAGGTAATTGATTTTTGAGGATTAAACAAAACAATTCAAATTCCAACAAGGCTTTAAGAGCAAACATGATTTAGAGGTACATTTTGCTTTCTTCAATGTACCAAATCTGCACATTTAAGAAGGATATTGCTTTTGATGACCACAAATGACCATTTTTTGTGAATTCCAAAAAATTATAACTAATTTCAAAAAGCTTCAAAAAATATGAAACGACTTGGGTTAGATGCATATTCTACTTGCCTCTCAAGAAAAAATTACTAAAAAATATTTGAAGATGTTCCACCTCCCCAAAATTCAATTCTAGCCCTTAAAAGGTTGATTTATGGACCTTTTACCTTATTTATAGCAATTTGTACTATTGGATGAGTTTGATTTTTTGGTAGGTTGAAGAATCTCCCTTATAGAAATACTTTATACGGTTTGATCTAAGATTACATCCTTAGACTGGCTACAAAATTCACTTTCTTGAAGAACTGCACTTGCCCTAAAAATCAACCACAGGCACTAAAGGGTTAAATTTCCCCCTTCTTTCTGATTATAATTCGTTTTTGTCAAATTTTGGTTTGAGTCCAACTATACCACAATTTTAGTAATAGATGGAACTTTGGTACCACTTTGAAAATTCATAGATATTACTAGTAGCATCCAAAATTTCTCATTCCAAAAAAAATTCATGATTTTCAATTGCTCATACTCGTAATATGTTTTTTCAACATAAAAGGTGCCTCCAACTAAGTATGCTGAGTTGCTTATATTGACGGTTTGGGGTGTTTCTACTGTATTACAGGTCCTTTCGTTTTGCGGACCTGGGATTGATTGGAGACAAGATCCTTTCTTGCCACGTGGGCCCTCTGAGGTCCTGATAGGTTTATCCGCCAAAGGCGGTTGGAGCCTGGGGTTTTCGGCTCGCCTTTCTGCTCTAATTCGTTTCGCGTTTTGTGCACCCTGTGTTGGGAGCCCTTTTGCAGATTTCGCCACGGAGCTTCCGCCATAGCTGACCTCGACGGAGCATGGCCTCGCTGCGGGCCAGCCTGGTGTTAGCAGGGCCGTCGTCAAGGGAGCAGCCCCAGGGACCAGTAGGATTGGTGCGGGAGTCCGTGACGGGCACGAGGAGTGCGCCAGTCTCTGTCGCGGTGAAGCCTGCGTCGGGATGGGCGGGGTATGGGAGTCTGTTGGCCATTCTGGAGCCCGTGTTGGAAGCGCGGAGGCGTGAGGCAGGTCAGGGCGGGTCAGCTGTGGTGGATGGGCGGGTCAGTGGCGAGGAGAGTGGGAGCGGGCGGGATAAGGCGGATGGAGGTAGCGTATCGAGAGGGCAACGGAATGGTCGTGGGAATTCGAATGGGAGGCGGCGCTTGGGGAAGCTGGACTCGAGGAAAGGCCAGTCGTGGGACAGTGGACTAACGCATGGAGGAGAGGAGCTTTTGCGGAAGATTTTGGCGTTGTCGGACGAGGACGGCGTGAGCGAGATTTTGACGGCAGCGGAGTCGTCTCTCTCGAGTAGGGAGCTCTTGTCGATTATTAAAGGATTGGGAAGGGAGGGGCATTGGAATGAGTCGCTCGTGGTTTTTAATTGGATGCGAGAACGGCCGAAATTTAGACCGGATGGGGTGACAATTGCCGTCATGTTGAGGATTCTTGGACGTGAGTCACAACTCGCAGCTGTTTCGATGCTCTTTGAGAGTTTAAGATTGGAAGGATATCCTTTAGATGTTTATGCGTATACTTCTTTGATTACAGCTCTCTCGCGGAATCGGAAATTTAAGGAAGCCCTAGGGTTTTTCAAGCAAATGAAAGACGAAGGACCGCTACCGAATATTGTGACGTATAACGTGATCATAGATTTGTACGGGAAGAAGGGGAGGTCTTGGGAGAATATTCTGGAATTGTTTGATGAGATGAAAGCTCGGGGAATTCGACCGGATGAATACACTTACAATACAGCCATTACTGCCTGTGCGAGGGACTCGTTTTGCGAAGAAGCGAAGGAGCTATTTTCTCAGATGAAGGCGACAAATTGTACACCTGATAGGGTAACGTATAATGCACTTCTGGACGTATATGGGAAGGCAGGGTGGCATAAGGAAGCTGCTGACGTTCTTAAGGAGATGGAAAGTGCCCGCTGCCCGCCTAACATTGTTACATACAACGAACTTTTGTCTGCATTCGGAAGAGCCGGACTGTACAATGCAGCTGCTGAGATGAAACAATCAATGGTATCCAAAGGTATCGTGCCGGATGTCTTCACTTATACTAGTCTGCTTTCAGCTTACAGCAGGGCAGGACGAGTTGAACAAGCTATGGAAATTTACCAGGAGATGCGAACGAATGGTTGCACTCCAAATTCATTCACGTTTAATGCATTAATTGATATGCACGGCAAGAAAAAGAATTTCAACGAGATGATGCTGATATTTGAGGATATGCAGGTGCGTGAGAGAGCTTTGCAATATGTTTCCGTATCACTTCCTCACTACTTCTACGTTTCTTTTTCGCTACCATTCTCCAAGTCCATCTTGGTTTCACCGTGAGTGACAGACCGTATCCATTGTAGTTGTCCATTTAGGAGGTGCGCCAAATATAAGGTGGTCCTATTAAGCATTGGAAGTTCAGGCGAACGCAGAATTTTTTTTGACACCATAGATGCTCTGAGCGATTACTTAAATCCGTAGGATCTTCATTTGAAGGTTGCTTACACTCTCTTGAATGACTGTAGGCTGTTCTGATTCTTTATCTGAATTTCTTTTACAGGCTTGTGGGTGTGAACCTGACATCGTTACTTGGAATACGTTATTGGGAGTATTTGGAAAGAACGGAATGTATGCAGAGGTCTTGAAGGTCAGTTTTTACTCTCCTTTGAGCATCTGTACCCATGCGCGGTAAATTTGAAGCGCTAAAAGTTTATTTCTGTATTTGAAGAGCCCTCAAATTTCTTGCCCCCCGCCCTTACTCACCGAATGTGCCCCATAAATAGTCAATTGAACAATCTTCAAGTGGAATATAGGATAAAGTTCACTACACTCAGATTTGAAAATTTGAAAGTTTATTGGTTGACACGCCAGGATATGAAGATATGTGAATATTTTGAGGGGCCTAGAGTACCTATCATCCAAGTTTGTCGTGTTTAAGACTTTTTGAGGGCCATGGTGCGGATGCTCCTAGTGTTTGGTGTGTCAGCCTTCATCTCTATCGGGGGTATAGTCGTAGGCGCTTAACTCCTATTGATCGACCACATTTAATTGAAGAATATATGCGCTGGTCGACAGGTTTTCCGGGGAATGAAGAAGGCAGGTTTTGAACCAGAAAAGGCGACCTTCAATACTCTCATTGAGGCGTATGGGAGATGTGGGTCTTCAGATCAGGCTATGAGCATATATGATGGCATGCTGCAAGCTGGCTGCACGCCAGACTTGGCCACCTTCAATACCTTATTAGCTGCTCTTGCTAGAGAAGGTCGTTGGGAGCATGCAGAATTGGTACTGGATGAGCTGAAGAGAAGTAGTTATAAACCGAACGACATTGCCTATGCCTCAATGCTTCATGCCTATGCAAACAGTGGAGAATTAGAAAAATTAAGCGAGTTGGTAGACTCTCTACGTACCGAATTTGTGCCATTTTCCAAGATTCTCCTGAAGACGCTTGTCCTTGTTTACAGGTATGCCAAATTATTCCAGACCACAACTCATTGCTGAGAGGAGCTTATTAATAAACACTACTTTTCAGAATTTTTTTTCAGAATGTCGTCCTAACTTACATTTCTGTTTCTGCAGTAAATGCAGCCTAGTTGAGGAAGCCGAACAAGCCTTTTTTGCTATGAAGCACCATGGGTACCTATCAGACACCAGCACATTTAACGCCATGATTTCGATGTACGGAAAGAAAGGAATGATAGAATTGGCCACTGATACTTACGCTTTGTTGCGGATGACTGGTCTGGCTCCAGATGTTGTCACTTATAACTGCCTGATGAGTATGTATGGACGAGAAGGGATGTATCGAAAATGTGAAGCAGTTTTGAGAGAGTGCTCAATTGCAGGAGAAACTCCCGACCTTGTTTCATACAACACTGTCATATTTGCGTACAGGTACATTCAGATTATTTGTGTTTTAATGTTTGCTTTGATGTGATAACTCAACTTTTGAATTGAAGCGCATGAAATAGAGGAAATGGCAGAGAATTGTAGAATTATGGATGCCCTGGGTCTTCTTCGAATAGCAAATGGCCCCAGGGTGTCAGGAGGTCAACTGAAGAATGTTATGCACTCTCGTACTTGTCTGCACCCGGATCGATCACCGAATTTTAGGAGCACATTTTTTTGGAATTTGCCTTGAACAAGACTTTGATTTCTTCTTTTGAACCTTTTTGAATGAAGATGACTGGTACTTTTTTCATCTCATGCAGTGGCTTGGGATTTGACATCAGGTGTGATCATTATATTGCATTAATAGACTGATACATTTCTATTTTTCTTTTCTGAGCTGAGATCCTTTGTATCTTTGCAGTAAACATGGCCATCTGGAGGAAGCAACTCGGATCTTTCACGAGATGATCAGCAAGGGTCTACCGCCGGATGCATTCACCTACAATACCTTTGTTGCTTGCTATTCAAATCGAGGAATGCTAACGGAGGCATTAAATGTGGTTAAGCACATGAAGAAGAGTGGCTGCAAGCCAGGCGAGGTGACATACCGTACTTTAGTGGATGCTTACTGTAAATTGGGTAGATTTGAAGAGGTCGAACGAATTCTTAAGTTCATCAAAAGTTCTGATCCAAATTTCGATAAGATGGCTTTTCGCAGAATAGCTGCTCGAGTCAAGGAGTATGAGAAGCGGTCCTAAATTCTGGTTTCTACATTGTTAGACCCACTATCGGTCAAGAAGTTCTTTTTATTCTCTTCTTGAACCCAATATTGAACCCATAATTTGGTCTCTTTGCAGTTAGCCACTGCATATAGTATACAGGGCGTTTTCAACAAAAGCAGAATACTCGATATTCTTTATTCTAGACTGAGTCTTCAGTTGTGAAATATTAGGAAATATTATAAGAGCATTAATTCGTGGATGGATTTATCTCACCGCTTGTTGGAAACTGCATATGCACGAGGGCTCTCCACCATCTAATTCCATGCCAGGTGAAAGCCAACCATGGGAGGAGTGCACTGACTGAAATGGCTGGAACCGTTCATTCCCAGCCCTTGTCAAGTGCTTTCATTTAGTTGTCTATCACCTGTGTTTTTTTCCCCCATTTTCCTTTGCATTTGAAACCTAGTTGGTAATAGTGATAGATTATTTGAGTAAATTTTTAACCCCAGAAGTTGGAGCTTGCAAATAGCAGTTAAGGTAGGTACATCCAAAAGCGCCACTTATTCATACTGAGCCTAGTTCCTGTTATTAATTAGTTCAAATTTTTATGTAGTCTTGTTGGCAAGTGAAAGCATGTTCCAACGCACCAAAGAACGCAGGATTTGGATACCGTATGCAAAAGTTATTAATAGTCAAAGTCTGTTTCTGAGAGCGCCATCTACAGTCTGTGAACATGACTGATTTTAGAAATGTATGTGCACTGTAATGGCACTTTTAGGAACAGGACGCTTTTGGGTGTACCTACGTTACATGATACGGGTATGGTTTGCTAAATCAAAACCTGTCTCTTGAGTGCAAAACCTATCTCTTGAGTGGATAGTGCATAGTGAGGCATGATGCCTCACTATCCACCTAAAACAATTTTAAATTAATTTTTTTTTAACTCAACCCAACCCCCCAACCCCATCCCCCTTCCAAACAAACTAATTTTTAAAAATTTTAAATTTTTTTAAATTTAATTTTAAATTTTAAATTTTTTTGCATCCCCCCACACCTCTTATAATTTTCAGAAGGTTATAGGATGGACAATCAATATGGGATTTCACCCGTATATGTATTCAGTACATGTATTCAATATACGTAATCAGTATACATATTCAATATACGCATTTAGAACACATATTTAGTATACACATTCAATATACATATTTAACCCCTAAAGGACCAAACTGCGTTTTTTGGCAACATAGCGATTTCGGGCAGCTTACTACGAATGGAGTTTTTATTCTTTTTCTTTGAAATTTTCACACAACATGCGCCCGAGGAGTAGCTTCAAGGTCCAACAAGTTTCATAACATTTGACTACATAGTCAAAAAGTTATTACATGATATGTGATTTCCTTTGATCTCTGGGCAGCCTGGGCAGATAAAAAAACTTCTTTAAAAATAATTTTTTGAAAAAATGAAAAATTGAAATATTTTATTTAGAATTTTGTGTATGCAGGAATCTTTGAATCATTCCATTTGGATTAGTGAGTCAAAAGTTATGAGGAGGTTTAGTTTGAGGTAGTTTGTGGCTAGTTACAAAATTCCTACACTACAAAAAAAGTTTGAAATCCTTTATTTAATTCAATTTTTAATATTTTTGGATAAAAATAATTGCAATAGGTGAAGATTGTTTATTACAACATTTTAACCATTGGGATCAAAAAAATTCACTTCCATAAATAAATTGTGTACAATTTAGTGTTTTGGCTCATTTTCTACTTCTTTGTACTTGTTATTTTTTTCCTCTATGTTTTACGACTCCAAATGATTTGAACTTTTTTCTGCATATAGCCAACTTTCCTTTAAGAATGAATCCAGAGAGTAACCACCAATTTGAACTTTTTTTCTTACAAATGTAACCTTGTGAAGTGCAGCTGCCCGGATTTCCGCAGTGGTAAGAAAATGATTTTTGTCACTTCAAACACTAATATCTTGCAATCTACATAGCGGAAATTGCTGAAATTTTTTCCACGTCTTTTTAAAATTATGCTCTAAAAGATCCTATGGTTACTTTTGTCCAAAAATGTTTTTTTCTTAAAATTTGATAGTTGTCTAAAAAATGACAGTTTTGAAGCGGTTTTGGTGAAAACATAGTCAAAAACCTTTAGGGGTTAATGTAGGTATTCACTATATGTATTCAATATATATATTCAGCACTATAAGTGTATTTTGTATTGTATCCGTATCCCTATCCTTATTTGGACAGTTGAGATTAAATCTCACGAGATTAATGGATTGTGATTTTTTTGAGAAATCAATGGTGATTTCGAAGGTCACCATTTTTTTTTCTAAATATCAATGGCTTGCAAATTTTTGGAGAGGGGGAGGGGGGCAAATGCAAACCAAGGTGGCTGCATCTTTTGAGGCTTCAGGAAGGTAACAAAGCAGTATGGCTAGACAAAGCTGCCTTTCTTCAACTTTAGTAAACTTATTTGTCCTATTAGTGTGTGTGACATCGAAGTCACAATCAATATAGGTTGAAATAGTAAAATGGTAAAAGATTGTAGTAATTTTCACAAGAGTAAATTTATAGTGCCACTAATTTTGCACCCTTACTAATATAATGAATCATGAAATTTCATTTGTGCCCTTGATTCTCATCTTTCAAATAATTTTGGCAAATTCTCATTTTTATACACAAATTTTAGCTATATTTGAATGATTTTGAAGATTTAAATATTTGAAGAAAAACAAAATATTCAACATTTCAAACTAACGTTGACCATTTCTTATATATGCAAACTCCTCCTTGCGATTTGATTGGATGATACTACTACTAAGTTGAGAGTTCAAATTAAAATCATAATAGTTAGTAGAGATCATAAAATACCAAGAATTCAAGTTTATAGATAGTTTAAGATACAATAGAACGTCTCTAAAGCAATAATAATGGAACTTTATAGATACATTAGATAAGTGAGGTATTTACATTAGGGAGGGACGTGATCATCTTATGTGGTTTACGTTATTAAATAAAGACCAACAATCAATGTTCTCTAATATCATTTTATTAAATTAAAGAGGATTGAGTAAAGGAAGGTCTATTGTAATTTTTTGAGTTTCTTTTGTTTTTGATAGTTATTTTAACTTTATAACTCCGGAATATTATATTGAATGATAGTCACACTTTCAAAGTCTATATTGTTGCTTCTATACAATGGTTCTTTTAAATTTTTATACATTTAAAAAATTTCTATAATTAATAGAAATAATAAATCTTATCAACAAATTACAGACATATTGAAGTATAAATATTTCTCTTTTATAGAAAAATATTTCAAAATTTTTAAATAAAATCTATAAAATTTCAAAATTTGATAAAAAAATTATTGTTGAAAATATCCTTTTTAGTCATACAAGTAAATAATCTTCAAGATTCTTTAGTGAGAAGAATGAAAATTCTTTTGGGAATTTTATGAATTCTAAATTTTATTAATTAAACTATAATTGAATGAAATATGATCCAAAATAATTATGTTTTTCAAAATTTACTACAAAATTTTTTTAAGAAAATTCTACAAATTTTTGAAGATCTTTTTAGTATAAAATAAAAGTTATAAATGAGAGGGGGGAGGGGGAGTTCACTCAATAAAATTTTGATATTCATGAAATTTTAAACACAAAATTATAGAATGAACCCTCATTCCTCTTACTAAAGAATTTTGAAAATTTTGTAGTTGGACAAAAAGACGTTTTTCACCAATAAATTTGAGTTAAATTTGAAAAATGTCTAGGTTTTTCAAATTTAAAAAAAAAATCATTTTAATCTATTACATAATGTGTAGAGTTTCTTGATTGGTTCCATTATTATGAATCTTTTCAATTGGATGGAAATACATATAGTGCATGATCCTTACACATTTTCATCAAAAATTTGGAAGCACACTTGAGATTTAGTTACTAACATTGTAGATTTTTGGTATATAGAACAATTTAATAGACAATTTTTTAATGTCAGTATGGAGAATTTTATTAAAATAGAAATATTCTTTATGCCATTTTTTAGACTACGTAGTCTAAATTGAAAATTGACATCTAGTACAAGTATAGATTTTTGAAATCTATGACTCATATAGATTTCAAACTGCACGGTCTAGTTGTCTAAAACATCTCAAATTGGTGTAGAGTTTTAGACATCTACAACTCATATAGATTTTTAAAACCTATGGCAATTTTAGACTTCAAACTGTGTGGTTTGAGCCATAAAAAGTGTTAAAGTTTTGAATTTTTGTCATTTTAATGAAATTCGCCATCAATCTGCATATTCATTAATTCAAAAACAATCCTAAATTCACAACTAACAAGATACTTACTCATTTTTAGGAGTTTTTCAAAATTTTCAAGTGGAGTAGAATCTGCAATAATTCTAAAATCTATGATCACATATGATCACATACTATAGATTGCTATTTTAGATCGGCCCATTGGAATATTGCCAATTTATCGATATACTCCATAATTGACTGCGTAGCTTACGCAGCCACCCCAGCCAGCCCACATCTTCTCGAAACCCAGGCACTGACTTAATTTTCACAGTTTCCTCCAGGGAATAGACTCAACAACTTCGGGACACGATTGCACGGGCGCGGACGCCCAGACCCACGGCGACGGGTGCGAACAAAAACCCCAAGCACTGGGTGCAGCTTCGATTTCACGTTCGTCTGCAACAATGGAGTAATACTATTCGCCTCAGCAATTGCAACAGCCGAAACGTCTGAGCTTTGAATCGCACTCGGCGTTGAATCCACTGCAGCAAACGCTGAGCAATCGGAGCTCTGAATCTTTGGAACCAGAGTCCCCACTGGCGTCCCCACAGCAGGTGAAGCAGTTGTTGCAAGTGCTTGCATAACAGCGGAGAGGTCCGAAGAAGGAACCCGACTCAGCGGGAATGGAACCGGGCGACGAGGGCGTAGACCTGTGCTGCTGCGGCGACCTGTGGCCACCTTCACTCCAAGCACGGCGTGTGGCTTCAGAGACCGACATCTCGGGAGGGTGGTGTCAATGCTACACGCTCTTAAGCGTTTGGGAACTTCGACTGGTGGCCACTGAAATCCGTCGCTAGAGAAAGACTCGAAGAAAGGCTCGGCAAGTGAACGAGACTTCTGAGGCTCAGGAGCTGCAGTCTTGGGCTGCCGGCTGGGCTTCATGTTTCCGCTTCTCCCCTTGGAACTCGATCGCTGCAGATGCTGCAATGTTTCGCTTCATTTTGCGGAGGGGATCGAGATGAGATGAGTTCATGTTGAATTTAACGAACTGCAAGAAGAGAGAAACCATACATTCATGTCAATGATTGAAAATAGTGGAATAGGAACATATATTCCATGAACTGTATTTAGCAACATTCGATAAATTAAATGACCGAAAAGGTTTAGGTGATCAAGGAATTTTTTGGTATATTTTCTAGACTCAGTTCTGGAATCTCAAGATCTAGGCTGCGTCACTGTCTAGATATTTAGAGTTTCGATTCAATTGTGCAGTTCGATGTCCCGTCTTGTCTAATATAGATTGAGTGTAATATGCTACCACTCTCCTAGTGATGTACGATCACAATTCACAATTTCCAATCAGTGCATTCATTTGCGAGAATATATCACATTGAACTGGACACTTAGAAAGTTCTCTCTAGCTAGAAGATTGAAAAGATTGTGAGACTCTCTCTAGTGAATGTGACAGACTGGCAATTACTTAAATTTAATTCATGACGGGACTACAGGAGAAATTAACACTGCACGCTGTTGCAAACAAGAAGAGGACGAGATTGGTTAACAAACACACCTTGAAGGAAATAACGATGGCGTGCCTATTCCTAATAGCTTGCTAGTTCTCCGCAGATCGTCTCCCGCTCTACACGCGTTCACGTACTGACTGCAAATTACTATCGCCTGACAAGAACCAAATTTCCTGAACACCTCAGAGCCCTTGCCTCAAAGCAGGAAACTTCAAGCCAAGATTGGAATGAGAATGTGTCTCCACAAGGCCAAGGGCAAAAATTTATAGTCCGATCCACTAGCTGATTAGCCTCGGTTGTGGAGTTTCAGCGCGGGCTTGATTGAAAGACTCGGTAGTTGTAACTCATCATACCCACTCTCGATACGGGCAGGATTATCTATCCAAAGTATCACATTGAAACTCTAGAATTCTATACTCAGGAATTCCAGACTGATTCCAGCAGATTTATTAAGTTTACATGACACCCTAATTGTTGGATCCTGCATGTGTTGATGATCGAAGCCATTGTCGATCAATTTTGTTTAAGTGGCGAGCCGTGAAGTAATTGAGACGCTTCACAAAGCTCTGAAAACTAGGGCCGGTATTGATTTATATGTCACATCGTGTGTCCAGAAAATTGCCAAAGTGGCCGAATATATTCAACTTGAAAAAATTTAACCAGAAACTCCAATTATATAAATATATATATTTATGGAGAGAATTCATTTTTCAACTGTTACCTAATATTTTGTAATTTGGTTATTCAATTTTGCTGATTTCATCTATAATTCTATATGGGTACAATTATCACCCATCATTTTGTTGTCAGAGTCAGTCTGTGTTCTATTTGTTTTTAATTTGTTTGTTATGGACTGCCAAGTTGATACAAGTTGATCTTCAGTTTATGCATGTAACACAGAATACTGCAATTCAGGCAAGATGACATACCGTCTTTTAAGGGATGCATACTGTAAATTGGGTAGACGTGAAAAGTTCATCAAAAACTCCGATTCAAATTATTTTCGATAAGGTGGTCTTTCGCAGAATAGCTGCTCGAGTGGAGAAACCCAGAAACAGTGAAGCAGAGAGGAGTTCCGTAAACATCTACGAAGCAGTCCCTGAAGATCCTCACTTGAGCAGATCTAGAGGAGGGATTGCCGGCCCGCGTTTAATGCTTTATCCATGCCTCATTGCCACGACACTTGCCATATGTATGGCAAGTCGATTGAACAGCGTTATGATTATTATGACTATAATTTATATACTAAAATTACCAGTGAAGATTGAAGATGATTCTCGAGAATGAGCGAATGACAGGTGTTTCCTTCGGATGTTGGGAAACTTGACAAATAATGATACTACAGTAGCATCATTCATCTGGGTGAGCAACTTGATCCATTTGGGGTCTAAGGAGCCCTTGTAAATTATAGTTTACACAAGACGGATTCATTTCAGATTATTGACAAAGTAAATATGGGTGATTGTAAGAAACACTTGTCCTATTTTGTGTCACACGTCGCATTCTGATTTGTTTTTTGCTCATAATTTTTGTGTTTTAGCTCCGATTGACTCAAGATTTGTAGGGAAGGTACTCATAACTATCATAAACGTTCCATAATTTTTTTATAATTTTCAAAAATAATTTACTATCCAAAAATAGCCCCCGATTGGATGTCACACTTGGCAGTTTAGGGGTTTTCAATACCTGAGCTATACCTTTTTTTAATGATTTTAACATGAAATTTGGATGAGATGATCTTCTAATAGACTTCTATCTTTTCAGGGAAGTATTTTTAAAAAAAGTTAATATTGTGAGGTGTAGAAGTTTACAAAGGGAGCTCCCTTCTGCTTGTATTTTGAAACATATAAAATATTATTTTGGTGGATTTTTTTGTAAATGACCATCTTCATAAAGTTGTTGCAAATGGCCACTTTTTATTTTTTGAAAATATCTATTTTTACTATTTTTCCCTAATTAAAACATGAAGGTATATATTTTCTGGAGGTTTGGCACTTTTCAAGTTCTCCTACTTAAAGAATTTTTCTATCCATTTCCTTTGGTGAAAACCTTCATCTTAGAGGTATATACACTATCCATATTTTTCAAATTTTTTTCAAATTAATTTTCTAATTTTAAAGTACTCCCGAAAAAATCAGCCAAATGCAACAGATAGGATAGGTTTTTCTTGCAATCACCCATATCCTTCAAAGAATCTGAATTAATTGTCAAACAATTTACTAGATCAATTATTTTTCACATTTATGTTCATGACTCATTCTTGATTAAAATATATTTCAATATTGCCTTTGTTGAGATATTTCAATGGTGAATGTGGTTCTAACCTCAATTTTAAATTTTGAATTTTAGTGTATTGTCCAGACTCTAGAGTGATGTAAAGCACCAAAATCGTAACATTGAAGTGCCTGAAGCTCCAAAGAGTATAGTAGAACTACATTCCAAACCTGTGCCTTTAAGTACAGCGAAGTGCTAGTAGTAGCCAAGGCAACTGTAAGAAACGTAGTCAGTTTCTAGTACTATTTCTTGCGTTCAATAGTAATATCGTTATTCTAACTATGTTTCAAGGGATTGGCTTCCTTTATGCCACCCTAAGTATTTTGAAGCACAGAGATTGAAGCATTCAAGTACAAAAAGCAAAAAAATTCATGTAAGCAAGTAACACTTATAGATCAGCTAAGGCCAGGTCCTTTCATGTTACGCCAGTCAAGCTGCCAAATTGTCAAAGATTTATTCCAGTTCCAGCCAACACACGATTTTAAAACACGTATTTCTCCCTACATAGCTTAATCTAAAATACATCAATTGACTAAATCTCAATTCGATAAACCTGACGGTATTTATTTCCAATCCTAGCTTTTGCTCGTTCCTGGCCGATCCTAGTTTGTGGCTTGGAGATACTTGCCACAATTTTCGGTTCCAGAGTCTCGTCGATCGAAGTAACGAAGTTGACGATCCAAGCTACGTGACTGTACGTAAACCTTAATTTGCAACGAAGATGAACACGTACTCTGTCATTGACAGCGGGGACTAATTAATCGACTGCAAGAATTCCCGTACGTCGTCCTCAGTCTCCCGAATCAACTGGAGACCGGTCACGTCCTCGAAAATAGTTTGCGAGCCAAAGAACTTCGAAGTCGCATTCATGAGCAAGAGAAAATCAGAGGACCCGTCTGCAATCTCGACCGTCTTCTTCATCGCGATCACAGCACGACGAGATGCCCTTCGGGAAGCCTTCCTGAATCGGAGTTGCTGCCTGGTCGCTAAACGATTCTTCATCGCTCTCTCATTCTCATTACTGTTCGATAGATTCTGCTCACGAACTGCTGCAGCTCGGTCGGCTTTGGAGATTCGTTCAAGCTCGCGCTCCCTCTCCAGCTCCACCTCCCTCGCAGCTTTGGCAATGATGTCGCGATGCCTGTTCATCAACTCAGCCCGACGTAGCAGGTTTCTCTCATTTTGGTTCTCCATGAGCGGACTTGGAGGTATGTCGAAGTGGCCGTACTAGATGCAACCAACAGACGCTAGCTGCAAAACCAGCTGCAATATTCATGAACAATGAATTCGATCAAACAAGACTTCCAGAACTTGAAGTGAAGGTCTCCTAATGCTGTCAATCATTCCAGAAAATTAATTCTAATTGACCGAAAGTAATTAATTATTCCAGCATCACCAACTGCACTACAAATGATCTAGAAAACTGAAGCCAGAAAATTAATGAACTGAAGGTCGAACTGTGTACCTGATGCAATGGCCCGAGTTGTGATCCAGAGCAGTTGGACTGGTGCAACGCTTTCCAAGCCCAAGTCGCAGAAAAATGTTTCAGTCGTCTCTGGTTGGAATCCCTTTTTATTGGCCTTCCCAACTCGCGAGACCATCCATTGCTCTTCACTCAATACCGGCTAGCGAGATGGTTTCAACGACGGAGACTACCGAGGCTAATAACGTTTCTTTTGTTGAAAACTTGACAATATTCCATTGCTTTGGGGCGGTTCAGGAGAAGCGGCCTGAACCCCAAATCTTTACTTGTCCTAATTTGTGGTGTGAAATTAGAACTTTGTGAAGATATATGTCACGATTTTTAGCTTGTGGAGTAATGCTAATTTAATGAAATTGACATTCAATGCAGTGAGCTCCACGCATGCACTGTAAGCAATTAATTTTAGCGGATCCTCAATGCTCGCTCACCTGGAGGCTAAACCAGGGGAGAGACGGACACCACTACTAAGGGCTACCAATGTAAGATCCGACATTCCCATCTAACGAGACTCGATCAGTCATAGGGTTCCATCATGAAATTGATGAAAGCTTAATTAGGCTAAATAAATGTCAATTTCGTTATATTGACCCGTCGTGAATCGTAAGTCTATACCAGCCCTAGCTATGTTTTATTGTGTAAGAGCATTGAGTAGACATGTATGTGTCTCAAGTTCGGGTGATTATTGCCAATGGATTCGAGCAATTCATGCATGCATGCAGGATCCAAATAACCAACTGATGGCTTCAGTGCGTCACGTAAACCAATCTACTGACCGGAATCAATTAATCTGCAATTCCTGACTGTAGATCTAATTTTAGAGTTTCAATGTGAAATTAATTATTTAATACTTCTGCCCACCTCTCGAGAGAATGAGTAAGTTGATCGAGTACCGACCGAGCCTATCAATCAAGCAGGCCTTGAAACTCCACCGCCGAGGCTAGCTAGCTCCAATTATTAGGACTATGCATATAAATTGGCCCTGTGGAGACACAATAGTATTCCAATCTTTGCTTTGAGGTTTTTGCTTTGAGGCTAGGACTGTAGTTTGAGGTCTTCAGGTGCAGAAGATAGTAAATAATTTACAGCCAGTGCAGGTGTGTAGAGCGAGAGACAAGCTGCTGGGGTCGAGGTACTGGATTGCATTTATTTGGAATAGGCACACCGGCCACCTTGTTTCCTTTGAGATAGGTCAAGCTCGTCTCTTCTTGTTTGCAACAACGTGTGATATTTCTCCCGTCATGATGAACTAATTGCTGAGTGTCTGATAGAATCGTCAGAATTACTCGTCAAAATGTATGTCTGGCGAGATATTATTGGACACGATACACTGTTGATCCTCGCAATGATTTCGTGTAATTAGGTTGAAGAGGAGCGATTCGATTGTTTGGGTTAGCCACCGGGTGTGATGTACGTAGAGCTAGAGAAGCTTGGTCTATTTGTGATAAAAAAAGAAATCTTTATTCATCTGGAGATTCCAGAAGGGCTTCTAGAAAACTGTCAAACGAATTCCGTGAAACCTTCCCATTTCATTAAATAAAGAAGTCGAGTCATGAAATTAATGTTTCCATTCCACTGTACATGTTCAATTTGATCAGCCCAGTTGTTGACTTGTACAGATAGCAGTTCGTTGAAGTCGACTTGAATCCATTTCATCGAGTAGATCCACCTGAACCGGACATCAATTCTCTCGATCGGTCTTCAATATCGATCAAGAATGAGCGAGATATCTCCCTTCTACAAAGTGAAGTGAAACTTTGCAACAACCGCAGCAGCTCAGCAACGAGTTCAACGGACGAATCGGTGCAAACAGAGAAACAGAAACATGAAGCCCACCTGGAATCCCGATGCCGGCCAGCAGCTCAAACTTCAAGAGCATCATGTACCCAATCACAAGACCGGAGCTCCAGAGGCTATGGATGTCGATGCCTGGTCTTCTTCCGAGGCTTTTGTCGTCGGGCCTTTCTCCAGTGATGGATTTCAATGGCCGCCAGTCGATGTCCCTAGACGCTTCCGAGCGCGGATTGTTGGCAGTACCCTCCCGACATGTGGATCTCTGAAGCCACACGCCGTGCTTGGAGTGAAGGTGGCCACAGGTCGCCGCGGCAGCACAGGCCTACGCCTTTGTCGCCCAGTTCCATTCCCGTTGAGTCGGGTTCCTTCTTCGCACCTCTCCGCTGTTATGCAAGCACTTGGAATAACTGATCCACCTGCTGTGGGGACGCCAGTGGGGACTTCGGTTCCGAAGATTCATAGCTGCGATTGCTCAGCGTTTGCTGTAGTGGATTCAACGCCAAGTGTGATTCAAGGCTCAGACGTTTCGGTTGTTGCTGAGGCGAATACTCAATTGTTGCAGAAGAATGTGAAGCTGCACCCTGTTCTCGGAATTCTTGTTCCCACCCGTCGCCGTTCGTAGAAATATTTCCGGGAGGCGAATACTCATGTGGCGCTGCAGAACGTGCAGCTGCACCCCGTTCTTGGGGGTTTTGTTCGCACCCGTCGCCGTACTTCTGGGTGCCGGTGCCCACGCCGGTCTGTCCCAATGCAGTTCTGAGACACTCTTTTCCCTGGAGAGAACAATGAATATTAAGCTTAGTGCCTGGGTTTTTGTAAAGGAGTGGCTGGGGTAGCTGAATAGGTTCAAGTGAAGCAAAACTGATTATTTTGTCCTCATGTACAGTGCGTGTGACACTGCTTTACCAAATTTACACCATAATTATGAATTAGTGCATGATGTACAGTATTGTTATTGTATTGAAGTAATTGAACCGATTTCCAGAATATTAAAATTTTGTGGAGAATGGTGAAACTAATATATTAACTGACTCTAATTTTCCTCCCACTAAGGTAGGTACACCCAAAAGCGCCCTGTTCCTAAAAGCGCCATCTACAGAGCACATACATTTCTGAACTCAGTCATGTTCACAAACTGTAAATGGCACTTTCAGAAACAGACTTTGACTGTTAATAACTTTTGCATACGGTATCCAAATCCTGCGTTCTTTGGTGCGTTGGAACATGCTTTCACTTGGCAACAAGACTACATAAAAATTTGAACTAATTAATAGCAGGAACTAGGCTCAGTATGAATAAGTGGCGCTTTTGGGTGTACCTACTTTAATAGGACAAATCAATGTTTGTTTGTTTTTTGGATCTCCCAACATGGTTACCTTTGCTGTATTACTTGATGAAGCTGTTTCCGTGAATATACGTTACTCATTAAAGATCATGTACCGTCAGCTGTCGATTGACCACTCAGCAACCCCTCAGCGCACAATTGACCACTCTTGACCGCGCAGAAACCAAATATGGGAATGTTGGGTGAAAAATCAGTCACCTGCACAATTGATCACACAAACTGCTGGTGTCCGCTGTAGAACTGAGGATGACTCACACTTGCAAAGGAGAAAGAAATTAAAATTACGAGGGATCCTTCTCAGTGCACAAGTCATTTGTCAACTATGACACCTTCGAGTATGAACCAATACAAACGCTCTGCTCTGATACAATCCCTTTAAATGGGCGAAGTCCTAAGCATACTCCATATCCTGTACCCTATTAACCCTCGCTACACCAGTCGCCAAGGTGTGCCCAGTAACTTCCTCAATTGCACTTTCATGCTAATCAAAAAACTAACTCAAGGGATATCCATAGATAACCCATCCCACTAATCTGTAGAAAATGAAGATTCAATACCTCTATTGTTCTAGGAAGGATGAACCTCCTGCAATCGGGACACAGCTCTCCAGCCAATATCTCTCCGACAAAAACCTTGAGGCCAGTCAATCTGGTCCACAGCACTGTAAGCCTTTCCTTGCGCTTCGGCAATATCCTTCCCGACAGCAGTGACACCGAGAACACGGCCTCCAGCTGCTACAAGCTCATTATCAGAATTCACGGTGGTGCCTGCGTGGAAGATCTTCACGCCGGGCACAACGACCTCAGCGGCGTCCAAGTTCTGAATGCGCGTGCCTGTGGCGTACTTCCCTGGATATCCGTTGCTGGCCATCACAACCACCAGGGCGGGTTCAGAGGCCCAGTCGAGTTGGACACCTTGCAAGCTTCCTTTGCACGCAGACAAGAGCACTTGCACTAAATCAGACCGCAGGCGCATCATGAGCACTTGGCACTCGGGGTCACCGAATCGGACATTGTACTCCAGAAGCTTCGGCAGGCCATTCTTCTTCTCAATGATCACACCTGCGCAGAGATTATCTTTTCAAATTAGCTATTTCGCTAATGACATTAGCAACAAAATAGTCGATTCTTAGATAGATATGCAGATTTCTAGACTCCCTCAGAAACCTTGCTTAATTTCTAGACTCCTTTAGAAACCTTGAATAATTTCAACTTTTTTCGAAAAGTAGAATATCATGAACTTTGGCTACTTGCCCCCAAGGTCTCCTTCAGCAAAATAAGCCAAGAATTTTTCGAACTAGCACTTCGCTACAAACACTCGAAACACTCCCAACTCACTCTGACTGACTATAGTTTTGAATGTGGGACAAGTGTGATACAGTTAATAGTGTGGCAAGTGTAAAGGACATACTGGAATATCATCGTAGTAAAGAGGTTTGAGAGTATGGCATTGGAAATTCATTGCACCTGCATACAGGATTCCACGATATTCACAGCCTTCGGCCCGCATACCCTTCACGGTGGGGTAGATGATGGTATCCATTACCACCTGCTCGAGTTCGGGACTGAGCGCCGGAGCTGGCGAGTACGCCCCCATGCCTCCGGTGTTGGGTCCCGTGTCGCCATCTCCGACTCGTTTGTGATCTTGTGCAGACGCCATGGGCACCGCGTGCTCCCCGTCTACAATTGCAAAGTACGATACCTCCTCCCCGTCCAGAAACTCCTCCACAAGCACCAACCCCCCTGCGGATCCAAACTCACTCGTCACCAACATGGACTCCACGGCCGCGAACGCTTCCTCCAGCGTGAACGCCACCACGACGCCTTTCCCTGCGGCCAAGCCATCCGCTTTTACCACAATGGGCACGCCTTCCTGTTCAATATACTTCTTCGCTGCTTCTGCGTCCGTGAACGATCGGTACTTCGCCGTGGGAATCGAGTACTTGTCGCACAAGCGCTTCATGAAATCCTTGGAGCCCTCGAGAGCGGCCGCGGCCGCAGACGGGCCGAACGCATAGATGCCATCGTCCACCAAGTCGTCGACTAATCCAGCGACGAGAGGCGCCTCCGGACCAACCACCACAAGGCCGACGCGCGACTTCTGGCAAAACGCGATCACCGCCTCGCTGTTGCGAATGTCCAAATCTGCTACGCAAATGGCGTCTCGTGAAGACGCAATCCCTGCGTTACCTGGCGCGCAGTAAACCTCGCTGCAAGTTGGCGATCGCTGGAAGGCGTAACAAAGCGCGTGCTCGCGACCTCCCCCTCCAATAACAAGCACAGAGATCGCCTCCCCTTCACTAATTCCACCTTCCGATCCGTCTCCGCGCACGGGCACCACCGCTAGTGTCCTCCTCGCAAAACCCCCCATCGGCTTCTTAAACCCTAATGCGGTCATTTCACCACGTCTATTCCATTTCAACCTAGAAAAGCCACCATTACTTCTAAAATTTCCCACTGAACACAACTTTAAGCCTCCGACCCGCACTGTGGAGATGCCCTGCTTCCAAACCTCACTCCCTCTTTGCGACGAGGGCCTTAGCGGAAGCTCCAACTTGCAACAGCCCGCCATGGTGAAAACTCCTAAACCCCGAGCGATGCAAAGCGACGATCGGAAGAAGTGACTACATGTATTTTGGAGTGTGAACCCCTTCTACCTAAAGACCTAATGATGCCGCTAACTCTTCACAGAGCAATGCATTCTCACACTCAAGATCCTTGAGCAAGCTTCTCTAGGTGTCACAAAAGCTGCACCACAAGTTTCGTACAAAATCGTACCAGAACAACATTAGAAAATTCCAAAGTAGGAGGAATTGAGATACAAGTTTCATACAAAATCGTTCTCAGAACAAGATAAGACAAATCCAAAGTAGGACGAATCGAAAGCAAACAGTTTGCAACAACAATAAAAATGCCGCAAATGGAAGTGCCATAGCTTTGCCATGACTATGCGGGGGACGCAAATGCAAACCCTAGCGAGGAGCAAAGCCAAAGTATGGAGAAAAACGGACTCACAGCTTTTATTTTTGGCACCGGTCTGAGCAACCTGCATCCACACCCACTCACCCCCGCAGTCCACTTCTCCTTCACCAATTCACGTTAGGACCTTTTAAGCTGCAACTTGCAACACCCCGCCATTGTAGAACACTTCTAAACCCCGAGCGATGCAAAAGCGACGATCGGAACAAATTCCAAAGGCAATCCAAGAAAGAGAATTACGTTAGGTTAGGTGGAAATGGATCGTCAGGGTTCGGGAATCACAAACGGCGATGTCGAGATCCGGCAATGCAGAGGAAGAGAGAGGATGAGAACAGGGGAGAAACTTGCACTAAACCCTACGTGGAATTCTGCTGGATAAGGATTGGTGACTGGGTCCTGATAAGGCTCTCATAAGCTTTGTGATAGTGCCGAATGTTTCTTGGAGATTCTTCATCTATTCGGTGTTGTATTCCCTTACACTCGCACTTTGTTGCATTAGGAGAAAACTAAATTTAGCAGATTTAGTCCTTGGGTTCCATTCAATGCCCAATGCAATTCAAGTAATTGGGGATCGTGAAGTTAAAAAGGTCTGCCAGTGAGGAAGTATTGGTCGCATAGTACATTTGACATCGTGCAAACCTACAATTATCCAGTGCTTTTTCTGTAAGGAATATTGGGAACTATGGTCTCCAAGTGCGGGACTTGAATTCCAAACGCGTTGGCAATTCTGAAACAAGACTTTGTAACTCTACGCGAGGGTTTAGTAATTATGACGAGGTTTTGGGGGCTCAGAAATTGCAGAGAGTTCAAAAAAGACGAGATTCTTGCAGTAGGCAACAAAATGAGGTGTCACTGGGTCACCTCTTTCTGTTGCATTAGAAGACAACTGAACACTGCAGATTTTGGACCCTGAGTTTCATTCAGGTGACGATATACTTATGTGTCGAAAAGTCATAGAGTCACACTATGTTCTTTGGTCACGAATGATCTAAAAGCCAATCTGTGCCCCCCTGAGCTCGAGAAAAACATGGAGACTACAATTGGTAGTTTCCACCAGTGTGCCCAAGACGAGTCCACAAGCCTCTGTTGCAACTTTAGTACGAGAATCGGGTTTGGGGAGGGTCATGCCGGCTCCTGGATTCTCAAGTTGGCTTCAAGGCTAAAACCCATGCTCCTGCGATAACCAGAAAATCACTGTAGAACACACAATATGCCAGTGGAAAAATGCAAAATATAGTTTTAAGGTTCACGTAGACCACTCCGACCATGCAACCAATTAAGAGTAGTTGCAGTCACAGGTGTAGATACTCCAGGTTCAATCCAAAAAGTAATATTAGCCAATCTAACTTAGTAACAAGAGCATCGGCGAGCGATGTCCTACCAAAAGTCTAGATTCTGGAGTTGACACTGACGAGTCTGTGGAAATGGAGGCCGATGCCATCGATTACAGTTTCTCATCTTCAGATTCCAAGGTGTCGAGCAGCTCATAATCCTCATACTTATCACCGACAAACCCCACGCCGGAAGGAGCTGTGGACAGCACGCCAATCAGCCAGTTTAGTCAAGGAAATGAAGTATCATGCATCGAAAATGGTCGGTGGTATGTGTAAATTAATCATATGAGATGAAATATTAAGAACAATACCCTACTGCTGTATAACTAGCTCTTCCTCACAAGAAAACTATAGTGATCATGAAAAGGAAAGAATAGGACTCCGACCTGTGATTCTACTTGATCACTTTCTCCTTCTGTTGCAGTAATCGCCAGTTGAGTTGTGGGCGGACCAGAAACTGAAGGCTACATGGAAACTGGAGGAACTTCAGGAGTCAATTCTTGTTCTAAAGCTTCTACACCGAATAGGGGTATCAAAGGGACCCATATTAATTGATTGACATTTCACACAACATAAACATCTACCTTTTCTGTACATCAATAATCATTGAAGTGTCCAGGGGTTGTACATCATGGTTCAAACATCTACGGTTTTCCATAATAAATCCCTTTGATTTTTGGTCCCCTTAACCCTATTCAATATGGAAGTATCACCCCTGCTTGGTGTCCCATGTTGGTGGCACTTCCCTGTCCCAAAACGACCTCTAAGGTTGGAACAGTTAAATGCACAGAGAGAACGATGGAAAACGGATTCATTTATCGAAGGGCGTGAGAGACGTTTTTGAGACCTGTGTTTCTCAAAAATAAAGCGAGAGAGGATTGGGGATTTACATTTGTGCTGTTGCCTCGATAACTTGCTGTGTTCTGGTTCAGTCGGTCAAGAGTCCGGACGTAGACTTCCTCATCAATGAAGGAAATTTCTTAGGATGGCAAACCTGAAGAAGATGGACACATTTGAAATTTTGGCTTGCATATGTTGCAACGTCTCTGCTTCTGCCTGCAAAAATCTGAGAGCAAACCCATAGTCAGTATCTTGAACACTAAATAATAAGCAAATTTTGAAATGCACCTGTACACTTATGTATATAACCCTTAAACCTTAAACCTAAAATCCTAAAGGCCATGCATACATGCAACATCCTGAATACGTACAATTTTGACATCATCATCTAGCCAAAGCGTGAAATCTAAACGAAACACTTTCGTTAAGTCACGACCCTCACCCAGCAGCATGACAAAGTATTGCACAAATTACTCTGGAGCAGGGCCTTTGATTCGGAGACTAAGGGGTGTTTCACACTACTGCCGTCCAAGTCGAGAGGCCGTCGATTCCACCAATCAGATTCTAGAAACCATGATTTCCACCAATCAAATTTGAGAAAACCATGGCCTCTCGACTTGGACGGCCGTAGTGTGAAATGCCCCTAAATTCAAGCACTTCCTACAGTGAATCAATCTCGCTGTCTTCAATTGACAAAATATTCTCAGAGGATTCGCAGTTACCTCAAGAGTTCCGAGGACGCGAGCTGCTGGTCCATGGCTATTGACATCGAAACAGCATGCATGCAATACCTTCGCGAAAAGTCCATTGAGAAGCAAACCTTCGAGGATCGAAAGGTTTCGTTCGTCGTCGTGGCTCCTGTCGTGACGGTTAACATTGCTGCATGCAAAATTGTATTGCTGGTGTGTATTTATGATCCTGAAATGTACGTCAGTAGGATTTTGTTCATGATGGGTTCAATCACCTAATTTCATCACATGTCCTCCGCTTCCTCCAGCACCAGCTTGACGCTCCCCGCCCCATTTTTCGCGATTTTCTACCACACCAGCTCCAAATTCATATATCTTCCAAGGTTCGAGACAATAATGAGTCTTTGACGAACAGAAGTCACCAACCGCGGATTGGATTCTTGTCAAACTACAAACAGAACACCCAGAATCTCTGCAGTAGTTACGGCGCTTAGGTTTTGAAACCGCTCAGTACAACCATCTCTTCCGATACGAATCAAAAAACACGAAATCAAATTCCCTTAACCCCAAATAGAGAGGCTTGCAATCCCCGAGACACTTACAACGGTTAGGTTTTGAAGCCGCTCTATACAAGGATCCAGCTCTTCTGCGCTTCTTCCCGCATTGATTGTCTCCATAACGTCCGTCAGACCCTGCAGAGGCAAAACCATTCACCGGAAACCATTACCCCTAACGGTAGAAGAGTAGAAGCTAGGGTCGGACACACAACGATCCATCTGGAAGTGATTAAAAGTCACTACAACAATGCCACTCACCTGTTGTTTGCCAGAGATTGGGTAGCACTGTCCCAGCTCTGTGGGTTTAGGGTCCCATGTATTGAGCTTACCGGATTCTGCATATCATCATCACCAATATTGTCTCTTACCGAAACGAGTTTCAATGTCGAATTCCAAATGCTCGGGAAACAGCTTGACCAAAATTGCGTAAACTCGGGAAGAAAACGATTGTGAAAGTAGGATTAGATTGAGTCCGTTTGAAGTATTGTGATCCTAAGATCAATGAATTTGTTTAGACAAAAAGGCTGAGATTCGCCCCCACTCTGAACCGTGGCAAGGTACTATTCTTCCACGAGACTGGAGGCTCCTGACGAGGTTAAACATCCCGACGGAATCGCCGCTGCCGGGGATCGAACCCGGGTCACCCGCGTGACAGGCGGGAATACTTACCACTATACTACAACGACATCGGAGAGGATTGCCATGATCAATCCTCAAACCGGCAGGCACCTACCTCAGCAGTACCCAACGAGGAGGAGATGACAGGCACTCTTCAAAACAGAAATTTTAATCTCTAACACTGGATTCTCGACTACTGGGTTAATACACTTGAGTCGTGCAGGGGAAAAAATAACGAAAGCTGAAGAATTTTCAACCATATATGGAGACAAAAGTCAACTCTCAATGCTAGTTGCAAATGACACCTCGAGGAAATATGACATGAAAAGAAATCATTGTATATATACAGTGAAAAAGATTATGCCATACATGACCTCAATAAATTGCAACACTGTTGATTTACCGTTGCCACTCTAAAATATAGGTTTACCAAACTTAGGGCTCTATGATTTCTGCTTGTCAATTATTCCGGCTAGTAAGACAGGGTAAGAAATGAGCCAATAATGATTTTCTATACACAGGATTAGAAATATCTAAACTTCCATGCGACATATTGACCTCCACTACATCTGAGGAGTCATGCTCTGTTCCATTGGGGGGGTCAAGGGCGTGAAAGCCTGGTAAGAAGGGGGAGAACGTCGCCGCAATTCACGGCTCTCCTGGCACAAAGCACAGGAGTGACACATAAAATGGGTGAAAACGTCGAACACGGTGTTACACCCCTCCCTGCTCTCATCATCGCCTGCTCCCGTGAAACAACAATCTCCAGTACCCTACAAAAGTAGAACACCATCACAAAAGTTAGTTCATTTCATTCTTGAAAATCGCATGCGCAGCGCTGCGTCACGTTGGAAGAAAACTTTGCAGATTTGGTCCCTCGGTGCCATTCAATTCCCACGCAGCTGACCACGTATAGAAAAGTCACATTCTCATCAAGGTTCAGATTGTGCAAGCACAACCAAAGTTGTCATCCAGTAAAACCAAAGGTTTCGAGGAGTTGGGCAACAGAGAATACACGGAACTAAGAGTCATGGTGTCCAAATAACTAGGACATCAGTCTAATGATGATGCATCAACTCCCAAAAGATAGTTCGCCAAATCGTACCTCCAAGTTGTACTTCCGGCGAAGCGCAATGCGAGATCCAACTGAGACGCAAGGGGCAAGGTTCATATTGAGCAGGTTAACGCCCACAATCCAAAGATAGGTATACATCATACAGTGGTGCATGAAAATACCATCTTCTCCGGGATAAAGGCGCTCCATATTGTTGCCGTAAAGCACACATGGTGCAAAGGATCCAAGAACACCTGCCCATCATCAGCATACCAACAGCATTTTGTGAGCAAAGTCACATTTCCTAGGTCATGCGTCATCAAGTCAAAGCTGTGTTACTCACTACTACATAAAAGAGAATTGCATAATAATCTTTGTAAAATATAATCCATCCCATGAACAAACATTGGGCAAAACTGATAAATATCGACGAGTGAAAAAACGTTGACACTAGTAATCACTGATCACAGCCCATCTAGTATTCATGCATCCCGTTAAAGTGTCGGACTTCAATTCCCAAGAACTTCACCACACTCAAAATAAGAAAAACAATATATGGTCACAAATACTCACAAACTTGAAGATCGCTGGTGAAGTGCTCGCCGGCATTTCCAAAGAAATCGAAGAGACCAGTTGACCAAGGAGAGCGGGAAACGGGAGCGCCTAGAACAGTGGAAGCAGGCCCAACAGGCAACCCATCCACAATGGCAGCTTCATCCACCTGCTCGACTTTTACCTCCTTCGTCTCCGGTTCCTTCTCTCCCTTGTACAACTTACATTCTGCAAGCAAGGCTTCCTGCTCTGCCAGCACCTGATCCTCTGTGGTATTCATCTCCACAAAGTTGAAATAACTCCCCTACCCAAAACAAAAAGCTACAGTTAGTCAAGACCAAGAATACCAGAATCTCAACACTACCTTCCAAGGAAACCGAATCGTGCAAACAATCGCAGAACAGTCAAGTACAATTTGCACAGACAGGGTTTTTCTTTTTTAAGTGTGGTAGGGACGCCCCCCAAAACGCCACTAAAAGCACCACCCTAAAATCTCAGGCAATTTTGTCAATATATACTTCAGAAAATCTCAACTTCATCAAGTGGCAATTTGAGAACATATATCAACAAGAGCTGTAAACCCCCAACAACTTCTGCATCCGGTATCTAAAGGACGATCTCTTTGGTGCGTTATAATCTCTTGACTTTGTCACCAAGAACAGATATGAAACTTCGCCAGCCTAATAATACAACCTACACTCACCAGCGTTTTTCAGCGTGTCCCTACCTAACCCTAAGAGTACTCTACACAGCAACCCGCAGGCTGAGAGAAAGTGCCAACAAAAGCCCAAATTTCTTTGCGAAAGAAACCGAACAAACTCTCACAAGAGAAAATCACAAAGACGGATCTTCCCTCGGAAAGACCTACAAAGATAACAGTAAACTAAACGGAACGACACTCTGTTGTGTCCATGGCACACGAATCGGCATACCATCACCCGAATTACTTCGTCTGCCAAGGCAAAAACCCTAATTAACAAGAGACTCACCTGGTGTCGCCTGAAGCAGGAAGAGCAGCCGAGAGTGGCAAATTGGGTTCGATCGAGAGCGTGAAGTTGCGAGAAGAGCGATGGCAACAGAAATGGGGCAACGCTGCGGCCAATTCTAGACAAGGTACGAGGTGTCGGTGGGGTCGCGCCTCTTCTATGACGGCGACGGGAAAAGGAAGGTGAGCGCGGAAGACAACAGGGAGGTTGCTGTGAACGTTCGGATGGAGGTGGGTCATGGGATGACGCGTATTCAGATTGCCGCGGGTGTCAATCGGGAGAATCCCGGGTACATTTGGGGTCTCAAAGTCAATGATTGCACGTTCCCTTTCTATTATTTAACCGCCTTCCCTTTACGCAAGAGGCCGGGCCAATTTGGTGTGGTATAGGCCAAGAATCCTAGCTTTTGATTGGTTGAAAGGCTGGAATCAGTCCTAACTCCTTTACACCAAGAGGTTGGGCCAATTTGCTACGTTAGAGTTTTCTTTCCTCAAATAGACAATTTGACAAAGCTCCTTCACGACCCGAGCTTCTTGAATTGGGTGTACCAAAAATGGAAGGCCAATTCAAGGCCAATTTGAGGCCTAAAGGTCAATATTAGATTAGATAAGGCCAATCTCCATCCCAAAAATGGACTTAAATTTTGAGCAATTGACTTGGTGATTAATTGGCCTAGCCTCTAGGTGTAAAGCGGCCTTAAGTGTCAAATGGATGATGGAGAATCTTTTTGACTTATGTATGTAAGCATCTAAGACAAAAGTGTAATGTTTATCTTCAAAATTTTGTATGAAAAGGGAAGGTCTCACACAATAAAGTAAACTTATCTATAATAGGTTGAATGAGTGCTTTGACTTGGTGCAATTTGCGAAAAATGTTTAGATTTGTTTCTGCAAGGAATGATATAAGGAATGATGAGAATAATCGAAATTTTGATTTTTTGACAAAGTACAAATTTTTATAAATTCTTGGACTAAGCTATCTAATTAGCCCAAAAGAATCTATAGATTATTAGCCCAAATCACGAAAAAGTGTTTTCATAATGGATCATCTTACCACTAAAAGTAGTGACAACATTTTCTAATATGGCTACATGATTTTCAAACATGGCTACAATATGAAAGAATAAAGAAATAACTTTTCATGATGAGTTTACACTAAAAAGGTGTAAGTTTCCTATGACATTTACTAATAACTCCAAGACCATCTCTCAAGGCACTAAATATGGCCACAAATCAACCAAATGTAGACATTATCTCAATTTTTAGAAAAAGTCTATGATGGGCAGATAGAAAACTCAAATGGGTAGTTAATTAGGATACTATCATGGTTGGTTGGATTGTCATAGGTAAGTTTACCTTAGTATGACCTTTAACAAATGCCTTTGGGATTTTTCAAGCAAATGATTCACATAGTACCAAAATGGATGATTTTTTCAACAATCTAAGAGCAACCTTGGAAGAATACGGCCATTATGACTATGGTAAGTCAACAAAATCTTCTTATTGGGGAATCAATAGGTACATTCTTTGTTCCTATTGTGAAGTTATCTTTTGGACTTTTAGGTTGAAAATGTAAATAAAATACTCCAATTTTTTAATCAATAGATGCATTATTGATTATTCATTTCTATATTGATGCAATGAATCATCTATTGGCTACTTTTGGCCTCAACTTCCTTTCAAGCAATTGACAAGATTCATTTTGTTAAACTTAGTCTCCTACAATTTCAATTCAATCCTACAAAACATAAGCCAATGTCAAAAACCGGGGTTAAAAGGCTTTTTTTTTTGGTACTCTTCTATTAAAAAAAGAACTACTTTTAAAATTTGAAATCTATCATTTATCAACCATCAACTTCTTTTGAGCCACATCATATTGTATGTACTTATTGTCCACTATTTAAGGTAGGAGGCTCTTGAATGGAGTACCTAATAAAAACAAATGTCTATAGACAAATCACTACAATGGAAGGCATTCAAATTTTTGTGACAAAGCAAGAAATAACAAAGCAATGAATGGTAATTTTTTTATTAATTTTTGAATGAAAGTGAATCACATAAAAAATCTCAAAGTAACATGCTTGTAGGACACTATTTCTATTCATTAGCTACAATAGTATCGATGATAATATGCTTTTGAATAGGGAAATACAATCCAAAAAGTGACATGTGCATTTTTATAAAATGCATTTTCCATTAAAAATCAATGAGCATGACACATACTTTAATGCACTTCTACTTTATGCAATTTTTTCTAATAACTTAATTATGAACAAACTACACTCATCATAGTAACAATTGTCATCTCATAAATGACCTGAAAGAGAGTACATGAAGTGGCATTTTCTAATGACAAAAAGTATCATCCATTTTGAAAACCTTTATTAATTCTTCATAAGAGGATTTTCAACTAGTGTAGAAGACTATGAATTCCCGGACTGTGTGAACTTGTTGAAAGCTGCTACAAAGGCAATCTGATGTGGCCAAGAGACTACCACATCAAATATTAATATTTGATTAATATTTTAATATTTTCCCAATTTTTTTAAATTTTAAACTTTAAACAATATTTTAATTTTAATTTTTTTTAAATTATTATATAATTTGACTGGTTTACAGACTAGGGAACAGGGCTGAAACGATATCTCAAAGCCCTGGAAAATCCTCTTACGTCTAGCCCTTGATCTATAGTATTTATTTTAAATGACCATCCAACATTTGAACCTCCTAACTTATTAAGACCTAGCTTAACCTTGAAGGAATACACCCCATAAATAAAGATTCAAGCCTCACAATCTTTCACTTTGTTGCCAAGTACAATTGTACAAGAATGAAATTTTTATATTTATTTTCAAAAGATTAAATTATATCTTCAATTAACTGTAAAATTTTCAATTTATTATTAGTTTTTAATTTTAAAATAGTGAAGAAATATCATATTACTTACAAAATATGCTCAAAAATGTGAAATTTACTCCATATTTATACATTATAGTGTATAATATTATTACAGAAATGAAAGTTACTATGTCATCATAAAATTATACAATCACAAAACGATAGTTATAGACCAAAAATTCAAATTGCAACAAAAAATTAAGTTCTAAAAATAAATTTAAAAATTGAATTGAATAGCAATTTTTCTTGATAAACTTCACTTTATTAGTCAAACTCAAAATTCTTAAAACATGTTATGAAATGTCTTTAATATTTTTTGAGGAAGTATAATTTTTTCCCCACTAAAAAGTTCCATTTCTTGATTTCAATGGTTGGGTAAGTATTTGGTGCTACATTCAACGACCTCGTAGGGGCAAGTAAAACAATTTAAAAGCATTCCTATAGCCTCAAAACTTAGCCTTGCCTATACGAGGCACTTTGTACTTGTTGCTTATATAGACAATAATGTTGACAATGTATTTAATGACTATTTTGGTGCTATGAAAATCTAATTATAAATGAACTATTAATATTTTTTTGTTGAAAATATTTAGGTTGGGGAATATTGAGATTGTGATTTTATTATATTTTTTTTGCTGAAATTTAAACTATTGTGAATTTTGGGAGCCAAAAAGTATTCTAAACCTATAGTTGATGCCTAGAGTCTTCAAATTCAACTCATAGCCAAAACTACCTTCCCACTCACTACTTCCCATACACTTTGGGACAATTTGAGACATGTATCATAACCTCACACATTCTTACTTTGAAAAAGAGAACACACATTCTAAGATTGAGCACCCTTCTTGATTTGAAGTAATAAGTGCAAACAGAAAGTTGGCCACGACTAAGGTAAGGAGGTCCATAAACCAATCATCTAAAAGCTATAACTAAATTTTGCGGAGGTGAAACATTTCAAATATTTTTTAGTAAATTTTCCTTGAAAGATAAATGGAATAAGCTTCTAATCCAAATTGTTTCATAATTTTTGGAGCTTTGAGGAATTAATTACAAATATTTGAAGTTGAAAAAAAGTGTTCATTTGTAGTCATCAAAAGCAATTACCTCCTTAAATGTGAAAATTTGATACATTGAAGAAAGCAAAATGTACCTCTGAGTCCTAATCACTTTTAATGCCCTATTATAATTAGAGCCTCCTACCTTACTTGATGTGAAATAGGGGGTTCTACTTTAGTCCTAAAACATAGGAAAGATTGAAGAAATAGCCTCCAAATGACTTTAAGCCCTAAACTTCGCTAGTACCATTCTGTGGTGTTTGGATGAGCTGAATAATCTGTAGAGAGAAATTGCAAGCATTTTTTCATCCATTTTATGCTTGTTGACCTTTCTTGGAGGGTTATGAAGAGCACCTAATTGAATTTGTAGTCTTTTTAGTGTTTGTCTTCATGTGAATGAGAAGTAAGTAAAAAAAACGAAAGACAAAATTTGTTGTCTCAATGTATTGTGCTCCTTGCTCTAAATCTGAAATTTCTCTTTGAAAATGACCTTTCCGAGTTTGAGCCCAACTAATGAAATGAAGGCCATATACTCTAGTTTCTAATCCAATTGAAATTTTTGAAAAGTTCATAATATTGATTATTTTATTGCAGTTTGAATTTTGGATGTATCTTCAATGTCTATTGTATTCTAATTATAGAAAGACACGGAAATTGAATTTACACTATGATGTTTATCACTGTAATGTACACACATGGTGCAAGTTTCAGATTTTTTGGAATAATTTCGTATTTGATGTGATTTTTTCTTCATTTTTCCTTCAAGTATTCTCAGAAAAATCAATTTTCGTCTAAAAATCTAATTTTTTGGTGAAGTACAGAAAACATGTAGCTTCATCTGTGAAAAATAAATATAAAATTTTTCATACATATCTACTTTAAAAATGGCAACAATTTAAATGATAGGCATTCAGGCCTGAAACCAGTGGTTATAGACCCGGCGTTTCAGGGTTAAATATTCCTATAAAGCACAGAAAATCAATTTATCCTTGCAACTTTTTCTGCAGAGTTGCTTTAACACATTTAAGTTACAGACTAAAAATAGTGTCAAAGATTACCTCAGCTTCTGCACAGATAGAGCTGCAAAATGCACAATGTGTTTACTTCAGGACCCACACGAATGCGATCACGACATCAGCGCTGCTGCATACAGAATTCGGTAGGACTGGTTGAGTCCTTGACGACAGCAGAATTTCATCGGCTTTTTGTAGATTATTTTGAAACTTTCTTTTCTACGGAAGTGACTCACAGAGCATTCGCCCTCGCAGAGCCTCGCAAGCCATCGGAGGCATAACCAGTCTCTACGTTTCTTGAGCATGGACTAACGTCTGAGTCCAATGGAAGACATCTTTGGTCGCTTGTATCCATAGTTAGCGTTACCTTGAGAAGAAATATTATTTCAGAATCATAGAACATACATTCCCAGTCTCCTCCAAAACGTGGCATTACGAGAGTCAATCACAAATATGACCATAAGTTCGGGGCAACATTAATGGCCTGGTATCATTTAGAAGAGCTCAATTTCGAGCAAGCTTGAGAAACTGGTTTACATAACAGTTTTAGTCTTTGGCTACCGTATCTGCTACAGGCTCAGCAACAGCACCCCAGCCCGGCCCACGCTGATTATTTCCTTCTCTCCGCGCAGCGCTAGTCAATAGATGGTTGCTGCAGACAGTGCACACAACATGGGCTGGTAAATAGGATAAATGAGCATAATCACAACTACTCATTCAAGCCTCTCTAGTTCATCATGCAGCACCCCACAAACTTGTACCGTTCATCAAGCTTCTATAAGAGGAAAAAGAAAAAAAAAATGCGTGTGCTCGGAACCGCTAAAGTGCCGTGAAATCACTATTCTAGATGGTGAATACGTGTGTCAGGAAGATAAACCGTCCGAGTAAACTCTCATTCATCGAAAATCATGATAAAAAATTCAAAAGATTAAAGAAACCAACTCCCTTTATGACCACTTTCATGAATTGAGGTTCCGTATGAGTACAAAGTTGTAAGCGGGAAGTTGCAGAAAATCGGAAAAAGGACTTGGACGTTGGAGACTGAAAAGGTGCTCATTCATGAAGGGAGGCTGAGTAGCTCAACGAGAAAGGGCGTTTTAGGGTTCGTCCTTCGTAGCAAGATCGAGAATTATATATTCTGTCACTCCAACTTCAGCTAAGATGCAACGGTTCATTCAGTTTTAGTTAAAACTCGTTATGGAGTCATGTGGCAAGCTAGGATCAGGAGTAGCAACGTACCGCAACAAAGAATGAATTAGAAGCGCCAACGGCAGGCGGCTGGTTTCTCACTAGAAAGTATCGTGTATCTCGTCAAAAAATCGGTTGGGGAATTCGGAGGTGCATTACAGCTCACATTCTCGATCACCACATTCCGTAACCAAGCGGCGGCGAAGGATCTCATCTCAACAGTTCCAATGTACTGAAAACCATCATCACCATTTGATCGTAATGTCACGACGAGGAGTTTCGTCGAACATGTCGATGCGGCTTTACCCGACTCGTCACGACGGGTCTCGGCAAAGAGTCCGTGCGTGCCACACGCCCAGTGTCGGGCTCCACCCTCGAAGATCGCACACTAACCTGATCCTTCAATGCAGAACTTGAAGGTCGCACGCTAACTTGATCCTTCACAGCAGAACTCGAAGGTCGCACGCTACCTTGATCCTTTACTGCAGTACTCGACTTTCCGAAGCCGCGAAGCTTTAGCTTCTGAAGCGTCTTCGCAAGCAATCCATGGCTCGTTCGGTTCACGGGCTTCAACTGGCTCATGCACCCCGAGCTGCAGGAGCCTCCTTCGTGCACAGTCGCCATCCTACAGGGTGTGCCTAGTCGGGAGGAATGCGTGGCGGGAGGGGTGTTGGTATGCTTGGGAGATTCGGGAACCGACTGGGTAGAGCTCGAACCGGCGGCTTGTTGCCGAGCGAGCGTCTTGCGCATCCGACTGAGCTCCGCTTCCAAGCTTCGCAGCCTACGGAAATATTCAAGAAATTCGAAAGTTTACGTTAAAATGGAAAACGATTAGTACGAACGGACAAGTCCAAGTTCGTAAAGGATGAAGCTGCACACTTTGGGCGTTTTCAGGGTACACAGGGTTT
Source organism: Thuidium tamariscinum (assembly GCA_947034885.2). Taxonomy (NCBI): domain Eukaryota; kingdom Viridiplantae; phylum Streptophyta; class Bryopsida; order Hypnales; family Thuidiaceae; genus Thuidium; species Thuidium tamariscinum. The sequence goes on along the minus strand of OX344750.2, from coordinate 46,963,678 downwards.
AGGAATATGGGTTTGCCAATATAATGAACTGGTTGTGTTACCTGCTCTCGGTGGCCTGGTAATCGCGTCTGGGAGCTTCCAAGCTTCGCAGCCTGATGAAATTTTCAAGAAATTCGACAAACTATCGTTAAAACTGCAAACATTTATACAACACTTGACTCCAGTTATGCCCAAGATTGTTCAGGAAGAAGCTGCAAATTTCGGATGGTATTTCAAGGGTTTGCCAATATCGTGAACTGGTTGTGTTACCTGCTCTCGGTGACCTGGTAATCGCGTTGATTCGTGATCTCCTTTTTCAGTTGCACCGCAGGCGTATGCGTCGCCGAGGCGTACACGCAATCGTCGGTGTACAAGTCGGTGTCGCGGAACGACGAGCCCAAAGACCGGAAGGAGTCCCGAGAGTGATGATGCAGGCGTCCCGTGGCTATGGAGTCGGGAAGAATTATGGGTCCACTATGGCTGGCATCGGTGGGGTATTCTCGGAACGACTGCGTCGCGGATTCGAGGTGCGAGTTGAGGACGGATCGGGTTTGGAGTTGTTGCATGAACATCGCTTGCACGATCATCCGCAGCGGCATGAGCTCGTTCTGCACGGCCTGAGCGCACGTGTCTTGGGAGAGCTTTTGGCAATTCAGTGTCCTGCAGACGGTCAGGCGCTCCTCCTGTGTAGTGTTCGGGTGGGCCTGTAACGACAACGGAGCATGAGATTTCATGGTCACAACGCCATTGTCATCGAAGTTTAGGAGAAAATAAGAAGTGGTTTAAGCATGCTCTACCCATAAAATGAAATCTGAGATTGGAAACAACTTTCTCGATATTATTCAGTTGGATTTGGAATGACAACAAGATGGCAGTAATTTCCTTGCAGTCAACGCGCATGCAATGTATTGATTCAACGTGGTATTCGCTCCTCTTTGCTGTCACAGAAGCTGTGCACCCAAAATGCTATCACACCAAGTTTTACAGCAATGTAGCAGTAGTGTTGCACGCAAACGTGACATAAAACAAGTTCTGTTCCTTAACAATGAAACGAAGGCCACACCCGCTTTGCTGAAGAAAGGGTTTTACGAAATTCGTAGCAGTGTAGCTATAATGATGCACATTGAAGGGGCGTGTTCGTTCTTCGGCAGTGAAATCAAAACAGGATTGTGAGAGGAAATGAGTATTCTTGACTCGTCGACATTTACCTTGAGATACGCGTCAATGGCTCTGTAAACATCATCATGCACGGTGCGCATGTGGCCAGGAACCTTCTCAATGAGCTCGGCGAATCTGGCGGGAGCAATACTGGAATCAAACGCAATTTCAACCAAATACTCATCCCAGAGCTTGGCGATTGCTGTGAGTGTCACCTCATCGACCGCCTTGACGTCGTCGCACGCTCGGATGCGAGTGAGGAACAGCTTCAGGATCCGTTCCATGGATTCAAGCTCGTTTCTGAGCACACATGTGCTCTCTTTCTCCTTCTTCCCTGGAAGGAGCAAGTCGTCCAGGGTGGCGGTCTCAAACTGCAACACGATTCGTGTCTCCAGTTGTATTCTGCAACCATCATCCCAAAGCAGGACTTGAAATTCGATGGGGCAGAGTTTTCAAGCATGATCAACCCTACTAACCCTAGTTGCATTAACAATCCACTACAGTCGAATGCAAACAACAACGCTACTTGCACTTCAATAAAAAAAGATTCAAATACAGTTACATTCTCTTTGAACTCAAAGTGCAGTACTGAATGTATAAGTCTGTTACTTTGACAGCATGTTTGTAGATTGTTTTCGATAGTGATGTCCATGATTGCTTTACCCTGGTCCCGGATTAGGTCAGGTTCAATCGACATCACGAGTATCTGCCGAAACCGTCATACCTGCATTCGTCACTCAAGGCACACGCGAGTCCCCGTCGGAGGAGAGCGAAGAGGAAGCCGATGGGCACGACGTGACTCTCCAACGGCAACAGCTTCACCACAGACTCGATCAACACATTTGGTTCCGCCATCGTCGCCCAGCGCTTCTCGCCATAGCCCAATTTCTCACTTGGATCGTTAAAGCCAAAAATCCACTGATCGGCGAAGGCGGTGATCACCTGTCCAACGCAATTCTCCTGCATGCCTTCCCCTCGCAACGCCAGCACCAAATTCACGAACAAGCGCGGCGGAAGGGCCACCAGGTCCTGCACCCACCAGCCCTTCACGTCCCCCAGCTTCCTCGCCACGGGGTCCAATAGCTCCATGCACGCCATGAAGGCCAAGGCGTCCAGGCAGCGGCGCTCGATGCCCAGCTGCTCCGCGTGGGGCTTGAGATTCTCGCAATGGTTTAGAACGACCAGGGTGTCGTCCCAGCTCTGCAACGCCACTTGCGTGAGGTAAAGCTCGCTACGCTCACAGAGGTTGGCACGGCCGTAATCCTCGGTCATCTGCAAGTAATCCGAAGCGCAGCAAAGCTCCGCGATGTTGGCAGGCTCCATAAGAATCGTGGAGCCGTAGCAGAAATTGCTTACGAGCTCGAAGATCGCAGACCCGCCCGGGACGTCGCTCGGAAGAGTCACATCCATCGCCTCCTGAAGCGCCCGTTTCAAGTAGCCGCTTCGAGACACCAGAGGGAACTGCCAGGCAAGCAAGAGCACCCCAAAACCAGTCAACTCTCAAAACCCAAAATCCTCAAATTAGTCGATCAATTGGAGAGTCGTGTTGAATGCAAACTGAGGGGCAAAACGATCCACATGAGGGCATCCCACATTGAAATGGAGGTTTAATGACAGGGCTAATCTGCTGTGAACCATATGCCTTAATTCCTCCTCTCTCGATTCCCTTCATCTCTTCTAGAGACAAGGTTGCAAGTGCACACCCCACGACAACATTTCAGTTCCTAAACGGAAGTAGCACCCATCAGAGCTACGGAGGCAAAGTAAAATTTTGACTTAAACGAAGCGAAGCGCGCACTTTGTGCAGATGGAAGACGCGATCCTTGCAGCGAATGGTGACGGATGTGGGCAAGCCGGTGGCGTCACACCACGAGCGCACGTTGCGGCGCAGCGCAGGCGAGCTATTGGCATAGTAACAGTTCCCGTCCTGCGCCATCTTCGTATGACGAGACGCATCAGCTCGCATCATCAGGCTCTGCATGAGCTCCACGCCGTCGTCGCCATCGCCTTGATCTGTCTGTGGTGCTCTTCCGCTATACCTCTCCTTCCTTCGCAGAAGCTCACCTTCCAAGTTCTTCATGGTAACGACATTGTGATCCTCGCATGCCCCCGCGACTGTCATTGCATCTACTCCTGCCGTTGGTACTCCCTTTGAGATTCTAACTCCGCCGGCATAGCCACTACTCCGCACACCAATGATGCATTTCCGCAACCACCTAGCTTGAAATTTGTGGCCACTGGTAGATAGTGCCAGTACTCTGATAATTGTCCTATTCAAAACTCAGCCCTAGCTACATTAGCGTTGCCGTCATTGCGAACTCCTCATCTGCTTCACTGACACACATTTCTCTTCCCAAAACTCGAGCACCCGAACTGCTAGAAACGTAAAGAATTACATCACGTCGCAGTCAATACCCTTCACAAATTCAGAAAACTAAAGCTACACCTTTGCTCCCCAATTCTCAGAATCAGAGTTTCAAGCTCCAGCACGTCGCGTTCGTCGCGGGTACATGATTCACTCACTATGGCATCAAACCCGTACGTCTCACTTACACCGAAACGATCGGATTTTTCTCAATAGCTAAACTAAAGTGCAAGTTGCATCTGAGATTTCGGGAGGAGATGGTTCTGGAAGTGGCTCCAAGTGTTGCGCACTACAAACTCAAGGTCACCGCCGCTGAGGAGTTTTAACTAGCTGCCTTCAGGGCTTGCTCAGCTGCGGCATTCGTACTTGTTTCTGAGGGAATGTGTTGCGACTTGCGAGGGAGGATCAGGCAGTCTGGCATTCTGGCTTCGTTTGCGTGCTCGGGTGTGTGACTGGGTGCGCAGGCGGCTTGCCTGCAGGAATCAATGTCTCAGTGGGGCTTTGGGCTTCGGACCTTGGATTTCATAGTGGAGAATGCAGATCGGCTGCAAGTTACTGTATGCAGCCTCCTCGCCCGCCTTCATTAAGTCCTTTTGGCAGTGATTAAGCCTTAGTTGGTTACCTAACTTAACTCCTTCTTTTCTTCTTCTTTTTCATTGCTTTCGGAAAATAGGAAACTTTATTTAAGCTGTGAAGAAACAGGAAGGAAAGCAAGGAGGGCTAAGGTAGGCAAGCCTATGACCATGCAAATTAGCAATTTGAATATTTTGGAGCCAACTTCAAGAGGGCCACATGAGGTAAAGGCTACCTTATTGCGCTAAGAATTGGAGCAAGCCCATTGTAGGCAAAATTGTAATGGTGGTGTGTATTTGAGAATTTGAATAAACACAACCATTATAGTTTTGCCCACAATGGACTTGCTCCAATTTTGACAGCAATCAGGTACTTAACCTTACAAACCATATTTAACTAAATCTAGACTATTCAATCAAATCTCAACTATGCAAAATCTATGACAGCCCTAGATTTTCACCAAGAGATCTTCCGTTATCATAGATTTTGCATAGTCGAGATTTGATTGAATAGTCCAGATTTAGTTAAATATGACATTTACTCTATGCACTTGTTTCACAAATCAAACCCTAAGTGGAATCATGTGGCTAGTGTCATTGTATATTATTTCTTGGCAATGAAATTCCACTTCATTTGTGTCAAAAAAAAACCAAAATTATAATTTTTTAATTAAAATTGTAATTTTTGAGAATTTTTGAAGTGGTTTGCTTTGAAATTACTAAACCATTCGTAGAGTGGAGTTGTGAACATCCCATAAACAATCCATAACCACTCTCCCACATATCCAATGGTAGCATAGTATTCATCATTAATGAATTGACACATTATCCCTTGTTTGCATTAATGCAATCATTTGTAGAAAAAATAATTAGATTTGAATGATTTGGGGGATGAAATTGGGGTCAAAATTGAGATGATTGAATTGGGCATTAGTGGGGATTTGAAGGCTTCAAAGGGTTGTTTGAAGGAGGTCCTAAAATATGAAAAAAAATCAATTTTTTTTAATAACGTGGCACTCTCTTGACCACGTAGGATTCCTGCAATTCTACAATCCCGCGGTAGTTTCCGCAATTTCAGATTGTGGAAACCTACAGTCTGTTACAGGTGTCAAATCTTCCCCAATGTAATGAATAGAAAGAAGCAATCTATCTTAATTAGGACCAAAAAAAGGGACACCATATTTGAAGAGATAATCAAACCATGGTATTTGGTCACTACTATTCAGTAGGAGGGATTTGAGGGCTCTAGGAGCTTGTGAGTTCCCATAGCCCGAAATCGCGAAAACAGCTGCGGGAACGCAGTTTTGTAGGAATCCGACGTGGTCGAGCGACTGCCATGTCATCGACTTCTTTTTTTCCGAAAATAAAAATAAAAATTTGGACTTTTTTTCATATTTCAGGACCCCCAAATTTATTTTTTTATTTTTTTATTTTTTTTGAAAATGCTGACCAATGGCGAGCCGTTCCCAAACCCTGTTTCGGGAACAGTCCCGAAACGGCCCTTTGCAACCCTCAAATCCCTCCTAATGAGAAGAAATTTTGAGGAATAAAAGGCCATTTCAAGCCACTTCTTCGTATTGTACCCATAGTAGTAAGGGAACAGTTCACTACTATCAACCCTCATAAAAATAATAAATAAATAAATAAATTGGGTCTTGAAATTCAAAAAAAATTCAAATTTCTTTTATCCCCCACAGTTTTCCATTATAGGGGAACTCATAGTCTTCTATAGAGCCAAATCTCATCTAATGACTGCAACTACAAAAATTCATAGCTAATTTTACAAAGCTCCAAAAAATATGAATCAACTTGTGCTAAAAGCCAATTGCATTTGTTTATCAATTAAAATTTACCAATAAAAAGTATTTCAAGAAGTTTCACCTATCCAAATTCAATTCAGTTCTTACATAGGCACTTTATAGACCTCCTACCTTAAGCCTATAATGCCATTGTAGATACTAAGTGTCCAATGAATGACAAAGAATTCCTGCATGTAAGATGAAATTGCAATTGTTCATCCTTGAAATTTTGCGCAAGAAGGGGAAGTTATGAATGATTAGTTTGGTCTCTACTAAATACTTTTGAATTTTTTTAAGTAGATGATTTGTACAGTTTCAAAAAGCATGATATCCACAGAGACTAGCTCAACCTTACAGGATTAAAACTAAAGTGACTACAACAATCTTCGAACCAAAACACTCCATTTCTTAAGGACTCAAACACACAATTTTCTATTGTAAACAGGCCCCATGGTAGAAGTACCTATTGTTGACACCTTCTCCATTAACAATAAATAGGGTATCCTATTCCAAAGAAGATTGGAATGGATTTCCGTTTTTTCTTTGGAATGTGTGTCTTTGTACTTTTCCAAGGTTTGGACCAATAAGTTAATGACACATAAGTGAGCATAAATGTAGGAAGTAATTAGTGGGAAAGTAATCTTCAATGATTGAAATTGGATGACCCTAGATGTTGGTAATAGGTCAAGCTCAACTTTTGCTTTCCAAAATTCATAGTTATTTCAATTCACGAGGTAAAATTACCAAATTTTTTGCAATCCCCATTATTTTTGTAAATGCATCTCTGAAAATATTTACTTTGCCTTGCACTACCCTGGATTATATCCAAATGTGCTTATTTGATCGGTTATAGGTACTTCTACCATAACAAACTTCGATGAATTATCATTTTTGGTGGGCACAGACCACGGCCATGGCCATTTTGAACTGGGAATAATAAAGTGACCCTAGTTATATTCTTAGAATTTGAAGTTTTCACTTCAATGCCGTTCCATGGTGTTAATCAAAACCCATTAACAACCAGTTTAATGGCTTGTCTGGGCGGCAATTCACTCTGGTTTGAAGTAGGAGTACCTTACCTAACAACATAAAGATTTCTGTTATTTGCTGTAATTGGGCACAACACAGCCAACAACTTGAGTGAGTACTAACTTACACTGATTAATTTTATCCTATTAGAAGCTTACAACCCATTTCCAACCCACATATTAAGCTGTTCAGCATAAGGTAAGAGGTCCTATAATGGACCATCTAAGGGCTGAAACAGAATTTCAAGTAGGTAAAACCTCTAGAAATATTTTGTAGTAAATTTTCCTTGAAAGCAAGTAGAATTGACATCTAACCCAAGTTGTTTCATATTTTCCTGAGCTTTTTTGAATTAGTTATCAAATTTTGAAGTTGAAAGGGCTTAGGGCTGTAAAATGGTGCCCTAGCTACAATGTACACTGTCAGTACACTGTTGAAGGCTATGAAAAAGCAACATGTACAACTACTGTACATTTAAGATAGAGCACCATTTTAGAACATGCTCCATTTAAGAGCCTTCTACCTTAGCTCCCAGATATGTTTGCTGGGGGAAAAAATTATCTTGTGTAGGAAAATAGATTTTGGACAAATTTGAAATTTTTAGATTTTTTCACCTAGAAACAAAAATGCTATGACTTTTTTCGTCAAGATTCAGTGAAACCTATTCTTGATATATAAATATGTCTAATTCCAACTATAGACTAGTCAAGAAATCTAAAGGAAATCAATAGTTTATAATGCATCATAATGGATGAACCCGTTTTCCTTGCCTCCAATGCTCAGAAATAGAGCAACCTAGACTTTGAGAAATGGGTGGGTGATTGGAAAGGGGTCCGCTACTTTAAGGTAAATATGCTTAGAACCAAGCGAATTTGTTATCTAGGTACCTCAAAGAAGCTATTTTATAACTCGCATATTTTTCCAAGCACTAAGATGTTTTAAGAGAAGTCACCAATTAGCAAGCAAAGTCAAGACATTGACTTAGACAAAAAATGATTATTTTGAGATTTTTCAAAGTTTGTTGGGACAAAGTTGGTAAAGCATGATTAGGTAGCCCCATGCTAAACCGCACATTAAGGTGTCCCCTCTCCAATTTCATTCTCATGATGCTTTAGAGTGTTGCTAAGATTGTAATGATGAATGGGTGATTAGGTGAATAATGCAAACATGAAAGTCCAGTAGATATTGGAATTAAATGACTTACAACATTCAATTAGTCTACCTTTAATTAGTGCATGTAAGAGCATCCCTACAATGAATTGCTCACTAGCCAGGTCAAGCCCATTGTAGTGCCCCATTATAGATTCACTAAAAGAAAAAAAGTGTCTAGCAATGGCTAAATTTGGAGAATGAATGGCCAAATGAAGTGTCTTGAATGCAACTTGATATGAGTTGTTTTTGTCCTTTCAAAGCAATTATTAAAGGTATGGTTTGAATGTTTTACTTTACAAGGCATGGAGTATATATTGAGAGGTACAAAAATGTTTTAGAGGAAGATTGAGCAATATGGGGCCCTATGCATACCTTATTGTTGTATCCTCATCATGTATTGCTATAAAGCACAAGTGGAAGACAAAGGTTAAGGTCTCTTGACGCGTATGCCAAGCCTCCACTTGGCATCCATTTCTACTACATTTGTTGTGGGGGTGTTCTAATCAATGTGCACAAGATCAAAATCATACTAATTGTAATATATTCAAGTTAGTGGTACTAACTTTTTACAATTCCTTGGCATAAAAGATAGAAATACAGTAATTTTAAGATATTGTCAAATACTTTCATAGTATTTTAACAACAATTTGCTCCACTTTGCATGCTCCATTCTCACACATACATTGCCTTCAAGCCCCCAATTTTTATTTACACAATTTTAATACCAATCAAAATTGAAATCTATGAATAAAAAATGATTTATAATCCTTTTCAAGAAAGTATTTTGGGTGGTATTTTGGGTGGAATTTTTAGTTGTATTTGCCAACTTTTGGCAAATGAAAATGTTGTGATGCAGCCCAATGGATGGGTCAATTAAAAAATAGTCCTAATTGATTTTTTAATGAAATTATAAATTGATTTTTAATCCATTTTTAAAGCTTAAAGGATAGATGCATAGATGAGTGTCTAAATATATTAATCACATAAATGTTTTTTGAAATGTTATCATTACAAAAGCTATAGGCTACAAATGATCACATCTTCTTACAATTTTTTTGCCTCAAATATTTAGTAACATGAAGACAATCATTTATTTAGTTGGTTTAAGAACTTTCAATCTCTTATAGACATATGGGACTTTTGTAGTGTAGTATATGAACTTGTTGCAATAGAACAAAATATTACATTTGAACTTTTTTGAGGAATGAGATATATTTAAATGTTCTCTAATGAATGCACTTTACTTCTAAGCTTTGCTAATGACTTTATTAAAAGTGCTCTAAAGGTTTTACTTCAGGAAAATGTTTTACATATTATAAGATTTTCTTTTGATATTGATCTAGTAACTTTTTAGTAGTTAAAATAAAAGTTAAATTTTAGAGATGTTGTTTGATATTTATTTTCAATGTAGTCGTTATGAAAATAAGTAACCTTCAATTTTAGTGACTTCTATGAAGCTATAGGTGTTGCTTTTGAACCACTCATCCATGCAACTATTCTAAAATACTTTCAACCCCAACATTATCCTAACAAGTAGAAGGTTGGGCTAGGCATTGTAAGGGCAAGCCTACAGGCACAGGCAACGAGTTGCAAGTAGTAGGTATGGGGCCTAGGGTTGCCGGCGAAGGGCAAGGACTACATATCTAAGGCAAGAACCAAACCATCTAGCAATTGGGGTCCCTCCAACAATACAAGAGAAACTATAATTATAATCCTAAGTAAGGCTAAGTAGAAGAGAGGGATTAGGCCTAAAATTCTTTATCAAAGTAGACTTAGGAAGAATTAGAACTAGGGAGGATTAGAGCTGGTAGACTTAGAAGGAAATAGAGTTAGGAAGGAGGAGGGGATAGAAGTAGTAGTGACTATGCCCTCAAAGTTCTCTCTCATACCTGTTGTTCAACTAGGAAGTAGAATATGCATTATAGACTCTTACAAGTAGATGTATTGTGGGGTCCCAATCAAAATAGTATTTTGGGATCCACAATGAAAACAATTTCAACTTTGCCAACTTTGAAAGCTTCCTAAGAGCTCAAAAATTGATATTTTACTATGAATTTTTTTACAACGTCATCTATAAATTAATAACATACATGACAAAATTTCAATTCCAAAAGATTTATACAAAAAAGATATTCAAAATCTACCAACATGTGTAGTAGTGAAAAAAAATTCACTACTTTCAACTTTGACATTGTCCTAAGGATTAAGATTTTCTTTTGCCATGAAATTTTTGTCATGAAATAAAATTTATCTTCTTAACATGTGAAAAGTTTCAAGTTCAAAAAATTAATTTAAAATAAGATATTTGAAAACTCCCAACATGTGTAGTTTGAGAAAATTTTCACAATTGCCAACTTTGACACCTTTCCAAGGGCTAAAAAATTGGTTTCTTACGATGAATACTATTTTAAGAAGTCATCTCTATGTTGATAACATGTGTTTCAAATTTTAAGTTCAAATAAATTACCAAAAAAGATATCTAAAATCTCCCAACATGTGTAGTTGTGAGGATGAGTTCTTAAGCCCTTCGTATAGTGTTATTTTGTGGATCGAAGTTTGATAGAGATGTAAAAACTCATCTTCATAGCTACACATGTTGGGAGATTTTGAATATCTTTTTTTGGGTAAGTCTTTTGAACTTGAAATTTAGAACATGTATTATCAACATAGAAATTGTGTCATACAAAAAATTCATGGTAAATATACAAATTTTCAGCCCTTGGAAGGATGTCAAAGTTGCCAACAGCAAAAAATTTCTTAGAGGTATACATGTTGGGAGATTTTAGATATCTATTTTTTGGTAATTCATTTGAACTTGAAACTTGAAAAACATGTTACCAACATAGAGATGAATTTCGAAAAAAATATTTATGATAAGAAACCAATTTTTTAGCCCTGGGGAGGGTTGTCAAAGTTAGCAATTGTGAAAAATTTCTCAAAACTACATATGTTGGGAGATTTTGAATATCTTTTCTTAAATTTAATCTTTTGACCTTGAAATTTTTTACACATATCAAAAAATTAAATTTTATTTCATGACAAAAGTTTCATGGCAAAAAAATTTCAATCCTTGGGAGGGTGTCAAAGTTGAAAGTAGTGAAAAAAATTTCACCGCTATACATGTTGGAAGATTTTGAATATCTTTTTTTGTGTATTTTTTTTGCCCTTGAAATATATTTTGTATGTTATTAACTTATAGATGATGTTGTAGAAAAGAATTTATAGTAAAATATCAATGTTTGAGCTCTTGAGAGGCTATCAAAGTTGGCAAAGCTGAAATTTTTTCTACTGCGGATCTCAAACTGCCATTTTGGCTGGGCCCCCATTGTACATTGGAGCTCCTATATAGAAGTACACCTTACAAAGTAGAAATTTACATCAACACCTTCATTAGGTGAAATTTGAGGGCATTGGAAGATTACAAGTTCTCAGACTACAAGAATGCAATTTTTGCCTCGTGAATAGGAATCCTACGTGGTTGAGAGAGTACCATGTCATTAAATTTTATTTATTTTTAAATTGGAGGGAAGGGGGGAATTTTTTTCATATTTCAAGACCCAATTTTTTTTATTGATTTATTGATTTTGATAAATGCTGGCCAACAATGGCCAGCAGTTACGGGAACAATCCTGAAATGCCCCTTTGGAGACCTCAAATCCCTCTAATGAGTTAAGATTATTTGAGCCAAAAATTTACCAACCATGGGATTTGAGGAATTAGAAGTGAGAATCATGCATGACAAAAATACACTTGTAGAATTTGGAAGGGTGCATGTCATAGTAGGGGAGACATGCCTAAGATCTTTTCCATCAATCATTGCCCTCCAATTAGTAGTATTAGCATGTAAAACTAGGATTAGACCCTCATAGTCATCAAAAGAACTAAGATTGGAATTAGATAGTATATAGACATTTAAAGTAGCTTTCAAAAAAGGTATTATATCCAAAGAATAGATCAAAATTCCAAAAGTGGTAGTAGGATGAAAGATACTTTCATCATTGGATGAAAAGTAGAAGATTCATCTAAAAAATCTATCAAAGAATATCAAAACATAGGCTAGAAGTAGGATTTCTAGGTGAAAAGAAAAGTAGAAGCCAAAGAAATGAATGGATGAAGTTTGATGTGTGTATTTTTGGTCAAAATTCATCCAAAGACAACTTCTCATAGTTAGGTCAAAATTCAAAGTGTTTTACCTTCCTAGAGAAGTAACTTTATAGATTTTTATTTAAAGATTATTTGGGTTCAAAGATAGCAAGCAAGGTTAAAAAGTTAGAGAGTAGAAAAGAGTAGGATAGGAAAATGAAAAACCTTTAAGGAAGTGTAGGAACAAGTCAAAGTTATCTAAGGGTTCTATAAATCCCTTAGATAAAAACTTTAGGCATCCAAAACTAGTTTAACCTTAGGTATTGAAGCAACATTGAAAAAGTTAGAGTAGTATAAACTTTCACATGAAGTTCAAGGTTGAATTCATAGTAAAGATCCATTGCTTGAAGATGAGCTTGAAAAGCACTATTGGATTTGACATATAGACACCCATAGGACTTAGACCATAACATAAAACCCAATTATATTTGCTCAACTCCAAGGGTGGGAATCAAGGGCCCCCCAAAGGCCTAATTCAAATGAACATTTCAATCACAAGTTTTGGGATTCAATGATTCAATCTGAGCTTCTAAAAAAAACCCTTCTATCAAGTAAACTTTTGTCAACCAAAAACCTCTCTAAAGTAATATTTACTCCTTCAATTGGATTGGATGCATTGAAGATGTACAAATTAAGTATAAAAAGAAAAACAACTTTCATTAAAATGTCATTTTAGTGAATGTGATTTCAACCTAGGAAAATCACAAGATTGTAGCCTTCTAAGAAGATTTTCAATCATTATTAATGCCACAACCCCTCTCCAAAGCAATAACACCTCTAATAGTACAATACTCTTATCTAGTCTTAGAATTGTTATCTTATAGAAGTCTATTGTAATAGAGCTATTAATTGCAAAATTCTTTATATCCTTTTGTAATGAAGATTTAAGTGAGACTAGATTTCAAGGATCTCCTTGTATGTATTGATTGATAAATGCATTCATTAACATTGGAATTTTGAAATCACTTCTATATCACTCTACACTATGGAATGCTTTGATGTTGGTAGAACTCATTCTCTTGTCTTCCAGTACTTTTTCTACCTACTAGGCTTTACATATTAGCCGACCCTAATGCTCTTTCATGGATCCCATGTTATATTCCAAAGTAGTTGAATTATTTAGTATTAAGATGTATTGTTGCATTGATATTCAATCTTATAGATTCAATGTTCAAGGGCCAAAATGTTCAATCACAATCTTATATTAAATATTAAATTTTTTAGCTAAAGCGCCTAAACCTTGAAAAAAAAACTTGGATTATTGGGGTGACATGAAAATAGATAATGATTAATGGATGACTTTATAGTGTAGAAATGAACCTTGAATCTACCTATAGGTCCAAAAATTGGATTTTTTGGAATAAAATACTTTGGTTATAGGTCTTGTCTTTTCAGGGTTGATCCTAAAAGGTTGAAAGGTGTTTCAAGAGACAAAGAGTAGAGAATTCTCAATCTTTGATGCATTTTCAAAAATTAAAACAATATTTAAAAACTCCCAGTAGTCTTAAAATGTATTAATTAAAAAAAAAGTGTAGAAAAAAATTTCATGTCATTTGACTACAACGACCAAAAGATATAAGGTTTGAAACTAGTGTTTTTTTTCATTCTTGCAGAATGGGTCAATAGACTTCGATCCCCCTTAGCAAGATGCTTTTATTCTACACAAAAATGAAGATTTTTACCATTTTTAAGTATATGGTATTTTGTTCATTCTTTCAAAATTCTAGATGTAACTAAAATGTCTACTTTGCTCTAAGTCATCCTACAATGCAAGGAAATTAAGTGAACTAGCAATACACTAGTCATTTTTTGATGATTGTTTCTGTAACTTTGATGATTTGAAATCCAAGTGATGAAAAGTTAGAGGCAAACATTTCAAATGTGTGGGAATATCTTCAAAAACTTTGCCTTTACAAATTGCAAGAGAATAGCCAGGGCTTGAAGTTAGAAGAATTTCTTCTTTTTTGATATCACTTCAATAAAACTAACAAATTAAGTTTGATACCTCTTAAGAATGTAATTTGAAAACTAACTTTTTTTTGGAAACAATTGTATGCCATATGGTAGTTAATATTAGATGCCAATTTTTAGAAGTCAATGAAGGTTTTAGCAAAAGATGCCTCTAATAAATCCAAATTGCCTAGGTTGAAATTTTTTTAAGGTAGTATAATTTTTTGTCTTAGCATTTCTTGAGAAAAAAATTTATACTTCCTCAAGAAAGGGGGTATATATTTACATCTTGTGTCATAATTTTGTGAGCATCCAACCAAAATTGACTTTGTAGAAAGGTATTCAAATTTTCAACTACCTAATCAAGGGACAATTCACCTTTAAGATTTATGATATGCATTCCATTTGTGTCCCTATCAATACTTCAAGGATTGCTTTAAATAAGAGTTGAAAAGTACATTTGTTAAGATTTGTAGGAAAATGGAGCAACATGATTGAAGTGAATTTTGTTTTGAGGGTCCAAATTTGAATTACACTACAACCAAAACTTGTCTGATAGAAAACTTCAAACATGGATGAAAAAGTGACATGGTTGCATGTTTGGCAATACTTTTTGTAAAGAAAGTTTTCTAGAGGCCAAATTTTGCAGGCTCTCCCATCTCCTAGATGAAAAACTTAGCCTTAAATTTGAAGTTTTCCGACTTTTAATTATTAGAACATTATTTTTTTGTTCTAGAACATTTAGCAATGACCATGATTACTACAAAAAAAAAGAGTCTTAATGAAGAAGAAGAGTCAACCAATACAAGAACACTATAAAGAAGAAAAGCTAGTCAAGTGTACTATAAAGAAGAATAGTGGCCATATCAACTAGATGATCAATTTTTCACTCCAAGGTGCTTTCAATAGATGGAATTTCTTCTTTCACTTTGGTACTTTTTATTAAGAGTTTGCTCATATGATTGGATTGTTTTCTTCAACAAAAAACTCTTGTTTTTGTCAATTTCAAGTAGTTTTTTAGCATCCAAATGTAGTTGCTTGGTTCACTATTGACTTTGAAGTGTAGAATTTAGAAATTAGGTAGTGGATTTTTTTGTCACTACCTTTACTTTAGAAGTATGTGAAGCTATTTGTAGTGTTGCCTTGTACCTTTTCCTGAAATTGCAAATATTGTGGTGAGAAATGAAACATTTTTGCTTGATGTACTACTAAGTTAAAGTTTGAAATTCATAGTAGCTAGTAATATAAAAAATTGTCATGCTCATTGTGTATAATGACAACAATTAGTTCTACAAGAATTTGGTTTTTAGATATTGGCTTGCCTTTGAGATATAATATCATTTTGTGTATAAATTAACATGCTTTTGGCATTGAATTCTATTTTTCATATATAGAAGCCATTGGTGCTAAATTTTAGGTAAATCTTTAATAGTTGTCAATTACATTAATTGGTTGTATAGAGAGCATGTAGGTTCCTATGTTTTAGAATGGAAATCAATTTTTCCCTTACTTTTGAATTATCTTTTAAGAATTACATTATTTCTAATGCTTCTTGTAGTCTATTTTCTCCTATGTATCTTAAACTCTTATTTGACTTGGAGTTTATTTTTATTATCTCCTTAATTCTTTAATTGGTCTTGGGTAATTGTCTTTCGTTGTACTTCTAAGTCTTTGATTTTTCTTGAGTCTTGAATTGATCTTGGAGAATTGGTCTTCAGAATTGTCTTTTTATTGTCTTTTGATTCTCCCTTATAATGGAAAATTTCTCCCCTTAATCCCCGGTGATAGGAGAACCTATCAAAAATCCTAACCGTTTTCCCTTGGTAATAGGCCTAAGCCTATTCCTCCTATAATTTACTTAACTAACTTTTACCTAATTGATTTCACTCCTAGAGTTAGCTTAGTAACTTCTATTCTATCACTCTTTACTAACTCAATTCTATTGCCATCTTTGTCTCCCCTCCTTTTGTATTCGTATTTAAATGGTCTTTTTGGAAAATTAATAACTCTTCTATTAAAACTTATTTTTCATTATTTCTTTGTCCATATTGTAGAATAAAGTATATTCGTTAAGTTTTTGTTTCAACATATTCAAATATTCATGTATCACCATGTTTAATTAATTCTTGAAAGTACTCAAAAATTACAGTGAACAATATAATTTGTTGTCTTCAAGAATTAATAACTTTTGGATGATCATATTCTTATCTATAAACACTTTTTTGTTTCCTATATGGAAATATATTCTATCTATAATAGGCTTATTTTTATGTTTTCTATCGTATTAGTAATTATCTATAGAAGGTTGAAGTAGGCTAAAAAATCTTTATCTTCTTCCAAGGAAACAATATAAGGTTAACATTGTGAGATTACTTCATTATTTGTCTTTTTTTCTTTCAAAATGGATAGTTTCTTACAACTAACATTAACCTATAGCTAGAGAAAGGACTATACATTAGATGGTTTTGAAGCCTTCATAAGATTACAAGTTCCTAGACTATAGGAACTTTGTAAAGTCTACTATGTAAGCAATTTGATGTCGCCAAGAAATTAGGTCAAACCACACTCAAAGGTACCACTAGCATTACTTTGCTAGGATAGGACTAGAGTCATTTTTTGAAGTTTCAAAGCTTTAAATTACTTTGATCTTGTCATTTTCTTAAAAGTTTATAGATGGATAGTATGGCAATGCATTTCCTTGATAATTTTGAAAAAAACATTCATGAAAAAAATCCTTAAATGGATGTAAATTAGGCTAATGTCGGATTTTTTACAATATAGCACTTTAAAAGGATATTCTTATCAAGATTATTTATACTTATAAAGTATACAATTATAAAAAAAAAATTATGAATTTAAAAAACAACTAGAAACAATATAATTTTTTATTCAATTAATTGATTAATGACAAAGTATTCATTTGTTCCAAAAACAAATTCAAACATTTAATTTCAAAAAGAGATTTTATAAGGATCTAGATGTCAGTAATATATACATTTTTTATTCCCATACAATTATCATTTGGATTATTTTATGTATTGAAAAAAAACTTGAAAATGTTTATTCTTAAATATTATAGAAAATAAAAAACATATTCAATTTGTGTCAAAAAAGTCCTTTTCTACTTTATCATATGAATGTATATCCACATGATTTTTTTGGGATTCAATCACATTATTATTCTTTAGAAATTAGACTCCTTTTTGTTCATTGAAAAACTTGATATATTGACAATTCAACTACAATTGGATTTTTAGTAAAGATTTTTTTTTCATGAATAAAATACTGTTAGCCTTAACATGATTTGAAATACTAATAAAAAAAAGGACTAAACTATATGCAATCAATAAATTAGCATTAGAAAACAATAGATTGAAAGAAAATACATTGCAGATTTTGGTATGTCTAACCCCTTTTGTGGTACATTAGAGTGTGATTTGACCCAACTACCATGTCAAATATTATTAATTGATTATTTTTAGTTATTTATTTAATATTTTTAGAAATAATTTTTTAGTTTTTAAATATTTTCTAAAAATTTCAAATTCAAAAAAGAACTCAACCCCAAAAGGTCCAAACACCATTTTGGCAACATAGTAATATTGGGCAACTCACTATAGATAGAATTTTTATTGTCTTTCTTTAAGAAAACTTCACACAACATATGCACTAGGAGTAGCTTTAAAGTACAAAAAATTTCAAAAATTTGGACCACATGGTAAAATAATTATTGCATGATATGTCATTTTCATCATTTGGTGGGTTACTTGGGTAGCTCATAAATTTTTTTAATCACTTTTTATGAAATAAAAATAGAAATTTATTCTGTAGATTTATGTATATGCCAAAATTTTAAAATCATTCCATTTTTATTGATGAAATGAAAGTTATGAGGAATTTTGGTTTGTAGGTAGGTACAAAGTTTATGAAAACCATACCTACCGATAAATTAAAACTCCTTGTAACTTTCATCTTATTAATGAATATGGGATGATTCAAAGTTAACTTCCAATGTATATATAAATCTAAAAAATCAATTAAATTTTTTTATTTCTTAAAAAAATAATTAAATTTTTTTATGAGCTACCTAGTGGCCCATTGAATGATGAAATTGACATATCATACAATAATTTTATAACTATGGAGTCCAAAGTTATGAAAATTATTGCACCTTAAAGCTAATCCTAGGGCACATGTTGCAGGTAAATTTTAAAGAAAAAAAATAGGAATTCCATTTGTAGTGAGCTATCAAAAATCACTATGTTTCCAAAAAATGGTGTTTGGACTTTTAGAGATTCAGTATTCTAACAAGTATTGGCTAATTCATAGCATAGGGAATACCAAAGAAAACAATCTTCTTGACTCCTCCAAAATCATTTAATGTAGATAGTGAGAATTTTTTTAGTCCTACAAATCAAAGTAAGAGTGTCTTTAGGTCCTATAATCAATATCCTTCTTCAACTAATAGATCTTTGATTGGACAATTTGAACTATGAGAGAATAGTATAGATGTCAAAGGAAAGGAAGTAGAACAATTATAAGATTGCAAATGTTGTAGAATACACAAAGAACATAAGAGGTGGACATTAAATGGAGAAGGCTTTGGCCAATAAGAGAGCTAGAAAATGTATTGAATTTCTAGGAAATCAACTATTTTAGCTTAGGAATTTTGGTTTGATTCTTTAATGTCCCTTTTTATGACTACAACTTTCATAGCCCTAGATATATTTTGAGAAAAACAAGGTAGTTTAGTCCAAGTTAAACTATAAAAATATACTTCAATTATAAATTTGTTTAGTTTTAATTTTTTCACTATTAAATCTTCAATTGTAAACTTATGCAATTTTCTATTCAGAGCTTTTCAAAATCATTGGTAAAGGCATAGAAATTGTTTTTAAGCATTTTTACATCTTTCAACATGCAATATCAATTACTTTTGTAAGAGTATGCTAAATTTTATGCAAGTGTAGACACATTGATCTAACTTCAAGCTTGAGTGCTTGTCACAATTTTTGGATTTATGCACTTCCAAAGCATGTCAAAAAAAGTTCATGATTCAAGAAAGAAGAAGTTCAAGATTGTTTTGAAGTGTTACAAAGAGGACAAGCTTGCTAATTCAGGTAACCCCAAAGCGACATTCAATTTCTGAGGTTCAAAAATATCATTGGTTTTGAAGCTTTATAGATCTAAATGTCTTCAAGTTATACAAATCTCAACGGTATAATCTTGTAGTGTATATGTTGCAAATGACATGTACAAAATTTGTAGTCATTTGGCCAAATAGATTGCAAGATCATAATGTTTAAGTGTTGAAAATGGATGTTGAAATTTTCCCAAAAACACGTTTGGAGGTGAAATTTCATTTCTAAACCTACTCAAATGAAAAACTTTACACTACAAAATTATACAAAACTAGTATTCAAACACATTGGTGAAATTTTTTTTCATTCAACTGACTCATTGTATCTACAAAACAGCTATGAAATGTCAAAAATCAGCAAGAAAAATTGCAAAAAACACATTTAAAGCTAGACCTCCTTCTACTAGAATGCTTCTCAATCACTCATTAATTCTTAGATTGACATGAAATTTTAGCCACACAAACTAGATTAGTATGCGCAACTTTTTCAAAAAGAATTATTAAAAATGGACTTTGTATGAAGAAGAAATAAGCTGCCAAAGTTCACTATACTCCAATAATGGCAAGATTTTGAACTAGGAATTGCTCCCAAACATTCAAAACAATTTGGATTGACATGGAAACTTTACCACAACAACTATAATTCAAGGAAAACAAAACCCAACAAATTTTATTGAAGATGAGCTTGCAATGGATGAAGGAGATACAAGGCCCCAAAGTTGCAATCCTAAAATGCAGTTTGGTGAACTCAAATTGAAGTTGTGAACTTCAATTGGCTTTCAAAAAATCAAAAAATCATTCTTGGATTGATTTGAATATTTAATTACACAAACTAGAAGGAAAAATACAACTTTCTCAATAAGTTTTATTGAATTTGGACCTTGGATGCAAAAGTTACAACACTTTGAACTGGACTTGAAACTGTGTGAGGACACTTTTTGTCTTCTTTGTCACTTTGGGGTTAATCTTGAAGAATGACAAAGATGAATACAAGTTTTAAGACTTTTTATATCAATAGTGGCATTTATTAGGATCTATAATGAAGTATGTGAGTCTAACTTCAATGAGTAGTAGAAATAGTGGTGTACAAGATGATAGTAAGATTATATTCATTGAATTGAGAAAAAATTCAAATATTGAAACATCCATGCCCTTCTGTGAGTGACTACTTATCCACCAATAGTAAATAATTTAACACAACCAAATTCCTTGTTCAATTTGAGTTAGATTCACTAATGGGTGCCTAAGTGTCAATCTACTCTATTTTCCAAGCAATGGATCTTTCTTTATGCATAAGTTGAATGACGGTAATGAAAATGGGTCAAAGTGTAAATTTTCTATGTGTTTTACAAGTTTTAGTCAAACAACTAGGTTGTTGTAGTTTTTAATATAAGATGATTTAGACTAAAACTAACCACACTATCTTGTAGATAATTTTTTGCCCATTTAAAAAATATAAAACTTGTTCCAATCCACCTTTTTTAGCTTAAATTACAAGTAGATGAATTTTCACCCTTAAAATGGTAAACTAAACTTCATCCATGGGTTTTTAATGGTTTTGTAATTCAAAATAACTTGAATTTTGGATGTAGGTTAACCCCTAAAGGACTATTGTTCCATTGGAGGACAATGGATTTTAGGCAGGTTCCTATGACTTTAGTTTTTGGTAAAATCTTTTGAAACTTTTTCATAAGATAGAAAAATTGATAAGCTTTGTGGGAATGTAATTTTTATTTCAATTGGTGACCGAAAGCAAAAGTTATACCACAAAAAGTCCAAATTTTCATTCAGTAGGCAGAAATTTGTTTTTGCAAAAAGTTAAAATTTAATTTTTTGATTTTTTTCTGAAACAATATATTTTTGCCTACATGTGAAGCTTTGATTCATTCTATTTGGACTTATAATGAGAAAGTTACGGATAATCTTGTTTTTGGGGCAATCTAAACATCTTGAGTTCTTGAACAAATAACTTATGGGATTCATTTTTTAATGCTATTTTGACAATTTTTCAAAAAAGAATTATTGGATAAGATTATGTTTACTTGCTAGAACAATCTCACTATTGGAATTATTGTATTTCAATCCCATCTTAGAGTTATTAACCATTTAGTTTTTCTTTCAATTTGAACCTACATCTACTTAACAATTTCTTAAAGAATGCAAACCAAGTGTTTTTTGTGTGAAATTTTTTTCCTGGACTCTGAACTCAATTCCTTAACACATAAAATTATAAATTCAAGTTCTATAGTGCAATTTTTTTTAGAAATGGTGGTCAAAATCATCTGAAATTGCAAACCATAATTCTAAAAAACTTGTATTTCCAACTTTGAATGCTCATATCTTCCAATTTATACGGTCAAACTTCATGAAATTTTTACCACATGATCTCAATTAAGTTAAATAGAAAATCCTATGGTTTGATTCTTAAAAAAAATTGTTTTGTTTTCTTGGTTGAATGCAATACAAATAGCAGTTTTGAGGGTTTTTTGACAGAAAAATGGCCTTGGTCTTTTAGGGGTTAAAGATGTTGACTTCTGATAACCCAAGTATGGTTTGTACAAAGTGATTTCTCTATTTATTCATTCAAAACTAGCCTAATACTTCATTCTTCTATAACTTTTACAATTTAAAGTTTTTTTGTCAATAAGATATACCTATGGATTTTGCTTTATAGGTTCTATAAGCCAATGATTGTAACTTCTTTTTAATCTATTTTGTAAGTTCTTGGTTGGAATTCTTCAAGTCTTAAGTCTTGGTCTAAATATTGTCAATTTACCATTTTGGAAAAATATATATCTTTGCCTTTTAGGTTATAATCAAGGCTTTCGAGAGGGCTTTTTGGTGCTAAATTGCACTAGAAAAACTAATTTGACTCAAAAATGCCAAGAAAAATGCCAAAATATTTGGATGGCAGTGCCAAACAACTTTGAAATAAACAAATATTAGATGAAATTGTGTGATTGTGGATGTAAACCATACTATACATTAAATAAGTGGATGAATATTGCAATTTAGAGCACCACTATAACATTTTATATTGCCAGTATGACACTTTTTCAAAAATAAAAAAAAGCTTTGGTTATAATTCTAGCTTCCTAGTTGATAAAATACTTACTAATCAAATTCTTCTACTAGAAGTTATGCACGGATGAAATTTGATTGTTATTCAATTTTTAAAACTTCATTTACATTTTTCTTCTAATTCACAATTCAATTTTAAGTTTTACTCATTTTGTGGATTCTATATTTTAACCTTTCTCCAATTCACTCAACTTTTTCAAAGTTTTAAGATTTAATTATTTTTCATCCAATCTATGCGCTAAACTTCATCCACTCCTATCTTACTCAATGTAAATCTAATTTCTAAGCTTAAGATGTTTTTTGAAACCTCCAAGCTAAATATACAAGATTCTAACTCTAAAACTTGAGAAAAACTTAGTTTAGTTACTTTGACTTAGACTTCTAGTTTGGCTACTTGATATAATTGTAAGTTTTTAAGAGTATAAAGGAAATAGTGTAAGTTAGAATTTTACCTCAACTTGAGTTGTGGCCAATAGATTATTGACCATCACTTTGACTTCTCTATTGTTTTACATCATTTGATGTTGTTTAGAAGTTTTGCCTATGACTTAAACTAAGGTCACAATTACAATTGCAGAGACTTCCCAATACTACTTCATCTTTTTTCCCCCCTCTTTCCTTTACTTTGAGACTATTTCAACTACATTATTGTATTCAAAGTTTGAACTTAAAATAATTGATTTTGAATTTCAAAATAATAATTGAGCTTGACCTTTTGTCTACTATCCTATTCAATTATTTTTCTATCCAAGTGGTTAATGGTTTGAAATGCTTTCTAAGATTTCTTCCTAAATCCTATCAACTTCTAATTTTCCTTCAACTACCACATGAACTCTCCTCCCCCTTCACTTCTCCCTTGTTATAACATTTAGTAGCCCAAAGAAGGGCTACCTTCTTTTTGTAAAGTCTGCATCTCCTAATTTCATCAATGACAACCTTGGGGTACTTATGTTAACTTGTCAAGCCCAAATAAAGACTAACATTAGAAGTAAGATTTATGTTTAAATTAAAATTCACATGATGTTAAGACTAACATGATTAATTAGTTTTTTGTTGCCAATTTGCCCTGCTACATAGAGAATGATGCATCAGTTCTTTTCCTAACATAACAAAGTTATTTATTAATTTGGATCCTACAACAAAGTATATTTTGCTCTATTGGCTTGCTCTAACATTTCATGATACGTGGCCTTATAGCTAAAGAATGGTGTGGAATATTCCACACCATTTCATCCACTAAATGAAATGATGTGGAATATTCTACATCATTCCATCCATTGGGAGGCAATTTGGTAGAGTGCAATTGAATGTTATGGTATTTGAACTTCTACGTACTTGAACTTGAGAGTTGAGGACTTGGAGAGGTTGCTAAATTCTATCTTACACTTCTTCTATTTGAGAATTATTGTCGCAAGAAGAGTCTTGCAACTTCCTATCCTTCCTCCCTCTTCACCTTCTATACTACTTCTATACTAATTCATGTTTAATACTCTCCTAATTCTGAAATTGGTTTCTAACTTTTATACTTCTACTTGTAATTTAAAAAATATATATTTTCAAAAGTCAAGAATTGGTTCAAACCATTGTATGGCCTGCAAAATCCAACAACCATTCCAAACTACAAAATAGTTGCTCCCAAAATGCCCTCCCTGAATAGCACCACTGAATGTGCCCCGACTGGTGGCACCCTCCCTACAATTATAGTAACAAGGTGGCTATGTGGCAAGTTGTGATTGGAAGGACCCTAGAAACGTAAATTGGTCGTCCACCTTGCTTTGGCACTAGCTTGTCTATGGAACTTGCCGATTGGTCTTAATTTTTTATTCTTGCTCTATATAATTGGGAATTTTCTTCCTACTTTTGTTTAAGATTTTTTGGAGAGCCTTGGAAAACAAAAAAAAACTCTTGGAATTTTTATTTTTGATCTCTAAAGGCTTGACCTTCCAAACACTAGGCACAAGTATTTCAAATGCTATTTGGCTAATTTTCACACTAATGGTTTTGAGCACTAGGACTTTTTGAGACTAAACTTAGGTTTCAAAAATTGGATTTTTGAAACTAAATTTAGTGAGATGGCAAGGCAAACTATTGTGTGGAGATTTAGAACTTGTGGGTTCAAAGCATTGCCATCTTTTGGAAATATTCTAAAATGAAAAGACAAATTCTAATGCACAAAGACAAAGCTTCGCCCTATTTTTCAACCACTACAAAACTGTAAGGCAAATTTTAACTCACAAAGTTTGAAAAGCTTCACCATCCCAAATGGAATGTCAAAAACTAGAAACAAGAATTCAACAAGATCCTTATTAGTATAATCACACAAACTTAAAAGGGGGCAGTACAATACAAAAAGTCCCCTTTAACAATATCACCAAGGTACAAAGGGGGATTATTTTTAGGATTAGAACAAGTCTTAGAAACCAACAAAAACTTCAACAAAATAAACAATAAGTTAGTAAGGTGTGAAGGGACGTCAAGTCTTTCAAACCTTATACAAGAAACTCAAAATTAGAGCTTCAAATACTCCAAGTAACACACGGTTAGTAACTTGTCTCAAACTTGGCCAAAAATCTAACTAAATGGATAATGTGTTGGTATGCCAAAATTATGGCTACAAGGGGTGTTATGAGAGGAGAAAGAGTGTACAGTTATACTCTTTTGAGATCACCTACCTCTTCTCATTTGCTTGTAGTAATCTTATCACTTAGAACTTTCAACCTAATCCTATCAATTTTGACTTTCTATATTGATTTATTTTAAAATTTTTGAGAATTAACTCCAAATCACAAATGAATTGCGTCATCAGCTAAAGAAGGCTATTTTTAACTTCGAAGAACCTCACCCCTTTTCCTTACATGGCAAATTTCGTTAGAAGGGTGATATGCTATTAATTTGGCAATTTTTACAGTTCAAACTGTGAGGTTTGAAATCTAAAACAGTTATACATTTTTGAAATATATGTGTTATAGATGATTGAAATCTATACTTGTCCAAGATGTCTCGGACCTCACGGTCTAAACTATAAAAACGTCATAGATTTTGTAAATCTATATATGTCTGAAAATCTATACTTATCCTAGATATTAGCTTTTAGTTCAGACTGTGAAAAATGGCATAGTGAATATGGCACTTTTTCAAAATTTGCCATTTACGCTAAGAATTCAATAAATCCTAATGCTAGCTTTATGATCAAAAAGGATAATAATCCAACTTTTCTAGGGGAAGTCATTGAGCACATTTTCAAAACCACATGCAACATAATCAAGGAGGATTTTATTCATTTGAGGTAAAATTTATAAAAAATTATAAAGGACTTCAATGTAAATTAGGGTACATTCAAAATATAGAATCTAGTATAAGTAATGGTAGGGAGTCTTTAATTTAAGGCCTTTCCAATCTTGTAAAATTAATGAAGGGGCAAAAATATTGGATTCTCTATATTGAATTGTCTACCATAAGGTTTATACAACTGCATTGAATTTAATCACTACAAGGGAAATGGGCCCTAATCTAAAGAAATTTTGACAATATAGTGTCTGAAATGACAGTCTCAACTTGTGAAATTTTGCTTTTTGTCAATGCAGTCATTATTGCAATGTGTGTCAAATTCTTGTCAATTTCTCAATCAATTTTGACAAACAAGGTTAATGTCTTCCTTAAAATCCAACAAATTTTTATATACAATTTTTATTTTAAATACAAAATGATTTAGCTATCATTTACTAACTCTATAAGGAATTATACCTCATTGCAATCTTTAACCATTCACTATCAACACCTCAACATTATTTGTCTTTAAGGGAGAGAAGCTCCCTCTATAAATGTGGAGAAGTAGGGGGTCAACCAACCTATATGTGATATATGAACTCTTGAAGCTGTGAGAGCTCATGGTGAAGTTAAATATCCGTAATTTTGTAATGAAACTGAGATTTCAGACCTCATTTAAGCATAGTAGAATGTCTTTTTTCAAAAACATTTTAATTAAGACTAGTTAGAATATGAATTGTAGTTTAAAGTTCAAAAATCCGTTTGACATTTCAAATTTTCAATCAAAAGTTATGGATAGATTTCAAAGAGGAAGTTTCAAAAAATATAATAAAAACAATTTCAAACACCTCTTTGAAATTTCATAACTTTTGATTGGAAACTTGAAATGTCAAAATTATTTTTGAATGCAAAATTTGAGTTGATTTTCTAACTAATTTTAATCGAATTTCTTAAGGAAAAAAATACATTATTCTATGCCTAAATGACATCTAAAGTCCTATTTTCCACACAATTCTTATTTCTAACTTAACGTGTTAAGTAGGAATAGGAATTGTGTTGAAAGTAGGACTTCGACCTCATTTAGGCACAAAAGAATGTGTTTTTTCAAAAAAACTTGAATTAACCTTAGTTAGAAAATCATCTCAAATTTTGCATCCAAAAATGATTTTGACATTTCAAGTTTCCAATCAAAAGTTATGAAATTTCAAAGGGGTGTTTGAAATTGTTCTTATTATATTTTTTGAAACTTCCTCTTTGAAATTTATTCATAACTTTTGATTGGAAACTTGAAATGTCAAAATCATTTTTGGACTTAAAACTCCAATTCATATTCTAACTAGTCTTAGTTAATTTTTTTTTTTAAAAACACATTCTACTATGCTTAAATGAGGTCTAAAATCTTAGTTTTAATACAAAATTTTGGGTTTTTATCTTAACTATGAGCTCTCACAACTTTGAGAATTCATATATCCCATATGGATTGCTCGACCTCGTACTTCCTTATGTATATATAAAGAGCTTCACTTCTCTATTCATTTCACAAAATACAAATGATTTATGGAATAAAACAATTTAGTGAATAAATTAACTCCATGGTCTTAATTTGTTTTGGTCAACATTCTTGAAAGTTGATAAAAAAAAATTTAAAAAATTTAATCATCCAAAAGAATTTCATCTAAAAATTTATCATTCATCTACAAAAATTTCATTTCATTTTTTTTTAGCCATTATTTCAAGTATTTCATTAAATCCTTGGAAAATAGTTGTTTGGAATAAGTGACCTGGAAAAAATCCATGATGGCAAAGGAATGAGAAGAAGACTTGCTGATGTGTATCTTTGTCCGAATTGACAACCAAATTGGCAAAATTTTGTCAAAAAAATATCTAAAATAGGTACTCCTAATCTACAATAGAGTTGACAAAATTCCGTCAAAATTATTGTCAATTAGGATGTAATTTCCCTTGTAGTGAATAGAGCTTGAAATTTGGCTTTATATAGAGGTGGTTAAGGTTCAAGTTGGCAGGCAAGTTCATGTAATAAATTATGTAATGTATTCTGAGTTTTATCTTCACTAATTGCTTCATCTAGTGTAGATTAGATTCCTTACTTTTTAAATAATGGATCTCCCTCCTCAAAATCTATGAGAAGTAGATTTTTTCCCTTATTTGGTCCTATTTTTTATTGTAAAATTCTTGTAGAATGTAGACTATTAATGGCCTAGTAATGTTAAAACTATAGACACATATATAAACATTGTCAATATTAGATGGTAAACAAGTTTGCCTTCTCAAGTTTCTAGATCTCTTTCAAACTCTAAAATTCATTGAAGTACATGCAAGTGGTAGAAGAAAGAGAATGCATTATTTTAGAGGTAGACATGCAATGCGATCTGTTATGGAAGTGGAATGCCTAAGCCTTTTAGATGTGACAATATTTTCAAAGAATTCGCAAAGATTAAAGCATTGGAGGTTGCAAAGAACAATTTTACATCCAAAAGTGATGCTTAGCCATTTGATTCACATTTATGAAGCCATCAAGTTTTCAACCTATTATTATTATTATTATTATTATATGATTCAAATATAAAAAATAACGTTTTAAAAAGTAGAATATTTCATGTGCATTTAGCATCTACATTTGTTCACTTATATACCTATTCAAGTAATCAAGTATTATAAGTTCTTAATTTATGTTAGTTATCAAGTAAATTGATGTTCTTCAATGTAAAGTGTCTCACTTTCCAAAATCTCACATACTTCTTGGCCTCTTATATAGAAGTGTATTTCTCATCTTGTAATTACTCTCTTGATTCATTTGCCTTTGATTGTTTTAAGCATTCTCCAACATTAGCTTCTATAATTTCAATTATTGTTGTAGGTTGACCTTTATATATATATATATATATATATATATATATATATATATATATATATATATATATATATATATATATAATTTATTTATTTTATTTTATTTTATTTTTTCAAAATATATTGTGAAAAATATTACAAAAAATTTAAAGAAGAGTGTAAAATCAAAATAGGTATGTTACATGCCAATATAGTTTTTAGTCATATTTTAACTGTTTTTATTCAATTAGGTTGAAATCTCGCTTGAAAATAGGTTAGAAACCATCAAGATCCAAATAATATCCACCTTCAGTAGAATTACTTAAAATAGCTTCACGTACCATGCATGTCATAAATTTTGCTAAAATAGATCTAAAAAAACTTGATAGATTTCAAGCTCCCTAATCAATTCCAACGGGTCTTTTAAACCCCAATTGTTAGCTTATAGGTTGAAAAACATCAGGATAGACCAAAGAAGAAAATTTATGTCTAAAGAACAATGTTTCAAGGTTGAAATCACACTATGAATTCAAAAAGAAAGTTGCTTTTCCAAGACCCCTCTTTGTATAAAAGATTCCTCAAAATTCAATAATTGAAGGATGACACAGGATTTTATCCTCCTTCGACAATTAAATAGAGTCTAGAAATGAATTTATAAATATTTGTAAGATTCTACAAGAGTTTGTATAAAAAAACTTTAAATTTTTTGATACTTAGAAGATGCCTTCCAAGACAATGAATTGTTTTAAGGTCCAATGAAAAATTCATAAAAATTAATTACATTGTGATAAAATTGTACTAAAAATTAGAATAACTTATTTCATATTAGTAAAAGGCCCCAACAAATTTTAGGACATTTCGATAGCCAAAAGTACCCGAACTGACGAGATTCTCTAATTGCCAATAAAATTAAGATTATGGTGAGATTTGATTGGCATTTTGGGAGTATATGGAATTAGAATGAGGTTCAAATTAGGTCTTCTTTTACTCTCTTAAATCTCCTAAAGACCCTAGATTAATTATTTTCCTCAAAAAAGTCAACTTCCAAAAGTTGCCCAGGGAGGTCATTTTTAGTAACTTTTGTGCACCACATGCGGTGACCGGGTATTTTAGGGGGGTCTGTTTACCTCCTTTGCCATTAGATTTTTTTTCTTCCGATTAGAAGACTGTGAGTTTCCAATTGTAGGAACGTTGTGAGGAATTGTCTCATATACGATCTAACGTGGCCAAGAGATTGCCACGTCAAATAATAATATTTAAAAATTTAAATTTTTTTAAAAATTAATTAAAATTAAAATTATTATTTTTTATTTTGACTATTCACTGCATTTAGAATGGGCCTAAAACAATCTTCTAATCCCTCAAAAATCATCTTATGTGAAAATATAAAGGTCCTTATAATTAAGTAATTTAGAAAATGCCCTATATAATTACTCTCTATAATTACTTATAAATTCCAAGTCAATGTAGTATTTTCCATGGTATTTTATTTATAAGGAAATAAAGCTAATTGGAGAACAACCGAAAAGTGAAAGTATGCAAATAAAGACAAAGTTTAGTGCAAATTGTACTACATAGGTAAAGACCTTGAAGTTTTTGGTTTAGGGTCTTATGGTTTATGTTGCACACAATGGGTTAGGATTTAGGGTATAAAAGAACTACAAAACCTAATTACCCTAAAACAATTGCAACTTGGGATTGGGTTTATGAGGTCAATGAATTACTCTAGAGAATCTAAAATGAAAAATAATGTATTCAAACATACAAATATGAAAAATAACATATCCAAACATGCAACTAAAACACAAGCAAATGAATATGAAATTGTCAATCAATCACAATACCTCAAAATAAGGAAAAATTAACAATGTTGTCAAATGACACTTAGTTGCAAAAAAATGTGTTTTCAAATACAATTGAAATGACAAGAGTACTCCAAATTTGGGTTGTGATTTTGACATTTGTGGCATTTAGTCCTACTGCAAAATTGTCTTAGCAAAATCTACTATACACAAGGAAAAAA
Source organism: Thuidium tamariscinum (assembly GCA_947034885.2). Classification (NCBI taxonomy): domain Eukaryota; kingdom Viridiplantae; phylum Streptophyta; class Bryopsida; order Hypnales; family Thuidiaceae; genus Thuidium; species Thuidium tamariscinum. The sequence continues at coordinate 46,933,173 of OX344750.2, read as the reverse complement.
ATGGGAAGGATTTGTTGATTAAAAAACCCTTAGCATCTCATACACCTCTTACTCCGAAGCCCATTAGGAAAAAACTGGAATCTAAATCCAAAAACTTTGCAACAATTGAAATAAGAATCCACATCTCATACTCTCATTGCCCATGTAACCCAAATGGAAGTATTTGCAGTTTTGCACCCTACAAGAGAAACAACCTCCTACAGCCACGAATTCTTCAGACATGTCTACAACTCCATGAGCTCCGCTATGGACAAATCAAGAAGTAAGGATGTCCGTAGTCGATCTACCATGAGCACTTGGAGCAACCAAGACTTTTGAAATAACACCAAATTGTCGTCATAATTTGCAAGAAAAGTTGTAGAGCATATGCACCATGTTCTACTAGGAATGCCTTGAAGCTCGCAATAGATAGTTAGATGGTTGTTGAAGGTGCACAACTAGACACCTTATCATCAAGTTACAAGTCCAAATGTATGCACAATGAAGCTCAATAGAACTCAAGAACATTGGAGAAGGGGAAGGACAACGAGAATGAAGCTTTCTGCCTTGAGTCCTAATTCAACATTAGACAGACCCCAAACTAATCCAACAAAACTTCACCGGGATGGATACAACTTTTCATCCATCCTTTGACAAAGCAACTATCTACATTAAAACACGGTCTATTTACTACAAGGGAAACTACGTCCTATTTGACAATAATTTTGACAGAATTCTGTCATCTCTATTGTAGATTAGGAGTACATGTTTCAAACACTTTTTTGACAAAAATTTGTCAATTCGGTTGTCAATTCGGACAAAGATACACATCAGCAAGTCTTCTTCTCATTCCTTTGCCATCATGGATTTTTTTTTCCATGTCACTTATTCCAAAAAACTATTTTCCAAGGATTTAATGAAATACTTGAAATAATGGCTAAAAAAAAATGAAATGAAATTTTTGTAGATGAATGATAAATTTTTAGATGAAATTCTTTTGGATGATTAAATTTTTTAAATTTTTTTTTATCAACTTTCAAGAATGTTGACCAAAACAAATTAAGACCATGGAGTTAATTTATTCACTAAATTGTTTTATTCCATAAATCATTTGTATTTTGTGAAATGAATAGAGAAGTGAAGCTCTTTATATATACATAAGGAAGTACGAGGTCGAGCAATCCATATGGGATATATGAATTCTCAAAGTTGTGAGAGCTCATAGTTAAGATAAAAACCCAAAATTTTGTATTAAAACTAAGATTTTAGACCTCATTTAAGCATAGTAGAATGTGTTTTTAAAAAAAAAAATTAACTAAGAATAGTTAGAATATGAATTGGAGTTTTAAGTCCAAAAATGATTTTGACATTTCAAGTTTTCAATCAAAAGTTATGAATAGATTTCAAAGAGGAAGTTTCAAAAAATATAATAAGAACAATTTCAAACACCCCTTTGAAATTTCATAACTTTTGATTGGAAACTTGAAATGTCAAAATCATTTTTGGATGCAAAATTTGAGATGATTTTCTAACTAAGGTTAATTCAAGTTTTTTTGAAAAAACACATTCTTTTGTGCCTAAATGAGGTATGAAGTTCTACTTTCAACACAATTTCTATTTCTAACTTAACACTTCTTCATACAAAAATTCATTACATATTAGACTGTCTTGAAAATTTTTACTTTACAGAATAGACAAGCAAATACATTTTTTCCAACATTAGATGAAATTTAAGGGCAAGAAGAAACTACGACTTCCCAAACTATAGGAACTTTGGGAACAGTGCCACATTAACAATCTAACATGGCCAAGACTATATCATACTAGATATTCAATTAATGAATTATTTAATTAATTTGTAATTTATAAGAGAATTATTTTAAATTTAATTTTTGGTTTCTTAATATTTTTGAAATTTTTGAAAAAACTTAGAAAATCAAGCTATTATAGCTACACTAAAAAGTATATTTAGTGTTAGGTCACATATAGTGTAATTACCACCCTACTCCACACAATACTAAATCTCAACTTTGGAGGAATTAGTGCAATGTTAAAACATAAGAAGATTTTTGGCCCCTCGAAGATTGTTTCAAGGTTGCTCCGTGAAACTATTCCCATTGCTAGAGACCAACCCCTTGATAGTTTGAATTTTGAAAAAAAAAATTAAAAATTATTTTTCCAAATAACTTCAGAATGTATTGAAAGCAAGAATATGATTTTTAATATTTTTCTTTTCAGAAACTTTTTTTTTTCAATTTTTTTTTTCAAAAATATTATTTTTCAATTATTTTACAAAACTATATATTTAAGAAATAATTAATAATAATAATAATTAATTAATTAGTATTTTCTAACGTGGCAATCGGTTGACGACATCAATATAGCATTCCCAACATTCCCAACGTTTGGGAACTTGCAGTCCTCCTAACACTATATGTGAACCTCTTCATATTTCAAATTTATCATAGAATACTTTTACTGTTAGAAATTAGTTTTAATGCTACTTACTTTAGTAGGATTAATGATATTTAGTGTCATGGTTTGCAAATAGTGTTGCTAACACTAAATATATTTTTTAGTGTGGTTTGCAGTTCTTGATCAACATGGCGGACTACCTAAGGAACAGCTCCAAGACAATGTCTTTCTTGCCCTTAAATTTCATCTAATGTAAGTTTCATTAATTGAATACAATCATCCAAAGCAAAAATTATAGATTCTCAAAAGCTCACTGCAACTTTAACCCCTAAAGCCGTGAACGGCGTCTTTTGAGATTATTAATTTATTGAACAGCTCACTATGGATGGAGTTTAGGGTTTATTTCTTTGAAATTTAGATACAATGTGTGCCCGAGGAGTAGCTTTAAGGCCCGACAATTTTCATAAATTTTGACTTCACGGTTAAAAAGTTATGGCAAGATATGTTGTTTTCTTTACTCGGCAGGCAGCCCGAGCAGCTGAAAAAACTTCTTCAAAATTTATTTTTCTTAAAAGTACAATTTCAAATTGTTTTTTTAGGTTTATATAGAAATGGGAAGATTTGAATCAATCCATTCTGATCAATGAGTCAAAAGTTATGAAGATTTTGAGTTTGGGGTAGTTTGAACCAATTACAGAATCTCTACGGTACAAAAAAAGTTTGAAATTCTTCATTTAATTCAATTTTTCATATTTTTGGAAAAAAATAAAAACAGAAGGTGTATATTTTTTATTACAACATTTTAACCATTGGGATTGAAAATTTTCAATTCCATGAATAAAATGTTCACAATTTAGTATTTTGGCTCATTTTTTACTTCTTTCTACTTACTTATTTTTTCCTATATGTTGTACAATTCCAAATGGTTTGAATTTTTTTTAGAATGTAGCCAACTTGCATTGAAGTATAAATTCAAAGAGTAACCACCATTTTGAATTTTTTTTCACACAAATGTGACCTTGTGAAGTGCAGCTGCCCAAATTTTCGCTTGGATAAAAAAACAATTTTTGTCAATTCAAATGCTTATATCTTGCAGTCTACATGGTGGAAATCTATGAAATTTGTTCCACATGTTCACAAACCACCTTACTACAAGATCCTACGGTTACATGAGTCAAAAATTTGTTTTAAAAAGAAAATTGCACTTGTATTAGAAATGGCAATTTTGGAGCATTTTTGGTGAAAACATAGTCAAAAACCTTTAGGGGTTAAAACATACAAAAAATGCCCATAAGGACCATTAGGGGTTATGATTTCTATTGTGGCTAGCTAAAATTTTCATCTTCATGAAGTTGGCTAATAGATTTCAATTTGTGAAATCGCTTAGAAGACTTGTCTAGTTGGCAGTGATCCCAGAACTAGTTTATAGAATTTAGTGTAATATGCTATTTGGTTTAGGGGATTTAGTGCAATTTGCTACCTTCAATATAATAAACATCAACTTTGGCTATCTTGAGAGAAATTGGCATTATAAAAATTAGAAAAGAAAGGATTTTCCGGATAATAGGGGGTACTAATACCTATAACTAACTACAGAGATGCTAATTCCAATGTAGAGTAAGTACCAAATTGGCTATCAAATTCTATTGGTTGTTGAAATCTTAGCTAAAATTTAATTTTTTCAAGGATATTTTCCTATAGAAATTTAGCTACTGAAATTTTTTAGTAGCTATAGAGCAAAATTTAGCCAGTTTTGTGAACACTGCTAGTTGGTGTTTATAATACAACTAGTCAAGCCTTTAAAGTCATTACTTTATTGTCTTTTCATCTTATCAGACATCCCACTAGTTGCATCAAACATTAGATGAAATTTGATAGCAAGAAGAGATTGTTTCAAGGTTGTTCCTCTTGCAATTCCCTATGTTGTCTAAAAACTGCGAAGTAGCCTTAATAGCCTAATTTTTGAATTTTCAAAGAAAAAAAATTAAACAATTAAAAAAATTGAAAAAAATTTGAAAAAAATTGAAAATTTTAAAATTGAATTAAGAAATTGATTTTTTTCAAAAAGTAAAATTAAGAATTAATTTATTTAATTAATATTTAATGTGGCAGAGCCTCACCGTGTAAGACTAGTAATGTGGCACTATTCCCATAGTTCTCACAGTCCAAAAACTTGCAATCGCTTCTTATCCTCAAATTTCATCTAATATATCTATATCTTGGCCAAAATTTCTTGCCTAAAAGTGCAATTTTGGTACATAGTGTTAAATTTTTGATTTTGAAGTTTTTAAATGTTTTTAACCTAGTCTAAAATTTAAGTCTAAAAATATTGGATAGTGTAAAGATGAGATGCAATTGGGTAAAGGGTCATAAACGGTGTGCTAATTGGGCAATGTTTGGAGAGAATCACTAGCTAGTTCATTGTTAGAGTATTAAAATGGAAGATCCAAATCTTGACAAAAAAATTGGTAGGATTGGCAACTATCTAGTGTGAAAAAAGAAAAAGAAGATGTCTAGCTATTGCTTTCAAGAAATTATTAGACTTTACCTATTTACCATTTCAAATGCAAGATTGAGTACCTCATGATCAATTACTAAAAGTGAGTGTATTCTTAGACAAGGTAGATATTGCTTTAGAGTTGTTTTTTGTGGGGCTTGGAGTGCTAAGATAAGTTGAGGGCAAGCAACACTTTAAAGTTGATCTATCATTTGTGTATGTTTCATCAACGTAATGAAATTTAAAGTTTAGTTTCAAAGCCAACATGTCTTTGAAAAAAACCCATTATAGCCATTGTATTTTCAAAATTGAATGAAAGTGGTTAGTGAGGATTTGACACTAGAAAGAAATTGAATTAGGAGATTTTGATAAAGAGAAGATGCAATTGATGCCTTTAACCCTTATAGGACTAAAGTGCCTTTTTGGCAACATAATGTGCAACATAAAAATTTGGGGTTGGTACATGTGACTAGAGATTTCCATATTTTGGAAACAAACTTTAATAGAATGTGTGGACTAGGAATATCTTTAAAGCCCAACAATTTTCATGACTTTTGACTATATAGTTAAAAAGTTATTACATCATATGTTGTTTATTTCTCAACTCAAGCAATTTGGGCAAGTAAAAAAATCACTTTTTTTTAAAACAAAAATTTGAAATTGACTTTCTAGATTTATATATACATGGAAAGCTTCGAATCATTTCAATTGAATTAATGAGTCAAAAGTTATGAAGAGTTTTAGTTTGTGGGTAGTTATGGATCCTCTACTTAAAAATAATCTTTGAAGTCCTTTATTTTACTCAATTTTCAATATTTTGGAAAAAATTCAAACATTTGTTTATTACAGCATTTGAACTATTGGAATTGGCAAGTATTTCAATTTCACATATAAATTCTTAACAATTTAGTATTTTGAATCATTTTCTACTTTTTTTTATTTAATATTTTTTCCTATATATTGTGTAATTCCAAATGATTTGGATTTTTCAAGCATTTAGCCAACTTGCCTAAGAGAATGAATCCAAAGAAGCACTACCATTTTGAAATTTTTTTCATGCAAATGTGAGGTTATAAAGCGCACCTACCCAGTTTTTTGTAGGGCTAAAAAAAGGATTTTGGGAAATTTGAATGCTCATATTTTAAAATCCACAGGGTAAAAAATTTTGAAATTTTTTCCTTATCTTTTTATATGAGCATACTACACGATCCTATAGTTGTATATGTCTAAAAAAATGTTTTCCAAATACTTGATATTTATATTAGGAATGGTAATTTTGGATTTTTTTATGGTAAAAATATAGTCAAAGAACTTAAGGTCAAGAAAAAAACAAGTTCTTAGAGCATTGCCATTGTGGGGCAATCAAATCCCTTTACGTAATGACACTTGAAGGGCAATGCATGTCTTAAAGTGCCCAATTCGGGCTACCTAAAGCACTCAAATCCATCCTTATCTTCTATACTCTCCATTATGACTACTATGTTTTTATATTTGTTTCAAAAATATTGATTTCCAACCTTTCGTTGTTGCTCCAAACTTCAACTATTCATTTGACAAGCACCTAGGTCTAAGGACACTTGGTGCAGCTAAAACAAAAAAAATCTTGAAAAAACAATGAACTTTAGACCTCACTAAGAGCTTGCTATCCATGCAAAGCTAGTAGCATCTCCATGGCTGCACTTCAAAGCAACAATGTAAATATTATAGACCACTAATCTTCCTCTAACAAGGAAGATCAGTGGTCCAAATTGTTTACACTATTGTTTCGAAATGCATCCATGGGAATGCTCTAAGAACAAAAGAGGAAGACCATTAGAGGAGATTTGAAGCCTCCGGAAGATTGCAAGTTCCCGGACTATGAGAACGCAAAAACCACTACGGGAACACAGATTTGATGTGGTCGAGAGAGTGCCATGTCATCGATTTTTTCTTTGAATTTTTTTTCCGAACTTTTTTTCACATTTCAAGACTAAAATTTATTTATTTATTTATTAATAATTGCTAGCTGACAATGACTAGCGGTTACAAGAACAATCTTGAAATGGGCTTTTGGAGGCTTCAAATCCCCCCTAATGATGGCACACCCAATGCTTAGGGAATTGTGTGCCTAGCATCACGAAGAGGGTTGTTTTGGCTCCCAGACTTAGAGTGTGGAATCCCGTGAGTGTTTACCGAGCAATGATCCCATAACTAGTTTATAGAATTTAGTGTAATATGCTACTTAGTTTAGGGATTTAGTGCAATTTGCTACCTTCAAGATAAATAAGCATCAACTTTGGCTATCTTGAGAGAAAGTGGCATGAAAAAAATTAGAAAAGAAAGGATTTTGCAAGTTGTAAATAATAGTAGGGGGTACTAATACCTATAACTAACTACAGAGAGCTAATTTCAATGTAGAGTAAGTAACAAAATGGCTATCAAATTATATTGGTTGTTTAAATCTTACCTAAAATTTAATTTTTTCAAGGATTTTTTCCTATAGAGATTTAGCTCCTGAAATTTTTTAGTAGAAATTTAGCCAGTTTTGTGAACACTGGTACCGAGACTCGGTGGAGATGCTCTCCAATGAAAAGGAGGACAATTTACTGAGCACTGTAAGTACCTTACCTTTTCCCCTGAGTCCTCACTGTAGTGATCCAATGATCTGCTGAGAAATTCAAACTACTGTAGAATCCAATTTCCAAGCATGTCAGAATGAGATGTTAGTCCACTCCTGGCTTGTGAGAACTCTGAGTTGGGCGACGTCACCCGTCCAGTCCAGGGCCCAACTAAAAGCTCACAACCTCAAAATATATTACTTCTTTTCATTTGCTTCAAAAAAACAAAAAAAACATGGCACAATTCAAATAAAATATTTTTCAAATTTTAAACGTTAAATTGAAAGAAAAGCAAAAGAAAAGAACATGGCAGAATCTTAGTTAGTGAGCGTAACTCACATAAATCTTTGTTCTAATGCAGCTGACCGACCGTCAATGTCATGTCAGCCATGGCAGTTCCCTCGCTCTCTTCCTGTTGCATAGTTTTGGGGGATTTGGTTTGGACCCAAATGACGGTAAGGTACTGGACCCAAGTATCAATACAGTAAGGTACTTCCCAGGTGTTGTTTATTTGTCTATTTGTTTACTTATTTTGAAACAAAGGAACTGGAATTCCAGTTGTTGTTTATGGATTCATTTGGGGCAGTGCAGAAACTGCAGCAGTGAGACGAACTGACTGCAGTCGAGAGCGATCTTCAGTTTGCAGGACTGAGGGATGAAGTTTTGCAACACTTTAAACGTGACCGTGAAAATCATCTATTTTCATATCATGCAAATCATTGGTTTAGAGCATGGCCACGGCAATGCAAAATATGATGCAAACTCGGTAAGTGATCAGGCCTGGCCATTTTAATTGCCCCACAGCACGCATGGCAAAGCCAAAAAAAAAGGCTGGGTCCAACCAAATTTGATGATGGCTTGGTCAAAATGGAGAGTGATTACAAAATGGAGAGTCAACTTGCTATGATTTTTATTTTATTTTTGGATTTAAGTTCAAATTCTGAGGCACTTTAGAATTGAAAAATGTTTTGCTTTGACAGCATCTACTATGTGGCACCTTGAAATCCAAATTTTTTTGCTTCCCCGTGCTTGTAAGCCATGTTGAGGTGGGGCAAAATATTTTGGCTGAGGATGGGTTTCTTTAAATCTTTGGCAAATGGTCATTTGTGAGCCCCGTCTTTGTCACTGAGGCCTCGGATTTTTTTTTTTTTCACTTATTGCTCACATTTAGGGTTATTATGGTTTAAAATCAACTAAAAAGAGTGTTCACAGTAGGATTGATGTAATTCTTGCCAATGATGGAGAATTGGGTCTAACTATTTCGGAGTACCTTAAAAGACTCCTTAAAGCCGATTTCTACAACTTATCAGGAGATTAGACATCATATTACGCGATTCACAGAAGATTGCACTAGCACCACGGGAGTCCGACAGTCTCCTACAAGCGTCACGGCGAAGCCAACTAGTGGGGATTCCCTTGCACGGGAATGATTCCTCCCCGGAGGAATTAATTCCGCCATAAGTGCAAATCCTACTTTGATTAGACAGTGTAGGTTTTTAGCGAAACTTTGCACTTGTCATTAGGGGACTTCCGAGAAGATCCCCTAAAAGTTTCGTAATTTTCCGGATTACGGAAGTGACTCCATGGGAAGTCAACTGCTTTCACCTGCAATTGGAAATTCATGGGAAATTCCACGGTAATGGTAAAATCCCACTAAAAATTAGGATAGTATATTTTAGCCTAAATAAGCGTCCCGCCAAGTTTCAAGACATTCTAACATCGACAAGTACCAGAACCGGCAGCGTAGACAAGTTTTGATGGTTTTACCAAAACTCTTGTGAGTTGACCGACGCACGGGGAGCATACGGAGTCCGATTCGGGTCAACTTAGACTCTTTTCCAACATTCTTGGACCTTCCCGACAACGTAGGCTAGTCAAAACCTTGGGGAAAAATCAATTCCAAAAGATAGATTTTCTACCCTTTTTACCGGTTCGTGAATGTTAGCTTTCAAGCGCATTTGGGCTCCGAGAGTAAGGGATAAGGGTTCCCTTAGACTAATTTGGGTCCTCTGGAGCTAATGGCGTTGTCCGTTTGGCGATCGGACCATTTCTCCAAAAGTTAGAATAGCTACAGCAGTAGGGTAGAATTTGGCATAGTAGAATTAGAGTTTTTGACAATTTTGGTTGCGTAGGTAGTTTTAGCCCGTAATTGAGGGTAAGTGAGGTCCTTGGAAATGTATAAAAGGGGGCCTCACCGACTTCATTTGCACCCCTTTTCTTTCATTTTGTTGAAGCCACACGCGGCCACGATTGTCAAGACTTTGGTATTTTGGCCAAAACTCTTTGTATTTGCTTTCAATTGCATTTCCTCTTGTTTTTCAAGCACTTTTATGTTCTTTTGAGTTTGTTGCAAAGGACGTGGGGGTCCCTTTGAGCTTACTTGAGTCCTTTTGTCATTTGGTACTAACCCCAAAACCTTCTTGGCTGAATTCTGGCGATGCCGTTAGCCAAGAAGCTTTGGATTTCAATTATTTGCAAGTGTCTTTGAGGTCATACTAACCATTTCTTAAGTTTGGTGTTTGAGTGAGACTTCACAACTCTTTAGTTGTTGCAAATCTCCCGGGCATTTGGCTTGGAAATACGTAGTCCAAGTATTTTGGAGTCATTTGAAAATTTAGAGGGACTTGGGTGGGAACCAAGCTCTACTATTGTTGTTTGATTTACTAACCTTGGCAAAACTTTGTCCAAAAATTGGGGATAACACCCCGATACGGCGAAGCTTCGCTCCTTCACATAATTTTCAAAACTCACGTTGTTATCTTATTCTAAGGATTTGAGACCACAAAGCCCAGCCAAGAGCTTTTAACCAATTATCCAATTTAGTTTTGTTGGAAGGGGTCCCCTTAGGAACCCCAATTTGGTGTGGCTACAACTGCCTGACCTTTGTTTTGTTTCTTAATTTGTAGTATCCAGTTGCAAGCCCAACCGGACTGAGCCCAGCTAGCACCAGCCGGGACTGAGCCACCGGCACCACTGAGCCCAGCCAGCACCCGCCGGGACTGAGCCCAGCCAGCACCCAGCAGGGACTGAGCATACGGTCACATACGGTCTGGTTTTCACACATTAACACATCTGGTGAACCCAGAATGGGATGATGCCTCAGGGCCCCAACCAACTTTGTTTTTTTTGGTATTTTCTATGAGATAGGAAAGGAGGACTGGAGGAAGTCAAGGAAGTAGAAACTTCAGAGGAGAGTTATTTTTTCCTAAAATTTCATAGTAGCCAGGGAGAAGGATGTAAGACTTGGGACTGAAATTTGAACACTTAGAGGTGGGAGAGAAAGAGAAATTGCCAGAGAGAAATTTCAGAGATCTGCCAGTATTATTGAGATTAAAATAAAAAATTCCCAAGTTCCAATTAGAGCCAGAGATTAGAAGTCTAGGTAGTGAGGGAACCCAAAGCCAGAGGTTAGAATACAAAACCAGAAGAAAGATTGAAAGCCAGACCTCCGTGAGGGAGGCCAGATTGGCATAACAAAAGCCAGGTCATATCAATTTGAAAGAGATCAACTGAATCAGCCTGGTTGGGAAGTCAACCTGGTTGACTGGGGGCTCTCCTCACAGACCAGCCTTTGAAAAACACTCTCCTTACATATCAGCCTTTGGGGGCCCCTTCAGGCCATTCAACTTGTTCAAAAAACTGTTTTTTTTGTTCTGGATTACGATATGGACACAACACAGATGGGAAACTTGGACACTCTCAAGCTCTAAGTTCACGAATTTGATTCACAATTGCAAGTATTAGAAAGAGAGATATTATTAGTATAGAAGAAGAAGAAGGAATCTCACAAACCATTGGTAGTTTGACTTTGGGGACATAGAATATAGTTGTTCGAAAGTCAAGCAATAAAAAAAACGAAATAGAGAATAATTTGACTTTGGACGAGATAGAAGAATAGGCTAATTTGGATTAAGGATAGAGTGGCTTAGTTGTCTTTGATTTGACTTTGAAGTAAGCTAGATTTTCAAAGATTTGGCTTTGAAAATAATAAAAAAGATAAAGAAAAGAAAACGATAGAAAGATAGAGAAATTAGATTCAAAAAAGCACCAAAAGTATTAGGAAATTAGCATAGACTTTTAGAATATCATACTCAAGTGAAACAAGGGAGAAAGTTTGGAATTAAGTATTTTCCATCACTTTTAAAATATCAAAAAGGACGCCAAGATGGAGGTGGAGCGAGCGCAAATTGGAGGATTTATAGAATCACATGAAAACCTCGAGAACGCCATGACGGAGGTTAGTCTTTGAAATTCTTTTGTTTCCCATTTTTTTTCCATAATTTCCTTTTAGTCATAGAATTTAGCAGTTAGTTTAGAAGTAACAAACCTAGAATTACCCAAAAAACCAATGCCATAAGAAATTAGACAGAGTTAGAATCAATAGTGAATTTAGACCTTTTAGACTTAGAAAGTAAAAGTAGGAAGTTGAAGCCACAATCAATTTTAAGGAAAAGTAATTGACCGGTAAATTTTGGTGAACCGGACAACGGTCAAAATTTGCTTACAATCAATTTATCCAAGAAATACATAGTGGAAATTAACTCTAGTAACTAGAAAGGATAAAAGGACAAATCCAAAAGAATTAAACCCTTTAGATAAAAAGAAGTTCAACAAGGTAAAAGTGGAATGAACCGATCAACGGTCCAACTTTACCGTGAAAATTCACAATTACCCCAAGTCAAAGAGCGAGGTTTTACCGTGGAAGGATAAAATTATTCCTATCAAGGTAAAACTCAAATCAACTATTTAAATATCCAAAGTTAAAAGTAGTAAGAGAATAGTTAAAACAATACGTTAATTAGACTAAAAAGATAATTAAAAGAATAAGTTAGGGATAGAATCCTCTAGAGATATCTTAGAACATAAAAAACCCGAGAATACTTAGAACTCTATCAACAAGCGATACGCTGGAAAAGAGTGAACCCTTAGCTAGAACCTTTGATTATTTGGAAGGGTCAAATAGAATTGACCAAGACCAGTAAAACCTTAGACTCCCACCAGTATTACAAAGTAGAAAACGACTGAAAGACTTATCTCAAATTCAAAAACCTTAGAACAAAGGTAATTCTCGCTTAGCAATTGCAAGCGGGTTGATTAGGAGTAGGAAGTTAGGAAGATCCATTGCTTGGAAGGCGTAATTGGATTGCACGTAGGTTAGACACCCACTAGGAATCACTCACAAACTAGCAGAACCTGGTTGTGTACACTTTATTCCAAGGGTGGGAATAAAGCGCCCACATCCTTGTTTGGGCCATTTGGCCATGTGAGCCGTGGCCATGCTCTTAAAGAAATCCAAAAGCACACACTAGAAATCACACTTTTGTAGAAGATCTTCCCTTTCCACCTCTAATTTTGAGGATGAATAGTTGCACTTATGTCTAACACAAGGCAAGACACTCTCTAATCCATCAACCATAAAATGCATTTGGCCTCATTAACTTTATGGATTAAAAGACGGGTTGGTGATTGAGAAATTAATCCCATTTGACATTGTACAATGATCTTTGTTGTCCAATTTCTAGACCAAACTGTATAGATTGAAAATCAAATTTCTTTTTCACAATAGCTTTGATGAAAGTCATCATAATCAATAGAGATACATTATGAAGTTGTTGCCCTAAAGGTTGGACTTGGTGTTACTAGAGTACATATTTTTTCTAAAATCACAAGTGTGAAAGTTTGTCAAATGGTTGACCAAGCCAACTGAATTGCATTGACTCTAGTTCAACATGAAATTGCAAAAAAAGGCCATAGAATGATAAAACACAAAAATTTCAAAAAATCATCGTGTCGAGAGAACCTCATCATAACATTTAGCAACATTGGTTGGCACTGCCTTTGAAGGGTGTGGAATATTCGACATCTCAATAGTGTTTCATCAGTAACTATTGAAGGAAGTAGACAAGTGGAGGATGGAGAGGCTCTTGGGGTGTAGAATATGCCACACTTTTCACTGTAGAAGGAAGGCAGTGCTACAACATGCTACTGAATGTTATGATTTCAAAATCCAATGCAACAAAATTTACTCCAAAAATGACAATAATTTGCTTGTAACTGAATTTAGAAGGAAATTTGAATATTATTTTTAAAAATTTATAGAAAAACATTAGTGATAATATTGGTGAATCTAATCAAATGAACAAAATCTAAAACTCAAACTCAATAACTTTTATTTGCATCTCAATTCCAAGATAGTCTTCAAAAGAGTATTTTATGATGATACTTCAAAAATTGTTAATTCTACAAATTAGTCTCAACACTCTAAAGTGACAATAATTTGCATGACACCTATCTCTTGGGTGGATAGTTTTTTGAGGTATCCACCCAAAAGACAAAGTATGTCAAAAACATTTTAATTTTAAAAAATCCACTCCACCCCTTCCCCCTTACCTTTGGGTTTAATAATAATTAATTAATAAAATTAATTTGCTCCCCTCCCTCCCTTCCTCCCCTTACTTGTAATATTGAGAACTAAGTTAACTTGACAATCAATATGGGACAATCCCATATCCTATTTTTGTATCCGTTCCCATATCCATATTTGTATTTATATTCACTATTCACTATTCATACTATATTTAGCATTTGTACCCATATTTGGTAGTGTATTCATATTTGGTATTCATAAAATATCCATATCCATATTTTAAATTTGTATTTGGACAGCTAAGATTAAATCTCACGAAGATCAATGACTTGTGATTTTTTGAGAAAATAATGTCATTTTGGATGGAAAGTATTTTAAGAAAATCAACGGCTTGTGATTTTTTAGGAGGGGGGGATTAATAGCAAACCAAAACGTGGTGCCATCTTTTTAGTGCATAGGCATAGTTTCAATGCTTAAAGGTTAAGGTCCAACAATTTTTGTCCTTAAATGCAAAAATTGTATTCCTTTTGGCAACTTACTACTAATTTTTTTTCAAATCTTCTAAAAAGTTTATAAAAGTTCCCAATGAATAGCTGTAAGGCCTAAAATTTTTATAACTATTGTCTACATGGTGAAAAAGATATTGTACAATATGAGATTTTAATGCTTAGTGGCATCCTAAGCAATTCAAAAAAAATCTTTAAGAATTATTTTTTTACTTTTTTAAAATTTTGAATTGGTTTTTTAAATTTAAATATACATACACTACAAAGGAAATGAGCCCTAATCTACAGAAATTTTAACAGAATAGTGTCCTAAATGACAACCACATGTCCGAAATGACAACTACAACTTTTAAAATTTAGCACTTTGTCAATGTGGTCAATATTGCAACTTAGTGCCAATATAGAAATGGGAATTCTATTAAAAATTAGGACTTTAGACCTCATTTAAGCATAGTAGTATGTGTTTTTGTAAAAAACTTTGAACTAAAGCTAGTTAGATTATTAATTGAAGTTTCATTCAAAAAAAATTTGTTTTACATTCAAGTTTCCAATCAAAAGTTTTGGAATTTCAAAGAGGTGTTTGAAATTGTTCTTCTTACAATTTTTCAAAAAAATTTCTTTCAAATTTGTCCATAACTTTTTCTTGAAAGCTTTAAATATCAAACAAATTTTTGGACTTGAAACTCTATTTTATATTCTAACTAATCTTAATTCAAAGTTTTTTTGTAAAAAGACATTTTCCGATGCCTAATTGAGGTCTAAAATCTTAGTTTGTATACCAAATTATGGGTTCTAACTTGACTATGAGCTCTCCTAACTTAAAAAATGTACATATCTCACATGGATTGGCTGTGCTCCTACCTCCATATGTGTATATATAGAGCTTCCCTTCTTCATTCACTTCACAATTACAAATGGTTCATATATTTTTGAAAATAGTAAAAATTTATTAATTCAAAAATATTCATCTAAACATTTATCATTCATCGAATAAAATTTCATCCAAATTTTTCTTGGCCATTATTTCAATTATTTTATTAAATCTCTGGATAATAAAATAATATTTTTGAATTAAGTGACGTGTCAAAAAAAATCCACAGTGGCAAAGGAGTGGGAAAAAAGATTTACTGATGTGTATTTATGTCTGAATCTATAGAAAAATTGATAGAATTATGTCAATTGGATGTCCGAATTAGGATCTCCTAATCTATTGAAGAATTGACAAAATTCTGTCACTTTTTTGTCAATTAGGATACAATTTTCTCTTATAGTGATAGAAAGCTTTGAATCATTCTACTTTGATTAATGAGACAAATGTTATGGGAGTTTTAGTTTCCAAGTAGTTAATAGGTAGTTATAGAATCTTCACATGAAGAGAAATTTTCAAGTCCTTTATTTAATTCAAATTTGAAATTATGTGGAAATAGATAAAATCATAGGATGTAGATTGTTTATTACAACATTTCAACCATTAAGACAAAAAACATTTCAATTCCATAAAATAGTTTTTAACAATTTTGCATTTTGAATCATTCTATATTTCGTTCTACTTACTATTCTATTCTATATACTATATAGTTACAAATGATTTTGAAACTTTCAAGCATGCATCCAACTATACTTGAAGCATGAATTTAAAAAAGAACCACCATTTTGAATATTTTTTCATACAAATGTGAGCTTATGAAGTGCAGTTCCCTATTTTCTTGCAAGGCCAAAGAAGGGTTTATAAGATTTTGGAAGTTCATATCTTACAATCTATGTAGTAGAAATTTCTAAAAAAATTTGGAATCTTCTCAAACTAAAATATTACAAGATCTTATGCTTACAAATTTTTAAATTTTCTTTTCCAAAATTTGGTACATGACCTAGAAATCATAAGTTTGGAGCATTTTTGGTGAAAACATAGTCAAAGAACTTAAAAGGTTTAATCAGTTAAACCTATTTCTATCATACAAAACTTATAGATAATTAGATATCACATATTATTGTAGACTTTGAGGTGCAAAATAACTTTCCATGCCTCTTTATTCAAGTCACTCCAACACATTTTTTCTTATTTTTTTCTTATTGACTTTTCTTGTATCGAGTAATTGAACAAATAGAAAAAAATGATTCTTAACTACAAATTATTGAAAAGGATGATCTACCCATATATTATTATTTTGTCCATTTATTCTAAAATAATGAGATTTATATCATGTAAGAAATTTTCTACATATATTTTATTAAAACATTTAGTATCTAATATTGTACTCTCAATTCAATAATTGAAATAGAAAAATATTCATCTTATAGTATATTAAAAATCACATAATATTAGACAATTAGACTAAAATGAGAAAATAGAAAGAATTATTTGTACTTACAACAAATTTTTTTAAGATGAATGCTTTAGGATTCAAAATTTGTATTATATGGCGACAATTTTGAACTCAACTACAAGATTTGGATTGACGCCTTTAAATCTACAAGTCATGTTTCTGAATTGCCTATATAATAATGATTAATTTTATTTCTTGTTTATAATCAATCTATCAGGAATGACAAAATCAAAATCTTTTGTTGTTCTTTCAAACACATCTTTAGTACAAAGGTATTTTCTTTCAATCAAACAATTAGAGGTGAAAGTAAACAGAAATATATACCCAATCACAACAAATGTCTTTGAATAGATTTTCCTTCACCCTTCAATTTTCAATCTAACATTTATAAAGACTGCATTATATTTCCTTACGTACAAAAGTAATTCGCAATTGAATAAATGAAGGAGATTTGAAGAATCTACTAGATTTAGATGATAATTATGCCTGATTACATTTCATCAACCAAAAATAATGATTGTTTTGCAATTTTTAGCAAGTTGTCACAAATAAAAAAATTTGATGATGCTTTTGAAAACTTTTATGTAGAGTGCAGAGTTCTTAGTTTATCTTAAATGTTACAAATTATCTTACAAATTAAGTTACATTTTTGAAAGTTTCTATGTAAATAAATGTGAAAATTGATTACATTAAGCATTATAATATAGTCTTTATGAAAACTACATTTACACAATCTTTCATTTTTATAATTTTTATAATTTTTATAAAGCACTCATAGCTGACTAAAACATCTCATCTTATATATCTAGTCACCTTATAAGGACAAAACTTATAAAAAAAGAATTGAAAACAAATTCATCAAATTACAACTCAATTGTTCTAATAAAGAATACTTTTTGTCTTGTCATTTGTAAATGCATATAACATATAAAAAATATATATTTATATGAAATTTGAATGGATTTGGGTATAATAATAAAGTGCAAAAGATGTCAAGTGCTACATGAAGAAGCTTCAAGGTGACACATTTCTCATAGGCGATATAGAGAAGAATAAACGATTCAAGAGTTTCAATGATTTGATGTAGTTCTTATTAGTTTATTACTTTGAATTCACTATGTTGAATTGAAGGATTTTTTCTAAATTTCTCTATTAAGAATCTCAACTAGATTCAAAATTTGAGTTTTTTTCATTTTAGTTGTTAGACCAACTTCTTTGACTGTCAAATCTTAGTTGACCGCAAGAGCATCCACAATATAAAACTAAGCCTTCTTGACCACCAAAGAAACCTTATATGAAGTAGTGATGGCACATGAACCTTCAATGGAAGGCTCAAACGTTGGTCTCCCAACATTATTATGATATCATTGTAAATTGAATGTGTTGAGTCTAGCAATCTAAAAATGACAATTGAAGGGAGATTTAAAGGGTTGAACAACAAACAATACTACTACATTGTTAGACCTATCTAAAAGAATCATGGCTAACAACATTGGTAAGTAAGGCCAATTAATCTTTTAATCAAGGCAGAATATGTAGATTATGTTGCAACCACCATCAAACACATTATCAAATCTTTGCAAATGGAGTAATATTCTTCTTGAAATGTTTTTTTTACCTTTAATTGAGGTGTGTTGGGTCTTACCTTAGAGAGATTTTTTTTGTAATTTAAAGTATACCCCTCAATTAAGAGGGTGTTTGATGTGTGGCTATTTACCTTCATTATAGTATTTAAGATGATTCCATTTTTACATATAAAGATATCAAGGGCATATTTTTAATATTCTATGTTTTTTTTAATATTTAATGATGTGGTTTTGTAGTTTGTCTATCTTGTATACAAAACTCACATGTCTATATTTTCATACCTATATACAATTCACACCATAAAATTAATGTCTTGCATGTACACTTACTTTTTTGATATACATAGTATACGTATTGTAGTACAATTTCATATGACAAATAACATAATGGTACATTCTTACATGTTGACACATTGTTGGCACATTTATGGAAGGATTGGTTTGTATATCCTAGAATTATTTGACTGCTACAAAAAGTCTTTAGAAAAAAATCCCTAGATTTACTAGACTATATAGGTTTTATCATTTCACTTAATTTTTCCTAAAATATTTAAAATTGAATTATGTAAAGGATTTTAAATTTTTTTGTAATGTAGAGATTCTATAACTATCTTAAACTAAACTTCCTCATAATTTTTTACCCTTTAATTAAAATAGAATGATTCAAAGCTTTCTACTTACAAATTTATATTTCCTAAGAAAGTAATTCTTAAAGAAGATTCATTTCGTGCCAAGGCTAACCATTGAGCCATGAGAACTAAATATCTTACAATAACCTTTCACTATACAATCAAAAGTTATTGGGCCTTAAAAGTGCTCTTTGAATAAATGTTGTGCAAAAGTTTCAAAGAAAAAAAAATTCTGCATTCAAATAGTGAGTTGGTTGAAATTGCTATGTGGCCAAAAATTACAGCTTGGACATTCACAATTTAATCCCAAAAGTTCCATGATTATGTATTTACCAAAAACGCTTCAAAACTGCCATTTTGGTACAACTACCAATTTTTTTTTTAAAAATGACTCATATAACCGTAGGATCTTGTAGTATGATGTCTTAACAACATGTGGTAAAAATTTCAAAAAATTCCACCATGTGGATCAAAAGATATGAGCATTCAAATTCACCAAAACTTATTTTTTCAATCCTTTGGAATTGTACAACATATAGGAAAAAAATAGTAAGTAGAAAGAAGGAAAGAATGATTCAAAATACTAAATTGTTAAGAATTTAATTATGGAATTGAAAAATGCCAATACCAATGATTGTAATGTTATAATAATCAATCTACATCCTAGGGTTTTATTTTTTTCCAAAAATATTGAAAATTGAATTAAGAAAATGATTTTTTATAGTGGAGAATCCATGTTTGCATGCAAACAAAAAAACCTCATAACTTTTGACTCTTGGATTGAAATGGAATGATTCAAAACTCTCCACATATATATAAATGTAGAAAACCAATTTCAAATTTTTATTTTTGAAAAAAGTGTTATTTTTTGGTCTGCCCAAAGTGCCCAATTACCAAAAAAAGTAACATATTAGGCCATAACTTTTGACTCATATTTCCAAATGTCATGAAATTTGGTACACCGAAGATATTCCTCGTCCCTACCTTCTAATAAAATTTCAGCTAAAAATATGCAAATTTCCAATCACCTGCCCAAAATTTCTATTCAGCCAAAAACCGCATGCTGGTCCTTTAGGGGTTAAACAAATTCTCTCCAAACTTCAAACAATTCAATCTTTCAATCCATTCACTTTAAGATTTTGATATATTTTCCAAACATTTTCATATTAGTAGACAACTTAAGGTACAATGACTTCTACGTACATATTTTTTCCAATTTTTTCTCATCGCGGTAAAAAGTGACAGATAATCACTCTTTCTGCCCAGCCTATATATGCCTTGGTCCACTTGCAATTACCCTTGGTACGCTAGGCTGGTCTCAGTCAGTGGAACTCATCTACTTAAAAAACCCTAAAGAACTGTCGTTGAAGGTCAACCTCCTGTCCAAGACCTCCCCTCTTCGCACAAAATTCCAAGGATGAACATTTCGCTTTTGTCTTACATACTTTAGAAGGATTCTCTGTCATTCATTGGGCACTTGGTCTCCAATGCAAGACTGCAAGGTAAATAAAAAAATCTTCACGACGTTGGATTCGACTGTAGGTGAAGTGGGTCTACTGCAAACAGTTGCGTCAAATGAAACTTCCAGCATTCATCTCAAACGCTCCAACAGCGAACATGTAGAAGGGCTGGAAGTGTAGAGAATGAAACTGCGTTCTAGCTTCAGAAATTCGTAACTAAATCGACAAAAACTATGAAACACCATGAGGTAGATACCATTTCCATTCTTCCTTTCACGAAAATTTACTTCAATTCTTCAAGGAGTTCGGCTTCCCCCCGAATGCAAATCAGCTGGTAAATGGTCCATTTAGAGATCGAGGGGTTTTACTCCAAAACAATTCTCAAAAGAGGTCTCGATCATCACTTGGGTAAAATTAGAAAGACGAATTGGTACACACGGCTGTGCATAAACCTATTCCAGTAGAATTCATGCGTCTGCATTGAATTGCAACATTCCATGTACACAAGGGACATCAATGCAGGAGCTCCAATTCTGTATCTGGCTGTGGCGCTCAGCCGCTTACATAATCTTTCCGCCTGAAAAGCTACGTACCTCACTGTCAGGGAATAAAGAGTTAACATGTGCGGGTGCCTTCAGGGGTCTCCTTCGCACAATTGGTCACGAATTTGACCAGAATTTTGTATTCAACTATACCAGGACCCACACCAAGGGAACATGACTATCGGTGCCAGGTTTCTCACATGTCCCGGTGTTTCACAAGCTGTCTCACTCGCTGGAATGCCATATCCTGTACTTGCATAATTGGGACTGACTTCACGAGTTCCGAGAATACTGCATCGAAGGTCAAAAGAACTTTTCAATGACTTGATCCGATGCGAAGTACTCAATCACACCAAACAGCTCTCAATCAGATCTCGTAAAGCATATTCAAACAATTTTGATATAATATAAGAACCTCTCGGAGATTGCATAGAGTAAAAAAAAGGAAGAGCACTGCCTAAACTTGGTTCTGACTGATAATAGAGTCTAACTTCACAAGATCCAACAATACAATGTGAGAAATCAAAGTACGCCACAATGTCTTGATTTATTGCATATTATTCAAGCACCTAAAAGCTCTCATACAAATCTCGAAGAGCATGTTCAACCAATTTTGACAAAGAAGGTGCCACTCTGGGTTTCCATTCCATTCAGTAGAAAGGAACGGCACTTTGTTTTGCGTCATTATTGGAACCAGCTTCACTAGTTCCAATAATACTGCATCAATGGTCAAAAAGTCTCACAACGACTAGAGATGCTTTTCGTAGAACTCAAACATACCAAGCATCTTGGATTCTGAGATGCATTCATCTTTTAAGAGCACATTCGACTAACGCAGAATTGAATATGCAGTCAGCACTGTTCTGATCGAGCATGCAGAAATAAAAAAAAGGGCACTTCATTGTGCCTCTTTGAATGAGAATATGGATGAGCCTCCAGGACTGAACAATGAGGACCGTGCTATCTAATGTTGCTGACAATAATACTGCATCGATGGTCAAAGGCATCACAACGACTAGATCCGATGCGTAATACTCAAGGATAATACAACTGAATCAGCTTTCCATCAAAGAGCATTCATCCATTCGCAGAGAGTGCATTCAAACATTTTGGGCACAGTAAGCACTCCTCTGAAGTTGCATACAGAAAGAAAAGTAAGGCACATTGTTATGCCTCTTTCAATCAAAAAAATGGAAGAGCGTCGCGGACTGTACAAAGAAGACTTGTGCTAGCTATTGCTGCGGACGAGGTTTAAGTATTCTCAACTGTAGAGTCTCAAAAATTTGGACAAAATTCCATTCCTAAAAGGAAATGACCACTTACTTGGAATGCACGACCCCCTGCCGACCTAGCCTCACACGGTGGAAATGAACGGGTAAAAGAACTCGTTGTCGAAGGAAATCTCCTTCCACTCCGGCCTCTTGACCTGTTTCAGCAGCTCCCCGCACTTGTGTCGCGTCTTGGGCGCGCATTCCATTTGCAGCAGCAGCAGAAGCGGTGCGAACACCCCCGCCTGTTCCGCAGCTGCAAGAGAGCTCTGGGAAGCTTGACAGAGCGACCACAGAATACTCACAATGTGCTCCGTGGCAGGGGCGGATATCGTATGGAAGAGCGAGACGCACACGGCCATGGCGAGGTCGTGGTCCATGACAGCTGCTCGCCCCTCCGCCATGGTGCAAACGAGGTCCAGAATCCCAAGAGCACGCTCCGCGTTTGATTTTTGAAGCTCGGGGAGGAGCTCAATCAGAGCGGGCACCACGTCTGCTTCCACTGCTAAAATGTGGTTCCGGCGATGCGCTTTGCACAAGGCCAGAAGAGCGCGCAAGCTCGCTTTGATGGCTCTGGGATAGAGATCCTCGCGTAACAGCTTTCCCAAAGATATGAACACGCTCTTTGCGTCCCGAAAATGGAGCTCGGGAGTCGAGTTTGCCAATACAGTGATGATGATCGCGGCGTTCACGCGAGAATCCAGGCTTCCTTTGGAAAGAACGCTCGTGATGGAAGACACCATCACGGCTCCACCCCCGACTAACCCTAATTTGAGGGCCTGATGGTCGCTGACAGGCACCAAAGCCACCAGCACCGCGAGCGCTTCCTCATGAACCTCACTACATTCCTCTGACGAATCTCCACAGCCGGATTCCTGGGATGCCAAGAGCGCGCTAATCACGGAAACGCCACCCGCGTCGCGAACAGAGCGAGCGTTATCACGCATCAACCCCCGCAGCTTCTTCAAGGGAGCCAGCACCTCGGTACCCAACGCAATATCCTGCATTAGGGTTGCAAGAAGGGCCGGATCTACATGCATTTTCACCAAAGGAAGAGCCTCCATGGATGGACGATTGCGGCGATACCATTCCTGAATCAGTCGACGGAGAGTGTGATTGGGAACGACGTGCAGAGACTCCAGCTGCAGCATGGTTGCCGGGCAGGTGGTGTGTCCGTTCTCCAGCCACGGTGCAATGCTGCAGCGGTCGTATGTTTGTCCAGTGCACAGCGTCACTGGATCTTTCATAAGCTCCAGCGATATCGGACACTTGAACAATTGAGGCACCTCGGGAGCCATGATTTTCCCCACAACAAAACAAGCCTCCCCAAACCAATGCAACCCTACAAACCAACGAACTCCCGCAATGCAAACCCCTTCAATTCCTCAAGTCCTCAGAATCGCTACAAAGAGCGCCATCCTTGGAACCCTGGCATCGCTCACCAGAGCTTCACGCCCGCGCGTCACCATCGCCAAGCATCGCCTTCACGTCAAATCTGATGCGACCTAGAACGGAAACTACTGCTGCATTGAAAGCATGGAGCTCGGTCACCAGCTAGTAGTTTCGTCTTCTTCTTCCTCACCCGAGTGTAGGCTCAGGCTTGGGCTAGCTACAAACTACCCACACCCAGAAAGCATTCTGAGTTCTGCGCTACTGATCCTGCTGAGCTCTGAGGCTTCGGGTTGCGTTACAGAGCGATGATCTAAAGCTTATGAATGCTGGCTACGGCTGCATGCTCCTGCTGCTGCAACTGGGTAATTCAAGGCCGGGTTGGGTTGAATGGGGCTGGTGCATTGATGCCAGTGATTTGATTTTCTCCTTTGGTTCGTTGCAGGGGCTGGCTGAGCAATGAGTGATGGCTGCTGCTGACACAAATCCTTAGGACTGATCCGGGGCCTTCAGTCCTCGGGCCTGGCGCGGTCTTCATGGCTGCTAGTCTGCTGCTACCAGGCAGGCAAGGCTAAGTTAAGTCTACGCTTTTCGGTTGCCTTGGGGTGGGTTTTATGGATGCGAGTTGCTACCTCTGCTGGAAGCACGCAGCCAGGCGCGGCAGTGACGGTTCTCACTTACTTGGCGGGCTTCCTTGGGGGATGGAGTGGAGGACCCTATCCCCGTGCGCCTTGGGAACAACGAAGGTCCGGGGTGGGGGGAGTGTAGTAGTTCACCCGCCTGTACTCCGTCTGCACTTGCCGTGCAAACAGGGGCGTTACTTTTATGAAAATGCAGTCAGAGCTTATTAGGAAATTCCGGGTTTTAATTAATAACCCCAAACCGTCAAAAATAAGCAATTCAGCGTAGTTATTTTGGGGCACGTATTTTCTAGAAACAACATGTTTTTAGAATTATGTTAGCAATTGAAAATCATGAATTTCAATTTTCAATGAATTTTCAAAGTGCGCTCTTTTGGAAAACGGTCAGTGACCATTAAAAACCAAAAGAAAAGAAAAATAATCAATTTGGGCCACAAACAATGTTCAACCTAGGAGGGAAGTTGATAGAGAGATGCCACTTGGGCTTGTAGAAGGTATTAGAGCAAAAGATCTCATTCTTACACCAAGTATTCAGAAACACTTGGGTGAGGAGGTCCATAGGAGTACTCTCTTAACCTCTAGAGGACCATAATAATTGTCTCTTCTAGAGACAAAATGGATTTTGGACAGGTTCTTATGACTTCTTCAATTTTTGGTGAAACTTTTTCATCACATAAAAAAACTCATTAGTTTTGACGGAATATAATTTTTATTTCAATTGGTGCCCCAGAGCAAAAGTTAAACCATTAAAAGTCCAAATTTTCATTTAACGGGCAACAAATTTTTTTGCAAAAAGTCAAAATTAAAATTTTTAATTTTTTTCTAGAATAATATATTTTTGCCTTCATGTGAAGCTTTGATTCCTTCTATTTGGACTTACAATGAGAAAGTTATGGACAATCATGTTTTCTTCTTGAAAAAATAACTTTTAGGATTCATTAGTGAATGCAATTTTAACAATTTCTCAAAAAAAATTGTTGGACATAAAGGACCAAACTACATTTTTGGCAACATAGTGATTGTGGGCAACTCATTATGGATAGAGTTTGTTTTTTCTTTGAAATTTATCCAAAACATACGCTCTAAGAGTAGTTTGAAGGCCCAAAAAAATTCATAATTTTTAACTACATGGTTAAAAAGTTATTGCATGATATGTGATTTTTGTTGTTCTGCAAGTAGCTCAGGTAGCACCCTAAACTTCTTCAAAAAACATTTTTTTAAGAAATAAAATTTTGAAACTAGTTATCTAAATTTATATAGACATGGGAAGTTTTAAAGCTTTGGAGTAGACATTGCCATTTGGATTACTGAGATGAAACTTATGAGGAGTTTTAGTTTGTGGATAGCTTGCAGGAAGTTATGGAATGTCTACTCTAAAATAAAATTTGAAGACTTCATTTAATTCAATTTTTAATATTTTTGAAAAAAAACACTAAAACATTGGTTGTAGATTGTCTATTACAACATTACAACCATTGAGATTGGCATTTTTCAACTTCGTATTAGTATCAATTGTTAACAATTTTGTATTTTGAATCATTCCCTACTTCTTTCTACTGACTATTCTTTTTATACATGTTGTATAGTACCAAATTATTTGAAAATTTTCAATCATGTAGCCAACTTGAATTGGAGAATTAATCCAAAGTGTTACAACCATCATGGACATTTTTTCATATAAATGTGACCTTCTAAAGTGTAGGTGGCCAAATTTCCGCAATGGTAAAAAAAGAATTTTTGTAACTTCAAACACAAATATCTTGCAATCTATATTGTGGAAATTTTTGAAATTTTTTCTACATCATCTCAAACTAATGCACTAAAAGATCCTATAGTTATATTATTCAAAAGATGTTGTTTTTTCTAAATTTTGGTAGTTGTCCTAGAAATGACAAATTTAGAGTAGTTTGGGTGAAAACATAGTCAAAAACCTTTAGGGGTTAATTTCTTTTTTGGTTTCTTTTTTATTTTCCCTTAAAATCTCTAAAAATTGAGCATGATTATGGAATTAAGCCCTAATATATTTGAAAAATTAGATGCTTCAAATTGTATACTATAAAGACATTGAAATTGCGCTCTACAATTTTAGAGAAACATTTGAAAAGATTTTGAAGCTCTCTATTCAAGGATACTCTTTAATTTCACAAGAATGGTACATTTTTTCATTAGTTAGCTTTTTCATCTTTATGATAATTAAAATCTTCTAACATTAAAAGATTTCCAGTTTAGAATTTAAAATAGAGTTGAATTGCATCTTTGGTAGGAATCAAACCTACATAGCCTTTCACCATTTTAAAGACAAAGATCCTTTCAATTCACAAAAAATTGATTTGAGAATGATAATGAAAATTTGGAAAGATTAGACTTTTATAGTTTAGAATGTTCATCTTCTTTAGATGTATCCTCTAGTGGCCCTCTAGAATACCTCCTATGATTTGTATATAAGTATTAAAATTTCCAAGCATTCTTCAACAAGGAGATACCATCTACTAGTATGGATTAAAAATCTTTGGTTGGTCCTTTTATAGCTATATGCATTACACTATCCAAACATATTTTTGTCATGAAATTTCTATATTTTTGCTTAATGCCCATTACTTACAAAAATGTTCCCTCACATGTAGTTTTCACACATTGACATATTATGCTTCATTAAATGTTGAAAATATGGATACTTTAATTTTAACCCCTAAAGCCTTGAACATCGTTTTTTGAGATTATAAATTTTTTGGGCAGCTCACTACGAATGGAGTATTTATTTATTTTCTTTGAAATCTTGATACAATGTGTGCCCAAGAAGTAGCTTTAAGGCCCAACAATTCTCATAACTTTTGACTTCACGGTTAAAAAGTTATGGCAGGATATGTTGTTTTCTTTACTCGGCAAGCAGCACGGGCAGCTGAAAAAACTTATTCAAAAAAACTTTTAAAAAAAACTTTAAATCTCAAATTGGTTCTTTAGGTTTATACAGACATGGGAAGCTTTGAATCAATCCATTCCGATCAATGAATCAAAAGTTATGAAGATTTTGAGTTTGGCGTAGTTTGTGGCTAGTTACAGAATCTCTACAATACAAAAAAAGTTTGAAATTCTTCATTTAATTCAATTTTTCATATTTTTGAAAAAAATAAAAATAGAAGGTGTAGATTGTTTATTAAAACATTTTAACCATTGGGATTGAAAATTTTCAATTCCATGAATAAAATGTTCACAATTTAGTATTTTGGTTCATTTTTTACTTCTTTCTACTTACTTATTTTTTCCTATATGTTGTACAATTCCAAATGGTTTGAATTTTTTTGAAAATGTAGCCAACTTGCATTGAAGTATAAATTCAAAGAGTAACTACCATTTTTTTTTTAAATTTCACACAAATGTGACCTTGTGAAGTGCAGCTGCCCGGATTTTCGCAGGGATAAAAAAACAATTTTTGTCAATTCAAATGCTTATATCTTGCAATCTACACGGTGGAAATTTCTGAAATTTTTTCCACATGTTTACAAACCACCTTACTACAAGATCCTACGGTTACATGAGTCAAAAATGTGTTTTAAAAAAAATGCACTTGTATTAGAAATGGCAGTTTTGGAGCATTTTTGGTGAAAACATAGTCAAAAACCTTTAGGGGTTAAAAGTAGATTCCAATTAATGCATGCCTACAAATCCCTCAAAATTCATTGTCACCATTCATTAGGTCATTGTAGCTTATAAATTTTTAAAAAGCTTTTGCTCAGAAGCTCTTGCATCCACTAGGAAAGGGATAATCATCCCTCCCTTATGTTTTTCCTTTCAATACTACTTTAAAAACACATCTAATTGAACCTTAACTTGTGATGATCATAAAACCTTTTGAGGCATATGAATTGGATTCAAAATTTTAAAAGCATTAGTAATATGATTGTCAACAAATTTATCCTCTAAAGCCATACGAATTGCTTCAATACACACACACTTTTTTTGAAAAGAAAAGACAACTTCAAAATTAATACTATTGGGATCACTAATCAAATTATTTCGTAGTATATAGAATTTGAACCCTTAAGTCTTGCTTGAAATGCAACACACTAATGCATATAAATTAGGCTATGTAAGAGTATTATGTAGTACAAATTTATTTTAATAACTTAGTCTTATCAAGTAAGGGCAGTGCAAGTTTTTCATAGTATGGTGAATGTAGATGTGGACAAGTAGTATGAACAATAAAATGGATCATGATAAAGACCGCCCATTTTTTGTAGTGTTTTCCACAGTATTCATGATTTTTTAGGAGTACTATATAATTAAAACAATAATTTTTAAAAACAATTTAAAAAAAAATGCTTAATGTATACACCTCTAAGAAGAAGGTAAACTAGGAAGGAAAAGCATAGAAAAGTTCTCTAAATAGGAGAACTAGAAAATTGCAAAATTTCATGAAAATAGGTATTTTGATGTTTTAATTTGTAAAAAATAGGAAAAAAATTTCAATGAAACTAAAAGTTGTAAATTTGGGAAAACTTTATGATGAAGAGATTTTGCCAAAAGAATGATCTAAAAGCTATCTCAAATGTTCATAATTGAGTGCACAAGGGACCCCTCTTAGCACACATGTAGAGGAAAGAAAATAATGATTTAAAAATTCCCTTGGGTAGAAACATGCCTACCTAGTATAAAAATAGACAACAAAAATTTCAGCTCTAGATCATTAATTTTGGATGCTCTCCAATACTAAAAGACCCTAAATTGCAAAGTGTGACAAATTAGCTAAATTGAAATTGAAATATAAAATGATTTTTGATTTTTTTTGAAAAATAAGGAATCTAATCATTATCAAGTTAGACATCTCTTATACAAATTTCAAGCTAATTGGATTCATACTTCTAAAGTTGTAGTGGATGACAAATTTTGTTGTTCTAAATGTGACCCAAAATATTATTGGTCTTTCTTACAATCATCCAAATTGATATAGTCAAAAAAATCTTCAACTAACCCCTAAATGCCCAAGGCACTCAAAAGTAGTGTTGAAGAAACTTTGAAGTTAAATAAAATCTTACCAAATTTATATTTTTAGTAGTTTATATTTTTGAAAGATTCTTTTTGAAGTCTAATTTTAGCATCAATAATCTGATTTTGAAAATGAATGATTATGATTTTCCTATTCAAGATTTAGTGCAAGGGTACCCATTGCAATCTTGACATTCCATAGTGTTAAGGACTCTTGGAAATGAGCCTCAAATACACTAGATCTTAGAGAAAAAATCACACTAAAAATTCATTTAAGAAAATTATAGAGTAGATTTTGAGAAGCCATAAATTGATTGGAATTATGCTTGTTAGGCCCTTCAACCTTATATTTTTTGGTGACCAACTTTTTAGATTTGACATGCAAAAAGAGAGCTCAAAGATTTTTATAGTTTTTACACCGTCATGATCAAACATTATAATCTTTCAATCCATAAGTGATATTGTTGTGTTTTCTTTTCCTATGTCATTTCTAACATGTCTACTTTGAATTTGTACGGTTACAATTTAAAAAAATTTATTCAACTTATCAAAATGTTAGATTTTTGTTCAATTTAGAGCAAATTTCAAGAAGTTGAAAACAAGCCTTGGACATTTAGGGGTTAACCATAGTTGACTAAAACCACACTATGATATAAAGTAGTGTGTGTGTCAAAAAAATTAAATTGAGATGTAAGACATTGAACGCAAGTGGCACAGATTTATAATACATTTAACTTCAATATTAAAGCCATGAGTATTACATACACTCACATTGAATGGGATGATCATAGAATAATTTGCATGGAGATTTTGAAGTGTTCAATGGAAAACTTGTTATTAGATTGTGCTACTTGGTCAATTGCACTTGAATTAATTTGATTGTTGGTTTTATGATGTATCCCTTCAATGCTTGTATATAGTTCAAGGAAGGGAAAATTTGTGAAGAAAGTCAATGGTGGGGAAAAATTGGACGCATAAATTTTTCCTTATACAAATTAGCACTACTTAAAACATTACATGAGTGATTTTTCAAAAGAACCATAAGATATTAAAATACATCCTTTGTAGATTTTAATTTAAAAATATGGTAATATTATATACAATAATTAAGGCAAGTAACTCCACATTGAATATCTTCTTAACTCAAGTGTTCAACTTAAATTTCAAGAATAATATCCTTAGAAAAAAAGATTGCTCGCTTCTCAATGAAAAAGTAACATCAAAGCTTCATCAGAAATACAATTTGCATATGCAATAGCTTTAAGTAAGCTTTTTAGCCCCTATTTTTATTCTAAACTAGTTTCTATATTCAACAATTTTAGTATGATCTTACTGTGTTATTGCTTTGACATTTGTAGAACCTTTTGTGGCACATGCGAACTTACCACCTAGTTTCTTCTTTACAAATCTTACAAAAAGTCTTCTTCAACTCATGATTGAAGTCTATCTTGTCACACAAATCATACCAAACATCCTTGGAATCTTCATCAACCTTTTGTATGGGATTCACTTTTTTCTTAGGTGTTATAGTTGAAGAAAAAGGACCAGTAGCAAATACTTGCATCTCTATGGACTTTCTACTACTTCCAACCTTGAACATCATATCATTTCTAATTCTTTGACACTTAGCTATAATAATGCAACTATTGACAACAAAATTTAGAAAGAAAAAATTGAAAAATCTTGATTGATGCTCCCAACAATGGAGTTGAAGGTAGAATGAGCAACACCACCATCAATAGTAGTAGTCTAGTTGAAGGAAGGGAAAGGAACAATGTCTATAGAAGGAACAACTAAATAGCAACAATAAATAAGGGATAGAGGAGACAAGTAGGCATTAGAAGGGATTTGAGGGCACAAAGAGACCATAAATTATCTTGAATTCCTAGAGTGTGGGAACATGCCACATCAATAGTTTGATGTGGTTAAAAGATTGCCGTGTCACAAAAATTTTAATTAAAATTTTTTAAATGATTTTTAAAATATTTTTTTAATTAAAAAAATTAGATTTCTTAAAAAAAATGAATTTTTGAACTTTTGAATTTTTTTTCAAAAGTTCAAAAATTTAGTGATTTTAGGTTGGTTCACAATTTGTGGACAACATAGAGAATATCCAAGGGAACAACCTTGAAACAACCTTCCCTTGCCTTTGAATCCTTTTAATAGTGGTGCAATCAACCAATAGACGTGGAAGTGCCAACAATACAAGCAGAAGCAATTAGGTAGGATTCTTTAGCTAAATGCGACCATGTGACATATCGGTTTAGAATCAAATTAACTCTAAAACAATATATATTCTAATTTGCCCCATTGCTGCTACATGCTGCTTTAGAATAGGCTATGTTTAGCCAATGTTCATCGTCCATGTTTGTAAGATGTAATGAAATTTGGAGTTCAATTACAAAACTAACATCATATCTTTAACCCCTCAAGGACCAAATGAATATAATGTGTCTTCTTAAAATTTTCAATGGTAAATTCTCAATAGGGTGAAACAAATCTCAATATTTTGTAAACCAAGATCTTGTAGTGTAATAAGTCTACATGCTTATTGCATTATTTGATTTTCAAATTTTGAATGTGAGAAGTATTTAAATTTTAATCTAGAAAATATAGTCTAGCAAAAAAAGGGAGCAAATATAATATTTTTTCAATGAATAGAGTAGTAGAGATGGAAAAAATATTTTCTTGGAGATTTTGATTTTGATTCTTTATAATAAAAAAAATTTGAGAAATTTTTTTCAAATTTTTATTTTTAGCAATTTAAAAAATAAAAGGTTCAATCCACTATGATTAAGAACATAAAATAATTAGAATGATTCCATGTTTTTTATAAGATGTTCCAAACAATTGTTGAGTTTTGAAGATGTTCCAAATCATTTGTTAAATTTCAAAATTTAACACATATATAATTTTTTTAATAAAATCTAGGATGCAATTTGGTCAATTTTTGCTTTATACTCCTTTAATTTGAAAATGTGTATAAATTTGAGGGAGTTTTTTGTTTTCAAATTTTTAATAGAAAAGATCACATTTGCCTTAGATTTCAAGACAATTTTAAAGGGGTGTAAAAAAGCATAATTACATTTTTATGAAGTTTTTTTTTCTCCCAAATTTGTGTTTTTTGCCAATGAAGTTGATCATCCACAATTGTTATAATCTAAAATTCCAATGGTCAAAATTTTCTACAATTGATATTATGTATACTAGACAAAGCAATCTTCACTTTTGTATAGTTGAAATTTTAAGAAATTAAAGCATATCTATGTGCAAAAGAATATCAAAGTGCCATAATTCATTGAAAAACTTCATTGCCAAATGACAAAGAACCTTTCTTTGTAGGACACAAGTGCAACTGTTCATCATGGGTATTGAAGGTGGAAAGAAGAGATCTTCTATAGTTCTTTGACTTTCAATAAGTATACTTAGCTTATTCAAAGTAGATGATGTCACACAATATTAAAAAGCATGATTATCACAACCACCAATCCGTCCTTTAAGGATTAAGTTGAAGGTGGTAATAGACCAAGAGGATTTGATACTAGAGGAAATACCACAAGGTGGATACATCCAAAAGCGTAGTTGACCTTAAAGCGCCATTTACATTTGGTGTACATAATCAAAATCAACTATGCATACAAATTGTTGATGGCACTTTCAAAAATAGACTTTCACCATTAATAACTTTTGCATATTATACCCAAAGGTTGTGTATTTTGGTGCAGAAAAACATGTATTCACTTGCTAACAAGACTATATGAAATTTGAACAACTTTATAATAGTGACTAGGCACAATACCAATAAGTGGTGCTTTTGGGTGTATCTCACCTACCTTAAATGAATTGGGAGATGTTGTTGAGGAGTGGATGCCAAAACCCACTGTCCTTGGGGGAAAAACCTATCTCCTTCTACACAAAGGTTGAGGCAAATTAAGTTACTAGGGCAGCTTTGAAAACTTTAGTGAATTGCCAATGCTAATTTAGTAAGTGGGTACACCTAAAATTGCACCTCACTTGAAAGTGTCATCTATAGTTGCTGTACATTTCTGAATTCCATTATGTACCTATTTGGCTGAAGCGCTTTTAAAAACAGACTTTGAACCTTAATAACTTTTGGATACTGTATCCAAATGCTGCATTTTTCGGTGCATTGGAATGTTCTTTCACTTGCCAAGAAGACCACATAAAAATTTGATCAGACTAGTAATAGTTACTAGACACAGTATCAAAAAGTGGCACTTTCAAAAAGTGGCACTTTTAGGTGTACCTACCTTAACAATGATCTCAAAACAGGTTTAAGGTTTTCAGCCAAATGTTCATTCTTAAAAGATTTTTTTTGAATTTGCACTAGGGGCATGGAGAAATTATGTAAGGTAGTAACCAAGCAAACTTTAGCCAGTTTTGAGATCACTGCTGGCAAGGCAAGGTGAGTTCAGTTGCGTACAGCCCCCGGATCCAGCAGCCTTCAAAGCCCCACCCAGCCTTGTGGGATTTGCTGCACCTCTTTGAATTCCCTTCTCAATTCCTCATCACCTCTTTGGCAGGAGTGGTCCCGGACTCCCGACACAGTCGCAGAATTTTCGACTGGGCCTGGTCCCCCAGTGAGTTCCAATTCACAAGATTGAACCCAATAACTTTCAGTAACTTATAAGCTATATGTTACCTAACGTACTTGGAGGACAGGTTGGGGGGACTCATCCATGAGTCCTTTTTTCTTTTTAAACAAATGAAACGAAATTTCATTGCCAGAAGAAAAATAATACAACCAGCCACAAGTGGCCTGGTAGACAACAAAGAACAACAAAGACAAAGTAGGACAGAAGACCAAAGCAACAAGGGCGCCTCACAGGGAGGGGGAAAATCCATGAGTCCTTTGATCTTAAGCCCGCAGGATGTTAAATCCTACTACCGAAGGTGGGCCCAACAATGTAAAATTGAATTACTCGAGGGTAAAAGTAAAAAAGCCCCCTATTTTGTGCCGTGTTTATGGGTATGTTTTTGACCCCTTCTAGCTAATTTGGGGTCTACAATTTACAAATATGAATTCAGAATTTGCAAAAACAAATTTGTGCAAAAAATAAAAAATTTCAGCATTTATCCCTTGGATAAATCCAGCCTGCTGGGCCCACCTTCAATGATAGGATTTAATGTCCTCCCTTAGAGCATCCCCATGCCTGCTCTTCAAAGGGCTCCAAATTGATTATATGGAGTGTTTGCCCTGTGAAACTGCCCCATGCCAGGCACTTCAAACCAAATATTTACCCAGCAAAAACTTCAAAGTAACAACCACACTCTACTGTTGTGTTTCTTCAACGTGGTTCACTAAATCTCGATTTCCTCAATCTGGCACACTTTCAGAGAATTTTCAGCCATTGGGAGCTTGGAGGCTCAACACTTGGCCTGACACCTTGCACTAGCTTGATAAAAGTAGTTTTTTTACTTGGGGGATGTGTTTAGTGAGTCTATTTGGAGTGTTGGCATGGGGCATGAAGCACTTTCACCAACCATGAACCCATGTCAAAACTCATTTGACGCCCCTGTTTGAAGGCTGTGGCATGGGGATGCTCTTATGCCCTTGTTCGATCATGGCTAGATAAAACCTCCACTGAATCCAATGACATGACCAAAAAAAAGCAATGATCTTTGGAAATTAAGAAACATAGAGTGCAATAGGTGCAAACTACAAGGTAGGTACACCCAAAATGGCACATGACCATCTACAGTGTGCATACATTTCCCAAATCAATCATGCTATAGATGACCATTTCAGAAATAGACTTTGACCATTAATAACTTTTGCATACGGTATCCAAGTTCTTTGTTCCTTGGTATGTTGGAACATGTTTTCACTCACCAACAAGACTATATAAAAATCTGAACATAGGAACTAGGCATAGTAAGAATAAGTGTCCATTTTAGGTGTACCCACCTTACTTCATACTAAAAATGTATGAATATTTGACAAACATTATTATTCAAAAGATATAGTTTGGAAGTACAACAATGTTGTTGTACTATTATACATGGCAGTCAAGGTCAACAACAACAAAAATCTACAAAATAGATGTTAGAATTTGTATATCATTATTTTTTTAGATTTCAAATTTAATGGGAAAAAAATCATTTTGGGGGGTTTTCTGGCATTTGTCTAATCATATTTGTCAATTTTAATTCATTATTTGGGTGAGATTATTGAATACAACAATTGGGTATGATATATATGGCAGTACTTTGTGTGTAGCCAACAATGCTAGAGTGTGAGCATGAAAATGTGAGTATGTGATCCACCTAAAGCTCTCAAGCTCACATAATAGCAACCTTTTGTGGGCACTTTATTCCCACCCTTGGAATGAAGTGTACACAATCAAGTTCTACTACTTCGTTAACGATTCCTAATAGGTATCTAACCTACATGTAATCCAATTATGTTTTCCAAGCAATGGATCTTGTTAAATTCCTACTCTTGTAATTGCTTATTGTGAAACAACCTTATGCTAATGTCTTAGTTGTTTTGGCTTCAATAGTCCCAACTATAGTGTGCTAAATGGTAATTAAAAGAAGACTAGTCTAAGTTGTAAAGCTTGCTTTGCTTATCCCCAAATGCTAAAGAGATCTAAAATTGACTTAATTTTCTAATGGCTAATTGCGGATGAAGTTGGACTCAAAGACTAGCCTCTAAAACTTCATCCATCCGTTGCACATAGTCTAACTATTAGAATGGAGTGGTTATTTTTGGGTTATTTTCTATTTTTCAATCTCTACTAGAGTTCCAAATTGCACTTGATTTGGTCTACTCTAATTGACTTTCATCCAAATGGGCACAATTCTTGGCTAAAACTTCATTCTACTTTGATTGCTTCACTTTTGATCAATTTGTGAGTAGATTTGGGAGTTTTGAACTCAAAAACATTTTCTCTAAGGTTCTATTCTTAACTTGTCTTTTAGGTCTCTTTTAACCTGCTTGATGAATTGTTAATAAGTTCTTACTTATTTTGGTAAAATACCTCAAAGATGTAAATTGAATTTTATCTCAAAAAGGGTCTGGTTTTACCTTTTCAAAGTAATAAACTATAACTTTGACTTTTGGATAAACGTGAGTTTTTGTGGTAAATTTTGACCATTGACTAGTTTATCAAAACTTAATCTAGTTAAACTTTTCCTATCCAAGTGGTCAAACTCTTTTGGTTTTTATCTTTTGATTTCACCCTTTACTCATAGTCAAATTCCTCTTTTGATCCCTTAGGTGAACTTAATTACAAGTAAATTTTGACCATTAGCCGGTGCCTCAAAATTTACCTATTAATTGCTTTTCCCTTAGAAGTACTTTTGGCTTCTATTTCACTTCTACTTCTAATCAAAGTTATAGATTCCTACTAGTTATAGTGTTTTTTGATTGGAAAAATAAATGAAATTAAAAAATAAAAGGGAAGGGGGCTTCATGCACTAACCTCCATCATGACCATCTCAAGATCTTCATGCACTCCCAATATTTATCCATGATGCACTAATTCCACTTCCATCTCAGTGATCTCATATTTGAATGTAGTATTTGGTATACTTATAAAACATCTCAAATGTTGTATTCTCCTTTATAGCTCCATTCCTTCTTTTACCTTCTTTTTATATTTTTCTTTATCTTTTGAACTCCTTTCTTTTCTTTTTAATGGCCTCCAAAGTCAAACTATAAAATAATTATCCTAATATAATCTAATTTTCAACATTAATCGCTAAACGGTTACCAAAGTCAAACTCCACTACAACTAAGGTTTTCCAATTTTTCTCTAATTTGGCAAACCTCTAAACTCTTCCAAAGTCAAACCATTCTTTTCTTTGTTTTTTCTATTTGTCTTTTCTATCAAGTATAAACGTGATGTAAAAGTCAATGATTCTCTACTTGGGGTCTAACCTCTCTTCCCACGCAACATTAAATCTTGCATTCCAAGGTGGGCCCGCTTAACATGGCGCATGGGTTGGACCATAGGCCTGTGGCCTGGCTGGCCCACCCCGATGACCCCGATGGCCTTGGAACTGCCCACTTGTTGCCCGACAGAGCTACCTCACCAACTCAATGGAGTAGAAGCAAGACAATGACAAAGGTGGACACAAACATCCGCCACCTTGAAGTAGGCGGTTTGCAGGACGTATATCGTTTATGTATTGTGTCGGTGTCCTACAACAGATCCAGACTCTCCCAAAATGGATGAGAACGACAAATTGTGATTCCTTGATATCTCTTTTTGTTGATTGTTATTTTTGTTGTTAATTTGAATTTCAAGTATGGAGTTTCAAATGCTCAAATGTTTGAGATAGTGTGAAGACATTCTTTTCTAGTGAATATCAAACAATGGAGCTACAAAACATAAATCAATGCACAATTGAGTACATGAGGTCATTGCTTTGATTTTCATTCATTAGCTCTTCTGTGAGTGTCACAAAAAATGATTCAATAGCACCGGTGATGGAAGAAATCTAAACTATGAAATTAGAGTTGGCATTAGTAGAATAGACGGTAATGTCAATATTATTTGAATGACATCCTAGATCTGAGTGAAACATAAGGTGAACGCCACGGGAGTCTTACTGTATACTACAAATCACCATCTCATTGCATGAATGGTTCAAGTTGAAATTCTTGGTCTCATTTTTCTTTTTCGCTTTCACATTCCATATGTTTCAATATAGATACTCATAATTTTAATTGTTGCACTCTTAATTGTATTCAATTGCACGCAAGGTAAGTTCTATAGATATGATTGTAGAACATAGAAGTATGCTTGTGCAAGGCTCAAAGTGCTTTTGAGCATTATGATGCATCACAAAGTTGAATGGAGGAGTTTTGCAAAATTTTGAGGATAAAATTACACTTGGTGTGGATGCAATTGTACAACAAACAATTATAACAAGACACAATCAGCTAGCTAAATTACAATCAAATGTATTTGCAGAGGAAGAGAACAAATTTTTTTAATCAAAATAATGCACATAAATCAATACACATGTTCCAGGGAAAGGAGCTTCGTATATAAAACTAAAAGACCATGAAATGCCACAACAACATATTGCTTGTGACTGTGAGGTTACACAATGAATAACTCAACTTTTATACAACACCTTTGTAAAGCAGCAAAGGACTGTAAGGTTTACGGATAATGTAGATCCATTGCATACTCAACTTACTGTAGCTTCTACAAAGGAGATGCACAAAATACAAAGAAATTTATACTTGAACTAGCAAAGCAATTGTCTTCCTGAAAGTGACAAGCTATACAAGGGCTTTTCTCTATACTAGTTTGCATAGTTGATCGACATCAAGCAAACTAAAAAGCATGGGAGGGAATGCCAAAATTGAAAGTTAGGAAAGGATGCTCAAAAAATGTCTGCACAACTCAATATTTAATGACAAAAAACTTTCTTCGA
This sequence comes from Thuidium tamariscinum, assembly GCA_947034885.2. NCBI lineage: Eukaryota > Viridiplantae > Streptophyta > Bryopsida > Hypnales > Thuidiaceae > Thuidium > Thuidium tamariscinum. The sequence goes on along the minus strand of OX344750.2, from coordinate 46,894,573 downwards.
TAGGGGTGCAAAGCAAATGGAGGGAGGTGTAGGCAAGGTGTGGCCAAGAATCCTACACTAATCTACAAAATCACCAGCAAAACAAAAACGGCGTTGAACCCTAAATCAAACCACACAATCGATACCAAAATGCAAAACGCCGCATACCCTGAACCCTAAACACAAATACAAACGCCTTCTACAACTTCAACGTCTACCTGCTCTGGTGTCTTCATTGGGTGGATGCTCCATCATACCCCCTTTGTTTTTAGGCTGCTTCATCGAATCTGTATCAACAAGCGGGCGGGTAGTTCGTGGGGCGGGTGCCATCGGGGTGGGCTGGCCAACCCACGCGCCACGTAGGGCAGGCCCACTTTGGAATGCAAGATTTAACATTATGCTCTCTTTCCTAATACCAACACTTGCATATTATACCAACTTTCACACTCACTTAAGGAACTTGTAGTTTGAAAGTTTATAAGTTGGTTGGCTTAGATGTAATTACGCTAAATTGCTTGGATGCAATTGTAGTGGAGTTTGGAATAAGTCAACTAAGTAGATGGACCAATTGAATTGATTTATGTGTTAGATAGCACTGTGGTTTGTATACCCTCACGGCCTAGCAAGTTAATTATGCTCTAAGTTTTCTAAAAGTTGAATTACAGTTTGTGAGGATGATCAATGGACTGATTTGCCTCCCTCAAACTCAAGCTTGGTCAAACTAAGTTGACCTTTTCCAATTTCAGATTTTTTCAACTTGAGAGCATCTCCACGGAGGCTCAAGGAAAGGCTCTGATTCAGCCATTGGCCGAGCCAGGCCATCATTTGTATCCCATGGGAGACACGGGGAGGGAATCAATGAGGCCAGCCCCAGCCAATTTATAGAAGACATGGCCAAATGGTGAAGCTCTTTTGTGGCACGGTATGGCAATGGACACTACTTCTAATGTTTGACCCATGATTTTTGCATTGCATGGATGAATTGAGGATACCTTCAATAAATGAACACTAATTTAAAAAAACTCTTGTTGACTATATCACCAAAGCTTACATGACGTGTGAACCTCAATTTTTGGGATAATGTGCATTTTTCTTTGGCCGAGCTACGTTTGCTATGCAGTTGTGGGGCACAAGCTTCCACACGGCCCGACCAGCTCAAATGAGCACTCCTCTGCGCAACCCGTGGAGATGCTTTGATGTACCCCACACACTTTGGATTGGGGTTTCTGTATCTCACTAGCTCTATGTTGAAATTTGTGATTAATTTGATTATGGGAAACTAATCCTTACACCTCTGGCCTTGGTCAAATCTCATTGATATCATAATTTCAGATTTTAGGGCCCTTCCTAATTTCCTTTCCTCTCTGGATCTTGCTACAACACTCTTTGTTTTTTGAGATTCCCCCCCAAGTCTATTGGGGAAAAAAGAATTTTCAACAAGCTAAATTCAATGTCTCTCTGGACAAATCTCTTCCTAATTTCTCTCTTTGAACTTAATCTTTCCAAGGTTGTTTCGTGGAGGAAAAAAAAGAAAAGACAAAGTTGGGACCAAAGGTATCCTCTTAGTTTTGGTCTATTGAAACAGAATGTAAGATGTGGATACGAACTGGCCAATCAACCAACCTCTTATTGTAATTCAATTAGCCTCAGCTAATTTGACAACTTGCTGGCCGGTTTGCCTTGCTTGGTTGGCTCTAGCCTAGCCAAGTATTGACTAGCTGGTGAGTATCAATGGACTCATCATCCATTATTGGATTGATTGCCCCGTTCAGGGTTTGGTTGCTTGGTTCGTTGGATACTAAATTGGAAAATATTTGGTAATTGTTGCCAATAATGGTTTTTAAAACCAAAATTGGGGTCTCTTTGAGGGACCCTTTAAACCAAAACCAAACACACAAATTATTAGTAAAGTTGAAGCTTTGCCGTCTGGGGGTTTAGGCCCAAACTTTAGAAACAAATTGGTGGAATTTTGTTCTAATGGAAATCCTAAAATTTTGGCACTAGCTTCACTGTATTAGAGGTGTTAACCTCAAATTCTAGGAAAAATTTACCAGAGTTCTATTATAAGAACCTTTTCAAAAGTTTTAGACCAACCCAAATTCCTATGAACCACAATTAAATGTTTAAGTCTTAGGGGGATCCTCGATAAGCCAATCCAGGTTGTAAATCCCTTGTCAAAAAACTTAAATAAAATGATTTTGATATCAATGCTTAAGACTACAAATGGTTTCTAAGATACAATATGGACCGCAATTAAATGTTTAAGTCTTAGGGGGATCCTCAATAAGCCAATCCAAGCTGTGAATCCCTTGTCAAAAACTTAAATCAAATTATTTTGGTATTAATACTTCAAAAAAAGACCATAAGCATGCAATGGTTAGTATAATCAAATACAAGTATACATTTGGTTAAATGCTCTAAAGGTACCCCAATGTCTTTTGAAAGGGCTCACAATATAAGAAAGTTCAAGAATGCAATGAAAATCAAATTATATTGAAAGAAAAGCAAGAGTTTTGGATGGTACCAAAAACTTTTAGCAACGTCGTCGCCTAAAGTGTAAGTATGAAATGTAAGAAAATGATAAAAGGGTTGTTTGAAAATACTATAAGGGGTGTGAAGTGAGGGGAGGGGGAGGCCTTTTATACTTTTCCAAGGCCTCTTCCCCCCTCAAATTACGTTCTAAAATACTTAGAAAAATTCAAAATTAACGTCTAAAAATCTACTCTATTGTTGGGACCATTCTAACTTTTGGAAAAATGTTCTGATTGCCAAAGGGACCATGCTATTAGCTTCGAAAGACCCAAAATAGCCTAAAGAAATCCCTATCCCTTACTCCCGGAGCCTAATTGCGTTCAAAAGCTAATAATTACAATCTAGTGAAAACGATAGAAAATCTATCTTTGGAAATTGATTTTTTTTCAAAGGTTTTGACTAGACATGGTTGTCAGAAAGGTTCAATAATGTAAGAAAAGAGTCTTAGTTGACTAAAATCAGACACTGTATGCTCCTCATGCACTGGTCAACTTGCAAAGAATTTAGTAAAACCATTAAAAGTTGTTGCTGCTATCGGTTCTAGTACTTGTCAATGTGAGAATGTCTTGAAATTTGGTGAGGCCCTTATTTATGCTAAAACACACTATCCTAATTTTTAGTGGAATTTTACCGTCATCGTGGAATTTTATATGAATTTTCAAATGCTGATAAAAGCGGTTGACTTCCCATGGAGTCATTTTCGCAATTCAAAAAATTATGAATTTTTTAGGGGAACTTTCAGGAAGCCTCCTAAAGCCAAATGCAAAGTTTTGCTAAAAACTCACACTTTCTAAATAAAGTAGAAATTGGACAATAGCAGAATTAATTCCTCTAGGGAGGAATCATTACCATATTAGAGAATCTTCACGATCCGACTTTGACGATGTGCTCAAGGCATGTTCTTAAACTAGAAACTCATTTCTTTGCTCCCTGATTGCAAATTATCTATATCTGTGATATTCTTCTTATATGTGTATATGTGTATATGTGTATCTAATTCCTTCCAATCCCATAATCATAATGTATTCATGGAATCTCTTTGCATAGAGTCCCATCGTTCTATCGGACTCTCTCTATCGTTATTAGAGCCTAAACAAGTCAAGTTTGTCCGTGAGAGAATTCTCACAACTGCCCATACTTAGTGCTTTTGCACTAATTTGTTTTCGGAATGCCGGTTGCTTCAAAGTCCTTTTAGACCACTAAACCATACTCTAATACTAAATAAAATCTTAAAACCTATTCCTAAGGAGTTTTTAGAGCACTCCTAGACAATTCTAACTAGTTCCATGTGGTTATAGGGAATTCCCTCAATCCTTCTACGAACACTCTTTTTAGTTGTTTTTTAACCACAATAACCCTAAAAATGAGCAATAGGTGAAAAAAAGAAAAATCCGAGGCCTAGGTGACAACTACGAGACTCACACCTTTCTACAAGTGAAAAATTGTGGATAACAAACTTTCAACCTAGTGTTTAGGAATTTGTTTAGTTTTACTAGCTATTTTCCCTCCAATTCCCAAATTGAATTATTTTTTCAAGATCAAAATTCAATTATTCCTACTATTTTATATTCAAAGTAAGAAATCATTAGGAGGGATTTGAGGGCTCTATAAGATTGCAAGTTCCCGCAATTTAGGAACACGAAAACTATTGTGGGAACCCACAAACGCAGGATTCTAACGTGGTTGAGACCATGCTAGGTCATTAGAAAAAAATTGAATTTTTAAAAATATTTCAAGACCCCAATTTATTTATTTATTTTGGAGGGTAACTATTGGTTGATAGCAGCTAGCAATTTCTTGAATAATTATGGGAACAGACCTTGAAAGAGAAGGGGGAACGCAATCAATCTTTATTGGATTGACATGAATTGAAAGTTTGTTCAACTTGGATCCCATGTGTAGCCCATGTTCATATTACTCTTTTTTTGTGTTCAATACTATCTTTCTACTAGTGCAATAACCCCCTGAATTTAGATAAAGAATGTAGAAATGAAAGTGAAGAACAAAATTAGTACATCATAACATTGTATAACTGGGTAATAGTCTTCTCCATTCTAGATACACTAACGCCATTGAGTGAATCTACCTAAAGACAATTTTGTTCTATTTGTGGGCTTCCTATTCAAAGCAAGGCTTTTTTTTTTGGCTTTCTGGTGCTATATTGCATTAGAAATAATAATTTGGCTAAAAGATGCCAAAAAGAATGCCAAAAAACTTGGATGAAATCAGGGGTGCTATTTTGTGAGCCTGCGAGCGTGAGCCTATGAGCCTGTGAGCTTGTGAGCCTAAAATTTTTGGTGAAATTTTTAGTGATTTTTAGAGCATGGACCTCTTACCGTGCTTTAAGAATTTTGAATTTTTATATCTAGTACCCCCTCATGGGATTTGAAATTTGTAACTTTCAAAACTTTTTTTTTCAAAAAAAAGAATTTCAATTTTTTTCAATTTTTTTTTCAGTCTTCTTTTTATTTTTCAAATTTTTTTTGCAACTCCATCACCCTCCAAAATCCCACTTGATATTGAAAGGGGTTTGGAGGTAGAGGGCTTTGGAGCTCTCAAAACTTTTTTTTTCATTTTTTTCCAACTTTTTTTTCTTTTTTTCTGACTATGTTACTAGTTCATATTTTTTGCGACTTTTCACCTTTGAAAACCTTCTCTTGGTACCGAGAGATCATTTTCAGGGTGATAAAGTCGGAAAAAAAAAAAAAAAAAAAAAAACACTTTAAAAAAAAAAAAAAAAATCTTTTTTTTGCACGACTCCATTACCCTAGAAAACTTCTCTCGGTACCAAGAGATCAATTTGAGGGTGATAAAGTCGGAAAACACCCCCCCCCCCCCTTTTTTTTTTTTTTTCTTTTCACGACTCCATCACCCTAGAAATCCCCTTGTTGGATTCTGGATTTTGAACCTCAAAAAAAATTTCAAAATTTCAAATTTTTTTGGAAGGTATTGAGAGGCCCTTTGGAGATAGGAGGGTTTGAAATTTTAAAATACATTAACCACATTTCCACGGTCATAGGTCCACGGTCATAGGTCCACGGTCATGAAGCTAAAATTTTACTATAAAAAGATTTTTTAAAAATGACTTCACTTTTTTTTTCTCTTGGCTTAAAAAGTTCACAGTTTTTTTTGGTTGATTCTCTGGGCTCACAAAACCTACGCTCACAGCTCGCAAGCTCATGCTTTTAGGCTCACAAACTAGGGTCGTTGGGATGAAATTGCTAGACAACTTTGAAATAAAAAATAATATTAGATGAAATCACCTTATTGTAGTTGAAAACCATGCTATACATCGAATAAGTGGATGAATGTTGCAATTTGGAGCACCCCTTTAACATTTTGTATCGCCACTATGGCACTTCTTCAAAAATGAAAAAAAACCCACATGATTCAAAGATGTACAATGGACCTTTGTCCCATCAATAAAACAATGTCATATGATCCCTTCTTGAGAGGATTATACTACAAGATTCGTTTTCTCTCCAAAATTTGGAAAAAAAAAGAGTATTTTCCCCCAAAAAATTCGATTTGTAGTGTTAATTTTTTTTGTGTGTGTGTGTGTCAAACTTAACTTACCCCACAGCTGCATAACCGGTGACGTTAACCCTCCAACGACACAGGGGGGCACCCAGGAAATCATCTTTTGCGAAACCATGGGAATCATTGGTATTAAAAAATCCAAAAGTGCGCATTTGAAGTCAAAAAAGTGTAGAAGATCTTCCTTTTCCACCCCTAATTCTGAGGATGAATGCTTGCAATTCTGTCCTGTAATGCAAAAAGCAAAAAGCTCACCTGTTCATCGACCAGGAAATGGCTCCAGCGTCGTTTAGGGGATAAGCCGGGTCCTGGCTGAAACTTGACAAATGATAAGAAGCCCCTGCAGCTCGCTGTGTGTCATTTGTACCAAAAGCTGGCACTTGTCCAACCTTTCAGCGTGCCGACCCACTCTCTCCCTCTTTGCTTGTAAGAAAAAAATAATATTTCTTCCGCCTCAGAAAGTGAAGTAAGGCCCAGAAAAAGTGTCAGGCAGAACTGAAGTTCAGTTAAGTAACGTCAATTCAATCACAGGTCTCTTTTCTAAAAAATTAAATTTAAAAAACAAAATTCTGGTAAGGGAAAACCAAATTTGAAAATAGTGCTAGAAAGGGCAAAAACAAGGATGGTAAAACCACAAGGCTTCTAACTTATAAGGTAAACTTATAAGTTTATTCATTCACACTAAATGGGAGCAAACCCATTGTGAGCTAAATCATGTTTAGTTAGTGGTATACAATACAATAGTTAGAATGTACACCACTAAGGTAGAACCACCTATACCCAATCTCTTAACGCTTGAGTGTCCTAAAGACTAAAATCCGGCCTCTCCAATTTGAAAAACTTTCTTGTTTGACTATGATAATCTTTTGCGTGGTACGGTCAAAGGACATGTCATTTTCCCAAAACCTCTAGGTCTTTCTTGACTACCAATCGGTACGGTTGTTTATGTAGATTTGTTCTTAGAAGAAAGTTTGAGTGAGTACTTGGCTATGCGAATTTTTTCCATATAGAAAGATAAGAAACATGAGGATTGCAAGTTTTTCATAATTTTATTCCCAAAATTGAAATTACTATAATTTTAAGAAGCCCAAAAGTGCTTTGAACCCATAGCCGATCTTTAGAGTCTTCCAATTTGGATCACAGCTCAAACTACTTTCTTACTTCATACTTCCCACACACTTTATGACACTTTGGGACATGTGTCTGACCTTATTAGTCCCAACCTTGAAAATGGAGAAAAAGTACATTCCAAGCTTTGATTGGAAATCTTTTCTAGCCTTGGTTAGAAATAGCCGCATCCTGTTGGTTGGATATAGGTCCTTGATCGGGAATAGGTGATTCTACTTTAAATAATACAATGGGCTTAATCCCATTTAGTAGAAGGAAAGTTATGTGGTGCTCTATTTTTTCATAGTACCAATTTGATTTCCTTTGGAGAAGTTTACCTCCAAATACAAAACTCAAACAATTAGATACTCACAATTATTTGTGCTTGATGTTTTCGAGGATAATTTTAATCATTCCATTTCCTCAAAAACATCACCTAGTAAAAGTTGATCTTCTTCCTCCAAATTTTCCAAATACTATCATATTTGTATATAACTGCAACAAAAACATGGGATATTTGTAAACTACATTTGTATATATACATTTGTAAACTAATGGTGGACCATATATTGTATATCTATATATCCAATGTAAATTCCAATTATTTAACCTATAAAGGCCCAAAAACTTTTTGGTAGTAGATGTTTTCAATGAATTGTTACACTTTGATATTTTTTGCACATGGATGAGCTTGAATTTTTTGAATTTTAACTATACAAAAGTAAAAACTACCTTTGTTTAGCATGTTTGGAATTAATTGTAGAATTTTTTAAAAATTATATGCAAATTATATTTTTAATTTATATCAATATTGGATAATCAACTTTACAAGCAAAAATGCACCTTCACAGCAAGAAAATTTATAAGGGTGAATAATGCATCCTACCCCCCACCCCCCACCCTATGTCAACTTGTTATTCTATAGTTTTTTGCTTTACAAAATATTACAATCTGTTTCACCCTACAAAGTAGTTATTGAAAATTGAAGAGGACACATTATTTGAGTGTCTTTGGTCCTTGAGGGATTAAAAAAAAAGTGAGAAGTCTAGCTACTCCAAATTTTTTATGGTGGGGGGATGGTTGGTGTTTTGAAGGCATAGCTTTGCCCTTGAAAAAAAGAATTTATATCTTAGTCCTTATATTCATTATTATAGATTTAAGTTGTTAGGTGTTAAAAAAAAAAGAATTTACATTCAAATCCTTATTTTCGTTATTATAGAATTTAACTTGTCTGGTGTTAAAAAAAGAACTCACATCCAAGTCCTTACATTCATTATTATAGAATTTAAGTTGTCAGGTGTTAAAAAAAGAACTCACATCCAAGTCCTTACTTTAATTATTATAAAATGTAAGTCGTCAAGTTAAAAACAAAAACTCACACCCAAGTCCTTACATTTATTATTATAGAATTTAAGTTGTCAAGTGGTAAGAAAAGAACTCACATCCCAATCCTTACATTCATTATTATAGAATTTAAGTTGTCAAGTGGTAAAAAAAGAACTCACATCCCAGTCTTCACATTCATTATTATAGAATTTAAGTTGTCAAGTGGTAAAAAAAGAACTCACATCCCAGTCCTTACATTCATTATTATAAAATTTAAGTTGTCAGGTTTTAAGAAAATAATTCACATCCCAGTCCTTACATTCATTATTATAGAATTTAGGTTGTCAAGTTTTAAAAAATAATTCACATCCCAGTCCTTACATTCATTATTATAGAATTTAAGTTGTCAGGTTTAAAAAAAAATTCACATCCCAGTCCTTACATTCATTATTATAGAATTTAAGTTATTACGTATTAGTTTCTAACCCTATGTTGTAATGATAGTACTTCCTACTTTTGATGAGATAGTTTGGGTCAGTTTTCTTTGAATGAGAAAAAAAATTGACATCCAAGTCACTTACATTTGATATTATAAAATTCAAACTACAGGATAGTTTCTAACTCGGACTTGTAGTAGCACTACCTACCACTTTGAATAAGATAGTTTGAGTCAATTTTCTTTGAATGGCAAAAATAATTCTTATCCAAGTCACTTATGTTAATAATTATTATAAATTTCAAATTGTTGGTTAGTCTTTGACCTTACATTTAACAAGCAATGCTTGACACTTTTGGTGAAATATAATTGTATATAGCAGGTACTGCCATTTCTAGGTGCATAGTGACATTTTGTTACTATGCACTCAAAAATTCTAATTAATTAATTAATTTAAGAAAAATAATAAATCCCCACCTCTAGCCCTTGATTTAAGAAATTATTATTAATTAAAATTAATTCCCTCCCCTTCCTCCCCCCCTACTTGTATTTTTGTGAACCTAGTTTAGTTGACAATCAATATGGGATAATTCAAAATCCCATATCTTGTACCCATATTTGCTCTTGTATCTGTATTTGTACCCATATTTATCATATCAAGTAGTTGTTCTTACATCCATATTTTGTATTCATATAATACCTATATTTGTATTCTAAATTTATATTTGGACGGCTCAAATTAAATCTCACAAAGATCAATGGCTTGTGATTTTTTGAGAAATTGATGGCATTTTTGCATTAGGAAGGATTTGAAGCCTTTGAAAGATTGTGAGTTCCCAGATTATAGGAATGCAGAAACTGTTGTGAGAATGTAGAAGCTGACCTGGAAATGCAGAAACATAGGACTCCAATGTGGTTGAGACCATGCCACATTATTATTTTTGGCTTTTTTTCATATTTCATGACCCGATTTTTTTTAAATAATTGTTGGCTTGACAATAGCCAGTAGAATATAGTGGAAACAACTTTGGAATGTTCAACTTATTGGAGGCTATTAAAATCTCCTCTAATGAAGGAAAGCAATTTTTAAAAAAAATCAATGGCTTGTGATTTTTGAGGAAAGGGAAGGGAGAACCAACAATGACAAACCATAATGTGTGACGCCTCTTTTGGGGCCATAGATATAGTAACAAATCAATATACATGAAAACACTCACTTGAATTCATGAATATGAATATGCTTGTAAAATATTTGAATCCTTAATTTATATTTTTTTATAAAGTTGTGAGATTACAATTGAAATGAAATATTACATAATACATATATACATGTATCCAATAATTTTTAGTATCTCATATTGATGTCAATATCAATACATCATATTATATTATAAAAATATATATTTTGCATATTATTTGTATTTGTATATAGTACAATATTATAATTGTATGTACTCTATATGTAACATCAAAGTGTTCTTTTTAGTTTTGGTTTTGGGGTAGACAAAGTAGATGGTCTCTTTGTATTTTTGCCACTATTTTTTGTATTGAATAAACAACATTGGGAGGGAGGGTCCTATTGAAATTATATAGGTAAGTTTTTTCTTGGTTAGTGGGAGGTATGGATAGAGCTTACCTATGAATTTTTAGTGGATAGTTTCTAATCTTGTGGGATAGAGCCAATAAATTATTATTCTACGTAGTGATTTAGATTTGTGCATTTTCTCATTGCTTCTAAAATATGAATTGTTAGGTGGAACTTTTCTACCCTTGTCGATCAAAGCCACTTATAGTATCCTTCCAAATACTAAATAAGATTTCTAATTTCACACATTTTGCATCAATTATTTTGTAAATAACCAAAAGAAGTCACATTGAAGTTACTTACATTGATTATTTCAAAATTCAAATCTTTGGACAATTTTTGTTTCCTATGAGATAGAATTAGTATTATAGCCTTTCAATAGATGATTCAAATTCAAGTTTCACACAATTATTGTTGGTTTTCTTTTAACGATAAAAAAAAGTAACAATGTAACATCCAAACTATTTAGATTCATTATTTTTGTACTATTTTTTTGTGGATAATAATTTTTCAAGTTAGAATTGGAAAATGCTCTAAAATATTCATCTCCTTGAAGTGTTTACTTTTTGTACATTAGAAACTCAAATATGTACCCTTGTGTGAAGGAATACACTTGTAAAGCAAATGAAATTTTAGCACACCCTAACTTCAAAATGTTTTATTGATTTGTTTGATTAATATTGCATAGTTAGTTGCTAATAATTTGACAAACATATTTTAGAAATTAGTGTACCATAGATTTTGAAACTTAAAACTAAATTAGATGGAGAGTAGAAAATCAACAATTAGATGTATAATGATTTGATTCACACCAAATCAAGAAAATTAGCTACAAGCTTCTAAAAACACCTAGGATAGCTCATTATTGATTAAAACTACATAAAAAGTGATCTAGATACATAACCTATCATATACAATCTTTAATTTCAATATTTTCACAAATGCTTTTTATGAAATTATATTAATAAAGAGATGACATGTAAGATGATATGATAGTTTGAAATATCTCCACAAAAATAGAGATCCATTTGAGCTCTTGAACCTAAATTTATCATCATTCATTGTCAATTTAACTCTGAAAGGATTAAGGCACATTTTGTGGTGCAAAATTGTGAAAAACTATCATTGTTTAGGGCAATGAGAAAAAAATGATTTTTATTTCTTTCAAAATTCATCCATATAAATTTGTATCACACTAATATGAAAAATTAGGAATATGTGGAAATTTTTTCATAAACATTGACCATTTTAATTGAAAGATTATTGCATTTGAAGTTAGGAGATTTTTATTTTTATAGAATCAATAAACTAGTAGTCTTCCTAGGGTGACATTTTTGCACTACATAAGAAATTTTTCTTGACAATTGTATGTTAGATTATGATAAATTACATACCTACTAATTTTCAGAGATAGAAAATAATTTTTGCCCGTGTTGTCCAATGCTACTTGTCTTTGCACCAAAATCTTTTGGCAATGCATCTTTTGATTTAGGCACTTGATCAAGAAAAGAATTATAATACTAACACATCTTGTATCAAAATTTTAAAAAGATCCTTTGGAAATTGACTTTCTAGGAACCCAATCAAACTTCTAAATCATGTTGAATGACCCAATTGTTCTAAATGGGTTAATCTTTTTATAAACACATTAAAATTTGTTAGAAATAATTACACTTTTAATTACAAAATCCAAATTCTTTCTCCATCCAAATTAATCTAAGGCCTTGCTTAATAAAATCACATTAAAATCTTATTGATGTGTAAGTGGCAATATTCTTTCGTGGATAATCTTGTCTTTTCCATCGTTTGTAAAGTACTTATAAAAATGGGAAGTTGACAAACATAGATACCTACAAGTTTGAATTGGATCACTTATCCTGATTTATCTTAATAACTATTTTTTCATTTTTTCACTTTTTCTATAAATAGCCATATCTTAGATAGACAATAATAAATTTTTATCTTATTTTCAAAACTATTTCAACATATGGTGCAAAGTTTTTTCCTTGAGGATAAATAATCATTCTTTTGAATAATTCTGTAATTATGGTACATAGTATTATATTAGATTAAATTTCACCATTTTTTAGATACTTAATATAGTAGATAAAACACAGATAAAGCATATAATTAATGTAACTTTCGATGTTCAACTTTTTCTCTTTCAAGCTCCAAATTTTCAATCTTAAAAATTATTTCGGTCGAATCTGCTACCGTATGCGTCTACAATACTCTACAGTATATTAGCAATCTTTTAATGGGAACTTCCGGGAACAGGAAAAGAGAACTTGAGTTCTCAAATTGGGAACTTCGTCTTCGTCGCCTCCTTCGGACTTCAACCCTTCGCCGTGGTCTGTCTGTGCTGAATCGAGCTCATCCCAATCCCTGTCGACAGGGGAGGTCATTTTCGAAGGCGGCGAGTTGGAGCCATCGGAGCTGTGAAAATTTCAAGGTGAATATCTGAACTTCCCTTTTGTTACAATCCTTACTTTTCTTAGGAATGTGGTGGTGGGATTAGGGTTTTATCAAATTCCTCGGAGTTTTTGGAACGCTGCATCGACATGAATGCTACTTTGTGATTGATTACGTAAGATCTATCGTGTATCATTGTGATTTGTATTTTAAATTTTATGTAAACGCCTGTTGAGAAAAAAATGGATGAAAGAGGCATTTAGCAGGATTTTCTGTACTATAATGCACATCTCGTTTCCTTCCCCGATGAATCACAGGATGGCGTGTCTCGGAATGCTCTCACAGACCACTAAAGCTTTGCCATTGTGAAACGAAATCGTCTATGGAGTGCTGAATTATCCTTACATTTCTTGGAGGCAGTAGTAACGATTGGGTGTGCGTCGTGTAGGTCGAGGGTTTGGGGCTTTTGAAATTATGTGTTCAAATTCAATTTGCGACTTTGTCATATGTATTGAGACATTGTATAATGTGCTCATGTGTGAAATATTAACACTGCTCTCAACCTATGGAATCAGATGAGTTTATCTTTGGTACAAGGATATGAATCTCCGGAAGAAGAGGATCCCCAGGAATATTTTAGTGACAGCGATGAGGAGTATGCGAGTGCTGGGTTTAAGCAGAAGGTAGCTCCCGTTGTTAAGCCAAGCAAGTTGCTGCCAACCAAGCCACCGCCTCGCACATCGGACTTGCCAACAGCATTTGAGATGTTCACGGAGGTAATTCTCTATTAACAAACAAATTTCGAAATGAAGCTGGTCTGGGAGCCTATGTACAATGACAACCGAACAAACTACAGTAGTTGAATCATGTGGTTAAATTGCTATGGTGTTTGCAGGTGACTGGACCTCCTGATTTTCTGAAGAATAGCATGACTGCTCGCGTGAGTGGAGATCTTACGTCAATGACTCCGACAGACTTTTCAAGGAGTTACGTGGCGCCAAAGGAGCCGAAGCCGCGACAGGCTCCGGTTGCAGGTATGGCGGATATGCTACTTTCAGTCATTCTCTGAATCCCAGGTTGCAATTTCGTGATGAGACCTTGCGAAGCACTGTTGCGTAGTGCTTTTGGGTCCGCTTGTTTCTTCCGTTGTATATATATTCTGGGAAGGATCAAGTCGTAATACCTTCATTTTCTGGATGATGGTACTTTATTTCCATAATAAACTAGTCAATGATTGCTTTGTTTGGCAATTTGATTTCTGTTCTTTGGGCAATTGAATGAGAACATTGCTTTATTGGTAGTTATTATGCGCAATTGTGGGAACTGTGTGACACTAACTGTGTCGTCCATGAATGAATTCAGTGGCTGTTGTAGAAGCTAAGCCCCGAGTTTCCGTCATGGAATCAGACACTGGCAATGCTGCGAAAAAGCGTGCTCCTGAAGTTGGGTTGCCTCCTGCGGAGGACGCGGCTAACCTTCTTAGGTAATTTTTGTTTCCTTGTTGCTGTTTCTGTTAAAATATAACAACAGGGTTCGAGTAGAATGAGATGGTTTCTGGATCCTTTGGATCACTCATGAGGAGGATATTCCCCATGGAGGGGTCTCCCCGTTGTTGCAGTAACCATACAGAGGCCTTCCCTGTGTATCATGGGGAGCTTCCATATGATCACCATGGTCATTGGGAGACTTCCCTTCGAATCATGGTGAAGATTCTCTTAATGACGTTGGCTGAGATTACTTAAACCGTATCACTGAAAGACCTGCTGTTATGTTTTCCATATTTGCGATGCAAGCCCGTGATCTAAGGACTATCAATATTCTTTCCCCGCATCACTTAGTCTATTTTCGGTAGTTCTTTTGGCTTTTGAGCTAATTTGTTGTGACGTGGCTGTAGGATGTGTCCAAATTGCGGCGTTCCAAAGACTTATTCTGCAGCCAAAGAGAGCATGGTTTGTCCATTATGTGGTGATCGGCCAATCGTAGCAGGTGCTGAGGAGAAACATAAGCGGGCCAATAAAATCAAAGACAAGGAACATAGTAAACGAATGAAAGGACAGTCAACACACGCGGCATGGAAGAGTGAAACGGAAATGCACTTGCGCCAACAGTTTGACTGATTAATTTGCAGCGTTTATGATGTCACTGTACTTCTATCCTGAAACTTCTAGAAACTTGAGAGAAACTGCTACCGGTAGCAATTCGAGGTACCTGTTCTTATCTCGTCCTTCTCGTGCGTGCAGTCAATCAATGGTTTTTAGCCTGTAACTTATATTTGTGAATATCAACTCAACATATCTTGTGTTAAGCACCTCTTTATGATTGTCATTTTTGGCTAATTTCAGGGTTTTTATGTTGATATATTTCTTTCTCTCGTTTGTACTGTCTGCCGCAGGTGGCTTGGATCAGGATTAACATTGAGGGCACAAGTGTAGAGAATAGCGTCTCCGGTACAGTAGTGCTCATTCATATGTTATCTTTATGTATCATCCAATAGTTATAGGTCTTTAGCGCTTGCTAATCGGTGGCGAAATTTTGTGTTCAATTTTCAATCTCTGGATTTTCTTTTCATGCTATTTAAACTTATCTCAGTGCACAAATGGCTATTTGTCTATTTCTTTATCTGATCATAAATCGATCGCCAGAACTACAGCAATGTCCAAGACACAGTATATGAATTCCTGTTTGGTGTTCTCGTCCTGGCATGGAATTGTACTATGGTTGGAAGCTGCGAGATGAGCTGAAGCCCTTATTTCACCGAACCTTAATTTGACGCCTGTAGAGCCAAATTCGGCAGGGGAGCGAAGAGGACTTTGTCGATGGACTCCGCCAAGAGCTCGGTGGCGACGGAGTAGGCGTCGGTGTCTCGGTAGAACTTGTGGAACACCTTCGCCATGTGCAAGTGCAATCGCTTGCTCGATTGCGGCAACGCCGTGGTTCGCATCACTTCGTCAGTTGCTGCATTGTGCTGTCCACAAGTTCTTGTAGATAGGCCACGTCGTCGCTCTCGGAAGAGCCCGGGTGGTCCAGCGTGTACAGATGCACGCTCGATTTCTTCCCTTGGAGGGTTTCTCTCTCCACAGCCAGCCGGGACGTTGGGGTAAGCATATACAACAGCTCAGACAATTTGGGCTATATCCGGGGCTTGCATGGTAAACAATAACAATTATAAAAATATTGGTTCATATTTGTAGAAAAATGATATTTCGAGCCCTTGTTTTAAGACTTTCCATTGTCTAGCTCAGCATGGCGATACATTAGATATTAGTTTCACTTCGATTTCTTAAGCTTATAATGCACAGGGAGATTCTCATTTTTCCCGAGATGGTTTTGCTTGGGAATGGGGGAAGTAGGGAGAAGAGGCATCGGGAAGTAGTGA
Source organism: Thuidium tamariscinum (assembly GCA_947034885.2). Lineage (NCBI taxonomy): Eukaryota > Viridiplantae > Streptophyta > Bryopsida > Hypnales > Thuidiaceae > Thuidium > Thuidium tamariscinum. The sequence continues at coordinate 46,878,283 of OX344750.2, read as the reverse complement.
CACAAATTGTCTCTGTTGGCGCACTGTAAAATGGCAATCCGGGAATTATAGATCGTCTCCCTGTGCTACGGTACCCTTATAGTGATAAGAAATGGAATCCCTTGGATTGTTCAAACCCTAATTCGGGGTTGGACACTGTAACGTTGTAAGCCACAATAGACTACGGATTCGTTTTCTTAGAATGATGGACGAATACGATTGATCTTTTTGAGAAACACACGTTCCAATTTCATATCACCAGATTCAGCAAAGGATCATGTGATGTGACTGTTGAAAAATAAGTAGAAATTGAACAACAATTGAGAGTAATCCGATCCCTACATGACCCACCCATGGTGATTAAAAATTGAGGATTATTAGTTCGTTACCTCGATTCCTGTGTTGTCGTTGAGGATACGGCTCACGCGGCAGAGGAGATGCACGGTAGTCATCGCTGAGAAGCGCTTCCTCGCTGAGCTTCTCCCCGCGAAGAAGAAGGCGCTGCAGACGATCGTGTCTAGGGAAATGGTCACCTCCGCGATGGCCATGTACTCGTCGAAGGAGGGGACGTACCCGGACTTCGTCCATTGGGACTCTCTTAGGCACGCCGTGAGCCACCGGTCCCACTGCCATTCACCGCCTCCGAGAAGATCCGAAGCTCTTCCAGCGGAGCGCAGTTGTCAAAGTAGTCATCGAGGATAGTGATCAGCACGTAGCACTGCGACCACAGCATTCTCCCTTGCGGTCGGCTCAAACGGAGTGGCTGCTGTGGAGAAGTAGCACTCCATCACCTTCAGTCTCGCGAACTCCAGGTTAGAAGATTGACAGGTCGCGTTCCAGTGCAGCATCTGCGCCAGCTCCTGCCTGTGCATCTATTGACACAAATGGAAGTCGGCGTCGGCTAGGGTTAAAAACTCGGCATCACCCTTGTGGCAGGGATTCAAGGACGCTCGATGCTTCAGGGGGTGAAGGCTGGTGTACTGGGTAAACTTCAGAGCAAATTCCACCTGTGGGGAAGTGGCCATGCGTCATGATCAATCTTCAGGAACTACTGCCAGAACTAGAATCTCCACTTGTCGCAGATGATTTTATGCAAAATTGGACAAAATCTTCATGGAAAGGATAGTATTCGGGATGAGGATGTCATCAACAACACGCAGCTAACCTACCAGTCCTGAAGTTCAAGCTTGAGAATCTATCGTATTGTTTCACCGCCGCCACCGATGCTATTATCCCAGCCTAGTCCGTAATCGTTGAATCTGCAGAAATATTGGAGATCACTCGATCGAATCATTGTAAATTTCGTATTGAGCATAGAAATTCTATGAAAATGCATGGCGCCGTGTACAAACGCACAAGAAATTAAAGGATATAATAGTAGGCAAAATAATGGCTGATGTGTTGCAGCTGCTACATCCTGTTTTAGTGGCAGTGGAGTAATTTGAAGATCAGTCCGTCAAATTAAGGCGTGCACGTGTATAAATATACAGTATACCTGTTTACATGTTGAAAACGTATTCCGGTTTCTTCGAAGAACACCGTGAAATTCCCAATCGTTCGAGTCTGTAGACCATCCACAGCTTGCGATCCAGTGAGGTTCCACCATTGACCACGTTTCGGAGGTCGGTGACTTCGATCTCACAATTTCGATGCACTCGTTCATCTCATCATTCTTTTTCATGCCGCTAGTCAAGCAAAACAATTTGTCAGCACGACGTCCCATGTACCCAAACAAGGAATGAAATATTTTCTTACGATGAGTACTGTACTCGTCAAAAAAATGTTACTGTAACAGTAACTGATTCTGAGATGTTTATTACTTCTCCGGTGGGTGGATTGTAAATTTAGTTTGCTGATAACTTTATACGTTGGAGATCACTTGGTACATGACAGGAGCTTTGGATCAGTAACCTTGAGGAGGGGCGGAGTAATCCCCGGAAAGATTTGAAGAGGGAACTGGCTGTTGCTGATCGGTTGCATTGATCCACAATCCAGGGCACCCAGGCTCTCTAAAGGAGAAACACCCATCCCTGTCCATGTACCTTGCAGTGGACTGTAGAGTCACTCAAATACTGTATGTTCTTAGAGTGCAGTTAATGTATTTGTCACATGTGTGATTGTAGTTCACTGACACAATTGAAAGACACATAGGAAAACCTGGTTGGCTGAGTGCTGATTTTCGGAAGGTTCAATTTTGGGTGCACCTACTGCACACTTTCAGTGGTCTAGGGAGCCATCACTTCAAAAAAACATAGAAATTACATATAATGTCCGAAAATTCTATTTCTTTTTTTGAATATTCATGATTTTCACTTGCTAGTACTAGAAAAATATCAGTTTTAGGAAAATCTCCCTCCAACTATGCTGAATTCCTTATTTGAACGTTCTTGGGTGCTTCCACTATGAGAGAAAATCTGGATCTTGTAGAGGGTCATTTCAGTTTCACGGAATGTGCAATTAGTGCAATTTTAAATTTTAAGAAAAAAATAATAATATTTTTTAAATTAATATTTTACTTTATTTTATTTTAATACTTATTTGATCGAAAATCCACCGGGGCACATGAACTGACTGCTCACCTTACAGATTCTCTGACTGCCAATTTGAGCTGATTTTTGTTGTAATTGCACATTCTCCTACATTCAATAGGCCCTCTACAAATCTACAGGGTCCAGATTTTCTCTCATTATTGATTTGTCAATTGCATCGACAGGAGCTCACTTGGTTCACTTAGTCTGGCAAACGTCAAAGGATCCAATTGCAAACAAACACTTCGGTAAAATAAAAACGCTTGAATTTACCGAACTGAACATCGGTTCCTCGATTTATATGACTGTAGCAGATAGTGAATTTGCGATGAATTTTATAAAATGAGTTTGGGAATAATTTTCTATTGTCATAGCCTGTAATATAACATGATGAATGTCTTTATTAGATAATGACTTTACGTTTTAGGTTTGGATGTTGTGTGAATTCAACATTTTTTAGAAAGGCCAATTCTTAAAATTGAAAATTTGTAAAAATATTACAATGATGTGGAAATATCACACATTAAACCCGGAGGGTTACATTTATCTTGAGTTCACTAATAATGTCATCAAATGTTTTTGGTCATTTGACCTTTTAGGAAGTGGGATTAGAAAAGTGTTACTTTTACTAGGTGTTCTTACCTTGCATTCACAATTTCTTTTAACTAAGTTAGAATAACAAGTAGGTTTCCTATGAATTCCATCTTCAAAGCACAACATGGTTCAATCCCATCGGTTTGCCCCAAAGAACTCTTCACCTCCTATTGGTTGCTCTTAAAAACAAGATGCAACTTCAAGTCCTAGTACTATTCATTCAAGTGTGTTAATTGGATGCGATGTTAGAGAATAAGAAATGTTCCATTTTTGTGCACATGCTTTAGTTTTGAAATAATCCAAACAATGGTCCCAATTATGAATTTTTCATACAATTTCTAAGTTGGAAGTACATATATGCATATAATTTGTAACTGTTGCATTATTTTTCATTCCAATGTAGACATCATGGACATTCAATGGCAATACTAGCAAAAAGGAGGTATTTGAGCACAAAGCAAACATATTTGAACTTAGTGCACAAAGGTACCCAAGCCTTGAAGACTCACTCTAACACAACAATTATACATGGTACTCAAATTCCTCATCTTTAAAAAGGAAGCATACTAAAAGATCAAAGATCAATCACCCTAAGCATTTAGAGAAGAAACACTGGATAATAAATCCACCCAAGTGAATGAATAAATGAATTGTTAGTGACATGGGGCAATATAGGCAATAGATTTATACTTTAGATAAGAAGCAACAATCTTTTTTTTGCTTTAAAAAAAAGTGCCAAGATGGTGATCACTTAAAATTAGGTGAAGCATTGTATTTCTACATTCATCCATATTTGGAACCAAAAAATAGTTTTCAATCATATGCATGCACTTTTCCATCCGAATTTGGCAACTTCATCCACATTTTAAATTTAAAAATGGAAAATTTCCGGCCAAAAAAAAAAGATTACTACTATCTGGCAAAAATGGCAAAAAGTAGAAGTTTATTTCGAAATGTTGCAATACTGCAACCTCGCCCCATGCTGCTAGAAAAAAAAGGGCTGATAAGGGTCCATGTGGTGAACAAGCAGGGCAGGGCAATAAGTGATGAGAAAGCTGAGCAGCAGTCTTAGGCCATTAATCTCTGTCGATATTCACCGAGAGCCCATATAGGGAAAATGCATCGATAAGCAGAGTAGCTGATCATACAGTTCCTGTTGAATACGCCCATGATTTCCTGCACACAAATGAGGTTATTGTCATCCGATTATTCAAACCAGCACACTAAGCAGTGAATAAAAGCTTGAGAACTTGATCGACGACCTTGGAAACAAGCCATGCTGACAGTCACAAATGCTACGAAGAGAGCATCAGCTTAATAATAAAGTCACTCCCGTTTCCAACGAACATTCAAATACCTGTTGGGGAAAATCTCCAGACTCCATTTGCTCATTAATGAGTGTTGCGGCTGCTCTATGCAATGGTTCAGGATTTCGCTCCCACTGTTTAAGTCAGAAGAAGGAAAATAGAGTCAAAAGCGAAAGAAGCCATTCAGCTGGTAAAAGCAAATAAAACAAAATTCTATATGCACCTTACCACAGATGACAAAAGCAAAAGTACTACGCCTCGGGTTCAGGAACTCCAAACGGATGAATCAATTCTTGCACCGAAGACAGTATTTTCGACATAGGCAGTGAAGGATATGCATCAGCATGCTGCAAAAGGAGCTTTAATCGTCCTTGTACCTGTCCAGCAGCCATGAGGGTCAACATAGCCCATGATGTATTCACAATGTGTGATTTTCCCCCAGGCAAGTTTGAGTAGACCTGCATCGTAAAATATGAAACCATTAGAAACCAGTTATTTGAGGATGCACCAACAGCACATTTGATGTCATTCCGTCGTCAACCCCGGCTAAATTATCAATAAAACCCAAACGGTAAAGGACTGACAACAGAAAAGCACGTAGGCACTCCACATTAAGGGAACTCTAAGTCAGGAAGTATGTCGAGAACAAGCATCATATGACAATAGAAGATTGTGCTCTACATCAGTCAATCGGCTCAACAATTATGATCCAATACTCCGATCCAATACACAAGAGTGAGGTCTCAATATCAAATTGCACGTACACAAACCCTCTCCTCTTCCCTAGCCAGCGTAAAATCATTGCTAGATTCCTCTCTAACTCTATGACTAATAGAACTGGGAGTGCCGTTACCTTATCTTGACAAGATAGGTAGCTCTCTCCCCACCCACCATTAGGAAGTTGCTTTGACAGGAGGAACTTGCAAGCCATTCGAATGTGGAGAGATGTTTCATAAGTTTGACCGGCAGCGACCAACCCCAACACACCAAACCATATTGCGTATGTGAAACAAACTGCCCAAGAACCGTACCTACATCATTATATCCCACCCATTTACGTTACGAAGCTTGCAGACGTGCATAATAAATTATCGATCACAAGTCAGCTGAGCTCTTATAACTTACATCAAACAATTATATCCACTTCAGTTCAGAATTGTGACAAGAGGAATGAAAACATATCAAAAGGTCACACCTACTCTAGGTTACTCCAAAACCAGAAAGATTACGTACCAAGAGCCATCATCCTTTTGAGTGCTTTCTATAAATTTGCGAGCTCGAAAGATGGAAGAGGCAATTTCCTGAGTTCGGTGGTGAGGATACTGTTTCTGAAAAGCAGCTAGTGCTTGAATACAGGCTGAAGTGCATTCGACATACCTGTGAACAAGCAGCAGTCTCGGGATATTATTGGAAACTCGATGCCAAAGTCAAGACAACAGCACTATTCAGATTATAAAAAGGCCATTGAGGCTGAAGTTGAATATGAAAAAGTACAACAACGGGAACTTACGAGTAGTCAATAACAATATCTCCAAAGGTCTCAGCAGGGTTGATGTACTGAGAAAAAAAGAATCAGAATACTGTATAATTAGTGTCGTGCACTTGCTACTATTGGTTTGAGAAAATCACATCATGGAAACTGCAAGCCGACAAGCTACGCATCACTAGCGGCACCCGAGAAGAGTAGGACTGACAGGGCATAAGAATTACCTCAAGCCAAGGATAAGATCTTGTGCTTTCATATGAGGCTGACCCTCCATCTGCATTCTGAGGACGACTTCATATGTAAGCAAAATTGCACGCTTCACAACGGACTCTTTCTAAGTGATTCTGTTCTTTACTGCTGGGAACCGTAAATCACAAGGGGTATATCCAAGAAAACACATCCAGGGTGGTCATATCCAAACTTCACAATAGTCAGATTAAGCAAGAGCTCGTGGATAAACAGCTTACTTGATAAGACAGGACGACGTTCACAGCTTCATACAAGCGCTCTGGAGAGATTGAATCCCCAACTAACTCTCTTGGCAGTTTTGCCAAGATTAGCGTTGCCTGCATACAATGCCCACATAACCAATATGTGGGTTCATCAGGCAGTCATTTGCACAGTTATACGAGGATAAAAAGGAAGAACACCACTAGTTCACTCGCTAAGAGATATTTACTTTAATAAGCAGAAACTAAAGCTGCTTAGAGCTATTTGACATCAACAGAAACAAAATTCCGGGTAAACTACAAACCTTCAAGCCCTCAGATGTGCAGTCAGAGATCGGCCAGCCATGGTCCCTTGTAGAAAAAGGCCAGGCACCTTTGGAGACATGGCGGTACCAGTAGTTCAGATCCCCTGGAAGATCTTCTTTCACCTTCACAGTCCATATATTCAGTCTATGTGTGCAGAGAATACTTGTACACAAGTGACCGTAAAGCACAGTAAATAAATCGATAAAAAGTAATCGAGTATTCTATTTGATGACCTCTTCTTCCGTTCGAGGTAAGATACATATCGAAGGGGATCCAACGAACTTCATCAACATGTGATTCAGCCTATACAATTGTGAGCAAGCACTGACATGGACAGCTTTAGCCCTAATTGAAAGTCTCAGACTGAATGAGTAACAAAACAAACGCAGACATGGGTGTGCATCAAGTGATCCTGTATTGACCAGTGAGGAGCGACTTGGTCGTATCTGGAATGCCAACCGAGTCACGCCAGTTCAGATGCAAAGAAGACAGATTTTATTACAGCTAGATACATAATGGTGAGATGCGAACCTGACTATTATCGATGTATGAGTTAGCCTTCTTGAGCATACTCCCATATTCATCTGGAAGTTCTGTGGAGGCTAGCGCTTGCACTGCGAACGATGTGTCCCAAAGTTGACTTCCATTATAACCCTGCCATGAAGTTCCAGTGAAAAACCACGAGCGAGAACATAAGAGTCTGGTAGTCAGGAACCTTTCAGCAATATGTTATGAAATTCACTAATTCAAAAACTACCGTGTTGAGTCGTTCACAGGACATGGAAGAAACAAAGGAAGATTCAATAAATTGGCAAACCTAGTTTAGTAATTTCGTTGCAAAGGCCTTGTAAATTGGTAATTTCATGCAGAATCTGTAAATGGAGATGACAATAAATACAAGTACCTGCATCTTCATGCCATCTTCAGCTACCCACAAATAATCAACAACCCGCGCCAAATGCAACTTGAAGGCTTCTGAGTTCGGATCCTCTATCCAGCAGGACAGCATATTCATGACCTATGTAGGCATTGGAAGGTTGAAATCATTTTTCACAGTAAGAAAATGTTTTGAAAATGATTTAAATTCCTGTATTAAGAAACAAGGATTCGCATTTCGCAAGTCCAACCTGCAGATCACAAGTTCATAAGAGACCAGTAGGACAATGGCCTAGACAATCATATACTGGAGACCATGGACAAGGCTAGCCTCTGTAATCTCCAATTCAGCTAAAAAGTTCACCATATACTGACCTTACTCACGGGACCAATATCTAGATAGTGAGAATTCTCATCCTCGTAGTGGATGTGCTCCATCATGTGAGCCAACGCTTTTTTCCGGAAGAGGGAGCCAGGCCATCTGGTCAAGAGTGGTTCAACTACTTTATGCAATGTTCCCCATAACACGTCTTGCATCCATGGATGAGGGTAATACAGATCTTCCTGCGCGCAAAGTTCATACGATTACGATTAATTGAACTACATCAAATACTTGATGTGTATTTGAGGCGAGTGTCGATTAGAATTGTATCGCCAACCCCGCTATCATGTCTACTACAAGGTCATAGAAACAACTAAACTCAGCCCTGTGTCTTCTATCCACAAGAATATGGAAGATTCATCGACGGCCGTGAGGACACTCACCCTATCCTGCTGAAAACGCATGTACACATACCTTTGCACATAAATTCCGCGCCACGTCCCAATTTATTTCTGAATACTTCTGCACAAATAGCTCTTCCCTGAGTGCCTTCACGAGTTCAGTGATTTTACCACTAAACCGCTTGCCATAAATATAGCTCATCGGGAGATAGACCATGCGGCAATGGCACCACATTCGACCTGCAACCATGAATATCAACATGAGAAACGTGGAAGCAATTGGCAATTCCGTCGATCTCAATTTCTTCAAAACGCTCATTGACTACCTTGATTACTCTGATCGGCATTCCAATCTTTCTAAGGAGAGACAAACTGTAAACTAAGATGAGACAAAACAGCAAAATCTAAGTGAACCTCTGCGCACTGAAAAGACAGGAAAGTCCTTGAAAATCTGTAATAATGTACCTGGATGTATGGGGAGAAAGTAAGGGAGCATCCAAATTTCAGGAGGCAAGGGATTGTTGCCTGACCAATCAAATACTCCCAGAACCTGCCATCAGAAAGAGAAAAGGTTACAAGCAATTCGTTACCTCAGATTCCAGGTCCATAACGACGCCAATGTCAGCTGTGAATAGAGGTGCCTACATCTGTTCGTTTCTGGAGTCAGCACATGGTGAAGAACACTTGTTATGAGCATGAAGCATGAATATAAGAATTAAAGGTTGGACATTACGGAAAGCCAAAACTTGCCCCAGGAAGTGATATAAGTAGCACCGCCATGCTCGTGGATCCAGTTTCGCCCTCGCTGGAGGGCATTAAACTCGCCCCCTTCAGGCCCATCGCCAAGAATCCGCAATGTGACATACGTCAGTACAGAGCCGAACATAGTACTGTGTCCCTCTATGTGCAATCCCCAACCTCCATCCTTGTTCTGCAATTAGATTAGCTGAGGATGTCAGTAAAGGCTCTAACTCTGTTAAAAAGAGCCCACAACGCATTGTACCGCGACCAGGAAATCAAAAAGAAATTCATCGAACAACAAAACTAATACAGCTTAAGACTTCCCTGATGTTTTCAACTTCAAAAGGAAAAGGCTTGCCAGGTAAATCAGGACGGGGAGGACAGCTGCAAAAGAGTACGAATTTTCCAAAATGTTGGAAAAAATCAAGTACCTGATGATTGTAAAGGTAACGGCGCATTTCATTCTGATGGGCTGGAGTTAGGACATTGCTAAGTGACCCCGTGACGTATAGGGCAATAACCTACCACACAATTATCAGTATCAATTTAGATGCGTGAGCCAAATTCTGGAACTAAATCACATGGAACTCAATTCGTCAGGTGCCGGAATAAGAACATCACCACTGCGTCTATATTGGGTGTGATTGGTTCCTTAAAAGACGATAATTTCTGTTGATTGCCCTGAAAAATTGCTAGGTTACATTTGCGAGCGAGGTAAATGAAGCTGCTTTAAACACTAAAGGACCAAGGATTCATGGTTTTAGTATCACCGAGTAAATTAATCGTATCTTGAAAAGTACAATTCAGATGGGGCCAAATTTTATATCACAAGAACATTACCTGTGTCGGTCAAAATATAGACATAATTAAACAGAAGAGCGTCCCCATATGCCCTGCTCAAAACAGCTAAAAGGCATAAGACCCTTCCTGGTCCTATAGAGGTTAAATGATATGATCAAACAACAAAGAGGCGAGATCGCTGAACATGGTGATATGTGCATTACCAGGCCAGGCATGAGGAACATTGGACCCCCATAGTCACCAGGCCAGTGACCATCATGTGCTTGGATAGTCGAGTAGAATCGCAAGGCTCGACGGAGCGTCGTGGTGACAGCCTCTTCAGTGAGATAAGCGCGGTTCTCGATCTTCAACTGAGCTGGGAGCTCCGGAGGCGGATTCTCCTTTGCAAACTGGATCCAAAAATACTCCTTGTTAAGACATACCGAGAGCACCACAACGACACCTGGACATTCATTTTTCTTCAAAGAAAGATGAGGTTCGCACCACAGGATTTGCAACATTTCAACCAAAGCCTTTGCAACGACATGCAAATGGACTGATTGTTCAAGAAACCTCTGCTACGATTCTTTAAATTTCCGGACCCTCAATTAATGTGCAACAAGAAAGCAACCCTTGAAAATAACCTTCTCTCACGATCTCCAAAAGCAGAGGAGACTCTCGACTCGTCTACAGAATCAAACGCCGATGACGATCCTCTATTACTATCTTGATCCTATCGCAAGATAATGAAAGTTCTCAGGATTTTTCCACATTAGCTGCTCGATCAGGCAAATCTTGATTTGTATCTTATTCTTCTTGACAACGACGACACGCAATGAACGGCCTCCATAGAACATGAGCGTATTCTCCGTCTGCTCACACCTCAAAACTCTGCTACCCCCCAGGCAATGCACTGTCCTTCGATCGGACACAGCCAGATAGACAGACTCGGTGCAAACACACAAAAGTCCGATCAATACAAACCTGTAAGCGCATGAGCAAGTCGCTGCTGTGACGCTGCTCGAAGCGATTCTCCGCAAACGTGATGCGCGCCTTGTCCACTGCCGCGCGCTCCGCCGAGTCACCAGCCTGCGCATCGTACTCCCACACCTGGCGCCCTTTGAAATCGTTCAAACTCCGCAACCACGGCCCCCCGCCTTCCGCAATCTTCAACCTCCACATTTTTACACTTTCGCCAACTGCAGCTTACACCCTCACTTGTCACGATTTAGCGAGCAATTGCAAGCGACCAATGCGACTTCTACGACTGTCGTCTTCAACACAGAAACACAAACACAAAATGCAAACACAAAGGAGCTGCAGACGCAGAGTGCACATGCGAAGCCTGTGGCAATGAACATCCATGCGCAATACCATGTACGAATGCTAGGGCTCCCCTTTCTCTCCACCCTCTTTAGCTTTCTTTACTGTTTCTTCTCGAGGGATACTCTTCTACGTCATGGCTCCCCTCGTACGCGCAGGGTCGTTCGGCGTACGTACGAAAGCCAAAAACAAATGTGGAATTCTAAAGCGGATTCTCAGAATTGGCTGCGGCAATCCAATCCTTGTGAGATTGCAGATGACGTGAGTCTCGAAGATTTCTGCATGCTTGGCACTCTGATCAACCCCAAATGCCAAGCTCCGTGGGAGAGCGGCTTCGGCGATGCGCGGGCGAACTTGCCTTGTTTGTTGCTCCCTCCGTCACTAAAATAAGTCTCGCTGGTCTCGCTGGACCTCATGTTTTTTTTGGGTCTTTTTCTTTTTTCTTTCCTTTTCTTTTTTTCTTTTTTTTTCCCCTTTTTCTCTTCAAATTATTTACAGTCATGTAGGGCAATCAATGAGACAGAGGAAAAAAACAAGTTGATGAGAAGGACAGAACTCAATGAGGAATGCTTGTTTTTGAGTTGTCATAATTCTCAACAATAATGAGATTTTGCATGATGTAAATGTTGGTAAAAAAATGGATGAAATATGTGATCAATGAATGAAAAGTTTAGAATCACCAATTACGCAAATTTTATGTGCAATCGAAGAGATTACATGAAATAATCTCCCTAGGCTTTAGAATATGACATTTCTTAGTGAGGATTTATAGTCATAGTGAATTCATGCAATGTTTTTGTTTTATTAATTCTATTCTAGTGATTTAAAATTTGGACGTTTTTTTTATTTTAGTATGAACAATGGAATTGGTATCAAATGTTTTCAATAGGAAAAAAACACTAATTTCAAGTCAAAAGGGTGTAATTATGTGTATTGTTACATGACCTAGTAGATGGGCTTTTTGTATACCAATTGCTAAATTTTATTCTTCTTGACGAGATCAAGGTTCAGGATAGAAATTAAAAAATTTGGTCAAAAGTGCCACATGTCATTTTGTAATTCCATTCAAGTGATGAAGACCTACTAGAATTAGATGTGGAAATTTACTTTAAAAACTTCCTTGCCAAAACTAACATATGATACCTTCACATATAGTACCTTCACTTATAGTCCCTTTACATATAGTAGTTATTATGTGTTAATCCCTAACTACCCAATCAACCATATACGATTGATTTGAAATTTTTGGTTCATTTTTGTATAGGCACTTAAAATCCTTTGATTGTTTTAAGAAAAAATTGGGCAATTTTGAGGGTTAATTATTAAAAACTTTCATTTTTTACTATTAAAAAAATACATATTTGTTTATTGAGAGGTTTTCAAAGGCTTGTATGTCCAACGAGTAGAAAGTAGAGCTTGTCAATTTTACTTCATATCTTGGTTTACGTAGAGCTTTGGCAATTTCAATTGATTTGAGATCCAAGAAATTATATCTATCCATTTACTTAGAAAATGGTCCCAATGGAAGAGTAAAGTGTTTTCATGAAAATCACCATTGAAAATTTAAACATGCAAGTGTTGATTTGGATTTATTTGCAATTTTTAATTATAAAAAAAATAGCATGTCAACAATTGCAAGGGGAATTGTGTAATGAAATTGATTTTGCAACCCTCTAATTACTGTAGCCCTTCATTCAATTGAGATTTGTCAAATTTAGAAGGGATGGCTATTTGAATACAATTGACTAAAATATACTCCCATTCAATCAGAAGTCTTATAACTTGCAAAAGAAAAAAACAAAATATCATTTATTATGACAACTTCCTAATTCTAGAAGACAAAATAGCTAGTAGAGGAATTAGTGACCCCTTCAATTATGGATAATTTGATGAACCAAACTGAAGGTAGAGGTTGACATGTGATGAAATTGATTATTTATCATCCCAAAACTAGAGAGATTGGGGTATTTCAAAGGAAGTTGAAGATATTCAAAAACAACCTAATTATAAAGGCAACCTAATTTCACTATTTGCAATGTCTGCCACATCTACTAGCTAACTTGGGACCTTTGATTGTAAGTGTGAATTCAAAATATGCAAATTTAATCATACATGGAAAATTAAAAAATCCAACGTTTTCTCAAGGAGGTCAATTCACTACATAACATTTAGTAACATGTTGTGGCCCTGCCTTCTCTCTACAATGAAGGGTGTGGCATATTCCACACCCCAACAACCTCTCCATCCTCTACATGTCCACTTACTTCAGTAGTTACGAATGAAACATTGTTGGGGGGTTGAATTTTCTACACCCTGCATTGTTGAAAAAAGGCAGAGCTAACCAATGCTACTGAATGTTATGCAGCTAGTATTAGGGACATAGCCTCCAATTCCATAAAATGCTTGCTCCCATGAAGATGGCGTGAATATATTATTTGTTAAATTCAATCCCTTTGGGATTGTGGAGGTTGCTGTTGCACAAGACATTAAATCCTACCATCAAAGGTGGGCCTAGCAAGCTGGATTTATCCCAAGGATAAAATGCTAAAATTTTTTATTTCTTGCATTATTTTTTTTGCAAATTCTGAATTCCTATTTGCAATTAGAGATCCCAAATTAGGTGGGTGAGGTTTCAAATATATCCAAAAACACAACATAAAGTAGGGGGCTTTTTTACTTTTATCTTAGATAACTCGAGTTTTACCTTGTTGAGTCCACCTTCAATGGTAGGATTTAACGTCCTCCAAGGAGTTTGCTTTCCTCAAGGACACTCAGGGTCTGCTAATTTAAAAATTTGCTATTTATGTAGGTTTGTGCTTTGAATAAAGCGAAGGAGAAGACTTCCAATTTTCCTTTCCCGATTAACTATTTCCACTACAAGAGAGGGCTCGAAAACAGTTTAGGCATTAAGGACTGTCCTATGGATGGTTGTGAAATGGACATCAAATAGTTCTTTAACCCTAGAGCACACTGCCATCCAATTTCTAGACGATGAACAAATTCAAAATTACTTTTCTGTCTCCTTACTACTTGGATGGAGGTCATTCTAATTTTTAGAAATTCTTTATGAAGTTTTTGTTCTATCCAAGGGATGAATTTGGTATTACTAAAGTACACAATTTTCTAAAATTACAAATGTGGAATTATGTCAAGTGGTTGACTTGCATTGATTGTTAGTAGTTCAAAACCAAATTTGAAAAAATGAGAATTAAAGAACAAAAAAATTCAAAAATCACCATATAAAGAGAACCTGCGATTTCAAACCCATTCTAACAAGTTTTACTTGAAAAATGAAAATATTTTTCTTGTAATTAAATTTTGAAGGAATTTTGAAATTTTTGTTTCAAAATTTATAGAAAAATATAGGTAAAAGCATTGGAGAATCTAACTATATGAATGGAATCTAAAACTCAAGTTTATAACTTTTGTTTGTATTACAGATTCCAAAATATTCTTCCAAATAGTACTTTATAATGATTCTTTCCAAATTGTCAATTCTAAATATGATTCCAAATGCTCTAGGATTAATTGACCTCTATAATCATTGAATGTATTAAAAAAAACACTATTAATTACAAGAGCTAATTAGTCTCTTTCTTTACCCCATTTTTCTTGGAAGTTATAAGTGAATAATTTATGGAAGACCTAGGGTCATAAATAGGGACCTATAACACAACTTGTTTGAAAATTCTAAACTGTTTCAATAATGATTCAAAAAATATGAAACAACTTGTATTAGATTCCTCATCTAAGGTAGAACCACCTATTCCTAATCAAGGACCCATATTCAACCTATAGGATGCGACTATTTCCAACCAAGGTTAAAAGAGATTTGCAATCAAAGCTTGGAATGTATTTTTTCTTCATTTTCAAGGTTGGGACTAATAAGGTCATGACACATGTCCCAAAGTGTCTTAAAGTACATGAAAAGTATCAAGTAGGAAAGTAGTGTTGGCTATGATCGGAATTGGAAGACTCTAGACATTCACTATAGGTTCAATGCACTTTTTGGCTTTCAAAAAATCATAGTAATTTTAGTTTTGGGAATAAAATTTTGAAAAATTTGCAATCTCCATATTTCCTATCTTTCCATATGGGAAAAATTTACATAGCCTCATACTCCTCATGATTTGTTCCAGAATTGCTTAAGTGATCCACTTCCTTATTTCTCTTTGAACTAAAAATATTTCCATCTAAAGAAATGTATGAAAAAGGCGGATCAGCTCTTAAATGAGAGGTTTCTGAGCCACTCACCTGAATCAATTTCACTTCTAGTATTACTCTCGTACTGTATTAGATATTGAGATCATGGAGCGCGTTAAATGATACCATCGAAACCCCGCTGAAATTTTTTATTTTTTGCATTTTTTATTTTTTTCAAATTCAGAATTCAAATTCAGAATCAGAGACCCCAAATTATCGAGGGAGACCCTGAACATACCAACAAACCCAACACAAATATAAACCCCAAACTCCTTGTCAACCCCTAGTAAAATGAGATTTACACTGCTGGGCCCACTTTCGATGGGTAGGGAGAACTGACCCCCTCGCTCGACCACTTGGGTAAAACGCTGTAATTTTTTATTTTTCACACAAATTTTTTTTTGCAAATTTTGAATTCATATAGACTGCAAATTGGCTAGGGGGTGGTGAAAGTAGGGGTGATCACGGCCCAAGGGGGCTTTTTGTTTGGATTGCACCTCTGGTAAAACATGGTAAGGCCGAGCGAGGGGGCCAATCCACCCAGATCCTTTCGATGGTATCATTTAACGTCGTGCTTGAGATCATCCGGAGCAGATGGTACACTCCGGAGGTTTCAGTTTGTCAGACTGACAAACTGGAAAAGTAAAATGCCATTGAAATTGATTTCTAGGTCAACTTGAGCCGGGCGTAAATTTTTTCATACCGACTAAAATAAAGTACTCCGTAGTTCAGTAAAGGCCGCATATCCCCAGCATATTTATCCTCTTGCACACGCCCAATTAAATCAACCAGCAGGTTTTTTCTTAAGGCAATTAAATGCCTAATTTCCTAAGAAAAAGTGGGCAGCTTCAAGTCTATAGAAAAAAATGAGGGTAAAAGTGTTAAAAATGTCAGATTGTAATTATAGCCTGCTACACTGTTGCCAAAATGCTTCTCAATCCTCATTTTATATGCCATGCAATGCCAATATATACAAAAAATACATATTCAAAATTGTATGCTCCAAAATTGGCCTCTGTCAATGAAAGCCCCCCAAATTAAGGAGCCTACCAACTTAAAACCTTCTTGAAAAGAAGGCCACACAACCATTTGACCAAAAATCAAAAAAGAAAACCTAAATCAACAAGTCCTTGCGGCACTCAGTCAGTTCGTCAGTGAGGCTTGTGACTTCCTCCAACTTGTGATTATTAATCCTTGAAGGATGGATTGGTAGTTGTAGAAATCATGTATTTTAATTCTATGTGACATCATGTAGTTTGAAAAAGTCTAATATATTCATTGGAAGTCAAAGAACTATTGAAGATCTATCCTTTCCACTCCTAATACCAAGGATGAAAAGTTGCACTTCTGTCATGTAGGGAAAAATTCTTTGTCATTCAAAGGACGTAGAATGTCCTCGACACCGTTTAAGGGCTAAGGAAACTTTTTTTAGGAAAATCTGAAACTGAGTTACATTGAGTTCGAATTAATTGCCTGATCATTCACATAACTATTTGTTGATTGCTATTGGTAATTTCCACACACTTGAGAATGCTTCCTTTGGGAGATTGTGCATTAAAGCTATGAAAGCTTAGAATTTTTTTCGATTGACAACCTAAAACCAACAAGAGGGCTCTAAAACCGACTGGGCATTTTCAACCATCCACTAGGGGCTTTGAAATGGACATGTGAACTCTAGAAAAATGAACTCTTGATTACAATGGAGCTTGATGAGATTTGTTTTTACTTCTTCAATGGATGGTTTAAGAACCACATTTGGTTCATTCCTTACTAAGTAGCTAAGAGTCTACTAATTTAATTCAAAATTAGAATCCGTTGTTCAACTACCTTCTTACAAATATTGAAAAATCTGAAATAATGATTAAATGAAGCATTCATTTCAGATTTAGGAAGGGACACTTTTAGAAACCATGCATATCAATTACTTTACACATATTGCAATGCTAGTTTTTGAACAAGGCTTGAATTTTTCTCAAACTATGCATGAATGGGTTTCCAAGGGCCTATGATCACAAAAAGGGACCTACACCAGATTATATTCAAAAATTCATAACTAATTCAATAATGCTTCAAAAAATATGAAACAACTTGTGTTAGATTCCTCATCTGTTTCTCTTTGACTGAAAAATAAGCTAAAAATATTTCCATCTCAGGAAGTACATGAAAAAGGCACATCAGTGCTTGGATGGTTGCTTTTTGAGCCTCCTCCCTTAGTGCCCTAAATTCTATTATTGTCCATAATTTTATGGTGAGTGATTCTGACACTGTTGGAATTGGATTTCACCTAAGGCTGAGGCACCCAATGGCGTGCGTGTACCCAATGCTGTGCGTTTCTACAGCAGTCATTCATTCTAGAACAGAAATGTAGCGGGACTGTAGACTGCTTATTGTTTTAGGTCAAAAAAATAAGCCATGTACTGCCTACCTACATTTATAGCCTGAAATCATTGTGCGCTGTAGAAACGCACGCCATTGGATACACGCACGCCATTGGGTGCCTCTCCCTTAAGTATCGATATCTCACCTGCTACAGAAGTCATGACATCTTTTTTCTTTTCTTTTCTTTTGAAACACAAGTCACGACATCTGCTCTCCACCAGGATGCTCGGGAGTGAATTTCGACTCCTCGTAAACTTGCAATTCCTCTTGGGGAAATATAACCAACCCATGAGCACACGTGATTAAGCTTCCCCCACCAAGACAGGTGACTGAATTTGGTCCAGAATTCAACACTTCTCTTTGAAAATTCTTCATCCTTGACTGAAGCTACAATAAATTTTATTTTATTTTTTAAACAAATGGAAATTCCATTGCAAGATAAAGAGTATAAAGCAGCCAAGCCAAACAGGTTGGACAAAAGCACAGAGAAGAAAGAAGCAAGGGGAAAGAAAACTAGAAAAAGAAACAGGGATCGGGTCCCTATCTCATCCAAATAATACTATCACCATCTCTAAAAGCTAAAATTGGGTATTGAATCCAAGTAGCATCAAAACTAAGCCAAATCCTGTTGGCTTGTTGAGGGCAGCGTTTAGCATGTCATTTGGCCTTGAGATGTGCTGCCCTTCTGGAGTCGATCAAGGCGTCCCATAAGGCAGATTGGATGCATGTCAATGCCCATCGCTCATGGGTGAACAAGCTACATTAACTTTGGGTCACCTAAAATCGTCGTTGACTTGAAATTTGCACCTTACAAACTATACTTCACTGCCTTTGCGTTCAAAAATTAAAAATGTATCCTACGGTTGGATCCAAGAAGATTGTGCCAGGAAATATAGCATGCAGCCAATGGTAAAGGGTTTCAGGGAATGAATTTGTAAAACACTTGTGCCTGAATGAAGAAGGGTTTTGTTTTCCTCAAAGACACCCTGTTTGTAAGCCTGCCACTTTGGATTTCTGCTTTGTGTGGAGCGAAGGAGAGGACTTCCATAATCTCTGCTTCCCCAACTTCATTCTACTGAATCAATTTCACTTCTAACTTACCTGCAGCATTACTCTACCGTATTGGAAAACCAGGAGCAGAACTGAAGGTAAGTGACCCCCTTCTGAAATGTACACTTCTGGTATATATTAGAGGCAAAATCTACCAGATTGCTTTTAGAGACAAGGTCACAATTACAGCCCCTACCTTATTTCCAATTCAAGGTGCATTGGTACACTCACGTGCTTTCAGTGTCAAAGACGAACTGGAAAATGTCAGAGAACCCCTCGAGTTGCAATGAAATTCCGTTTCATTGGTTTCAAAAAATAAATTAAAAAATAAATGTCATAGAACTCAAGTTCTGGGTTTAAGGCAGCTTGTGCTGGGACATGTGTATGATAGTTGCAGGCTTTGGCTGGCGGCTTTGTACCCTTCTCTATGCAATGATATTTTGTTTCATTTGTTTAAGAAAAAAAAAGAGTTGCAGGCTTGAATGTACGTGTTTCTACTGCTCAAAAAACTTAGTTCAGTACTTTCGAGGTTTGCGCATATCCTTCTGCCCTTGTGAATCTTTGCTGCAGTTCATCCGGCCATAACTTCAATGACTTCCACTCCTTATTATTCTGACCTTAGAGCATTCCCAAAGGACTCTGGCAATGATGCAGACTCAGGGGAATGGCCGTGCCTGCATCATAGTGCTTGCCCCACGGGAGGCACGGCCAAGCGAAAAGAAAGGCTGCAACGATGGGCCTCTAATCACTGGTTTCAGGGCTCACTGTCCATCACTCAGTTTGTTGTCATTTTGTAACTAGATGTGAATGAAAAGTTTTAATTTTATTTTTCAGAGATGAAACTACATGTCCTTTATACTTTTCAAGAAAATTCAGATTTTTTGAGGAAAATTGTATTTTCTGGAATTTTTAGAAGAAAAACTGAAGAAAAAATCATATCAAATAGAAAATAATCTCAAAAAATCTGAAAATTTCACCATATGTGAACATTATGGTAACAAATATCATGGTGTAAATTGATTTGCCATGTACATCTATAATTAAAATGTAGTGGACATTAAAAATACATCCAAAGTTCAAACTGCAATAAAATATTCAATTTTATGAGTTTTTCCAAAATTCAAATTGGAGAAGAAATTAGAGTAGAGGGCCTCTATTCCGTTAGTTGGCCTCAATTTCAAAAAATGTCATTTTCAAGGAGAAATTTCAGATTTACTCAATTTCTCAAAATAGACTAAAATGGCAAATTTTGCCATCCGTTTTCTTTGACTACTTCTCAACTACATGAAATAAACATTAGTTAGACTAAAAACTCAATTGAATACTCTTCATAACTCAAGATGAAAGGTCATTAAAAAAAAAGTGGATTTGAAAAAACTATTGTTTACCTTTTTTTATGACCCTGGAGTATCATCCTAACACTACAAAATGGCGTCGGTGGCAATCCAAGGTTAATGATGGCTTGGCCAAATGGAGAGAACTTGGTTGGGCTTGGTGTGCCTTTAAAAAATGTAATTCCTACTTTTGAGACACTTTAGCATTGACAAAGGGTTTGTTTTCTTGGAATCTATCAAAATTCAAAATTCTTTGTTCCTTATACTCATTTGACGTATAGGGGTAGGGGAAATTTATTTGGTTGGACCTAGGCTTCTTCAATGGCTCCGCACGCATCCCTTGCCCATGCCTCTTTCATGCGCAATCCATGGGGATGCTCTCACCTCATGAGTAAAATACTCCATACAAGATCAGGTTGTTTTGCATTGACAATGCTGCAATTGTAATAGTGTATGTTCTTTCAGATAGTAAGTGTGAAACTAGTCATATAGGCAAGATGTTAAATCCTACCCGATTGAAGGTGGGTCCAGTGGTGGACTTACCTTGAGGGAAACACAAGAAATTTTTATTTTGCAAAATCTGAATTCATATTTGCAAAGAAAAAACCCTAATTAGTGAGGAGAGCTTTAAAATATACTCCAGATATAGTCCAAAATAGGGGACTTTTTTTGCACTTTTACCTAAAAAAACTAAAATTTACCCTCCTAAGCCCACCTTCAATGGTAGGATTTAATGTCCTACGTCAATTTAAAACTTCCTCATTGAAATTTGTCGATAACTTTTAATTGGAGGCTTAGAAAAAAGGAATTTTGGAGATGAAACTTGGTTTGAATTCTCACCTTGAAGTTCTCATATTTTGTAAAAAGATATTATGTTACATGCCTAAATGAGGTATGAAGTTCTAGTTTTATTCCTACAACTTCTAAACTACACACCCTATATGGATTGTCATCTACTTCCTACCCCCCATGTGTTTGTAGAGAGATTCTCTTTTCCATCTTAATAAAAAATAAATAAATCATTTAAACAGAAAAGCATGGTAGTGGATGAATTCTAAATTCTCTTTGTTTTTTATGTTCAATATTTGAAAGTGAAAATTTAAAGCAAATTCAATTTTGTCATTTTGTTTTTTTGTAAAAGGGGGACACTTTGTTTATTTCTAATTATGAATCATTTCAACATGGCAATAGGCCCAATGACAAAAGAAGGTATAGAGGAATAGAAGTTGACAATTTTTTTTTCAAAAGTGACAAAAAATTGACAAAATTTTATCAAACTACTAGTGGAATCAACACATTCCCATTGACAAAGCAATTGACAAATTTCTATCAATTCATTGTCAAATAGGACACAAAAATCCTTATAGTAGTGGAATGTTATGTTTAAGGCCTTCTAAGTGTGATTGAATTTTTTTTGTGAATTGTACTAGTTAAGTTCATTCATGGCTTTGAGGATCCTAATACCAACAAGTGAATTTGTAGGTGAAGGGACACTAAAACAATGATTAAAGGAGTTGTCACATTTTCTCAAAGAAACAAATTTTTTGAGAGAATGAGAAGTTGATGAGAGAAATAAAGAACCAATGGGGAGCCATTGTGCAAGGAGAAGTTGTGACATCCCTCTCACGTATGTAAAGTATGGAGAATCGAAACACAATAATTAGTTTTACTTACTAAGTTAGATGGAAACCACCAGAGTCTCCAACACCCACAAGCAACAAGGTGAAAGTAGCATAGTAGAGGGATGAAATGTAGGAGCAAAATATGAAACATTCCTTGAAAAATTTGTCACAAGTACCATTTCTTCACTTGTAGTGGAGAAAAAACGGCACTCCAAATTCTCAAGGAATGCTAGCTCCCCCTTCCACAAACAACCAATGAGCATACACCACATGCACATTCTCAAAGAATGGGAATTCATTGCCTTTAAAAAGGTGAGACAATCCATGTTTTTAGGTCATCAAAGAAGAGAGTGCAAGAATTCTATTCAAGGTCAAATTTAATTCTCATTTATTGACAACCAAAACAATCTTAAAGCATATAATGTAATTGCTATACAAACCTTGGTAGCAATCGATTAATTTGGTATTTAAAATGCCTAACCTTGATCAATTTCACTACATTTCATTTCTGCCTCAAGTATCATACTAGGTGTTTTGCAAAGCATTGGACCAAGCTAGGGGAATGTGGATTAGAATTAGGATTTCCATATTCTTTACTATGCTAGAGAGAATTGACCATGCATAGTTTTAGATAAATTGAAGGATGCCACACTTGCTTAGATAAGGTGTTGCACTTTGTAGAAAGCCTTGTCAATTTACTACTTGCAATAGTCAATTTGTTTCCATCACACAGCTCCAACATGCTCAAATTCTCCATCTGGCATTGTGATTGATGTCCCTATTTGGTTGTTGGCTATTACAATCGGTAGTATTTTAATTCAATGAAGCATCATTTTAACATTTGCATTCCATTGTTATACTAGAATGCAAGTAGTTGCTTGCGCCTTCTACCCGCTCTCAAGTGTTAAATGTAAGAGA
This sequence comes from Thuidium tamariscinum, assembly GCA_947034885.2. NCBI lineage: Eukaryota > Viridiplantae > Streptophyta > Bryopsida > Hypnales > Thuidiaceae > Thuidium > Thuidium tamariscinum. Next base: position 46,855,685 of record OX344750.2, on the reverse strand, counting down.
GGACTATTTTGAAATCCACAGTCTAATGGTAGAATTTGTAGCACCTCACCTCATGTCGTAGATTCTACACCCTAATGACAACCTAAGAAAGGCAAAATAAGCATGTCTTGCTTTTAACCTGCAAGTAGATATGCAAATTACATCTTGTCTAATAACAATAACATTGTGCACCATTAACAAAGGATTTTTGGATGTCTTCCTTGAGTTTCCAACTCATGCAATTCAGTTAACCCCTAAAGGACCAACATGCCTTTTTTGGCAACATAGCGATTTTGGGCAGGTACGTGTGGCTACAGATTTCCATATTTTAGAACCAAACTTTAATAGAAGGTGTGGACGAGGAGTATCTTCAAAGCCCAACAATTTTCGTGACTTTTGACTACATGGTTGAAAAGTTATCGCATAAAACGTTGTTTGTTTCTCAACTCGGGCAATTTGGGCAGATAAAAAAAAATCACTTTTTTGGAAATAAAAATTTGAAATTATTTTTATAGATTTATATATACATGTAAAGCTTTGAATCATTCCATTTGGATTAATGAGTCAAAAGTTATGAAGGATTTTAGTTTGCGGGTAGTTATGGATTCTCTTCTCTAAAATAAACTTTGAAGTCCTTTATTTTACTCAATTTTCAATATTTTTGAAAAAAATAAAAACATTGGGTGTAGGTTGTTTATTACAACATTTGAACCATTGGGATTAACATTTTTCAATTCAATAAATAAATTGTTATCAATTTAGTATTTTGAATCATTTTCTACTTCTTTCTACTTACTATTTTTTTTGTACATGTTGTACAATTCGAAATGATTTGAAAATTTTCAAGCATCTATCCAACTTGAATTGGAGAATAAATCCAAAGAGTTGCAACCATTTTGGACATTTTTTCATACAATTGTGACCTTCTAAAGTGCAGCTGCCTGGATTTTCGCAGTGGAAAAAAAATGATTTTTCTAACTTCAAACACTAATATCTTGCAATCTACATGGCAGAAATTTCTGAAATTTTTTCTACATCTTTCCAAATGAGTGCACTAAGAGATCTTATGGTTACATGTGTCAAAAAATGTTTTTTTTCTGAAATTTGGTAGCTCTCCTAGAAATGACAAATTTGGAGCAGTTTTTTTTAGTTGCGGTCCTTTAAGGGTTAATGAAATTGTGCTACTTTGACAAAAATGAAGGTTACAACTTCTAACATTGAAAGAGTGTGAAAGTGTCATTAAAAATGTGGATGCTATGGGTCATAAAGTAAACTATTCCATTCTAGACAAAATGAGAGTAAACCCGTTATGGACTAAATTATATTAGTGGTGTACATTTAAGTTTTAAAATGTAAACAACTAGTACAATTTAGCTCAAAATGGACTTGCTCCCATTTGGTTTGGAATCATTAGGAGGGATTTGAGGGCTCCAAAGGGTTGTTTCGGGACTATTTCCAAAATTGGTCTGGAAACGTCTAGCCACTATAAGGCCAACATTTCTCAAAATAATAATAATAATAATAATAATATTTTTGGGTCTTGAAATATGAAAAAAATTCAAAGAAAAAAGATTTAATGATGTGGCAGTCGCTCGACCACGTAGGATTCCTGCAAAATTGTGTTCCCGCGGTAGATTACGCAATTTTAGGCTGTGGGAACTCGTGAGTTCTTAGAGCCCTCAAATATCTCATAATGGAGATAGTTTACCTTAGTAAGTTATGTATTATGTAGATCAACATCAATAAGGATGCAATTATTATCATGTTTCCAAATGAAAAGAATAATTGTATAATCATACTTCTAAATGCAAAGTGGCATGGAATATATGTATATATTATAATCCTCTTTACTAGTTTACTACAATTCATTTCTATTCCAAAATTTTAAAATGATTGATGCATCTTTTGTGTTTGAATGATATGATTTTCTTCTTCCTTTTCTTTGAAAATCAATGTTAATTTGAAAACTTTACAAATAAATCTAAAAATTTGATGACATATATATAGCAAAAAAATTTGAAACAAGAAGATTTAAAGCCTTATAATGTAGTTTTACAAGGTGCAAGAAAATATGTGATTTCAATTTCATCTCTATTTTATTCATGATTAGTGGCAAAATGGAAGATACAATGGTAGGAGGATTTTGATTTTTGACAAAATGGTTATTTGCCTTTTCTTCCAAAAGTTTATTGAAAATAATTAGGATTTAAAAAATAGGTTTCAATTACAATGGTTTCCCCCTAAAAGTCTAGAGAATCTACACTAGGCATTTGAGAACTTTAGCGCTCTCTATTGAGTTCATAATTTGTAATTTTGCATGATTTTTATAAAATAGGTGCTAATCATTTTCATTTACATATAAAAGCTCCATTTCATGTCATTTCAACAATAAACAATGCAAAAGTTTTAAGGATCTTTTCAACTCCATTGTCAAAACAAACAACCAAAAATCATCGTTTCATTTCATCACATATACACAAAAGCATTTTAATCATTCAACTTTGAATAATGAAATGAAAATTATGAAGAGTTTTGTTGTACAAGAAATGGGGTAAAGTTGTTTTAGAATTCAATTTGAAAATTTTCAAATATAAACAAAATGAAAAGATATCTATGGTTTATTAGAACATTAATATCACCATTATGATTGATGTCTCAATTTTTTGTAAAAGTTACCAATTGTTTAGTTTTCTTTCTAAGACATTGATTGAAGCACACAAATTATGGGATATGTTTGGGTTTTTTTCCAAAAATGTTGTAAGGCAAAACTTCACCTTCATCCCTAAATGCCAAAGGCACAAGAATCTAGTGTTTGCAAAACTTTGAAGTTAAATAAAACCTAACCAAGTTGCTATTTTTAATAGTTTATATTTTTTTAAAGTTCTTTTTGAAGTCTAGTTTTAGTGTCAAAAATCTGATATGGAAAATGAATGATGGTGATTTTTCTATTCAAAATTTTGTGCAAGGGTATCCATTACAATCTTGACTTTCCATAGTGTTGAGAGTTCTTGAAAATGAGCCTCAAATACACTAGATCTTGGAGAAAAAATCACATTCAAAATTCATTTACAAAAATTGTAGAGTAGATTTTGAGAAGCCATAAATTGATTAGAGTTATGCATATTAGTTCTTTTAACCTCATAATTTTTTGGTCACCAAATTTTTAGATTTGACTTGCAAAAAAGGGATAGAAAGACTTCACATTACTTTTGTAGCTTTAACACCCTCATAGTCACACATTACAATCTTTCACTCCATAAGTGCTATTGTTGTGTTTTTGTTTCCTATATAATCTCTAACATGTCTAATTTGAATTTGTATGGTTACAATTCCAAAAAAATTGATACAACTTATCAAAATGTTGGCATTTTATTCAACATAGAGCAAATTCCAAGATACTCGAGGTTTTCAATGAATTGTACCCCTTTGATATTTTGTTGCACAAAGAGATAATTGAAAATTTTAATTTTAACCCTACAAAAGGGAAGACTAATTTATCTAATATGCTTAGAATAATGGCAAAAAATTTTGAATGTTGGATTTTTAGATTACAATAATTTTGGATGATCAACTTTGTATGATAAAAACACAATTTTTAGAGGATAATCTTTATAAAAAGATGAATGATGCTTTTTATCACCCCCCAAAAATTGTTTTGGAATATTTGGCAAATTTAATACACTAAAAGAAAATGGGGGTATAAATGACTTGTCCACAATGACTCTACTGACAACAATGACTACAAAACAATTATTTTGTATTCATTTTGTACTCATTGTTGTTGGTAAAGTCATTGTAGACAAGTCATTTATACCCCTATTTTCTTGTAATGATATTTCTTTAATTAAAAATTTGAAAAATAAAAAAATTCTCTCAAATTTATATACATTTTCAAATAGAAAGAGTAGAGAGCCAATAATCACCAAAATGGATCCTAATAAAATTTAAAAAATTATATACACTTCAATTTTTGAAATTTAACAATTGGTAGTATTATCATATTATTGAAAAAATCTTCAAATTTTTTGGAATCATTCTAATTGTTTTGTGTTCTTAATCACATTAGATTAAATTCTTTAATTTAGAATTGGTAAAATTAAAAATTGAAAAATATTTCTTCAAATCTTGTTTCTTTGTGATGAATAAAAACTAAAAATGTCATAGAATTTTTTTTCCATCTCTACTACTCTTTTCATTGGAAAACATTATAATATTTGTTCCCTTTTTCTATTAGACTACATTTCCTAAACAAAGTATTTAAATACTTTTCACATTTAAAATTTGAAAATAAAAAAATTAAACTTGTTACTCTATAAGATTCTAGTTTACAAAATATTGAGATTTATTTCATCTAAACAAGACTTTGCCATTGAAAATTTGAAGAAGACACTTTATTCCTCTTGGTCCTTGAGGAGTATAGGAAGGGCTAGAAAATCCTACCTTCTTACAATTGATGGAGATTTTCACTCTAAAATTTTGAAAGGATCATTAGAGGAGATTTAAGGCCATTTCAAGTTTATTCCTCAAACTATTCCTGAAATTGTTTGTTGCTATCAAGCCAACAATTATTATTATTTTTAAATTTAAAAATTAAAATGCATAAAAAATCCAATTAAAAAAATAAATGAATGATGTGGTACAATCTCAACCACATTAGATTCTTGTGTTTCTCCAATCTTGCAACAGTTTTTGCATTCCCACAGTTTGGAAACTCACAATGTTCCAGAGGCCTCAAATCTCTTCTAATGGTACTTGTTTGAACATTTGAACTTAAAGATCCTATGGTTGAATTTGTTAAAAAATAAAAATATGTAAAAATGTTAATCTTGCTTTGGTACTAACATTTTAAAGCGATTCTAGGACTCAAGACACGACAAAAGCTTTAAGGTCAATAGGATAAACCTAGTTGGTTGTACCCTACTTTTAATATATTCCCAAATTGATTAGAATTCTTGAAAGAACATATGTTAGTGCTCATCAAGTTTTTTACATTTAATTTATTATGAAGTGTCTGAATGACAATATGAAATGTTATAGTAGAGTGCTCCAAATTTCAAAATTTACTCACATATTGGATAGAAAATATCACATTAGCAATCTATACCACATGTCCATAATTTTGTTTTCATCCACAATTTGGCGATTCTATCCAAGATCCTTTTTTAATTAATGTTTTTAGGTGAAGAACTTCATATTTTTTTTCCATTTTTTAGCCGAATAATTTTTTTCTAGTGCAACCTTGTACTAAATTGCCAATAAAAACACTAGTGTTTATTGCAAAACAAATATCCTTGAAATTCCCCTCAAATACCCACCTTGTGCAAGATTTTTGTTACAAATGGGTTGGCTATTACAACCACTTCATAGTGCATTGTGACACTGTATGTCATTGTGCACCTAGAAAAATTTGAAGTTTTTAAATTAAAAATTTTACATTACCCTCTCCCCTTCCCCCCCTTGTAATTTTCAAAGGCCAATTTCTTTGACAATCAATATGGGACAATTCATCTTTTATCATACATTCTATATCTGTATTTTGTATTTGTATCTGTGTTCATATGTTTGTATTTATATGTAGCATTATATTCATATATCCATATCTATATGTGCTACAATATTTGTACCTGTATTCATATTTGAACAACTCAAATTAAATCTCATGAAGATCAATGGCTTGTGATTTTTTGTGAAATCAATAACATTTTGGAAGATAAGTAATTTTAAAGAAATCAACGGCCTTAATTTTTTGGAGAGAAGGGAGGACTAATCAATTGACCAAAAGTAATTGCTACTTTTCAGTACATTCTATGACAAATTGCGTTCTCACCTTTATATGATACTGGCACCTTCTTGCAATAATCATTTAGCCACAAGATTGATGAATGATACTTCACTTTTTATTTTATTCACAAATTAGAATATGTTATTTCAAAGGATTCTCATAGTCATAGGGTTTGGATGCCATACTTGCCACATTCAAGTGAAACCTAAATGCATAATACAAACACATAATTATGACTCTAAATAGAAGTGAGAATTGAGATTGAAATTGTTGCACTAATAAGGTGGGTACACCCAAAAGCACCACAAATTGGTACTGTGCTTAGTTACTATAGTATTAGGTTGCTCAAATTTTCATAGTCTTGTTGTTGGCAAGTGAAAGCATGTTCCAATGTACCAAAGAATATAGCATTTGGATATAGTATGACAAAACTTATTAAGGGTCAAAGTTTGTTTTTGAAAGTACTTCATTCAAATAAGTACAAAAGTTATTTTGAAAATGTAAATAGACTATTGATGATGCTTTAAGGTCAGCTTTGCTTTTAGATGTACCCACCTTACAAACCTTGATGCTTTTTCATTTTTTTAAATAGTGAAAAAACATGGGCTAAGTGGAGAAGTGCCACCAATCCAAAGCTCTAGAAAACAATGAAAAACAATGGGGTTCGCTCTATTGTTGGTAAACTGCTACCTCGGACCATCATATCTTTGTTCTTTTATCAATTCAACAAGCTTTGAGGAAAAGCATTCAACAATTGATGCCATGACTTGGGTCCATTATTGTACTATAGAACATAAAAGATGTCTTCCCATGTTACATCAAGGCATGCAAGGGCAACAATGCAATATTGTCAAGCAAAATTTCAAGAAGTTACTAAATATCTCAACATCAAATAGGATTTTTAGCATGATGCCATGTCAAGTTTCATCCATAAGGATTTTTTAAAAATTAAAAATTAAAAATAATTAATTTTCTTAAAATTGGAAGGTCTGCTCGTTGAATTCAATTACCAACAACAACCTATCCATTGAGCCAATAAACAAGTTGTGCAATTGGTAGATAGATTGTCTAGACTGTCCCCCCAAAATTTAAGTAGTGTGAATCTTGACATGTCTAAACTAGTGTTTGATGGACATTCTAGGGAGAAAAGCCAATGTCTCATTAGCATAGAAAATTTGGACATAATTTGAACCAATTACATGAATCACAATCTCCAAAACTGACACAAAGTAGGTAGAACTAAGTAATGGACTTACAAATTAGAAACCAACAATTTGTACTTCTTCAAAGCTCAATGATTCAATGTAGTGCATAAGATTTAGTATATTAAGACAAAGCTTTCATGGCATTCAAGCAATATCAATCACAGAAAACAATGAAGGAAATGATTGAACCTTGTGGATCAGACCAAACCAATATCTCTATACGCATTTTCAAGATCCAGGTGGTTGATTTTAAGCTACAAAATGTATTTTCCCTATCAAAAGAGGGTACTATTTTGTATACCTTAGAGAGGAGCCAAAGAACCTCTAACTTTTAAAGTAATTTTCTATGTTTTTCAAAGGGTTGACCTATGACCAAAGATAGGATGGGGTCTAAGATCAAGTTGCAAGTATGTCATCTCCAAAATAAAAATCCAATATCTTTAAAAAAAAATTTCCTTATTGCAAATTTGTAACCTCTAAGATGTACCTTCAAGAATGTACCTTGGGACTAACAAAGAAATTTTTAAATTTTTTTACTACTTCATCATTATTTTTTGTCACAATTCCATCACTACCAAATCAAAACTCTCTCCATACCAAGAGGTCCCTTATAGGGTTTGGAGTTTTGGATGCTCATAAAAAAATCAATTTTTATTTTTCATTATTTTAACTCCATCTCATCCAAAAAATCCTCTTGATGTCAAACCCTCCTTGTAATGTTAAGTGGTTGAGACTCTCCAAAAAAATTTGCAATTTTACATTTTTATCCCCTAAGAAACTCCTCTCGATACAAAGAGCTCCTTTGCAAGTCAAAAATTTGGGATTTTCTTAAAAAATGTGCAATATTTTTTCCCAACTTTGTCACCTCTAGAAACCCCTTTCAATACCACAAGATCAATTTTAAGTTTTTTTTCTATGCATTAGAGGAGATTTGAGGGCTCCGAAAGATTGCAAGTTTTCAGACTGCAAAAACAATGCAAAATAATAGGAATCCAATGTGGTCAAGAGAGTGTCATGTCAATATTATTGTTATTTTTTAAATAAATTAAAATTTTGGAATTTTTTTCACATTTTAAGACCAAATTAAAAAATTTAAAATTTTTTATAAATGCTAGCTTGACAACAACCAAAAGTTTCGAGAACAATTTTGAAACGGCCTTTTGGAGGCCTCAAATCTCCTCTAATGATTCCACTTGTTCCAAAATTTTCTTGGTGTAGAGAGATACCTTGTTCAATATTAAGAGACCTTTTTGAGGATTTGAAATTTTGGACTCCCAAAATTCTATTTTTAAATTAAATATTTTTAAATTTGTCCTTTTATAAATCATGAGGTCCTTTGGAGGTCTAGGATTTGAGACTCCAAAAACTCTTTTCATCAATTTTATTTATTTATTTTTGTTTCAATTTTCTTTTAATGTCTTGTATGTGTGGCAACTGGCCATTACTGTTAGAAACCCTTTTGGACATTCAAACCTCTTTATGAAGTCATAGAATTAGAACAATCTAAAGGTTTGTGCAAGCTTTGAGTATGGTGCCTACTTCAAAAGTCCTTGGTTATCTATCCCAATTATTTTTTTTCCTTGAAATCCTTTCATAAGCTTGAACTCAAACAAACATTTTTGCTAGAAGAATAAAATGGGGCTTATGGAAAATTAAAATTGTCATTTTCTAGTGCACCAAATAGACCATGGTGTATATATTGGTCCCGCTACTACAATTCTAGGTCGATGGGAATACTGTAATAAGCCAAAATATTTACTATTAATAGTAAAATTAAAATGTCTTTGCTTCTTTCTCTATTGGCTAAAAAAATTTAGAGTTTTTTTTGTTAGTACTTTTGGCTTACCAAGTGTATTCTTACAACTCTTAATCCTTGTGGTTTTAGGCTCACAAACTAATACCATTGCTTGTCAAAGGTGAAAAGTTTGGAATAAAATACAAATCTTTAATTTGGATTTGTCAAAAAAAAATTGAAATTTGAAAATGGGTACTATGCATCCTTGGAACCAATAGAGGTTATAAAAAAACACTAGAACAAATCTTATTGAACTATACATTATAATATTTAAAATTAGGATCATGTTGAATGTTAGAAAGTGTATAAGAAGCTTATGAATTTTAGATATTTTAATTTTTTTTTCATACGTAATTTGTGAAGTTTGTAACTTCTAATAATCCTAAAAGATAAAAATTCATCATTAAATGGTCAAACATCATTTTAAATTTAGCCTATTAAATTATGTTCAAGTATGAATCCTATACTTTTATTGGATGTGAAATTACAAAGTGTCTACCTTTTTGGGAAATTTTCATTTGTTTGTTAAGAGATTTTTATTCTTAAAATTTTGTGGTAAGAAAAAAGAAATAGTTCAATTAATTTGAAATTTTTTCAAGAGATACAATAAAAAAAATAGAAATTAATTTGAAAACTTCTCAATCAAAACACCCTTGTCAAAGACATTGTAGTCAAAAACCACTATGAAATTTAATGTGCCTTTTTATATAATAGATATATAAAAAATTTGATGCTTTTTGCTGTTGAAAAAGTGTACATACATGTATAATTTAGGATGAGGGTTGCTATTATGTGAGCCTAAAAGCATGAGCCTATGAGCCTATGAGCCTATATATCTATAATTATAATACATCTATGCTATAAATACCTATATTATGAATATTTATATCATAATTACCATCAATGGTTGTTGTATATCCACTTACACACACATGGCTCATATGCTTACATCTTCATGCTCACATACTAGCATTGTTGAATCTAAGATTTCTCACATACAAAATGTTTAGAATGAGAAAGGTATCTTCTAAATTTAAATTTAAATTTTTTTGGTAGAAGTAGGTATAAATGTAAAACATATTAAGTGTATTATATCACTTGAGTTTTAACACACAGACTTAGAGCTTGCACTTGCAATAAATCTTTGGGTTTTGGGATTCTTTATAAGTCTTAAAATGAAGTAGAAAGAAATCTTGTCAAGCTTCATTTTCTTAATTTGAATCTAATATAAAAAATGGTTATCAATTGCAATCAAGGTTGACTAGGGTGCATCTACTTTTGGAACTTTAGGAATTAAAGTTGGAAAATAAGATTTGATAGATTCCTAAAATTGAAAGATTTATTTTCTTTCAATACGAAGTTTTGTTTTAGAAGAAACAATATCCCTCATGAAACTCCAAGACCTAATTTTAGAAACAATTTTGCCAACCTTGACCAATGTGTGCAATACTTAGAAAATTCATAATGTATTAATATTGAATGCATCTAAATATTGCATGCTAAAAGACGTTGGAATCCTCTTTTGCTTGCCAACAATAAAATCCATTAAAAAAATTTATGTTTGTTTAACGTATAGTAACTGTAGTATGTACCGGCTATAGGTATGCATACCTTATCGCGACTTCCGAACCCCAAGCCCGCGTGCCCACGACAGCCGGGCCCGCCCAGTACTCTGTCTCGCCCAGGCGACGGAATCTCTCCATCTAACAATCGATCGGTCCACGAAGTCCATCACTCCAAGCACGAACCGAATGGCTGTCAATCACCACTGCACATTCCGATAAGTAATAAAATTGAACCGGAAAAAATAAAAAAATAAAATCCGCAGATGTAGGCGTTCATCGACGACACGGAGGCAAGGCGATGGATGCTGCGACTGAGATGCAGAGGCATTGAATTTTGGAGCCCTTGTTGCATTCCCAAAAGCGGAAAGCCAGAGCCATGGGATTGGAAGAAACGATGGAGCCATCCATTTGGGTGTCGATGCACCTGCCTTTGCCCGGATAAGGCGCTGCACACTCCCAACACACAATTCTCCTCAAGCTCATCCCCCTTCACATCGTCCAGGCTCACACAACTTCATACTCCAGCTCCTCTGCTGCTGCGAGAATTTTGCACTGCCAATCAAGTAAAGTATCTTACCCTTACTTCTTCTACTTCGTCTTGCTCTTGCACTGCCGAATTCGCGCTCTTGCAGAATTCGTGGGTGGTGAGTAGTCTTGGGGAGGTCGCTCACGGGTTGCATTTTGGGAAGGATTCAAGATTTGCGAAGCATTCAAGGCTTGTGAGGGATTTGAGCTTCCGGCTTGTGAAGGATTCGATCTATTGGCTTGGAATCTGGGATCTTGGTTGTGGGTTTGAGAAATTTTGTGATCCTGGGGGACTTTTGAGTAATTTTGTTGTTTCTTGAACTGAGTTTGCTAATTTTCCGAGATGTTGGGTGAAATTTTGCGAAATTTTGTGTGCGACGCGAGGAGATCTGCTGACAGTTGCTGCAATGTGAAGAATTTGTAGGAGATTTGAGTTTCTGTTAGTGGCGGTATTAGGTTCCAATTTCGGTGTTCCTTGTGGATGTGGGGCCCGTGTGCCGAGGACTACCGGATTTTCGGGGCAAGCCTTATCGTGGATGTGTGTATGAGAGAGAGAGTGTGGCGCGGGTAGCAAGTTGTTGTCATTTCGGTCAAAAGTGTTGGAGAGTATAATAATGCTCTGATTGTATGATTCGATCTGTGAGGTTTGCCATCGTAATAAGTTCCGATGCGCAATTGCGTGGGGCTAACGGTGTGTACATTCTGAACCGGATGGGTTCTCCGTGTTGCAGACTTTGATGGTGGGGCGATGAGGGTGAATTTGTAGTTCAAAGTCAATTGTGAAGAACCCAGTGAGCTCCCACAGCGTTAGTTTTCTTCGCCCACCATGACGTCCGAGGTCGTGAACGTGTCCGAATATGAGGAGCTCGCGAGGCAGAAGCTCCCAAAGATGGTCTTCGACTACTACGCTTCAGGGGCGGAGGACCAATGGACCCTGAAGGAGAATCGCAGTGCCTTCGAGCGCATCAGGTGGACAATCCCTATCACAATGCTCTCTCTCGATCATTAGTATGTCTTCTTCACAATTGACGCCTCAATTGGCGCGTTTTGACACGTCCCACCGTTGTGATGCAGATTCCGTCCTCGGATTCTGATTGATGTGACGAAAGTGGACCTGTCCACCAATGTGTTGGGCTTCAACATTTCCATGCCCATCATGGTGGCGCCAACGGCCATGCAGAGGATGGCGCACCCCGATGGTAAGTCTCCCATCTCGTAACTGAGTGAAGCTCTTGTTCGGCGTCATGTTCTTGATTGTTTTGTGTCGGACGATGAACTCTCTCTCGCTGATATTGCAGGGGAATTGGCTACCGCACGAGCCGTCTCCAAGGCAGGCACAATCATGGTACGTTTGGAATTCCCCAAACTTTCTTGTGAAATTCTCCAAACTCTCGTGAAACTCTCTCGTGGAAACTGTCTCCCCTCACGTGAAAATTTTCAAACTTCCTTGTGAGTTCTGTCTCCCGTGTGTTGCAATTGACGTTTGTGGAACTGACCGTGTGGTCTGATTTCTGGCAGACGTTGTCATCGTGGGCCACTAGCAGCGTGGAGGAAGTGGCTTCCACCGGACCGGGGGTCCGGTTCTTCCAGCTATATGTGTACAAGGACCGGAAAGTCGTGGCGCAGCTTGTGCGTCGCGCGGAGAGGGCTGGCTTTTCTGCCATTGCGCTCACGGTCGACACCCCTCGGTTGGGACGCCGGGAATCTGACATCAAGAACAGGTAACTTACCCCCATCGCCAGACAGTTCTGATTTTCCCCTAACTTTTGCAATTTTGCTTGCAAATGCTCACAACGAATTTTGTCGTCAAGTTCAAGCTATTACGCAAAATGGAGCACTTTTTTATGACGGTTGCTTCGGGGTTTCGTCGTCTGGACAGGTTTGCCTTGCCAAAGCACCTGACGCTGGCGAATTTCGAGGGTTTGGACCTGGGACAAATGGACAAGGTAGCATCATAGTTCGGTCCACGGATAGAATTTCGATCCTTGGATTTTTTTTCATAAAAAATCTTCTGTTTTGTCACAGATTGAATACGTTCAATTGCAAGGGATCAAATGCAAACGCTCTTTATGTGGTGCATTTTTTCTTAGAGCTTTGGAAACTGAATCTTGAGTCTATTCTGGCAAGCATGTTTTTGGAGTAAAATTTCTTACTATTTTTGGAATTGTGGGTGCAGACCCAGGATTCGGGATTGGCTTCGTACGTTGCCGGCCAGATCGACAGGTCTCTGAGCTGGAAGGTAAGATAGAATCACAGTATCGTGACTTTTTTTCCTTTTCCATTACAGGTACGTTGGTTGCGTTTTATTCTCTTCTTGCGCGTGAATTTAAGAGTGAGACCAATATTTCGTGGATCTTTGGTTATGCAGGACGTGAAATGGTTGCAGACCATTACCAAGCTCCCAATCCTTGTCAAGGGTGTGATCACCGCCGAAGACAGTGAGTGAAGCCATCTTCCCCTCGACTCCTGCAATTACAAGAACATACCGATTTTTGTTGATTGCAGCAGCTTTTACTCATTTGAACACCGTTTTTCTGCTTCTGAGGAACTTGGATCTGTGGTTGTTCTTTGTGTCAGCCAAACTTGCTCTCCAATGCGGAGCAGCGGGCATCATCGTCTCAAACCACGGTGCCCGACAGCTTGACTACGTTTCGGCTACGATCGGTGCCCTCGAAGAGGTGGGTCTGAAATCCCTGCAATTGGTAACCACTTTGAATTCAATCGTCTCTTGGGTAATTGGCATCCTCCTGGTCCTTTGCAACTGATATGGACTCCATGCCAGTTGGGTACCCCGGTCGTAATTACAAAGTTAACTAAATAAGAGAAAAGCATGTTTGTATCTCTTAATCTTGACATTTTGTAGCATTGCGGCTTCCTTTTTAGGCTCTTGATTGAGCGCAATTGAAACAGGGTCCAACTATTGAGGTTATGACCTGTATTTGCAACTCATGGAGATAACATCCCTCGCGAATTGTGCTTCGCATGGTGTTTCTAGTAATCTCAATGTAGCCCATTTTTGTAGAGGTGGAATCCAATTATTGGATATGGAGAGGGTGTTAAGATCTAATTTTCTTAGTCCTTTGCTCTATCCTCTTAAGACATTTGATTGCACGTGGTGGTCACGATCCATTTGTGTGTATGTTTGGACGCTATGTCGAAAGGGCAGCATAGTTGTGAGAATCACAGTCCTTGCTTATTCTGGGGCCTGGTAATGGTATTTCTCATCACATCTCTCTACTTGCTGATTACTTACTTAATTCGTCAAAAGGAACTTCATTAATTTCTGCTGTTTGGGGTTCCGTTTATTTGGCAGGTTGTGCAAGCTGCAGCAGGCAGGCTGCCCGTCTTCCTTGACGGCGGAGTTCGTCGTGGTACCGATGTGCTCAAGGCCCTGGCGCTAGGAGCATCCGGTATATTTGTAAGTACCCTAACCCTAAAATGCTCATCCCACCCTGGAAGCTTACAACCCTGACGGGAAAAATTTCAGTCATTCGGCCCCCTCCCCAAGAGTTTCAATTTCGCCAGTGCACACAACTCGGAAGAGTTTGGGTTTTGCAGTTTCACAAAATGAATGAGACACATGATGAAAACCCAAAAACTTTTGTCGTTAGCAATCACTCTGAATCTTGTCAGTTGGTCAATTGTTTGGGAACCGAAGTGCGCTTCTAGTATCTCGTTTCCCCGAGGCTTTGCATTTTCACAAACGTAATTAATACATGACCGAAACCGAGAAGTAGATTGCTACCGAACACTCAAAATCTTCACGAACGGTCAAGTGCTACGGAACAACTGCATGATGCTCTCAGAGACCAAAGTTTAGCTTCTTCTGTGTTCTTTCATCACTCCGAATCTTCATGCCTGGACTTTCAACTGCTTGGGAAAACTGAAATGAAAGTCACAAACCCAAGTTAGCTTCCCATGTTTTTAACACTTCGAATCTTCACGGATGGTCACTGCTTGGCAAATTGAATGAAATTTCTGCGACCAAAGTTGGCTTCTACTGTTTTCTCCGGGCCAAGAGTTAATAACAATTCATCGCAGAGACGGCTTTGGCTGCAGCTACAATTCAATCTTTACTTAATGATGTGCGGCGTTTGTTGTTGTTGCAGATCGGCCGACCCGTGGTGTATGGTCTGGCCTGCGAAGGTCAGCAGGGCGTGGAGAAGGTGCTTCAGATGTTGAGAGACGAGTTCGAACTCGCCATGGCGTTGGCCGGTTGCACCAAGGTGTCCGAGATCAACCGGTCTCACGTGCAGACCGAGTACGAGCGATTCCACGCCAAATTGTAGCACGTCAAATTGTAAAACAATTTGATCACTCCCACTTGTACAATCGATCCCTCGGCCGTTCAAGGCACGTTTGCAAAAGAGGTCTTCACTTCCTTCCTGTGTGTGTAGTAAGTTAGCTCCGTTTGAAACAAAACTCCCTTCCATGTCGCTGTAACTACAATCTCTTCCAGCAACTCCCAAGGCCTCCCAAGCAGGTCGTCGTTCTTGGGAGCTGCACAACGAGAGTTTGCCTCTTTGATGTACTTCAGCAAATTCTTGATCAAATGAATATATTAAACTTGTCAGTGCGACTGTCTTCACTGTCTTAAACGTGTTGGAGAGCATTTGTCTGCGACTTGGATGCGTGTGCATTTTGGGTTTTATCATGGTGGTAGAAATGGCTTTACATTTGTATTTAGTGATCATTATAGTGGGTATATCAGATGTAGTTTTTTTCAGGATTTTGTGGAAATGTGCCTTGATTGTGTGATGCTGTCGGTGTATCTCATCCAATTTCCAATTTACTTGGTTATTGGATTTCCAGTGAAGCAACTTCAAAAGATTTTGCCTGCTGCTTTTTTCAAGCCACATCCTTTTCAAGGCTTGCTTAGTAAGGTTTGTGGATGATATATTTTTGATACATAACTTGTTGTACGAGATGGAGTGGGGATTCATGTGGAACTCTAATTCTTATCTTCATCCCAATTCTGTTGCATTATATTCCTATTCTTCTGGTACAGTACAGTACTGTACAATACAACAAGTGGAGGTCCATGCAAAGTTGCAAACCAGTCTCTCCAGTGTGCAACCAATTGGGAGTTTAATGACCACATGGGATGTCTCCTTTGTCTCCCATTCATGAGAGAGGGTATGGATAGTAAAATTGTTTTTTTAAAATTGTATTAAAACAAGTCAAAAAGTGACTGATTATTTAATTTTAAAAAACTTTTGCAAATTTTATCTTCTACCCATTATAATTATTGGAAATATATTTCCAATGGTTGATTAGATTGAAGATAAGGTAGCCTGTCCATATTGTATCCATGCTCTAAGAATTGCTCCCACTATTACACCATGAATTGTCACTATAGGAATGGAAAAAAAATTGTCCTATGATGAATTGCTGCCAATTATTGGCACTTGGTGCACAATTTTATGAGTGTTGCATAGGTTTATGATTGGTTGGAGATTGATTTTGATTAGGGTAGAGAAAATTTTAGTGTCATTAATGTGAAGTTTTGAGTGGTGGACACTCAATTCATTTGTGCATTCTTAGGATAGTTCCATATACCATGCACGCCTTCATTTTTGGACTCTATTTGCACCATTGATGAACAATTGTTTGGCATTTAATGCCAATAACTATGGTCTTTAATAACACCCTTCTACTGTAAGCTTTTTAAAATCATATCTAATTCACTTTAAATCTAGAATTATGAATTAAAGTGTAATGGATGTACTATGTATAAGTATATATACTACCACCATAGAAAGTGTTTTATAACCTAAAGACTCATAATATTGGTATCTATACACTATAATCACAAAAGATTTCTTTAAGAAAGACACTTATACTAAAGGTGTATAGTCTTTTAGGCTCCTAGGCTCACACTCCTGGGCTCACATAATAGCAACTTTTCTTGTTGAGACCATAGTGCATCATTTTTAGCATACCACTAGCCATTAGAAGATTAAAAATAACAAAGTTCATTGAATGGGACATTATAAAAGATATAATATAGAATTCCAAACTAATGTGATAATGACTCAATTATTTTAGAAGTGACAATCATACAACCATATATTAAATGCTTTAAATCTATAGTTGTGTGCATTGAACAATATTTATATTATTTTAACACTATTTGAATTAGAAATTCTATAACAACTATGGGATATTCATTAGATGAAATTTGAGGGCATTAGGAGACTGTGGGTTCCCGGACTACAGGAACGTTGTTTTTGCCCTATGAACTCAAATCCTATGTGGTCGTGACCCTGCCACGTAATAAAAAAAAATTCAAAATTTTTTTTGGACTTATTTTCATATTTCAGGACCCCCAATTTTTTATTTATCTATTTTTTTAATTAAAGCCAGCCTGACAACGGCTAGCGGCATTGGGAGCTGTTTTGGAAATAGACCCCAAACGGCCCTGTAATGCCCTCAAATTTCTTCTAATGTATTAGATTGACACTTAAAATTTTATATGTACATAAAGATGAGAAAAATTCATAGGTTATGGAGCAAAGTCACCATTCAAACAACCAAATGATTCTTTTGAATATTGTAGTATTTTTTAGAAGGAGATTTGATAATTTCAATTAATTTAAGAATGTAGACTTTTTACACAACAATAACTTAGAAATACAAAGGACTAATTAACTCTAGAAGATATTCACAAGGTAGAAATTTATTAATAAATAATACATAATCATAGAAGATAATGAAATAGGTCAATAATATATAGACCTCAATTTTAGTTTATTTCCTTAATGATTTATCAAGTATGAGTTGGATATTTCAAATAATGATTTGAATATCTTATAGATAGGTTCAAGTAAGAAAATTCCTCTACTTAAATCTAGAAAAGTCTTTGTACAAATTACAATATGTTCACCTAATCTATTTTTATGATTTTTAAAATGTAAGAACATCTAATTTAAATAAAAGATTTGCATACTCCTCAACTCCATTATTTTTGGCTACTATCTTCTTTTGCTTAACAAAAGAATGGAGAGTTGCATCACACTTTGAGGGTAGGCAAGGTGCATTTGTTGTGAATGTTTTGTGTTTTGCTAGATCTTGGTTGCAAGTGTCATCTTCCATCCCTTTTGTTGTTGCATTAGGTTCTTTTATTGGTTGTTGATATGTTTGTTCTAAAGTTTCATCTTCTAATATTCTAGTTGTTGTACTCATTGTTTTTTGGTGGAATGTATTCTGATATAATAATTTTATCTTTGCATTGATGCTTGCCATATTTTTCTATATGTAAGAATTCAACTAACAATATTTATGCTAGAGTCTAATGTATTTAAATGAAGGTGATCAAAAAATTTACAAAAATAAAAATAGAAGAATTATATATTTGTAATGCTTCCTCTTCTTAGGGTTTTTCCCATTTATAATAAAAAAATAAAGTAATTCATCAATATGAAAAAATAAAAGTAATAATTCATTAAAAAAAACTAAAATAAAAATTTTCATTCACTATCAAAAGTAAAATTTATAATTTAAACTAAAAACAAAGAATTTTTTTTCAATCACTACCAAAAATAAAGTAAAATTTTATCTTTTATTGATTTCTTGTATGTATAGATATAATATGTGGATGAAGTTTGAAGCCAAAATAAACAATCAAAATGCCACCTCTCTAATGTCACTATATGAATCCACTCGAATATCAATTCTCATGAACAACCATTGTATTTTTATAACATCATAGAGTTTGATCATTTGTAAGATGTGATATTGCACATGCCATTCTATTAGTGTAATAATATAGATTTTGAAAATGTGATATTACAAAGGTCCTTGTGATTTTAGTAGTATGATTGGTACACCATTGAAACTTAAGTGTTCATATGTACATAGAACACTAAGGTTCCAAGATGTATAAATATATCAATGGCGACAATGATGTTGACAAACCCACTCTTCCATTTTTCTACTTGGTGATTTTAATTTGCACTATGAATATGGTATAAGCCAACTATGGTCCCAAGAAAATTGCTTCCCTACCAAACATAAAGACCTTCCCTCCCCTCCTTTCCTAAGGGGTGTTTTACACTATAGCCGTCCAAGTCGAGAGGCCATCAATTCCACCAATTAGATTTGAGAAACCATGATTTTCACCAATCAGATTTGAAAAAACCATGGCCTCTCGACTTGGACGGCGATAGTGTGAAACGCCCCTAATTGTTGTGAATTTGTTTCTAATTGTGAAATCATTTGAATGCTTCATTATTGTATATTGCAAGTTGAATGTCTTTTAGTGGCTTGTTTTGAACTTATTTGCAATTTTGAAAACAACTTCAAATATGAAATTGAATCATCGTTCATGTTTTTTTATTAAGCTCTTTGTTTGCCAAGCAGATGCCATGATGAAAATCATCAAGGAGAAATTGCCACCCAATGTGTTGGTTGCTAAGGGCCACTTCACACTATGGCCGAAGGTTGAGAGTCCGTCGGTTTCCACCAATCAAATTTCAAGAAACCATGAGTTCGGACTCTCGACCCTTCACATTACGCGGCACAATCCAAAGTCCATCAAAATTTGATGTCCCCAAAATTGCCTACATGGCAACCAAATGCTTACACGGCGACAGAATCTCGACTAGACTTTGGGTCGAGCAAAAATGGAGACCCAAACTCTAGTTGAGAGGCCGTGGGAGTTTTTTCATTAAAAATCAAAATCTAATAAGATCTTAATCATTAGATTGGCATAGGTTTGGACTATGGGCTTGGCCATGGGCCGCTTCACACTATGGCCGTCAAAGTTGAGAGGCCGTGGGAGTTCATTTTCAAGGGTTTGGACCTTTTGGACTTGGCCTTTGGAGACTTCACTCTATGGCCATCCAAGTTGAGAGGCCGTGGGAGTTCATTTTCAAGGGTTTGGATTTTGGACTTGGCCTTTCAAGGCTTCACACTATGATTGGCCAAAGGCTTTAAATCCTATTTTTTATTGCCTTTTAATAGCCCATTTCTTCGGACTCTTGCCAAAGTTTGGGTCACTCACTCCCACGGCCTCTCGACTTGGTCGGCCATAGTGTGAAGCGGCCCTAAAGATGTACAAGTTTTCATGGGAGAATGTTGCATGGGCAAGCTATAATATAACTATTAAAGTATTAAAACCATTTGCAATCTATTGATTCATGTTTATTTCATTCTAGACTACTGTAGCTTGTTTTCATTACCATGACCATCTCAAAGCAATTTCATTTACAAATTAGTTCATCTTTTGATTTCGTTAAAAATTCTGGAATACAGAGTTTGTCAACATGCTGTTGTCTGAAACTCTGAGTCAAACGAGATTTTCAAGGGAATCATTACTCCAACACATGTTTTGAAAGCACTTCTGGTAACCTAAACCTCAGATTGAATTCAGGATTATTATGGCCATAAGGTAAGAGGCTCAGAAACCACTCATTTAAGAGCTGCTCTGCGTTTTTCATGTATTTCCTTAGATGGGGATATTTTTAGCTCATTTTTCAGTTGAAGAGAAATATATGAGGAATCTAACACAACTTGTTTCATATTTTTTGAAGCATTATTGAATCAGCTATGAATTTTCAAATAAGTTGTGTCATAGGTTCCTATTTATGACTCTAAGTCTTTCATAAACCATTCACTTGGAACTTCTAAGAAAAATGGAGAAAGGAAAGAGATTGATTGGCTCTTACAGTTAATAATATTTTTTCTTTGATTCATTCAATGATTAGAGAGGTCAATTAAAGAACCATCTCGTGTCAATTAAAGAGCCATCTATAGGCCACGGTCCTTAATGTCCAAATTGTTTTCAAGCCCTCTCCTAAATACGCGTCCAATACTAGTAGCACTAGACTAACATTGCTCGTAGAATCTACTCTACAAATTGAAGTTTTGCACAATTAGGTATTCACACCTAAAATTACACAAATAAGCAATTCAACATGGTTTCAATTATTTTAATTGAATTTTTGTCTATAGAATCTTATTGTTAGTCAAAACGAGATTCAGATTCTCTAAGAATCTATTTTTTGGACATGGAATGAAGGAACTAAGAATTTTTAAGGTGTTGAAAACTCTAAAAATGATGTTTCTGAGATTGACCATAGATTCTAATGAATAGTGGTAATACATTTAAGACAAGAATCTATAGTAGTCACTTTTAGAAAGTGGTTGAAATTAGGTGTAGTTCTATTGAAGTGTTTCAATTAAGTGATGGAACTTCACTACTTATGAGTCATGGCTATGTATGTTTTGGTCGTTGCCATTAAGGAGTCTTTTGTGAAACATTTGTTTTAGCAAAGTGGGGTTAGTAGAACAAGACATGGTTTTTGTTAGTGTTTGTATAGTACAAGTTTGAAGATGATGCAAGATATTTTTTACTTTTATGATTGCAATCTTTGTTTCATTTTAAGAAAAATAGATGGAAAATTCATGTAGATTTTGGATTTTGAAGAGTATGTTAGTGAAATTCAAGCTACTTACAATCAACACTAGATCAAAGTGATGGTACATTATATAAGTCTTATTGATTTTATGTCACATTCTATTGTTTTGCAAAAAAACAACTCTTCATTTTCAATTTGGCAATGGGAATAGGCAAGAATATCATATATAATTTTAAGTAAAAATTAGGATACTTGGTTCACATTATTGTAAGAACCGTATGTATTTAGGAGCTAGAATTTTTTTATAAGAAGTAAACTCCACACCCTTTTGAAGTTTTCAAAATTAAAAGAAAAAACATTACAAAGGAGAAAGACGAGAAAAATTTGACAAAGAGTTGGGATAATTGAAGAAGATGCTTAGTTGTTTAACAAACATTGTTTGTTGAATCATGTGTGGATATGAAGAGTGGTAGAAGAGTCTAGAGCTTGCTAAACAAGCTATCAATTATGGCAATGAAGAAGAATTGATGAAGCCACCAATCATTATTTTTCCACTACTTACTAGTCACAATTAGTGAATTTGGTGTAGAATATATAATTTACAAATATGGTGCTTTTTAAACACAATCCAAAACTAAACATAGACATTTGTTATTGAACATACACTTTCTTTTATTAAGAATACACGATCATTGTTGAAGCAAAAATATTGATCAATCAAATGTTATCAATAATGAACAGTTTGAAATTGAATGTAGTTCATAAGCCATCCTCAATTAATAAGACTTTTGTCTAAGAAAATGAATATATATGGGGGTATCCTAAGTCTATTTTTTTTCCTAATTGGTCCCATTATTTCACATCCTATAGTAAACACACTAGAAGAAAATAAGTTTTTTTGCAAATATAGTTTTGAAGTTGCATTAGATGTTTGCAATTAGGTGACAATCTAGAGAGTGTAGTTACAATGGATAAGTTGCATGAATTGCAAAGTAGTTGTAAGAGGCGGCAAGGTTGTTTCTCATCCAATAGCCTTTGAAAAACTTTGTTGACAAATTCTTCTGATGTGGTTACTGATGTCAAACTTGCTTATGGCAATTGGTTTGTAACTAATTTGCAACTAGTTTGCAATTAGATTTTGAAATTTTAATCTCAATGATTTGTAGATTTTAGAATTTAGATCTATCTTTCTTTTAGATTAGCAATCCAAATATGGGTCGTTGCAAGAAACACTGTGCAAAAAGCATAGCATTTTCAAACATAGTCTTTTTTTTTCCGGGAGTACTTTAAAATTAGAAAAACAAGTTTTAAAAGAAGTGAAAAATATGTTTCATGTATAAACCTTTAAGAAGAAAATACCCTAGAAAGGAAAGGCATAGGAAAAATCTCTAAGTAGGAAATCCAGAAAAGTGCAAAATCTCATGAAAATTAGTACTTTCACATTTTAATTTGTAAAAAATAGGAAAATAAATTTTAAGAAAAAATAAAAATTATCCATTTGAAGAAAGTTGATTTTGATGAGATTTGACCAAAAGAACGATCTTAGAACCATCATCAGTGTTCAAAAATTGCGTGCCACGGGAAAAAATTTGTACTCATGTGGAGGACATAAAAAAATATTTGTTTAGATTTTTATTTGGAATTTATAGGTTTTACACCTATGCAAATAGACCATGAAAGTTTTGTCTTCAAATCATTAAATTTAGACACTGCGAACGTAATGACAACCATAAACGTAATTTTGTGACAGCTCAACGAAAATGTTTTTTAAATATAAAATGATTTTTTTAATTTCTGAAAAATAAGGGATCTAATAAACTTCAAGTTAGGTATGTTTAATAAAAATTTCATGTTCATTGGAGTTAATCTCCAAAAGTTATTGTAGACAACAAAAAAGTGGTTCTCGTTGTGACATGAAATAGGACCGGTGTTTCTTGCAATGACCCATATTGATATTGATAGATTTTACTACTCTAGAAGATTTTATAGTTTTGTAGATTTCTATAAACTACAAAAATCTATAAGTTGTAAAAATGCACAATATGTAGAAATACTAGATTTTCATTATCAAAATTTATTATACAAGAATGTTATAACTTATAATCCTTACATGTTTAATCTAATGGTACCATTGACAATTGATATGGGACAATTGATATAAGACTTAATCCTAGTTGTTTCCTAGTTATATATTGGTTGTTTCTTAGTTGTATAGTAGTTGCTTACTAGTTGAATTCTAGTTGTTGCTAAGGGTCTACTTGGATGTTGCGGGATATTGGCTAGATTCTAACCTTGGTTTTTTTGGCATAGTAATTGCAATGATTTTGGGAGATAACTCACCACTACCTAGGAAAATGGTCACTAGTTGAATGCTAATCACACAATAGTTATACAATAGGTGCACAATAGTTGCATAGTAGTCGCACAGTAATTGTATATTAGTCAACAACTATGATGAATATTGGATGTTGAATATCTCACAATTTTTCTTCTCTTACATTTCTATAATCCTAAACTTCATTTCACAACTACTTGGTGACTACTTGACAACTACAACAATGTAGACATCAAATTTGGTGCAAATATAGAGGATTGTAATTGCAGGACAATTGCATAGGACATGTAGTTGCATTGTAGTTGGTTGTGGTGGACATGTCTTTCATTTGCTAATATCTAATGGTATTTTATATTCATTGTAGTATATAATGAATGAAATTATACTTTTTATGTCAATTATTTTTTCAACATCTTATCATTTGTTTACACCTATATTTTTACTTCTATGAATTATTGCACCCTTGAGGAACCAATAGAAAGGAAAATTGGTTACGCTATTATTTGTGCTAACCTTATACAAGATATGGTATAGGGAGAGATTCAAGTGTATTTATAGGAGCTCAAATCTCTAGCTAACATTGAGGCTTACATGTACATAAGAAGTTTTTAGATGTATAAAAGTAAAGTGATAACTTAAAGATTTTTTCATGCTTTCGCTAGCTATGTAGTTGAAGGTGAAGGAAGATTCTTGGTGTGAGTTTCGCACCTCAGTATTGGCATTGCTGCTCTCATGTTTCAAACATATATTGATTCCTTGAGAGTCCATTTCTTTAGTACTGCCAATAGAACAAATCCTTATTACAATCTAAAATGAATAAGATAATTGCAAATATCAAGATGGTTCCAATAGAAATACAAGGAACAATACTTTTGTGAACAAAATCCAAAACCTAAATCTACATGGAAGAAAGTCGATATAGAGCAATTGCAAGAAATAAAAAATGTTCATTATACTCATCTAGACATACACTAAGGTCTCTCCACAATATTGGATGTAAAATATCTCACAATTTTTCTTCTTTTACATTTCTATAACCCTAAACTTTATTTTACAACTACTTGGTGACTACTTGGCAACTACAACAATGTAATCATCAAATTTGGTGCAAATATAGAGGATTGAAATTGCAGGGCAATTGCATAAGACATGTAGTTGCATTGTAGTTGGTTGTGGCGGACATGTCTTTCATTTGCTGACATCTAATGGTATTTTATATTCATTGTAGTATATAATGAATGAAATTATAATTTTTATGTCAATTATTTTTTCGGCATCTTATCATTTGTTTACACCTATATTTTTACTTCTATGAATTATTTGTTTCTTTAATTTTTTTAATATATATATATATACCCCCCCAAAAGTCTACTGAGCATAATGACATTGGAAAGTTTCAATTTTAAACATGATAGATCTGCTATTCTGTTATAATTGCCATCTACAATATTATACAATGCTTCAGTTAATAATCATACAAATTGCTTATTTTGCTATTCAAAGTAGAGGTGCTATTGTAGCATTCATATTATGTTTTTGTGGTTGGCCAGATGAGCTACTATGGATCAGGTCCTAATTGTTTTAGTATCCCCTACCATATTTCAAATCATCTTACTATAAGGATTTGTAACAAACTCCATTTTTCTTTATTTTTCAAAATTCTAGTTATCTACTTGAGGGCCTCCCGAATTATAGAAGGTGAAGTTTAGGACATGAAATTGGATCCAACAATTTAAGGTGTGGACCAAAGAGAATCCTTCAAGAGTTAATTTGCTCTGCAGATGGTATTCTTGCAATTAAAGACTGGTGTGTACTTTCTTGATAATTCTTGTACTTTTTTGTGTCAGGAGGGAGTGTTTTGCTTTAAATCTTGAGCAATAGGTTGAATCAATATGATTTGAAGGTTTCAATTTTGATTATTTGTAATGCTCACTTGAAGGTTCATGAATTTGAAATTCCTTGATACATTTGATTGTATTTTATTAGTTCAATTTAACACAAAGGGATCTTTTCTTACAAATGTATCCAACAATTAAGAGTTGATGGAATTAAATTCATATTTTCAAGAGCGGCTATGGAGATCGATGTGGAGGCTTGTGCAATAAATAGCTTTGATGTAGACTTGGAATTTGGCTGTGTGAGTATTCTCACCTTCCAACTTGTAGAGTATATGGTGTAAAATTTAAATCTAGGCTAGTTTAGAAGTATATCCATAGTATGTTGAATTTTTCTGTTACTTGAATGATGGTTTATGATTGACTTGGGATGGTAATTTTGTAGAAAATAGTTTGTGTATTGGAGCACAAAAGTATATTGAGCGTCAGATGACCGTTGTAGCTTTATGTGGAATTTGTTACTCACCAAGACACATGATCAAAATTCCAATTATATCTAGTAATTCACCATTGTAGCTCTGATTCAAGTACCATATTGATGTAATTTTTTCAACGTCAGGAATTTTGGTCTTCATTTACATGAAGGGAAGTGGGAGATAGTGTGTAGATCAAAAGGTGCAAACTAGTAATCAAAGATGCATGGTGAACTATGGACTACATATGGAGTCAACAAGGAATTTCTATTTTTTATAAGACTAAAAAATGAGCTAGTGCTATAGAGACAAACTTAACTATTCGTTAATTATGAATGGTGGACTTGTGTTTTGTGATCTAATTTTATCTTATTATTTTTTAAGAGTATAAATGTACAACTATAGACGAATATAAGCGTATAGGGGTAGAAGAGCAATTGGAGAGTTTGTCAATCTATCCATTTGCCAAATTTTTGTTTCCATACTCCATTGAATTCACAACATATGCAGTGATTTATAGTTGGCATTTTTTGTAATCAAGCAACACTAAAATTTGAATAGCTCTCTTCAAAATTCCCATCTTGCTTCTTTGTTTTAAGATTTGGATTAGAGCAAGGGATTGGGGACTACAAGTAGCCATCAACTTTTATTTTGTGGATCTAGGTTGAGGTTGTTGACTTGATCTTTGAAGGTAGAAGTATTGAGAAGATAAATTCCACTCAATTACAAGAACATATTTGGAAGTAGGCTAGAGCAAATACTTGAGATCAATGGTTGCTAATGGCCAGCTATTAGAACACTAGTTATGAAATAATACTTCAACTCAATTTTCTCAAGGTCACTTACAATCACTTCATTGTGTGCAATTATATTTTGTAATGACAACTTTGCCACCTCAATTAAAATGGTCTCCAACTTCAACTAGTTGGAATCTATTTCATCCTTAAACCCCTACTTTTAACATCACTTTATCCTACTAAAAACCCCAAAAGTCTTCCCCATGAGGGATTAACTATATATTTAGTCATTGTGCCACCAATACATATATTCAAGAACTAGTTATCCATCCCTCAAATCTATACAAAATCTCCAACTTATACATTGTCATTAAGGCACCCAATATTCATGCAAAAATTATCATATTTGAACGTAGTTTGTGAATATTGTCAACTTTGTCATTTTTGATGATTTAAAGGTTGGTCGCAACAATGGGACTCTAGAAACATGTTCCTCAATCCAAATATCCTTAACAAGGAAACCTAACCTACTTCATGAACAAATCTTCATAGCACCCAAGTAGATAGTGAATCCATCATCAACACTACTATTTGAGGATAACAATGACAAGTACAAGATGCTTCATATGGGCAAGGCCAAGCTTTCTAAAGGAATGCTCTTAAATTGTTTCACTAGCTTCTATAAGGTCATTCAACATGGCTAATACTTATTCAACCATTTGAAATCAATAAGTTACAAAGCTTTTTATTGAGACAAATATTGCACCTCCTTCGGAGTTTTTTAATAGAATAGACGGAGTATTAGTTTTGGAGCATCCATCTTTATTACTCCAATGTGAAAGGCTTTTCAATGGTAAGACTCATACATCTAAAGACTTCATAGATGAGTGGCATTGATCCAAAATTTGACCAAGCAATATTTGCTTTCACTTCATCAACCGCTCGATATATAACTACTTCATGTATAACAATCGTGAAAGTATATAGCTTCTAAAAATTGACATATCTAAAATACATATATCCACCAGGATTTTTTTTTTCATTTTTGAAGAAGTGCCATAGTAGTAATATAAAATGTTTTAGTAGTGCTCCAAATTGAAACATTCATCCACTTATTGAATGTCTAGTATACTTTTCATCCACTATCAGACAATTTCATTTGATATTTTTTTAAATTTCAAAGTTGTTTGGCGATTTAATTCAGGTTTTTTGGCATTTTTTAGACAAATTTTTTTCCTGCTGCAATCTAGCACAAAAAAGACCAAAAAACCCCTAATATCCATTCAATCAATAAGCAACATATAGATGGAATAGGGCACTTAATAGTGTATATTGTTGCAACTATATTGTTGATTCCAATTTCTTAAAGAAAAAATGTATTAATTGTTAATAACAAATAATAAACTTGACAATGGATCCAAATTTCTTCAATGTATAATCAGTTTTGTAGGTGATTCTATAGTGGGGTGATTGCAAGAAACACTTCTACTACTTATTGCGTTTCGTCACACTCTAATTTTTGACTTTTTTTTAGCCATAATTTTTGTGTTTTAGCTCCAAGTGACTCGAAATTTACAAAGAAGCTATTCATAGCTATTATGTATCTATAATGAATTTTGAATATTTTTCAAAAGTAACTTATTATTTTTAAATAGCCTCAAAAATTTCTCATAGTACTTAATTTAGGGGTTCTTAGCACCATTTATCTCAAAAAAATGAATTTTGACCTAAAATTTTCAGATGATGGTCTCTTAGTAGACTTATAGCTACTATCCATAGAAATTCAAGAAATACTTATTTTTACGTGTTGTAGAAGTCCACAAAGAGAGCTTCATTTTGCATTTTTTTCCAAAGGTACAAAATATGATTTTGGTGAGTTTTTTTTACCAAATCACATCATCAAAAAGTTTTTTCAAGTGTTGCATTTTTATGTATTTTTCTTGAATCCTATTTTTTACAAATTAAAATGTCACAAGTTGTATTTTCTTCACTGAAACTTTGGACATAGAATTCTCATAGAATTCCGGTGAAGAAAATACAACTTGTGACATTTTTATTTGTAAAAAATAGGATGTTTTTAAAAAATATGTAAAAAAAAAATACATGGAAAATCTTTTTGGTGATGAGATTTGGTCAAAAAAACTCACCAAAACCATGTTTTATACCTTTAGAAAAAAGTGTAGAATGAAGCTCTCTTTGTGGACTTCTACAACACATAAAAATAAGTTTTTTTAGAATTGCTTTGGAAAATTGCTATAAGTCTACTAAGAAACCATCATCTCAAAATTTTAGGTCAAAATTCGTTTTTTTGAAGATAAATGGTGCTAGAAAACCATAAATCAAGTACTATGATAGATTTTTGGGGCTATTTAAAAATAATAAATTATTTTTGAAAAATATCCCAAATTCATTATAAATACAAAATAGCTATGAATAGCTTCCCTGTAAATTTTGAGTCATTTGGAGCTAAATCACAATAGTTATAGCCCCCCCAAAAAATCAAAAACTAGGGTGTGACAAAAGGCTTTGAGTGTTTCTTGCAAAAACCTAGGGCCCACACATCTTGCAATATGAGCTATGAATAGACAAAAAAAAAAGTATTTCTTGCAATCACCCAGGTCTTGTGAAGTTGTGAATTAGCAATTTTTTTCTAATGGTAATGTGAAGCCACCTATAATTGACAAGTGCCCTATATCCACTTGTAAACTAAGTTATTTCCAACCAAGGTTGGAATAAATTTCCAACCAAAGCTTAGAATGTGTCTTTTACTTGTTTTCAAAGTTGGAACTAATAAGTTCATGACAAATGTCTCAGAGTAGTGAGTAAGAAAGTAGAAAGTAATGAGTAGCTAGGAAAGTAGTTCTTGAATGATTGAAATTGAAAAATTCTAAAGATTGACTATGGGTCTGGAGTACTTTTTTGCCTTTTGAAATTCGTAGCAATTTCAATTCAATCAATTAAATTACCAAATTGTTTGCAATCCCCATCATTTCTATCATTTCACCTCCAAAAATATTTTCTTCACCTTATACTATTCCAAACCATCTCTAGAGTTGTTTATTTGAGTGGTTATGGATGACTTCACCTCATGTGTTCTTTTTTACACTATGTTTTTACTTCATTTGAACTCGAAAACAACACAGGTCATCAATATGCATGTTTTGTACCATCTTTGTGATAAAAAAATGCACTCCATCATATCTACAGTTAGCACAAACACTATTTTTGCAATGGGAAGAGGCCAAAAACACTAAGGTAGTTTGCTCATAAAGTGACCATTTAAGCCTACCTAACTCATCATTGACAGTAATACATATTTCAAACAACACATCATTTGTTCCTAGATAGCAGTCACATTTAGGATACAATCACTTTTAGAGCAAACTAGGGTGACATCAAGAAACACTTGTACTATTTTACATCACATGTTGCATGCTGACTTGTTTTTTGCCATAACTTTTGTGTTTTCGCTCCAATTGACTCAAGATTTGTTGAAAAGGTATTCATGATTATCATAATGTTTTGTAATTTTTTCATAATTTTCAAAAATATTTTATTATCCAATAATAGACCCCAATTGAATGTCACACTAGCCAGCTTAGAAGAATTTAGTACTATTTAGTACCCCAAAAAACGAATTTTGAGCTCAAATTTGGATGAAATGGTCTACAAGTAGACTTGTAACTCTCCAAGGAAGGAATTTTAAAAAATTAAAAATTAAAAAAAAAATATATATATATATATATACATTTTCATGTGGTGAAGAAGTCTACAAAGTGAGCTTCTTTCTACTTACATTTTGAAATATGCAAAGTATTATTTTAGTAATTTTTTGATGAATGACCATTTCTATAAAGTTGTTACAAGTGGGTAGTTTTGATTTTGTTAATTTAATATTTTTTTCTATTTTTTCCTAATTAAAACATCAAATTATGTATTTTTCTTGAGACTTGTCTCTTTTCTAATTCTCTTGCTTAAAGAACTTTTTTATTAAATTCCTTCCCTTGGTACCTTCATCTTAAAGGTGTATACATTAGTCATATTTTTCAAATTTAGAAAAAACTTGATTTTCTAATTCTAAAGTACTCCCCAAAAAATCACGAAAACACAACAAGTAGTACAAGCATCTCTTGCAATCACCCACTATCTTCCAACGACAAAATACCAATTGAAGAAAAGGTCAACATTTTGATGAACTTTATCAATTTTTCTTGAAATATCACTGTATAATTTCAAACTAGATATGTTTCGAGAAGCCCTTAATACTATAGAAAGCTAAGATTGCAACGGGCACTTGTACAAAAACTTTGATAGAAAAATCATAATCAATTATTTTCAAGATTAGGTTTTGAGGCCTTGAATTAGATTCAACTTTCTTCTATATAAGATTTTGTAGGTGATTCATGAAGTCCCACACATCTTGTTTTAAAATGATATGCAATTGTAGATGAAGGGACACTCAGATTATTTAAAGCAATAATGGTTACACTTGTGTACCAGCATTTCATGGCTTCAATCATATAGCATTATAATTCTATTGATTCTATACTCATGTTGTGGTTTTCATTTTATACCTTTAATTGATTGGCTTCAAAATTCCATGGACAAGTCAATGCTTTATTTTGTCATAATTTTATTTTATATCTTTCATCATGTGACCTTAAAATCTTATAGCCAAGTTGAGTCTATATATCTATTTATACCTGGTGCACCTTGTATTTGTCAATACAAAATTACATATCACCATATTAGCTATATGAGTTAGGACCTAAAGGTTGTCATTAGAATATAATACTTTTTTAATCTAATTAAAAATTAAAAAATTCATTAGTTAATTAAATTATTTATTTATGAAATTTTAATTTTAATTTAATTTTTGTGTTCTTACACTACCTCTATTTTAAAAGAAGAACCCTTGCTTTGTTTGAGAAATACAAAGGAAACAATAGACGGAGGGTATTAATTTAGATGTTGAACCTTTAGCTTTAAAATTTAATAATTTATCTATTATAATTATGAAAAAAATGGAATTTTGAAAATTAAAGATTCATCTGTTTCATCATTTACAAATTCATAAAATTTCAAAATTTGAAGATTTAGAATCTAAAGATTTTATATCTATGATATTTTAATATTTGATAATAATAATTTGTAAGTCGATAATAATATTCATCAAAGAAAGAAATGAAGTTATATTTTTATGGCATTATTTCATTTGCAAAGGTCCTTTTTATTCCAAATAATTCAATAAAATTGAAAAAATACTAAATCAAATTTATAAACCTTGAAATTTTGTAAATTAAGAAACTACGAAATTTCAGTGCACTAATTTGCAAATCAATATGATTATTTATTTTTAATTTATAATTTCATTATTTGAAACTTTAAATTAATAAATTTACAAATTTACAAAATTTTAAATTTTAAGATTTCATGATTTCAATCAATTGGACATCATTTATAGCAATATGAAGAACATTGAAGCAAACAAGCAACACCCATAAGCATCAAAATAAGCAAGTCAACATAATTAAAAACACTTTTTTTTAAGAAAGATCATTTTTGTAGTATTAGCATTGGAAAATCATAAATTTAAAAAAAGAATAGAATTTTTGAATAAGGCATCTCATTTCTATGAAGTTTCAAAATAGAACTCCGTGAGGTACCCTGACTATACTTGAATAAAACTGCTTTGATTTTCATCCCAAAATAAGAAAATTCAAAGCCTATCAACTTACAACTAAGCATGGCGATGGTTTTAAGGTACTCTTGAGAACACTTTGAGAGAACTTTAGTATTTGAGAATGGGTGTACTAATGGTTATGAATGTTGCTACCTTATATTGTCTATCCATGAAATACATATACTTCTAAGATGACCTTTTATATTACTTTGCACAACTCAACCATGCAACTAGTTTTTAGCACTTCATCTATAGGTTGCCAACCTAATTGATAAGTATGGGGTGAAAAAATCTCAAAATTAGTTAAGTCAGATTTCACTCATTGCATTCTCTAGAAGAGTGTAAAAAATAACCATGTGTGCAACAATTATAGTACTTTTATAGTAGGATTAGCATTGAAAATCCAAAGTCTAAAATTTGAAATATTAAGTGCCATTTACTTCAATAAATTATTAAATTTTTTAATATGTTTTTGAAGTTCTTAATACCAATACTACAATTTTTAATTGTTTAGGGCAAAAATAACACCTAATTGTGATTTGATTCCATCTCTGTAAAAAACTGTGTTCAATGAATGGGAATAGGTGTTTCTACCTTGTGTATTTTTTAGTTTCAGAAATTGGGGAGTTTGTATACAAAGTCCTAAAGCATTCTCCTTCTTTCCTTCCTTTCTATTACGGTTTACAGATTCTAGGGTTTTAGGTTTGGTTTTGGGTTTGCCTTTATCTTGTTGTAGTCTCATAGTTGTACTAGTTGCGTGGAGGCTGGTAGAGATGAAAAAGAAGTCCAAGAGCAAAACGTCACAAAAGGGGAAACAAGAATGGTGGGAGAACATTGGTATAGCGGAGGTGGATGCCTTCGTGGAGTAGGAGGCTTTGGTTGATCGTAGCAGAGGTGCTTTGGACCAAGTGCCTAGCAAGGTGTTCTTTTTCGTGGACACCAGCAAGGATATCAAGACCGTGCACAAGGTGGAGAAGCATTGAGACAAGGTTCTTCATGCCGATAGTATATGATGGGGCACTCAAATTATTTAAAGCAATAATGGTTACATTTGTGTATCGACATTTCATGGCTTCAATCATATGGCATTATAATTCTATTGATTCTACATTCATGTTGTAGTTTCATTTTATGCCTTTAGTTGATTGGCCTTAAATTTAAATTTTGTATTCTTATACTACCTCTATTTTACTTAATTACTCAAGGAACCTAATGAACATTAAAAATTGCATATCATGCAATAACTTTTTATTATTTTAAAAGAATAATCCTTACTTTGTTTGTAAAATACAAAGGAAACAATAGTCTTCTTTAGAAAGACACGGAGTATTAATTAAAAAATTTAGATGCTTAGGTTTTAGCTTTTGAATTTGATAATTTATTAGTTATAGTTATGAAAAATGGAATTTTGAAAATTAAAGATTCACCATTTACAAATTCATAAAATTTCAAAATTTGAAGATTTCGAATCTAAAGATTTTATATCTTTGACATTTTAATATTTCATAATAATAATTTATAAGTTGATAATAAAATTCCTCAAAGAAAGAAATGGAGCTCTATTTTTGTCACATTATCACATCCTTTTTATTCCAAATAATTCAATAAAATTGAAAAAAATACTAAATCAAATTAATGAACCTTTAAATTTTTTAATTAAGAAACTACAAAATTTCAGTCCACTAATTTGCAAATCAACATGATTATTTATTATTTATTTTTAATTTTTAATTTCATTATTTGAAACTTTGAATTTATAAATTTATAAATTTACAGAATTTTAAATTTTAAGATTTCATAATTTCAATCAATTGGACATCATTTACAACAATATGAAGAACATTGAAGCAAACAAGCAACACCCATAAGCATCAAAATAAGCAAGTCAACATAGTTGAAAGCACTTTTTTTTAGAAAAAGTATTTTTGCAATATTAGCAATTGAAGATCATAAATTTTAAAAAAAGAATAGAATTTTTGGATAAGGTATCTTATTTCTGTGAAGTTTCAAAGTAGAACTCTGTGAGGTACCCTAACTATTCTTGAATAAAGATGCTTTGATTTTCATTCCAAAATATAAAATAAATCAAAGCCTCTTAACTACAACTAAGTATGGGGATGGTTTTAGGGTGCTTTTGGCAATTCATCAACAAAACTTTAGTGTTTGAGAATGGGTGTACTAATGGTTATGGGTGTTGCTACCTTATAGTGTAATTCTTCTCTCTATAAAATACATATAGTTCCAAGATGGCCTTTTAAACTTTTTGTACAACTCAACTATGGAACTATTTTTTATCACTTCATTTGTAGGTTGCCGACCAAGTTGTTGTATATGGGGTGATAAAATATTTCAAAATTAGTTAAATCAAATTTCACTCATCACATTCTATAGAAGAGTGTAAAAATGACCATGTGTGCAACAATTATAGCACTTTTATGATGGAATTAGTATTGAAAATTTGAAATCTAATTGTTGAAATATTGAGTGTCATTACTTCAATAAATTATTAAAATTTTGGATATGTTTTTGAAGTTTTTAATAACACCTAATTGTGATTTGACTCCATCTATGCACAGTACTATCTTTAATGAACGGGAATAGGTGTTTCTACCTTGTTGAGTTTCAGAAACTCAAGAGTCAGGAGTTCGTACTTTTGCGAGTACGAAGCCCTAGAGCATTCTCCTTCTACCGCTTTCGGGCGTCAATCTCCGGCCTTCGGGCGGTTATCTACAGTACGCCCTTCCGGCGAATGTCTCCCGCCTTCGGGCGTCCTTTCCTGCCTTCGGGCGTTTATGAGTAAAAACCACACCCTTTTACAGGTTTCACCCTTCCTTTCCATTAGGGTTTACAGATTCTAGGGTTTTAGGTTTGCCTTCATCTTGTTGTAGTCTCGTAGTTGCCCCAGTTGCGTGGAGGCTGGTAGAGATGGGGAAGAAGTCCAAAAGCAGAACGTCGCGGAAGGGGAAACGAGAATGGCGGAAGAACATCGGCACAGCGGAGGTGGACGCCTTCGTGGAGCAGGAGGCTTTGATTGATCGCAGCGGAGGCGCTTTGGATCAAGTGCCTAGCGAGGCGCTCTTCTTCGTGGACACCAGCAAGGATATCGAGACCGTGCGCAAGGTGGAGAAGCACCGAGCCAAGGTTCTTCATGCCGATAGTATCCTTGAGCGGAATGCGTTGATTCCCGTGTTGAAAGAGCCCGGGCACAGCGGGAAGAAGCGCAAGGACAGGGACCATGCGCTGCCGTTGGGGGCCAAGCTCAAGCCGAAGATGCCGACGGAGCCGAAGCCTGCGTCGAAGGGGAAGGATTTAGGTTTTTTTGATGCCTGGACGGCTACGGACGGCGGAGCAAAGAAAGTTGCCAAGCGGGATACGATTTCCGCGCCGGCCGTTGAAGTGGATATGCCTGGATGTTCGTATAATCCATCCTTCGATGATCATCAGGAAGCGTTAGGGGCAGCAGTGGCGGATGAGATGAAGAAGGTGATTAACAAGGAGCTCCAGCCGGAGCCTGTGCATATTCATGTGGCTGGCGACGCGCTCACTGAAGAGGACATGTTTTTCTTGGATGTGGAGAAAGAGGAGGAAGAGGAGGATGAGGAGAACGCAGAGACTTTTGACACGCAATCCAAGGGTAAGAAGTTTAAGAAACTTACGCGAGCTGATATCAACAAGAAGGCAAGGCGGAGAGCGATACTGAAAGCGGATTCTGAGAGAATTAAGAAGCAAAAACTTAAGCTGGACATTCAGAAGCTTCCAGAGATAGCAGAGAGCATCAAGGAAGAGGATAAGGAGCAGGAGATCCGTAGAATTCGACGTACCGTGTCTAGGGAGGAGAAGAGAGCCTCGGGTCCACCCCGACTTGGACGCCACAAGTTCAAACCCGAGCCGAAACAAGTGCTTTTGAGTTCAGAAATCACAGGTTCGTTGAGAAAACTGAAAGCCTACCCTGTGCTTATTCGAGACAGATTCAGAAGCTTGCAGCGAAGGGGGATTCTGGAGCCTCGCGTGCCTGTAAAGAGAAAAGAGAAGAAGAAGTGGGTTGAGATTAAACAGGGCACTCGAGGGGACAAGGAACGGGAGATGCATGCCGCCACGCTTGCGGAGAAGGAAGCCCTGAAGCAGGGCCTTGCGGTGCTTCCTCTCTGAATTCGTTGGAGGTTTGGGAACTCAGCCAATTTTCTCTGTGTAAGCAATTTCCAGAGTTGCCAGTGGCTTATTCTTTTGCCGGAGCAGGTGAGACTACTGTATTCCGGTTTTTATATCCCAAGTTTTCAGTCTGCTTTTACGATGGCGAAGCAGTGGATTTTAGTGATGGCCCCTCCGCATACATTCTACCGGTAGACTTTTTCTTGGGTCCATTGCAGACGCCCACATCCCAGCGGCGTTCTACGGGGCTCTGTAAGCTGGAGCTGGTAGTGACACAAATTTGAACTACCATAATCTGTGGTGGACTGGACAAGTTGGTTTCTATGCAACATGTTCTAACTGTCTCAGGAATGTAACTATACATGAGCGAATTGAGAATGAAATTCAAGCAGCAAACTTGAGTGCTGGGAGGATCGTTATATTCCTGGGCCTCATTCTGACATTTTGGTTTCTGTATTTGAAGCAATGTTTGTGAGGAACTGTCCAATGCACTGTGGCTCCATGGCTTTGATGCCTGTCTTGACATGAACCTTGTATGTTCTTTAGTAGTACATCCAGCACTATGGGTTTAGCCCAGCTAATCTTTGGATTGTTTCTTTTGTTGCCCTTAAGCTTTTTCCTTATCCTATTTGTGTTACTGTGTGCGGTGTGATCTTGCCTTCGAGGTTGAGAGTTCGTGGTTGTAATGCTCAAAGAACTTCTGAATGATTTTCTCATTTCCGTTCCGATAGTCTATTGCCACAGTTATGCTGCAAATTCTGTCTGCCAAATACACTAGAAGGACCACTGAACTCAAGCCTCACTGTCCAGCAGCTGCAAATTCCTGTCTGCCAAACTTAACTCTAGAAGGACCATCGATATCAAGCCTCACTGTCCATCACTTTGTTTGCTGCGATTTTGCAACGAATATGATAAAACAAATTAATATATGTTTTTCAGAGATGAAATTGTACGATATGTCCACTACAGGTCATCAGTTTCCAAAATTTTGGGTAAAATTTGTGAATTTTTCAAGAAATGAAGAAAATTCTTGTCAACAAAATATTCTTGAATAAACTGAAATTCTCTCACTACAGGTCATCAGTTTCCAAAATTTTGGGTAAAATTTGTGAATTTTTCAAGAAATGAAGAAAATTCTTGTCAACAAAATATTCTTGAATAAACTGAAATTCTCTGTAGATGAACATTATAGTTCAAAACTTCATAGCACAAACCAAGTTATTGTGTCTCTAAAAATTAGAAAATCTAAAACAAACCATAGTTATGGGTTTGGAGTTCATATGGCTATGAAATATTGAAAATGATGAGCTTTTCAAAATTTCCTAATTGGTGTTGTAGTAATTAGAGTCAACAGAGCAACACCTTACACTCATTCAATGAAATTATGGAATGAATGTGAATAAAAAATCACACAATTTGTGATCAAATATGTACATGGGTAGTCAATGAAGATATTCCTTGACAAATAGTTAATCAAAGTTGCAATATACGATTCAACAAATGATCTAAAATACTTTATTCAATCCAATTTTTTTGGCAAAGAAAACACCCCTCAAAAACTTCAACATCTATTTATAGAAATAAATTCTTGACCAACCTTGACTATTAGGTACGGTAGATCATACATGCACTTTCATTCATTCAACTTTTCCATCAACATAAAATATTCTTCATTATCTAGTGACATAAAATTTGAACCAATTGAAATTACTTTTTTTTTCTAATGTAATTATCTAAGTTGCTCATTTTTCAAATCCTAAACTTGGATTCAACACGAACGAGATTCTCATTGTGAAGTGGTCTATTCTTGCAACAACCATTTTAGAGTTGATTGCATTTGGGAGAAGCTAAACTCTTTGGAACAATTTTCAGTAATTTTCTTAGGACCTAAGATGGAATTGACATCCAACCCAAAATTGTTTCATATCTCTAAAACCTTCACAAAATTAGTTATGAATTTTTGAAGATGTAACACAATAGCCAAAAAAGCCCCCACTTCCTAAAATGTACACTAACGGAACATTGAAGAAAGAAAAATGTACCTATGCAATACTGAGTTGGTTGCTTTTAGAGCAGCCCTAACTTAGAATGTAGCCAGCCCCACATTCTCATGCGCAACAGGACCACCGCACTCAGAAACTGATGAGTAGAGAGTGAGTACAAACTACAAACCCAATATCGTTTGGCAGAAACTCTTTGGGCAGGTATGAAAGACGAAGTCTCGCTCTCCTCCACCACGACTATACTTGAACAGGATCTGTTCTATAGTGCGTACATCTGATCTGTGTTCTCTAACATAGACAAGACCTTCAACCCGGACGATGACTCAGGGTCCTCCGTTCTGAGCGCGATTGCCGCGGCGGATTGCAATCTCTTCGGAGCTCGCAGTCGGCTTGCCAGATGAACGTCCCGCCTGGGTTCGCCCCGGGCGGTGATGGACGGAGGGCGTTCTGACGGGTACCCATCTCTTTTATTTCCCTTAAGGTGAGTGGATTTTTTCCCTCACTTGCCAGTTTAGAAATCGTGGGGGCGTCACGGTCGATGATTTTATGGGAATCGATTTGCGAGGTTGGCTTAGGGTTTGTTTTGAGGGGATCATTTGATTAGTAGTTCATGTTTTGATGATTCTGTGGGACTCAATCTGCGAGGTTTATTTAGGCGGTTTGTGTTGAAGTAACGCAAGGTGAATTCTCGCTTTGATAGTCCTCACTTGCCAGTTTAGAAATCGTGGGTTGTCGTGGTCGCTGTTTCTCTGGGAATCGATTTGCGAGGTTGGGTTCGGGTTTTGTGTTCAGGGAATCATCGATTTGTAGACCATATTTTGTTGGTTTTGGGGGAATCAGTTTGCGAGAACAGTTTAGGGTTTGTGTGCAAAGTGATTATCTGAATTTTAATTCTCGAAGTTGAGTTTGGGTTAATGCAAGATGCTCGATTTGAATTGTAATGCAAGCTTGATGGTTCTCTGGAAATCAAATTGTGAGCGAAGGTTAGGGTTCTTGTTCACGGAATGCAAACGGATCACCTGAATTGAAATACACTAGTTGATGTAGAGAGCGGTTAGCAAAAATCAGTTGTTCTTTGTGAATCAATTGGCGAGGTTGAATTAAAGTTAATGCAACATGCTCGATTTGAATTTTAATGCAAGCTTGATGATTCTCTGGAAAGCATTGTGTGAGCGAAAGTTAGGGTTCTTGTTCACGGAATGCCAACTGATCACCTGAATTGAAATACACTAATTGATGTAGAGAGCGGTTAGCAAAACTCAATGTGCATGAAATCTTAGGGTTCTCTTTCAATCAATATGCGGGGTTGAGTTAGGGTTTCTGGTGCGGCAATGCACAATGATCATCTGAATTGAAATTCATGCTTTGATGGTTCTCTGGGGATCATTTGGCGGAGG
The DNA here is from genome assembly GCA_947034885.2 of Thuidium tamariscinum. Lineage (NCBI taxonomy): Eukaryota > Viridiplantae > Streptophyta > Bryopsida > Hypnales > Thuidiaceae > Thuidium > Thuidium tamariscinum. The sequence goes on along the minus strand of OX344750.2, from coordinate 46,815,861 downwards.
CTAAGTTAGGGTTTCTGTGAGGTCATGCTTGATTCTCCTATGATCCATTGTAATCCATCTCTCAATGTTTCTCTGGAAATCGATTTCCGAGGTTGAATTAACGATTCTGGTGAGGTGAGCACCTGAATTGTAATTGAAGGATGGAGTGATGTTTCCTCACCTTTCAAGTTTTAGGGTGCCATTGCTGATGGGTTCTCTGGATATCCACTTGCGAGAGAAAGCCAGGGGTTTGGGTCACGGAATGCAAAGTGATCATCATGTTTGACTGACTAGTTTGCTCGGCTCTCATGCAGATTTCAGAAACTAACGGCCAACCATCATACCCAAACCTTGATTGCCAAAAGATCTCAATCACAACCATTATACCCAAACACCGAAACCTTGATTGACAAAACATCTCAACCACTACAGCTTGTGAGCACAGATACCTTCCCACATTGCAAACCAAACCAATTTCAGGTCACGAAACTCCATACAATCACCCTACACTCGCAACTCGCATGAGGTCATCCTCTTAGCCCGTGCACCGACTTGCCCAGATCTTAGGAGAAAGCCCTTGGAAAATCCACAAACTCTTCATCCCTGAGAGCCTCAATGCCTCAAATTTGGCCTCCCCAAATTGAAAGTCTGTCTTGTTTGACTACTATAATCTTTCTAATGGTATGGTCAAATTATTTATCCATTTCTCTTCAAGTCTAGGCCTATCTCCACTATCCATAAGTTTGGTCAATTTTTGTGAATCTTGTTTTGGGTGATAGTTTGATTGGAATGAGTTCGAAAGGTTTAGATTTTGGTGAACATGTGTTGGGTGCTGAGGAGTTAAGTACTAGTCATGGTTCAAGTAATAATTACTTACACCTTGGTATTACTATAGTAGAGAGAAAGCACAAAATAAGAAGTTCAAAACAAAAACATATATGCTCTCAAAGATTGAATGAAAGACCAAGGGATGAACCGACAAAATGACTTGAACCACACACAAGTTTCAACTTGACCTCTAGACATCTCAACTAGGCATCATCACATACATGGACACCAAGAGAAACAAACAAGTAAGAAGTAGATCGAGCTTCATTACAAATTAAAATCCCTTGTTGTTATGACATTGTTTCAATGATAACCTTTGAAGGATGGACTAGTGGTTGTGGAAATTATGAATTTTGATACCACGTGACATCATCTACTTTGAATAAGCCAAATATACTCATTGGAAGTCCAAGTACTATATAAGATCTTTCCTTTCCACCTGTAATACTAAGGATGAATAGTTGCACTTCTATCCAACAAGGAAAGATTCTTTGTCATTCCTTAGTTCGAAAACATCCTTGTTGACATTTAAGGGTTAAGGAAATTATCTACTTGAATTATAGCATTGTTCTAATGTTGTTTTGCTATTCTGTCAATAATATTTCAACATAATACGGCAACAATAAATACATTGGGTGATTTTGAATAAAATAATTGTTTCAAACTAGAATAGAGTGTCATTACATAAATATTGAAAAAATAAATATTATCAATGAATATTAAGTTAAAGTTGATGCATTATTGTTGCAATGTGCAATACACTATGTCAAAAACCACAATTTGTCTTCTCATCAACATTGATTCAAAATCTACACTAATTAGCTATCAAGGGTTTCAAAAAAACCTATATTAATTAATTGACATTTCACACCTTGTGTAATTAAATACCTTTGTTGTACATCAATAGTTATTGAAGTGAGTGGGATTGTACATTATCTTTCAAACATCTACACATTTCTAAGATAAGTCCCTACAATTTTTTGGTCCCCTTCAAATCCCTATTCAATATAGATAGATGTTGATCATTGTCACAATGCTCATTTTGTTGATTCAATGTCCTTATAAATATGGAACCAATTTTTTGAAATTTATTAAGAACTTTTTCATTCATTTAAAAATTAGCAAATTATTACCTTTATAAACAAATAAATCACATCATTTTAAACATTAGAACTTTGACATCTTAAGAAAAGTACAAATTTATTTTCACTAAAAATAAAATTTGAACAAAAATTTCAACTTGTTTACAAAAAAAAATAGTGGGTGATAGTGGGAAAAAGGGTTCTTCCAATTGAAGTGACCTGATGGGGGCATTAGTGATTCCATACCATTCCGCAACTTTTGAATATGTCAAACACACCAGCACCAGATTGAGGACACAATTGGTGCATCCATTCACTTTTTTTTTAAAAGTACCAGTTCATTGAGGCAAAGCATTAGCATGCGTGAAGTCCCCTAAACAAGGCTGCGTTCTCAGTCCAATCACCAGCAGAATTACATCCTAGCCCAGGGCAATCCGGTTTGGACATCCAACCACTGGAAGATTAGCCATAAAAGAACTGCCACGTTTGTGAGAAGAGCATCCTTTCAATATCTACTACCTGGACTGCATAATCCAAGCACCCCTTCACCTAAATTAATCGACATACAAAAATTTGAGTCACATGATACAAACAACTCTGAGGTTGTGCATCATAGTACAAGCTCTTGAGAACCATAAGGCATGTGTCTGCAAATGTTCTTGCCAACTACTCCGTTACATCACCATACCACCATCAATGTTGAAGGTCTGCAATGAGAACGCCCACATGATTAGTTCTCTACTGTTTGTAGATCCTAGATGAAAACATTAGTACCCTGCCCTCCTAAATCTCTGGAAATTAAAAACGCCACAACCAACTATCAAGTTTTAGATGAGCACAGGAAGTGGTTGTAATGCCTGGCTGTGCCAGACTTCGTGAACATAATTATAAGCATAAGTCAAATTCCACGAACTAGTGACCATGTGGACCACGAGACCAGGACCACTACAGTGCATTCCAGGAGGTAGGCAGCTGTAGACATGAATGCTTGAGATGAATAACTGCACATGTGAATCAACATAGACAAGTAACCAATCCAGCGTATCAACTGGCCCTAAACCCTAAACCTCCAACTTTACAAACCTGGCCGGTGATGTAAGCCGCAGCTGGATCTAATGCTAGAAACTTCACCAAGCCAGCAACGTCCTCCGGTTGACCATACCTCCCTGTTTCAAAAGCAAAACCAGAAAATATCTTGAGATACTGACACAGCAATAGATGATGCTCAGGTAATACTCTGAAGGTTCGTAATCACGACTTCGGGAATTCAATGGAAAAAACAAGAGCATCTGAGGCAACTCTCGATAAAGTACGGCTAACTTTCAGTAGAGGTCCTTAAAAAGCAAAGAACTCACCCAAGGGAATGCCCTTGAGTATTGCCGCCTCAATCTCTTTGCTCAACTTTGCTGTCATATCTGATGCAATAAATCCAGGAGCCACAGCATTCACCTGCAGACAAGGGAAAATCACGCAGAACCAATCAACTTTCAGGGTTAAATTAACCAGGGATTTCGATGTTCAAGAGAAATAGGTTACTGGCGCAAGCTTACTGTGATGTTGCGGCCGGAGTACTCTCGAGCAACCGACTTTGTGAAGCCAATCACTCCTGCCTTAGCTGCGGCGTAGTTCGCTTGCCCAACATTTCCCGTGACACCTACTACCGAAGAGATGTTGATGATTCTTCCCTGCATGACGTAAAGCGCAGGTAAGTATTCCGACCTCTGCTGGACAAGAAAGAAGTCCCAACTCCCACGAGATAACAAGAACTCTTTCAAGCAATTTAGTTCCAATCCGGCTCTCCAGATACGTTGATGGCTACAACCTTGAGTCTCCCTCTTTTCACAAAGCTGAAAACTGAAATCCCAGTGAAACCTTACCTTTCTCTTCTTCATCATCACCTTTGTAGCTGCCTGAATCAGAATAATTCGCAAACACATTAATGAGTTAGTATTCTACAGTGCGCATGAAACAATGACGAAGATACAGGTTTCGTAAGAAATTCAAGTGGCTTAAATGTATATGTAGGCTAACAAAGAAGAAAAATGATTCCTCAAATAATTATGAAAACCCTGGGCCGAACAGTATATCGCTGGCTGCAAGTGGATACTTCAACGTCTAATTTGCGGAAATATACGTACTGAAGACTTTTAAGTGAACGGTTCACTACGCATATTCTTTACTGAACTAAAGCCGCATTCTGCGATAGAACTACGCTTTAGAGAAGACGTTTCAGACCTGAGTGCAGAGGAAAACCCCGGTGAGGTTAAGGTCCAGAACATCTTGCCATTGTTGCTTCTTCATCCTCATCAATAAAGTATCCCTCGTAATCCCTACAATTACACTATCAGTACACTAAAACGAAGGAAGGAACGCTTCCCATGATTGATCCATTACAGGTAAGTAAATACAAACAATACAGACGTGGTGAAGTCTCTTCCAACAACCTCGGAAGCTGGAGACATGTGGTTAAACTAGAGCAGACTCTTTAGATAGCATTGCAAGCACAGTTTCCATCAAATCAAGTGAATGGAATCGAGAAGTCATAGAGTTAATACCAGCATTATTGACCAGGATATCGATTGTGCCCCACTTATCAATAGCCTGCAAACACAGACTAGTGTCTGATAAGTTGGACATAACACACGATTTGCAAATACTAAGGTAGAGGATACTGAAGCCAATCAAGAACTGATCCTGTCTCTTCCTAACTTACAATACTTTTCTAAGTGGGAAAAGTGAATGGTTCAGAACTCACGGCCTTAAAGAGCGCATCAACATCTGCTTCCTTTGACATATCTCCACCATAGACAAGGGCCGAGCCACCCAACTCCTCGATCTGCATCCCCATGGCGTCGTATTAAGGCAAACAATAGTCTAATGAAGGTAACCACACCTAATTGATAGACGTACCTACATGTAACACTTCAAGATCTTTTAACCCTTATAACTTTTCATATAATGCATTCTTCCGCGCCTAGGAATCCTCTTTGCTTTGCCAACTAATATGATGAACATTACAATAATAGAAACTATGTTCAACACTTTAAAATGTCACAGTTAGAGTGTAGTTACCTCACTGGTTTGAAAAAGTTCAGGAGAATCTAAATGACAAGTGGTCACAGAACGTACCTGTTGGGCAACTTCTTCAGCCTCCTTTGCCGATCGAGCGTAGTTCACCAACACCTGTGTGGTCACGAATCCAAATCACATCATCGACACGGTAAATGTCTTTACATAACATTCTTTAGGGATGCCCTGTGACACTTTCAAAATCGGCCATAATTTCTTGATTCATAAGTATCCATGACGTCAATTCTCCATTCTTTACAAAAAGATGCACTGAGAAGAAAATTGAGGGTTGTAAGAAAGAACACATGGTTGTATCTGAGCAAGCAGGATATAGCAGTGTCAATGTCCATTCTATCAATCCTTATATAAAGAATACGACGAGAGGAAGCCTGAGGGTTGTAAAAAAGAATATCATGAAGCATAGCTGCACATGGTTGCACATGAGCAAGCAGGAATAGCCCTTTGTCAATGCAGTATCTAATGGAAAGGCTCAATGGCCCAATGGCTCAATGGCTCAAGAAGGTTATTCCAATACCAATTCCAAAACCCTTGCAAAACCCTTGCAAACAACAGTGTGTGTGCGTGCGTGTGTGTACTGACCTTCCCGCCGGCGCCCCCGAGAGCCAGAGCAATGGCTTTCCCAATCCCTCGGGACGCTCCAGTGACGATCGACACCGGCGCCTCCACGAGCTTCGGAGATTCCGCCACGGCCGCGGCCGCGTCCGTCGCTGCTGCGACACCCTGCGACCTCGGCGCCAGCGAAAATGCTCGCTTCTTCTCGAAGTGACGAAGGTTCGAGTTCGGAAACCCAACCGAATTCGCCATGGCGGACATCATATGCGATTGCTGGTGGGGTAATGCCAGGCATCCCCGCTGCGCTTTCCCACAAGCCACCAGACTGGTGGAAGCGGCTGCCCACGTTGAAGCTGCCATCTCGTCTGCTTAAATCCGACTGACTTTCCCAAAACTCAATTCAAATCCTTGCGACCTGCAGAGACGTCAAAGATTCAGAGGAGGTTATACAATCTTGATGCAATGAGCAATCCACGAAGCGAGTGTTCATTCAATGATCGCACACTCGCATCACCATTTGAGAGCTAGCCAAACCCAAACACCGTAACCATTTCGGAATAGAAAACTTGAAGAAACGAATCACGACACAGCTCAATGTGAGAAGTGAGATTGGCAATGTCGAACAAACCTGGTGCAAGTACTGGGAGAAGGATTCTTGAAGGAACCTGAGAGGAAAAGAACGAGGAGCAGGGACTGAGGAAGGACTACGGGCTTTAGACTAGGAGCCAGGCGGACAAACCTTCGAAACTTGGATGAAAATGATGATGAATGTCATCCGAGAATGAAAGCGGTGACAACAACGAGGCTGCTTTCAGAGAGAGGGTTGGTGAGGGGTCACATGAGAGGCCCGAAGCACTCTGATTTCTCTTCACCCCTAAGTGCCTAAGCTTTGGCAAGTGTGTTTTTCTTATGAAAAAAGAACATTGGCTTCCAGTAATCTCCAATGAAGAAAGAAAAATTCTTTTCAAAATTCAACCGTACAAATGTTTTAAGAGTCTGCATTTTAGTTTACAAACCAATTTTGAGTGCAAAATTGCAAAGGAGTTGTGAGATTATAACAAGAGAAATATGTGTTTTCTATTTTTAGTATGATGCCTCTCCCCACAATGTTTTAGAAATTTGTATATTAAAGTTTTTTGGGATTAATGATGACATGAACATATACAAATAGTGTTAGCATACTAAATTGTACTTTCAAAAAACTTAATCTCACTTGAAAAGCTATCAAATTCATTACACAATCTACCTTGCAGTTGTGGTTATACAATTTTTTTCTATGACTAACAAATGAATTGCAAAAATCTTCAAATCAACACTTGGAATTTTCAATGGCAAAAATCATGAAAATACTTTATTCTTTATACTAGGACCATTTTCAAAGCATTTGGATAAGTACAATTTCTTAGATTTCAAAGTAAGTGGAATTGGCAAGTTGTACATTCAAGCAAAAAAGGAAGTAAAATTGGCAAGCTTTATCCTCCATTGATGTTTCATACATGCCTTTGAAAATCCTTAAATAATCAAATATTTACTTCTTTTTTTGTGAAAGATGAAAGTTTTCAATAGTTAACACTAAAATTGCCCAAAAGAAAATTTCAAAACAATCAAAGGAGTTTAACTGTCTATTTAGATTTGAACTGAAATTTTCTATGTGATCATATATAGTTGCATAGGTAGTTAGGGGTTAAGTTTGGTGGGGCCTAGTGACACCAAAGTCACACTATTTCAAACTAGTGTAGGTTGAAATATTATTGTATTTTGCTTAGCATAAAAAAGCAAATTGTAGTGAGATCAATATGAAAACATTATTGAATTATTTTGTAATAATGATTCTAATATGAAGTGCTCAATTAAGATCACGATGTCATGTGTAAAGAAAGGTATTGTTGACTAAGAGTCAATTTCCAATTAGTTCATGAGCTAAATTTAAGCCTTGGCATCTTTATTCTATGGGATATTGGACTTTCTCCTGGATAAGACTCTATATGTAGTAATTTTTTCTCAACTTATTACAAATTAAATCAATGTTCTATTAGTGCATTTGAAGCAATATTAGCATTGGAAACAAAGATGGCAATTTCTACAATCTTGTCAACTATAGAGGTGACAATGGCAAAGGAAGCTAAAGAGGTGATTTGTTGATGGAGCACTTTGAATAAGTTCTACATTATTGACAAAATGTTTGTTGAGAAATAGAAGTGAGCGACTTCATCTTCAACTAAACGATGAAGGCTACAACTAAAGATAAATGCATCAATAATCAAAATTAATTGATAGCAATTGAACATATTTTTCATAATTAATAAACATAAACTATTTTCATGGAATTTTATTGGCAAATAAAAGCAGGAATTCTAATGCACTTAATGTTAGCTTGGTATTTAGTGTAGTGATAATTAAAGGCACATATACCTTAGCTAAGGTATGTTATAACACATTGCCAAAATATTCTTAGAAGAGAGTTAGCATGTGAAGCCTGCACCAATGTTTGGGAAAAAAAATTAGCACTTAAGGTAGAACCACCTATAATTGATCATTTAAGGTATTTGAGACATAATCTGGTGTAGTATAAGGCAAAACAAATATTTTCAAAGGTGCAAAGATAAAAATGACAATAATTGCAAAAAGTTTGGTATTTTTATTATATGAATTGAAATTACTATGAATTTTGAAAGGCCAAAAGTTCTAGCCAATGTGTAGACTCTTTCAATTACAACCATAGAAGAACTCCATTCTTGTTCATTACTTCTTTCTTACTTGTTCACTAACTTTGGGACATGTGTTAAGGTGGGTACATCCAAAAAAGCCACTTATTCTTACTGTGCCTAGTTTCTATCATCATGCTATTCAAATTTTTCTACAATCTTGTTAGTGAGTGAAAGCATGTTCCAACGCACCAAAGAACAAAGGATTTGGATACCATATGCAAAAGTTATTAATAGTCAAAGTCTGTTTCTAAAAGTGCCATCTACAGTCTGGGTACATGACTGATTTTGGAATGTATGCACATTGTAGATGGCACTTTAAGGTCAGGTGCCATTTTGGGTGTACCAACCTTATGAACTTATTAGTCCCAACCTTTGATAAAGAAGAAAACATGCATTCCAAGCTCTGGTTGGAATTCTGTTCCAACCTTACTCAAAATAAATGAAGTCTAGAGGTTGGAGATGGGGTGCTGATTGCTTATGGATGGTCCTACCCACCTTAGTAGGAAGTTAGTTCGTGATAATGATAAAAAAAAACAAAAAAACTGTTGGATTTTGGAAGCACACAGAAAACCCCAGTGAAATATTCTAGAAAAAATTCTATTCATAGTAAAACTACAGAGAATAACTGAACCGGGTACTTGAAAAAACGGTTGAATATGAGAATTGAAGGAAAATAGTCGGTAAAGCTCAACAAAATTTCCGAACACTGGTTCGGACAAAGTTTCCAAAAAAATGTTGCCATATCCATCAATGATGCAAGTTGTTCACAACATTTATTTAAAGTATGTATTCCATACAGTGACTACCCTCGGGACGAACTGCACACACAACAAACTGACGATGATCAATCTTGAGAGGAGCTCCTCCTAAGCAGCACCCACAAGTCAAAGCATTCTGAAATTGTCACTTCAAGTATTTATGACTGAAAGAATATTCTGAAATAGGTCTCAGCAAAAGTGAGCTTAAGTGCTTGCCGCCATCACCTACGAACATAGATAAAATCATGAGGGTTTCCCAGTACAGCAAGAAGCTGTCTTTGTAAGTTAGTTGGCTGCAAAGTCAGATGCCCACACAACAAATCACAAGCCTCATCATCAGCAAATTGATAGAATATACAAAAAGGTTTCAATCGATTAGCCAGAGCGGCGAAAAATGTCAGCAGTATCAGCAGCCGAGCCCGTGGGAAGTGCATCCGCGCCACTAAATGGGTCTCGGGAGGGTCTACTTGGCAGCTCACTGCGGGTGGTAACCTCAGCAATGTTGGCCTTAAATGATTCGCTAAGGGGAGGTAAATCACCCGGCTCCTCTTCATCCAAAACAGATTGGACCGGAGTCCCAGCCGGGTAGAGCTCTAAAATCTGCTCAATCTCTTCCCCGAACACTTCTTCTCTCTCCATCACCACGCTGACCGATTTCGCCAGAGCCGCATGGTGCTGCTTCAGCAGTTTCAGCGTTTTCATGTACATCGATTCGATTAGCTTCTGCGTTTGCTCCATGGTGGTATCCACAAGGTCATAATTCAAGGGCTTTTGCACAAAGCCGTAGTCGTCGTACAGTCCACCTTCAAAGCCTAGTGGAGGGCCCGTCAACGCTTCCCCTCCGCCCCATGGACACGGATCTCCTGTCAACGTTATCCCTTTCTCTAAGTTCCATGTGGAGACAATCTTCCGCGCCAGCCATGTCGCATCCGGCAAATGAGTCAACGAGTAACTCGAGGTGTCTCTACCAAACATGACCTCCTCTCCAGCTCTGCCCCCCAACAGCACCTGCAACCGATGCAGAAGCGCAGGTCTTCGCTCAAACAAGTAATACTCATCTTCCAGTCGGTTCATGATGCACCTCGCCAGCGTATCACCACGGGGAACGATCGAAACGCGGTCACAAAACTCGGTATCAGCTCCCTCGAAGCGACGAAGGAGGTGAGATGTAAGCGCCAGCCCGAGCTCGTGAGAAGCCATACGACGATGTACGGGAAGACACCGCCGCATACCAATTCGTTCAGGACCCATTGTGAGACGATCCAGTGCCCTGTCCATGTCAATACGTTCAATGATGTTACCCCCATGACGAACGGCAACCAAAGCAGCCTCCTGCAGCAGCTGCGCAAGCTCGGCTCCTGACCATCCGGGGAGATTCTTAGCATACGATTCCAAGTTCACAGACTCGTCCAGTTTCACACTCTTCGCATGCACTTTCAGAATCTCGTACCGGCCTTTGGCTCGTGGAGGTCGGATGGCGACTTTGCGATCAAACCGACCTGGTCGTAACAAAGCTGGATCCAGCATGTCCATCCTGTTGGTAGCCCCGAGAAACACCACCCCCTTGCCTGTGTCGAAGCCATCAAGCTCAATCAGAAGCTGATTCAACGTCGTCTCGCGCTCCTGCGCTCCAGCGTTGTAACTTTCCATTCCTTCTTCACCTGCAGCGCCGTGACGCATCGCGCCCAGCGCGTCGATTTCGTCAATAAACACTACCGATGGTCGGTTCACTTTCGCACGCTTGAAGAGATCCCGAATTCGAGCAGCGCCCACTCCAACCAAAACTTCTACAAACTCAGAGCCAGCCATTTGGTAGAACGGGACGCCGGCTTCGCCTGCAATGGCTTTCGCCAGGAGCGTTTTGCCGCAACCCGGGGGGCCTTCCAGAAGCACCCCGTGTGGAGGTTTGGTGCCCATCTGGTTGAACCGCTCCGGATCCTTGAGGTAGCTCACGAGCTCCTGAAGCTCCGTCACCACGTCGTTGATGCCCGCGACGTCTGCGAAGCCCACACCAGTCGAGCCTTCCACGCGCGCTTGCGGCTTCGACTGGCCAAATTCGATGGCTTGCCAGAGATCCCACTTGGTGAAATCCTTGGGTCGTCTGGTAAGAGTGAATTTCGCCAGTGCGGCCATGGCGACCAGAACGAAGATGATCGCGCCCAGAGTGCGCAAGGATTGGTACAAAGTCCCAGAGGACACCATTTCTCGAATGCTGGGGAACAAGGGCGCACCTCGGCCTAAGTCTGCAATCGTGTATCCGATATCGCGGCCGAGAGTGGCAACGAGCGCAAGCAGGGGTCGCACGAGGGGGGCAGTCAGCGGCCAGAGCACGCGAAGAATTAAAAATGAGATGATGCCCGTCGCGGTGAAGAGCACAGCGGACGCCATGCCAGTCACAGAGAGCGCCGCCGCACCCACCAGGCTCGCGACCACCGTCACTTCCATCATGAGACGCCCACTGATGGCCGCGGCCACGGGATTCGGAAGCTCAGGAGGAAGCTCCATGAACGGGGAGTAACGAGTTTCGATTTCCACTTGGTCGCCTTTGCATTCTCGGAGTGCGACGTCTGCTTCTTCTTTCGACAAATGCATGGCTCGTTTGCGGGACTGAAGCTCAGGCTCACCGGGGACGCTCTTGAGCTCCACGAGAAAGTCGTAGTAGGAGTGCTTGCCTTCAGGGGTAGTGACGCCGCGGGAAACTAGCATGTCGACCTCGCCAGCGCGCGCTGCACGAAGAAACTCGTCGAACCCCATTTCAGGAAGCGAGTCCAGCTGCCGGTTGTACTCGTCGAGCTCATCGGCTTGGCTCTCGAAAACCTCTTCCGGCACGTAGAGATTGCCTTTGAAGCCCCGAAGAAGGTCGTTGAGATAGACTGGGCGAGATGATTCGGCGACTTCTTTGCTCTCTGTTGTTGCGAGCATGGCTATGTCTTCCGGTGGTGGTGGTGTGGTCGTGACCTCATCCTCTGTAGCTCGCGCTCTCTCCAATAGAGGCTGGACGACATTCGCCCACAAAGCATCGCTGGCGCCTTTCCAAATTGGCGCTTCGACCCTCCGCAATTCCTTCAAAGTGTACAACCTATCACCCACTAAATACTTTGATTCGACTTGACTAGGGGTTTCCGTCAGCAGTTTTGTGATATAATCGTCGTCTGAGCTTGAAGACGCGACAGCTCTACAACCTAATCGTCTCGGGATTCTCCGCGACACCACTCTCGTTCGCAATTGCAGCTTGTTGCCCAACCCTAGGATCCCCCGAGATGGTACGACAGTGATCACGGGCCGCCCTTGCACGCAGCTCGGCACCACCATCTCGCCAGCCAACTATACCACCATCAACTGGAGTTGTTCGTCCCAGAATTAGGGCAAACAAAAACCCGACCAATGTAACTCGGAACCAACACACACAAAGCACAATCCCGAAAACCCCCAATCCTGTACAACCAAGCCACTACAGCCAATTCTCCAAAAAACAAACCCCTATTTCAATCCTCCCAAGCACGCTTCCTGTTGCAATTCAAGGACAATCTCTGATAAAGAAGCTATGGATGAGTGCCCACCTTCACCGCGAGCTTTCCAAAACCCAAATTCGTCCCGCCTTGTCGTCAACGAGTGATCCCCGAGCTCGGCGTCGCCATGGTGAATTCCAAAGGAAATGCGGACAACTGTGTTGCAATGGGAAATGTGGGTGTTGTTGTGCCTCGTGCAGAGGAGCCTTGCCTAGCTCCAGTGCAAAGCCCCAACCCCAATCCAAATCCACTTCCAGACTAGCAGTACTTGCATCACAACGACGATGGCCACCTCGGTGGGGAGCCTGTTCCCGTCTCGAGAACACGGGAACCTTGTTCCCCTGCGGATACAAAAAAAGGCACAGGGTGTCTTGCTGTGGTCACCACTTGGGGGTCAGTGTATCTTCTTCGTTTTGATTGACTTTGGTTTCATTACTCAGTCCGTGTCTGAATTTTTAGGGTTTGAGAGCTGATATTAGCGGCGGAGAGAGGAGTAAATTCGGTTCAGGAGACTGAATATGATGAGGATGGTGTTGGATTGTTGAGCAGCGATTTGGATTAAGACTTTGGGCAAATTCATGGTTGCAGCCCGTTAGGGCTGTGATCGGAGGTCGTAGAACTGTAGTGAGGTTTGGATTTTCTTTGAGGTTGCAAGTTGAGAATGGACATTAGCAGAGTGAGCAGTTTAGAAGTTTTAGGGTTTTAATTTCACAGTGCGAGGAATTCGCCAATTGCTGTGAGGATCTTGTGTAAATGTCGCGCAGTGTGATGTTCACTTGAATTCCGGTGATTGGGTGATCTTGAGACATTGCTTAAATGGAAATCAAGAATTTTTGAGTCGCATTTGATAATTGTACCGTTGAGCTGGAGTTTGCTTTTGTCTGAGGCCTTTACCAGATTCTTCTTATCCCCTACTTGTACAAGCTCAAAATTGAAAGTCTACTTTGGAAGCTTACAGTCGATTACCGGTATTGGACCTACGAAAACTTATGCCTATTGTCCAACTAAAGTTTTTTCTGTCTATTAGTACATTTTGTTACCTGATACTTTCTGAACATGTTTTGTTACACTTGGGCACTCACGGGCCCAAAAATGTCGTTTGCGACGATTTCTCGGTCTCCACCCTTGCTCGCTCTCTAGGGCAGTAATGAAAATTTTATAATTGAGTCTCGCGGCTGATGCAATTTCTAAAACGCGGACAACATCTATCGCCTGTGGAAGGGGTGAATTTGAAAGGGGTGAAAACTGCTTCTATCGCCTAACCTTGCCAAGAAAGTACCATTCGATAGTGCGAGCTGTTTGAATAGCCTTTGACCTTGAGCGAGGTCCCACCTGCTGCCAAAGTGAGTGTACAGTATAGCACTCTAAAGTGGAAGCATCTTTAATAATTTTGCTTCTTGTGCACAAGCCATAGCTGAAGTGCAAGAGGCCTCGAAATTGACTGCAGTCTCAATCAAAATTCTCGTCAGAATGCTTCATACGACGGGACGATGAGGAACTCCATCATCACCTCCCTGACTACTTGATCAATAAACAAGGCCCTCAGACCGTGCAACGACGTCCAGATACTGAGACTGTTGCGTTAATCCACGTCAGTCTTCAAATTCAATCGTATCCGATACCACATTAATTCCCAGAATCGAGTGATTTGCTTTAAAACAACAACTGACATTTGAATTCGTTGAGAGTTGTGTACTGCAACAGTGCATGGATTGGAGGTGGAGAAGTCGGGAATCAAGTACACACAACCAGATTCAAACTGGAAATCGATGGAGAAAATGTCATTCTCTGATCTTCTCTCAGTCAACAAGGAGTAAGGATCCTCTGTTGCACTCATAACAAGGGAATGAATCTAGCTGGGAGCTACACGTATCAGCGTGGGTTGCATCGCCTTGTGGTGAGCCTTCCCCCTGGAGTCTGTCTTCCCTTTCTACAGGGATTGTATGCAAGAAACAAAATGGAAAGAGAAGCATGAAGATGGATCTACAGTGGAGTTAGGTGATGGCTATGGCGGAGACCGGGAGTGAGATTACAATTCACCACCAGTCGTAGTTACTGGTGCTCCTCAGGTTTCCGTGGAAATCGTTGGAAGATTCGCTTTGGTGTAGGCTTAGTAGAACCAAAATCCTCTGGTCTGTCCATTTCTACAGAAAATTGTACGTCAGAAACGAAATGAAAGGAGAAGCATGAAGATGGACCTACGCTGTTGCTGAAGGAGACGGCTATGGCAGAGACCGGGAGTGTGATCGGCTACATTTCACCACCAGAGTGCTCCTCTGGTTTCCGCTATGATTGCTGAGGAAAGCCATGATCGAGGTTTTCCTTTGGAGAACAATTAATGCTTAGAAGTACTGGCGACCAGCAGCCAATTCGCTCAACACCCCAACGATGGGGGCGTTGATGTACGTGGTGGGTTCCGTCTGGGCGAAGTTGAACCTAGCGTCCTTGAAATTATCATTCTGGTCAGGACCTCCAAGCACCGCGCCCACGGCAACGTTAGCATTGGGGCTGTAGCTGTTGAAGTAGCGGAATCCTTGCAAGCACTGGATCTTCTGAGGCCGGACTCGCATGGAAGGCAGGGAAGCTGCGCGGTGGTGCACTTGCGTTGGGTTATTTCTGCCGAACCCGATCATGTAGGATACGCCTCTGGGATTGCGTCCGAGAATGTAATCCACTTGACGCTGCGCAACTGCGAACAGTTGCGATGGGGTCACTGTGCGTCCACCACAATTCATCGTCTTGCGACCTGCGGCGGAGAGGTGCCTGGCGTATGTTGTGAGCAGGAAACTGGCGGATGTTACGTACTGCATGTTGCTGTTTCGCATGTAGAACAACATTCCACCTGCATGGGAACTCTCACCGTCAGCATTTAGGTTCATTATCCTCCTCCAATTGTGTGTCGATCATAACATTCTTGAATGGGAAGGCAGGGGGTCCTTCTGCAGTATTACTGTAACAAGAGTATATTCATGTTACAGTAGCCCACAATACACAGGCAAACTTGCATTCAAGACGTTCTACAGAGAAAGGAATCTTCATTCATGCAAAGCGAAGGGTCCCCTGCCTTGAAGTTCAAGAATGTTAGGATGGTTGATCTATCTTTGAAGGCACATTCCGTGGCAGAAGATTGCGCAATCCTGCCACAACATTGGCAATGAAATTGGGGACTATGCAGACAGCCGATCCAGAGTTTTGTCAATGTAGCTGGTGAGTGCTTGGGTCTCATATTTTTGAAGCAGTTTTGAGTTACAGGTCAAGTGGGGTTTTCTTTACGTCTAATTTTATGTATTTTTGACCAACACATGCACTGTCCTTTGCTGATTCTGCTCACATAAAAGCTTACCGCATCTGTTTCACAATATAACCGATCAAATTGGTCGTTGTAAAACCATGAATTAAATTGGGTGACTGGATGATCTATCTTCGAGGACACATTCCGAAGCAAAGCATTGATCAATCTTGGCACACATGAATCCTAGCAATTCAGCCGGGGACTATATCTACATTCTACAGTTGATCCAGAGTTTCGTCGTCTATCTGGCGAGTACCAGGGTCTCATGTTATTAAGCAGTTGAGTATGTCATATAGGGACTGAGTTTCTTTTGTCTAAGTTTATTTTAGTTCACCAACATATGTGATGTTCTTTGTTGATTCTGGTGACGTCAAAATTTTCCTCATCTGAATAATATGTTTCGCAATATGACAAATCACATTGTTTGTTTTGAAACCATGAATCAAATTTGGGTGATTAGGTGACCAATCGTCAATGACATATTCCGTTGCAGAGGATGCATCAATCCCAGCATCATATTTTTTCTGAGCGAGCAATGCAAAAAAGGGCTTTGCAACACAGATAATGCACCTGGCGAGTACTGCAAGCGGCTGATTGGACTGATGCTTCGCGGCAAGACAGCACAAATGTACCCATCTGCTCGGTCTTTGTATCCTTGAAGCCCCTTCACACCTCGAAGAGTCGACTGCGTACAATGAGCAACAGAATTGTCGTATTAAAGATCATAGTCTGATATTCATTCTTTGGGGTTCTCTTATAAATCCAAGAAGCCCAAACTGATTCCCATGTTTTTTTACAGTTTAAAATACTTATTGGTCGGTACATTTTGCTTTCTTAAACGCACCAACAGTGTACATTTCAGGAGGGGGATGCTTTTTGTGACCAGTGTGTTTCAACTTCGAAAGATCGTAACGAATTCCACGTAGACACAAAAAATATGAAACGACTTGGGTTAGATGTCAATTTCGTTTTTCTTCCTACGAAAATGTACTGAATTTTTTCTCAAGAAGTTTAGCTTTCCCCCAAATGCAATCAGCTTTTAAAAGATTGCTTTTAAGAGCAGACTACCTTACCTCCTCTTACTTTCCTGCACTATTAAAGTGAAAAATGCTAGTATCTTTGCAGATTTCGAGCCAGCTTTGAAGACTTGAAGAGCAAGTGCAGGAGTGCCGTTTGGGGGCAGGGTACTATACCTGTGCAAGAAGCACTTGCACTCCTGCGTATTTGTTATCCCAGCTGAACGTACTCACGGTCACCCTGGTCCCTCCAAGGGCGTTGCCGTTGCGAATGAGGTACTGCAGGTATCCATTCTCTCCCGTTCCCTTGTACAACCATGCGGCTCCCCACATTAATTCATCCTGGGAAAGAGGTACACCACCTCACTTAACTTTCTCTCAGTTATCAAAGCAGATCAGTTCATCACAACAAGGATGTGCCAAGTTATTAACTTGTAGGTTACGAATAATTAATATGTAGCTGACAGGCGATTTATGTATTTACAACATTTTTTGAAGCCCTCTGCTACACTTAAGAATCTGTATCCATCATTTTGATTCTACAATTGAAATATTTGGCGAAGGTTGTATTCTAGCTTGCTCTCTTGCCATTAACAACATAGGATAGAGCCAATAGGAATTGTATGATAAAATGCTTAGTAAAATTCAAATGTAGGAAGCCAATCAATCTTTGAGTTATCAAGTCCATCTTTGGCATAAGCATGTCAAGATGAGATGTTGGATCCATTGTATGAAATGTAAAAGTAAAAAGATCTTGCTACAGACATAGTATTGTTCAATCGTAGGTTTCGTGGGATGTACTGACCTGGTATCCGGAGTAGGAGCAGTAGAATGGGCAGACCGCTCCTCCAAGAACATCACTGTACTTGCCTCTGTATCTATCGGCAAAGGCGAAGACCTGTCAAGGATTTTATAAAATGTGAGTTTACTGACAATCACAGACTGAACTCGTAATTGCCAACTGAGTGAGGATTACAGGTACATGCTTAAAACTTATCGCTATGAAACTCTGTAGAAGCAGATTCACCTACTCATATGCCACAAATTCAAATTCTCGATGAAGTCTTATAGTGTACAGTTGGTAAGTAGTTAATTCCATAGTTACTTTGACAATCTCGAGTAGGATAAAGTAGGACTTGGATTGGGACACTATTTTGGATTACTCCTGTGATTTATCATATCTCTCAGCCTGTTGTATTTTCCACAACCAGATTCCAGATTTGAGTTACCTACAGTAGTCATATACCAAACTTATAAGGCATTTATTATTGTGTACATAAAAGTCTAGTATATATATGGATTCATGCGCTCTGACAGGTGCCAAAGTGTTGGAATACTCAACCCCAATTCAACGAAATTGGGTTTGTTTGTAGAGACAATGCATTGCACGGTTTGTCTCCACCGACATACCCGTCTACTAGCTGCAAGTAGTCGCGAGGAGTAAGCTTTGTCAATGTTACGAAATGCAATGGAAGCAGCCGCAAGCGCAGCAGCCGTCTCCCCGGCCACGTCTGATCCAGGGTGCTTGGCATCTACCTTGAAGGCTGTCCGGGGAGTGTCCATTTCCTCCGGTCTTTGCCAGCACTTGTGGTCGCTGTTGGGATTGCCCACCTGCCATTGATTGCCAACACAGTACCTTAATATCAAGTAGTTTCAAGACTTGAGTCTCTATGACCATTGTTGGCAACCCAAGAGAACATGAAATCAATCTACACATTAGGGTAGATGTTTGCTTGGATTGTTTGTCATCAAGTCACAAATCTCCGAGACACTGGGACATTTTTCTTGTTACTATCTATTTTGAAGACGTACACAATTTCGACCCCAAAGATGGAAGATACTAAATTTTTTAAGTATTTAGTCATAATTGACTGGGAGTCTAAGAGAGCTAGCATTTCAGGAAAAGGTGGAAGGTCATTTTCAAAATGACATTCCAAAACTCTACAATGCTAGGCAATCAAAGAAGAAGATTTCACATCATTGTTTGTTCTACTCCCTCTGTCCCACTAAAAACTTCCCAAATTCTTCGTGCAAAGACTGTAAATCGGCCTATTTAGGAAGCTTTTAGTGGGACAGAGGGAGTATTTCGTAACAGAGGACTATCTGATTTAGAGATCTGGCAAGCGTAGCACTCACTTGCACCCAAAGTTCATTGGGACCAGTGTTGGCCCTGAGGAGATAGTCTGTGCCCCACCGGACGGCATTCAGTGTGTTTCCCAATTGCCTTGTTCCTCGCAATGCGTCTCCAAACTCCACCACGTCCCATGCCAGCATAGCCACGCTGAACGCCATGGGCAACCCAAACTTCACGTTGTCTCCCGCATCGTAATACCCCCCACTCAAATCAACCTGTGGCAATTACGGACTGCAATTGTTAATTATGAAGAAGTCCAAACACTTGATAAATAATAGATAAATTAATTATGTATTGAACAATGAAAAATGTCATGTGGACATCACTGAATTAAAGCCTCCATCAGTCTTGCTTCTTCCTCAAGCTAAGACGGAAAAACAAAGTTTAAGTCATTGGAACCCAATGAAGCAAGTCATGAAAGGAGCTGCTGGTTGAAGAGTTAAAGAAATTTTCTGTAATTTGATCAACTTACCCTGCTGGAGCGGCCATCGCTGAGTCCCGAGTTCCCTCTCCACTTGAGCCGCTGCCACCCCGGAAGCTTGCCTGACCTCTGAAGGTCGAAGAACAAGATGGACTTGTCGAGCGCACTCGCATACTCGGCTCTGGAGAATGCCGAAGCTCTGGACGATACCAAGCTTGCCACTAGTACAAGAGCCGCAAGCACCGCATTCATCGCAGCCCTCATTTTCCGATCTCAGCTGCGTGCGTGGTGGCGGCCTTCTGGAGGCTTAAGTTTAATTTCTAATCAATGAAGAGCAGGCTAACCCTTTAATTTTCATGAAATAATGCTAAGGTTTGAGATCGAGCGAGCGAGCGAGCGAGGTAGCGGAAGTTGAGAGTACGCATGGCAGTGTTGCTACGGAGATTATACTATACGTACTTTGATGGCATGTGGTTGAGGATTGGACGCTGGAGAGACCTTAATTTCTAATCAATGAAGAGCAAAAATTTCTTGAATAAGCCGAGGTTGGAGATCTAGCGAACTGAAGGTGACAGAGAGTACGAATTGCAATGTTGAAATGGTGACTGCGCGCCTTCTAAATTATGATGCTAGTTTATGGAACTTGAGGATACTGGAGACCTTCCGGAGGCCTTAGATTCTTTTCACTGGTCAAGGAGCAGGCTTCAATCTACATGAGAGCAAACTTTGCATTGATGCATCTGGGTGAGGAACGATGTTGAGGGACGATGTTGGAGGCCTTCGATACTTTCTAGCTAGTTGGTGAAGAGCGCGCAGGCGGCTCTGTTTTGTCATGAATGCCAAGGTTGGAGATCGATCGAGCTAGCCGGAATTGAAGGAGACAGTCCGAGAGTACCCTAGTGCAGCTACTGTTGAATTAACGGAGATTTGTAAACTTTGGTTGCGGATAGATACTGAAATTCAGGGAGGGAGGGACCCAGTGCGGATCGGAGGCGTTGACATTGGAAATCAAGGGGAGAATCGGAGAAGTGTCGTCAGGCGCGCAGCTCCAGAGGAAGGTCATGTGATTCCTTAACTTTCGATCATGTGATTCCTTTCTTTCGGTCTTGTGATTGAGTCTCCTGTTGCAGAAACTGTTGGGTACCAGTAATCAACTGTAGAATCATGCCGTGGTTTGTTTCAGATCGACTTGTCCACTGTCGAAACGTCAAGACCCGTTTGCTATATTTAAACTAACAGAATCAATCATCTGGAGAATCGGTGCAGTCATCGTGAGGGACTCAGGCATCAATTGATTGCAGGGCGGGTGTGTGCAGAGAAGGCATTCTCTTCTTTCACGTTGATTCGTGATGTGGGCACAGTTTAGAGTGCCACAATTCTGACATTTTACTGCACAAAAGCAAGACAGAAGGGAGGGAGAAGTGCCGCAGTTAGTTGCTGATGAACTGGTTAGTAACCCAAAATTAGACTGAGGATTGGTTCAAACTGGAATGAATACCTTTATTTTGAGATTTACTTCAAAAAAGTTTACTTACTCTTGGCCAGCAAGTGAATTGCAACGAAGAATCATAGCATATCAATGAACACCCAAGTGATAACATAACACAGAAATTCAGGTATTAACTAACTTGGCTAAAAAGATTTCCCTTGCAAAAAGCTCTTGAAATTAGGATTGGAATAGACTTTACAATTGAGAACCCGTGCATTGGAAAGTGATGAAGTCATGAAGAATTTTTGCTATTTTAGACCAAAAAAAGAAAAGAAAAAAGAAAGATGTTCTACTGAAGGCACCCAAGTGGGAAAATAATGAAGTCTTTCCAGCCTTGAAATTTCATTCCTCCTGTGAGTGGAGACTCAGCTTCACGCTTCCAATGGTAGAGAGTCATCGGTTTCTTGTATTAGAAATTGAGAAAAGATGGAGTCAGTTTCAATTAGGACTAAGGTAGGCACCTTAAGAAAGCCACTGCCTTGAAACCACCATCTACAATGTGTGCACATTTCTAAAATTAGTTATGTACCTATGTGAAAGAAACACTTTTACAGTCAAACTTTGTTCCTTCATATTCTCTCTGTCCCACTAAAAGCTTCCCAAATTCTTCTTGCATTGCAAAGGAGTTCTGTAAATCAGCCTTGTTAATGGGACAGAGGGAGTAACTTTTGCATACAATACTCAAATGTCATGTTCTTTGTGTGTTGGAACCTCCTTTCACGTGCCAATAAGAAAATAAAAATTTTGAACAGCCTAATAATAGTAACAGTAGCAAGTAGTGGCACTTTGGGGTTACCCACCTTACCTTACCTGCCATTATTACTTACCCTCCCAATTTCAATTTTGGAAGCACTCAACATTGAACAATTTGCCTGCTCAACTACTGTTGATGACTACACATGTCAAAGAAATTTCTTACATCTCATGTAGACTTCTCCCACAGACCAGTGCACCACCAGTATTCAATATTTCAGTCTAAATCTGGGAACAGGTGAGGAAGGTTGGGACAGGTATGTAAGGTTGTTAAATTGGGGTCTCCGTGCGCCTACAAATGAACTCATTCAACTGCTGGGAGGTAGGAGAGTAGAGCACCAGTCCTGCCAAGGTGCTCAGGTATGTCTAACTGAGGCAGGAACTGCCTCTTTGAGCTCACTGTCATTGTGTCATTGTCATTGTGATAAAACTGTCACAATGAGCTCTAAAATTTTAAAATTTTAATTAAGGTAGGGGGTTGTAATTGTGACCCTTCCTCCAAAAGCGATCTAGTAGATTTTGCTTCTAACATGTACGAGGAGTGTACATTTCAGCAGGGGGGTGCTTTTAGAAACCATTGTGTTTTCAACTTCAAAAATTCATTACTAATTCCATGAAGGTCCAAAAAATATGAAATGACTTGGGTTAGATGCCAATTCCATTTTTCTTACTACGAAAATTTACTAAAAATTGCTTTTAGGAATTTAACTTCCCCAAAATGCAGAGCAGCTGGTAAAGGGTCGCTTTTACAGCCCCTTACCTTATTTTCACACCTCCACCCCAGTGACCCCACCCCACACAATCTGATTTAAATATGAAAATTTAAATGTTAAATTTTTTATTCATTTTGCATATCCCATCACCCCCACCCCCTCTTATAATTTTGGGAGGGTGGGCCTCTATACTATCAATATGGGATAAATGGCATTCATGTTTGCATTATCGTATTTGTATTAGTATTTGTATTCAGTTTTAGTATCCATATTTATGTAACCATACTCAGTACTCATATCCAATACTTGTACTTAGTATCCACATTTAGTATCTGTATCAAGTATCCGTTTCTAGTATCCGTATTTGTATTCAATATATGTATCCAACGGCTGTTGATTTTTCTTAGAGGGGGGTGAAATTTTTTTGATTTCAAATCCAACGGCTCCTGATTTTCCGATGAAGGGGGAATTGTTCAAGGAAAATACAAATAGGCTATGTTGCGTCTTTTCATCACATGTCACCTTGTGTCACATTGTACGAGCTGCAAGCCCAAGCTATAATTTTGATTTATCTGCTACAACTACGATAGGAGGTCTATAAATCACTCATCTTTTGAATTTTGGGATGTGAAATGTTTTTAGTAGTTATTTTTTGAAAGACAATTGGAATTGGCATTTAAACCCAAGTTGTTTCATATTTTTTGAAGATTTGTGGAGTTAGTTATGAAATTTTGAAGTTGAAATGGCATAGGGCTCTAAAATTGCCCACCTCCCAATATGCACTCCCTTTGTCACAAATAAATCTAGGGTTTCCAAA
Organism: Thuidium tamariscinum; assembly: GCA_947034885.2. Classification (NCBI taxonomy): domain Eukaryota; kingdom Viridiplantae; phylum Streptophyta; class Bryopsida; order Hypnales; family Thuidiaceae; genus Thuidium; species Thuidium tamariscinum. The sequence goes on along the minus strand of OX344750.2, from coordinate 46,792,720 downwards.
CATACTTGTCCCAAATTACATTTGAAATTGACTCTTTATAACTTGATGGACAACAAATGAAGTTAGTTTCAAAGTATTCTATAGCAAAAGAATCTATAGTATTGTACCATATTTTAGAGAATATATATACAACTATATAGATATATAGATATATATACACACATATGATCATTGCAAATAGAATTGAGACACAATCTCTAACCAACCAAAGGTGAAGAATTCAACCCTCTACTATACAAAAACTATTATTAACAAATCTCTTGTTGAAAAGTTTTTAGAATTGAATCGCAAGGCATTGCTGAAATTGAATACAAAAGATGTCAATGGATGTGACTCCATCAATATTCGGCTCAAAGAATGGTTAAACTTAATACCAATGGAACAATTCCAAAGAGGGCCAAAAAAAATTCAATTTTGCCACTTGATTTCTACATGTACCATAGACTTCAATATTGTCTTCCATTCTTCCACTCCTAGTAAGTCTTAGTAGAAGCTACATTAGGGTGGTTGCAAGAATCACTTTTTGTAGCGTTTTACTAAGGATTGAATTTTTGACGTGTAGTACTGCCAATACTATGGGTACTGTTAGCAAACTACCAATGTATCGTGTTTTTGACACATGTATTGGAGTCAAGAGTTAGTGTGGCCATTGAATGACATTATCTTACATATTACATCATTTAAAAAGTTTGATAGATGGACGAATGTGGGATTATAATCGCATGTGGGAGTACTATACACCACTATACCTATGCATTAGTACTTAGGAGCAAAAGACTACAATTTTCTTCAAAAAATACAGGGATCCAATTTTAATTAATAAAAAATCAAAAGTGGATTTATTTATTTATTTTTAATTACGGCCATTTTTTCAAAGCTCCTTGTGGTCACTTTCATCTAAAAAATTTAGAATTAAAGTATTTTTAAAAATTTGTAAATGTGTGTGCCATTGAGCTATATTATATAGCATGTACATCATCCAAAAATAACTAAAAATTGGATTCCAAACCATATTCATAAGTCTACTAAGTGGAGGAACATACCACCAAAATATCAACTCAAAAGCATTATTTTTTATTACTATGAACGTAGTGAATCCTTATTCACCCAATTTGTGACAAGAGGACAAAATTAATCTTTAAATACAAAAAAAAATACAAAATTTGGAAAAAATATGGAACCCTTGAACATGAAGTTAGTTATATCCAATAAAAATTTGAAGGTCAAAGCTTATTGGATTCAAAGTTATACTACAAGCAAAGAAAGTTGTTTTCATTGTAACAGCAAATAGGACCGGTGTTTCTTGCATTCACCCATTAACTACACAATCCTTTGAAATAAGCGGAATAGCTCATGTATTAATCTAGCCATTAGAAGGAAACCCCAAATCTTTTTAAGATAGACAAAGTACATTTTTCTGCACATTGTTGAAGGCCATTAAAAACTAACATCTACAAGCATTAGAAGGGATTTGAAGGCAATGGTAGACCACAAGTTTTTTTGAGTTCCCAGACTATGAAAAGATGCCAGATCAATACTCAAACATGGTAGAGAGAGTGCCATGCCATAAAAAAAATTAATTAAAATTTTTTAATTCAATTTTAGGTTTCTTAACACTTTTAAGAATTTTTGGAACAAATTTCAAAAATTCAAAAATTCAGCCACTAGGGCTAGTTTGCAATTTTTTGGCAACACAAGGAATAGGCTACAAAACAACCCTAAAACAAGCTTTCTTTACCTTCAAATCCCTCCTAATGTAGTGTACATTTGAAAAGATGGAAAATTTTAAAGTTTGAGCACTTTTCAAACCTCCTACCTTAGTGAGTGTTACATATTATTAGCATCATTTGTGGAAACTAGTGTATCCACTATATGAAGGTCAAATTCAACATAAATTTAGTCATTTTAGTTGCCATGTGCTATCTTGTGAATGGTTTAAGGTGATGTGAGCCATTGAGGATGTGACATGGAAAATTCAATTCTAGCATGTAAGTGTTAAATTGGACCTTCACTTACGGAAATGCAATAATAGTTTAGTCTATACTAATTTAAAAAAAACATTATTAATAATAACTACTATGACTTTTGTAAAATATAAAGCATATGTCTCAAGTATTAAAGTGAAAACATCCAACATTGTACATATACCCATTCCTAATGAGTAGACTTTTATCCATAGTGACTCTTAAAGTGTCCCCATAACTAACTACAATTGGCATTTCAAGTGGCATTGAATCTTTTGGTGACCTATTTAGGGCCACTGATTTTATATTTTCTTCTTTAGATTCTAAGGTCATAACATTCAGTAGCAGCCTGTCACACAACCTTCTAGCGGATGAAATGGTGTGGAATATCCCACACCATTCCATCCAGCACCAATGGTATTCCACACCATTCAGTAACTAAAGTTGCAACTCCAAGAAATGTCAGATGAAATTAGGTGATGGGGACTTCACCAAGGAGAAGGCAGTCCTTCCATGGGCTACTGAATGTTATGGTCTTTGAATCCAAATGTGAATAAAATATTTCCATTTTTTGGGGAGTTTTCAAACCCTTTGTTGTAAAGATTTCAATTGCATTTTTGCATTTTTTTTCTTCTAAAGAAGGCATGTGAGTATTTGCACATGGAATTCCTTAATTTTAGTTTCCAACTAGTCCTTCATTTTATTCAATTTTTGATATTTTTGAAGAAAAAAAACACACATTGGATGAAGATTGTTTATTATGACATTGCAACCATGGGGATTGACATTTTCCAATTTCTTAAGTAAATTCTTAACCATTTAGTACATGGAATCATTCTCTATTTCTTTCTACTTATTATTTTTTTCCTACATGTTGTAAAATTCCAAATGATTTGAAAATTTTCAAGCATGTAGCTAACTTGTTTTGAAAAATGAATCCAAAAAAGCACAACCATTTTGGACATTTTTTCATACAAATTTGACCTTGTGAAGTGCAACTACCCAATATTTTGTAGGGCCAAATAAAGTTTATTTGTAAATTCAAATGCTAATATCTTCAAGTCCACTTGATGAAAATTTCTAAATTTTTTTCCAAATCTTTTGAAACGGATTATCTATAAGATCCTATAGTTATATTTGTCAAAAAATGTTCTTCTTTCCAAAATTTGGTATTTATACTAGAAATGGCACTTTTGGAGTGTATTTGGTGAAAAGATACCATATATATAGGTCAATTTCTACAAGTTCATGCCAAAATATATTAATTTTTGCAATTTGACAATTCAGTAGACACATAGGAATTTTTTAATATTTGGCACTTTATGAGGGTATTCTTAATTTCAAATTGATTCTTTCTATTCATATAAAAGTGCATTTTTGTTTTTAAATTTTCTCAAGAACAATTTTTTTAAAGTTTTATAAATAGTTGTAAATAATTTTCTAAATTTTAACATCTTCTAAATTTTCCCAAGTTGTTTATGAAGCTAACCTACAAGTACGGTAGTCAAGGAACTTTAGGGGTTAAGTTGGTTACAAAGTGGATAATTGTAAAATCTTGTAAGTTTCTTTAAACTAGTGAGAAAATTTAGAATGGATTCATTTTGACACAAAGCAACCATTATATCATTTAGTTACACTTGCCAAATTTCAAAACAAGAAGTATAATTTTTTTAAATATTATTTGAAATTGCCTTCATTGCCTATTTTTGAGGGGCATTATAACTTTTGCTTTAGACATCCATTCATAAAACTATATGCAACCTCTCAAAGCTTTACAATGGGTACAAGTTCAAAGATATTGCATAACTAAATGATATAATGGTTGCTTTAGCTCTTCAATTTCAAAATTTTTTGGGACAACAAAGCCAAATTGCACTTTCATAAGAGAAAACATCTATTAGGGTTTTAGGAGACTATTTTGGAGTTCTTCTTTGAAATTGTTCCGTGTGTTGTAATTAAACCAACCATTGTTGGTCTGATTTTTTTGATTCACAAAAAGAATTTTTAAAATTATAAAAGAATTAAAAATTGATTATTTAAAAAAAAATTGATAATTACTTTTTGAAACTAATTAATTAATATTATCTAATGTGGCAATCTCTTGGCCATGTTAGATTGCTTATGTGGCAAAATTCCTAGTGTTCCAAATGCATTTTCATAGTCTTGAAACCTGTTGTCTTCTAAAGGCTCTAAAAAACATTTAATGGGAGAATAATGATTTATTAAAACTAGCAATGCACCATGTTGTAACACTTAGTGTAACAATGCTCCATTTCAAGCTCTAGGGTTTCATCAAGACTATGGAAACATCATTAGGATTTAAGAAGTGAATAAATGAAAAATTGTGCAAATAAAAACGTCATCACACTTCACTTTACACTACAAATGAAATTGTATTGCTTTGCTTTTAATAGAATAGATATTCTATTAAAATATTTTTCATTATTGAAACTATTGATTTACCTAATCTAAGATGTTTTCACTATGTGGGTGCTCCAATGGTCAAAATAAAAAATCAAAGAACTATCAACATTGTTTGAAAATTTTCACATTTAAAATTTTAGAAAATAAATTTTTTAAATTTTGAATTGAAAAAAATTATTCTCTTGCAATTGTAGACAAGTGAGTTCATGCACTAAATTCCGTAAGATATCTAATACAATTTAATCAAAACCCATAAAAATACTATATTTATTAGGTTATCTAATTTTTAAAAATTAAAATAAATGGATACAAATATAAACCAAGAACTAAAGACAGAGTTCATAAAAAAAGAATTTGATAATCTCACAATTTACAACAAAATGTCAATGTATCTATGTTTTTTTAAAAGAAAATTTGGTTGTGCTATTTTGAATCCTTGTAGCTTGAAAATATCTATTAGAATATTATAGATTGTCATAGGAAAAATGAAACAATTATAAATCTTAGAATTTCAAACTTGCAAAAAAATTACAGTACTTGTCAAAATCCCCCCAAAATATCATTTTGGAGGATGAAGTAAATAATTCTATCATGTAATTTCTACACATATAATGATTTGATACTTGAAATTTTGAAGATTAAAATTCTTGGTTATTGTTGTATGAATCTTAACCTATACTAAGGCCCATAAAACATACAATTGTTGCAATTTAGTATTAAGATTTAAAGATTTGATAAGCGAATTGTAAGAAAAAATTTAGTACATAAATTTTTTAAATTTTTATCAACTTTACAATTAAATGCTTAGTTTGAGGTAAAAATGAATCTTGATCCTAAAAAATTCTTATAGATATTGCTTAGACCTCATTGGATTAGAGGAGGTAGTCCAAGTTCTTGATTACTTTTGGAACCAAGGTAATTTGGTAGGTCACAAGGTGTATTTACTTTGGCTATGCTTTAAGTACCACGTTGAACCATGATCTAAATTATAAATGTATCACAAAAAATATAATGAAAATTCAATGTAGATAATATTTCTAATTAATTAATTAATTAATTATATCCTTGAGAATTGTTAACTCCTAAGGATCAAATGACATTCTTTTTGGCAACATAGCAATTTTTGGCAACTCACTAAGAATGGAATTTTCAAAAATTTTGCTTGAAAATTTTCAAAAAATATGTGGTTGAAGAGTAGCTTTAAGGTGCAATAATTTTCAAAAATTTTGACTACTTGGTCAATATGTTATTGTAAAATATGTAGGTTCTTAAAGTTATTCTTAAGTAATTAAGTCGATGCAAAAAGAACTCTTTTTTAAAAGTTAAAAATTGAACTTGGATTCTTAAATTAATATGTATAAAGACAATTTTGAATAATCTCATTTGCTAATATATATCAAGGTAACCATAAGACAAGAGATACAAGGACTCAAAGATAAAAGCATGTACAACATGGTAAAAATTATGAGCAATGATAGTTTGCAAGCAATTATAGAATCTCTAATCTAATTAAAAATAAACTAAAAGTCCTTTATTTAATTCAATTTTTAATGTTTCTGAAAATTGAATTGGATGTAGATTTTTCTTATAACATTAAAACCATTTAGAATTGGAATTAATCAATCCGACAACTAAATTCTAAGAAAAATAGTATTTAAAATCAAATTCTATTTTTGTCAATTTATTGTTTTTTTCAAGGATGAACATGAAATCTTTTTTGAATTTTTTTTGAATTCCCAAATTTATTTTTTCAATATATTATGGAAAGAAATAAGTTGAAGGATTTATATATTTTTGAATAAAAAGTTTGAATGATGAAACCTAAGTATTTGAGAAGGATTAAAAATATTTTTTCTTAAGAATCCACACAAAATGAACTTGAAATTAATGAGGTTGTCTGTTTTAAATTTTTAGAAAGGTCTACTCTAACAAATTAATTGAGAGATTCTTTGGTTGGATTTTTATTGAATAAACAAAGATGAAGATTATAGCCACTTGCTTTGGTTTTGACTACTTTGAAGCAAGTTTTGGTTCGAAGAACATCAAATTCATTAAGAAATTATGGCTTAGAAAAGTTTATACTATTAATTTTAAATACATCAAATCTCCTTGCAATTAACTAACAACATTAAAAAATTTGAATATTTAATGTATTGTCAAATTTAGATTAAACCAAATATAGACTATGGGGCAAATCTAATCTTCAAAAAAAATTTAAGCCAAATTTTCTATAAGGTCCTCGTACATACTTGAAAAATCTTTAAACAACATATTTGATGGTTAAGTGAACAACCTTGAAATATGAGAGATTAAGAAAATCATAAGGTCATGAGGAAATGGAAGTGTTTTTTTAAAGTCTTCTTTTGTGTATCACAATGGTAAAAGTACAAAGATGAGCTAATTTTAATGCTAGAGGTTGATACACACTTCAAACCTGACCAAACATACTAGTCAAGTGGTAATTTGATACATCTCAATTGGCAAGCTAATACTTGTATTAATTCCTAAAGAAGTAAGCTATATTTGCGGCATCATAGAAAATTTGGGTAGTTCAATATGAATGGATTTTTTTCTTTGAAATTTTTACATGTAGGCTGATAATATTTTTGAGGCACAACAATATTTATAACTTTTAATTGCAAGATTAAGAAGTCATTGTATGATATGTAGTTTTTTTCTTGGATGGGCAATCTTAGAAAATTCAAAAAAATCACCTTTATCACAAAAAATATTTTGAAATTGATTTTATAGATTTATATATACACAAAAAGCTTTCAATCATTCCAATTTGATTAATAAGATAAAAGTTATGAGTAGTTTTAGTTTGAGGGTAGTTCTAGATTCACAATTCTAAAAACCTTGAAGTACTTTATATAAATCAATTTTGAATATTTTTTGAAAAAATAAAATTATAGGATTTGGATTGTTTCTAATAACCTTTAAAAAATTTAATTGACATTTTTTAATTCTATAAATTAAATCATCAAAAATTTAGTATTTTGAATCATTTTCTATTTTTTGTAGTTTCTATTTTTTTTCCCAATATGTTGTACAATTCCAATTGATTTCAAATTATTCAAGCATATATGTAGCCAACTTGCTTCAAAAAATGAATCCAAAGAAGCATAGACATTTGTTTTATGCAAATGTGACATTGTGAAGTGCATCTATGCTATTTTTTTTAATCCCTGAAAAATAATTTTGTTGATTCAAATACTATTATTTGGCAATTTACAAGGTGAAATTTTTTCCACATCTTTTCAAGCTAGTGCACTACAAGATCTTGGGATCTCAAGGTTGCATGTGTTCCAAATTTTTTTTTCTTAAAATTTGGTGTTTATATTAAAAATGACAATTTTGGAGTGTTTTTGGTGAAAGTATAGTTAAAGAATTCAAAGGGTTGATTTGAATATTGTAGGAAAAAAACATATGCAAGAATATGTGAAGTCAACTAAATGGTTACTAAAATAAACCAACTTATTGTCATGAATTTTGTTTGCAAGCAATAGGTATTGTGAAATCTATATTGTGAGAACTAAAACAAAATACATTAATTGGCTATCACCTTTTTGTTGTGGTCTTCTAACATGGGTTACAAGTCCAAAGAAAATCTTAAGAAACTAAGGTGTATTTTGCCCATATTCTAACCATTTCATACCAAAGTTTGCTTTCTTATTCAATTTTTTTGAGATCCAATATTAATATTGACCAATTTATCTTTGTTCATCTTGTCCCTTGCCAACTTATATAGTAGTGTTTTTCTTACACAAATGAAATTGCAAAAAAGCCAATTACAAACCACCAAACACAAGTGGCATAGTAGGGACTAGACACACAATAGATGAGACTTGAACAATTGAAGAAGAGGGGATACGACTACACACGATAGAAGGTGAGGCAAGAGGCTTTTAATGTCGGACATCTTAGATTTAAAATTTTTATTTTTAATCTTATAATATTCAAAGATGACATAACTAAGATAAATGAATGCAAGGAGTGGCAAAGAAGCGGCTCTTTAATATACAACTCAAGAATAAAGTCAATTTTGTTAAATTGGCAATAATATGTTACTTAGGTGGATTCAAGTTGCATAGATTAGAACCAAAATCTATACTAGTCCTAGTTTGTCACTTAAAGTTAGACATTTTCAAAGATGTATGATCCAATTTTTGACTTTAAAAAAAACTACATATTTAATGAAATTGATGTTGAATGTTGTCGTCATATTCTATATGCTTTCAATTAAAATATTCACACTTAATTAATCAATTACATGATGCCAACCAAATATTTGTTATTTTATATAATTTCATTGTTCATATAAAATTTAATTTCCAAAAAGAAAATGTCCTATTTCAGATTCAATTTTTAAACTTTTCATTTTTATAATAACAAATGATTAACAAAATCATTTATGTAGTTATGTAGAAAGCATCATTATACATATCATTATTGTTTGAAGAGATCTTTAAGAAAAAATACATAGTATATGTTATATTGTACTTCAATAAAATTATCATGTATAAATACTATTTATTTTTGAATGGAAAATCACTTCAAAGTCAAAGTAACACAATTTCCTTGAAGGAAAGCTTGAACAAATATTTTCTTCATCTCAAGAGATGAAATTGTTGCATTGTATAGAAATTTGGAATGACATAGTAGAATTTGTTGTAGTGTAGAGTGTTAGGATTGATAATTAAATATGCACATGGGTGATATGCATTTAGAGATGCCAGGTTTATTCAAGTCTCATGGAATACTTTTCTTCTTCCAATTTTGGAGCAATATTGTATCACAATGTGCTCAAAATAGGACCCACCATAAGCTTCATCCATATCTTGCACATTTCATATAGAGCTATTGATTTATGAGTGTAAGGTAGTAACATCCACAACCTTCTTTGTGCTCAAAACATCTTTTCTAAAATATTGTAAAATCTTGGGAAGTAAATAGATGTGATTGCAAGGATGTACTACATTTGAATATCAGACCTTACTATTGATAATAGGTGCAATTATAAGTTGTCTCTTTAAAATTTCATAACATATGCACAAATTATACATTCAAAAGCGCATATGAAGTATTTTTTTCTTGCTAATTTAGGGCCCAATAATTTGTTGGATGTCTATTAATTGACAGTTATGGGTGCTGGTACCTTACTAAACTGAACAACTGAATTACTGAAGATTGTTTTCTGCACTGCATAAAATAAATGAAATTAAAATCCAGGTTGTCAGTCTTCAATAATCAATAGTTAAACGCATCTGGCAGTTTCTGGGAAATAGGTAGTCAACGGCGCTCCCAATGGAGTTCCCAACGACGCTCCCAGTGACGCTCCCCAAAGCACCCAGGAGGGGACCGCAACCGTTACCACTGCTTCGACGAATTTGAATTCGAATTTCGAAAATGGCAATGGCGGGCATCTCGTGCTGACGCCGACGTACTTCACCCCCTCCCGGCTGCTTCCCCTCCGGATTGCTGTCTCTCCCATTTCCTCTCGCCAAGTCCCGGCGGTCGTTTGTGTCTTCAAAACACTGTGAGCGATTGCTGGCATGTTTTAGGAACCCCGTGTCCCGAAACACATGCTCTAGAGGTAAGTGAGGACCGGCGGTTTTGCTTCTTACGTTGGCCATTTTCGGTTTGGGGAGGTTTCGAGCGGGACTTTGAATCGGAAGGGGACACGATGGATGACTATGATTTCGGTGAAGTGGAGAACGTTGGAGTTGTAAAGAAGAAGGTGAGCGCTGGTCTTTCCGTTTCTGCATGTGTCTGATTTTGATAGCATTGCGTTTGTAGCTTCTGTTCATGGTGCTGAACCGCGTTGTTGCCTCGATCACTGTTCTCCGAGGATGGTATCAGTCTCTTCCCAAAGGATTACCGGACAATCTTTCTTCCGGTCTTCTATCTTAGTAGCTGTGTATACTAAAGATTTAAACGTTTTAGAACTTTCATGGCATTTTTAATTGCACTTGCAGTTGAAGGACAGAGTCCTTAGAGGCATTTCTGAAATTTTGAATGTGTACTTTAGCTCAAGGACGGAGTCTTTAAGAATAAATCTCAGAAAATGCAGTCTTAGGCAATCAGAAACGGATTTAAGAAAGAGAATTAAAGTGGAGGAGTCTGTTTTCTGGTTAGAATCGTTCTCCGGACCTGTGTCTTACTTAAATCTTAGTGTCCTGGTTCAGCATTTGCTACTCTCTCCCTTTACCCCTGTGCTCAATTTTTCGAGGTGCGAGGCTGCTGTACTTCTCCTTCCACGTTTTACAAGTTTTGGAGCGTGTAATTGTCTAGGTTTTAAGTTAATTGCCTTCCTTAGCCTTGGGAACCGAGTTCTTGAATTTATTTCGGTCTTTCTTCTCTCGAGTTGCAGCGCCACGATCGTTGAATAGCACATTAGTCTGTCGGCGTTTGGTCTTCGATTTGGGATGATGAGTATGGAAAGGAGGTAAATGACCCTGGCCATCGGAGTGTTGAAAGTAGCGTCCCTGCTGACATCGGAATTGAATCGCAGGTTTCGAAATCGAAGCCAGCCGGAGAAAAAGTGGCGAAATCTTCGAAAACTGCCAAGATACCGCTTCAATCCAGCTCCGGCTATAATGTGGATGCAAATGCTATCGAAGAAAAGGTTGCTAAACCGATCAAGCGGGAGCCTCATCCCGACAAATCCATTGAGGAGACTTACCAGAAGAAGACTCAGCTCGAGCACATCCTACTCAGACCCGATACTTACGTAGGGAGTATTGAGAAGCACACTCAGACACTTTGGGTATACGAGGACGAGCGAATGGTCAATCGAAATGTTACGTTCGTTCCCGGGTTGTACAAGATTTTTGACGAAATCTTGGTCAATGCCGCGGATAATAAGCAGCGCGATCCTTCCATGGACACTGTGAAGGTTAGTCAGATGCCTTCTGTTTCATGAAGTTCAAATAATTTTGTAGAGACAGTAGCAGGATATGTTTATAGTAGAATCGATATGACGTCAGAGTATGTGTTGTCATACACGTGAATCTTTGGACAATTGGTGTAACAATCATGTAGCCGTGATGTATACATTTTTGTTTCAGTTCAGAGCTTCGCGTCCGCAGTGTTCGTCATTCCCAGCATTTAGGTCATATCTGGAAACCAGAACATAGTCATTCGTTCTTCTTTGCTGCAGGTGGAGATTGACATCGAACAGAATTTCATCAGTGTGTACAATAATGGGGACGGTGTACCTGTTGAGATCCACAAAGAAGAAGGTGTCTACGTTCCCGAGATGATCTTTGGGCATCTCCTGACTAGCAGCAACTACAATGACTCCGAAAAGAAAACCACTGGAGGTCGAAACGGGTACGGAGCAAAGCTTGCCAACATCTTCTCGACGGAATTTACCATCGAAACAGCAGATGGGAAACGACAAAGGCGGTACAAGCAGGTATGAAAAAGGTTTTGAGCTTGCGTTGCTTAAATTGTCTAATTAGATTGAAGATTAGGCTGGACGTACATCAGGTTCGAACGAGCCAACTGATGCTTGCGGGTGTGCTGTGTTTTGAAGGTTTTTAGGAACAACATGAGCGACAAATCAGAACCGAAGATCACTACGTGCAAGTCCAACGAGAACTGGACGAAAGTGTCATTCAAACCTGACCTCTCTAAATTTAACATGACCCACCTCGAGAGTGACGTCGTCTCACTGATGTGCAAGCGTGTGATGGACATTGCCGGGTGCTTGGGTAAAGGTTGTAAAGTTGAGCTTAACGGCAAACGCCTTCCGATCAAATCATTCCAAGACTATGTTGGACTTTACCTCTCTGTTGCGAACTCCAATCGAGAGGAACCCTTACCGAGGTCTGCCTTCCTCTCCCATTTCTCGTCGTGGCGTTGCTTTGAATTGGGTGCACTTGTTGTCAGGGTGTCTGGGTTCCCAGCTTTGATGTTACACACTTGCTGACGTTCCTTCTTCAATTTGTTCCTTACACTGGGACGTCTGAACTGAGAACTGTGTATCCCTTGAGATGAAATTTGATCGTTAATCAAGTATTTATTTGCGTTCCTCGAATACCACTGTTTCAGGATTTACGAAAGAGTAAGTGATCGGTGGGAGGTGTGTGTCAGTCTCAGTGATGGGCAGTTCAATCAGGTGCGTGGGTCACGAAATCCATTACCCTAGATTCTGAAACTCTGTTCTTTAACCGACTGGAAATATTTGTACTAGAGTATTGTCTTAAAGCCTCCATCGCTGAGAATGTGTATCTCCTACTGAATAGCAATGATATGATTGTTAACTTGCAGGTCAGTTTCTGTAACAGCATTGCCACGATCAGAGGAGGAACCCATGTAGCTTACGTGACGGACCAGATTGTATCACACGTCCTATCTCTCGTGAACAAGAAGAATAAACAAGCCGGCGTGAAGCCGTTTCAGATCAAAAATCACATGTGGGTGTTTGTCAATGCCCTCATTAACAATCCCACATTCGACTCACAAACGAAAGAAACGCTGACCACTCGTGCCAGCAGCTTCGGGTCGAAGTGCGACCTGTCAGCTGAGTTTCTGAAGAAAGGTAGGATCTAGGAATCATACACTTCTGCGAAACTCAAACTCGTTTATTGGGATCTTTCGGGCTGGTCTTCACTGATCGCGACATTATCAATACTTAAGCAGTCCATGGGGACGTTCAATTTCTCACTACCGTCTTTGCTGCAGTTGCGAAATGTGGAGTTGTAGAGAACGTCTTGACTTGGGCAGACTTCAAGCAGAGCAAGGAACTCAAGAAGAACGATGGCGCCAAACGACAACGCATCACCGGCATCCCTAAACTTGATGATGCCAATGATGCCGGCGGGAAAACTTCAGAGCAATGCACTCTCATCCTCACAGAGGGTGACTCCGCCAAAGCCCTTGCTGTAAGCTTCGCTTTTGTTAAGCTTCACTTCCACTTGAGTTTGAGAGGTCGCGAGGGTTGATAGTCACTGCACTGCGCTCGCTAATGCACTCAAGACCCTTTGAAGTATTCGGCCCTGACAGAAGCTGCGATACTCTTCAAGTCTCTGACTTCAAATTTCTCTTTTGTCAGATGAGTGGAATCAGTGTTGTGGGACGTGACAAATACGGTGTTTTCCCATTACGAGGAAAGCTTCTGAACGTGAGGGAAGCCAGTCACAAGCAGATTATGGAAAATGCTGAAATCACGAACATCAAGCGCATCCTCGGTCTCCAGCATGGCAAGGACTATGACAGCACCAAGTCTCTGCGATACGGGCATCTGATGATCATGACTGATCAGGTCTGCAGAGTGTCTTAATTACTGAATTTCTTTGAACTAGCTGTTAACCATGTCCCTCTTTGAGACTCTAGATGTCCTCAAAGATCTCTGTTTTTGTTCTCCTACACTTTGTCCCTCGTGGTACCGAACGCCAGTTCAGAATCTGACACTTACGGTATCCCTCGTTTTGGCAGGATCACGATGGATCACATATCAAAGGACTGCTGATCAACTTCATTCACTCGTTTTGGCCCTCTTTACTCAAAATTCCAACCTTCCTGGTTGAGTTCATCACCCCAATTGTGAAGGTACGCTAAGATGATTCGTATTTCGTTTAGGGAACTGAAGGAGTTGTGAGTCATTTGGACCCACTGATCTTGATTTATGCAAACTCATTCACTCCTTTATACTGTTGTATGCAGGCATCCAACAAGCAACAAACGCTCTCATTTTACACTATGCCCGAGTACGAGAACTGGAAAGAATCCCTGAATGGTGTAACGAAGGGATGGACCATCAAGTACTATAAGGTTTGAATACCGGCATACCCTGGTAAACTTTTGCTTCCTGTTTAGCTGCTTCAGTTGATATTTTGTGAACCACCCACTGTCTTACTTTTGGAATGGATACGTCGCTGAATGGTTCAGGGTTTGGGTACTTCAACATCAAAAGAAGGAAAAGAGTACTTCCGTGAACTCGTCAGGCACAAAAAGGACTTCACCTGGGAGAGCGAACTGGACGGTGATGCTATAGAGATGGCATTCAGTAAGAAAAAGATCGAAGCTCGGAAGACATGGCTGCGCCACTACGAGGTACACCTTTTCATAGTTTCTTCCGTGAGGTTTCAAATTTATCCGCAATCTCTTTGAATTTGACATCGCTTCAACTATTTCACTGTTTCGACTGACTACGTCATTGCCGTATTGTTGGAATCGATCCTGCTGGTATGACAGCTGTGTGTCTTCGAGTTTTAGAATTTTTGGATGGAGATCGGTAGCGGTTCCATGCTTAGCATTGCTGTACTGTGTCTTTTTGCTGTCTTCCTCAAGTATTGGAACTGCCAGTTGACTGGGTGCGTTGGATCTCTATGTACCAGCCTGGAACCTTCCTCGACATGACTGCCGAGAAAATCAATTACTGCGATTTCGTGAATAAGGAACTTATTCTGTTCTCAATGGCCGATCTTTCAAGATCTATTCCATCCATGGTGGATGGGTTGAAGCCTGGTCAGCGGAAAATTCTGTTCTGCTGTTTCAAGAGGAACTTCGTCACCCAAGCCAAGGTATCTTTAGCCCACAATCTGGAATCCATTATCCCACCATTCTTTCTTTCAGAGTCCTGCTTTCAATATCAGTCCCATTCTTCTGCCCAGTTGTGGTTTACAACACTTAGCCTTCTGACGTATGACGTACCCACGTAACAGATTGCGCAATTTTCCGGGTATGTGTCGGAGCATTCAGCGTACCATCATGGAGAGCAGAGTCTCGCCAGCACCATTATTGGTATGGCGCAAAATTTTGTCGGAAGCAACAACATTAATCTCCTCTCTCCGGAGGGTCAGTTTGGAACTCGTGAACAGGTATGGCTATGGAAAGTTCTATTTTCTAAACAGATTTCGATATGCATTTTCCAAACAGTTTTCAATCTGCGAATTTGTCTCGAACAAGGAGCCTCTGATCTTGCGGAACTATGCTTGCAGGGAGGGAAAAATCATGCCAGTCCACGTTATATCTTCACTTGTCTAGCACCGATTACACGTGCTATCTTTCCTCAACCGGATGATATCCTTCTCGATTACATGAAAGAGGATGGACAATCCATAGAGCCGAGCTGGTACTGCCCCATTTTACCTTTGGTGCTTGTCAACGGTAGCGAAGGTATCGGCACTGGTTGGAGCTCCTTTTTGCCCAACTATAATCCTAGAGATATTGTTGCAAACCTTCGCCGCCTGCTGGCAGGTCAGGAGATGGTACAGATGCACCCATGGTACAAGCACTTCAAGGTACTAGAGTTTCTAAGCTATTAATGTGCTATTGTAACGCAGCGACCTAATTCTAACCCATGAAAATGCTTCCGCATCACAGTGCTAGCTCTTCTGAAGGCGCAAACATATCTGATTGCCTACCATCTAATGTCTATGGGGCAGGGAACCATCGAGTGCTCAGCAACGAAGGATAGTGGTCTCACGTACACTATTACGGGTATCATAGATCAAGTTGACGAAACAACTATAAAGATCTCGGAGCTTCCGGTACGCAAGTGGACACAAGACTACAAGGAGTTCCTTGATGTCATGATGACTCCCTCTGACAAGAATAAAGAGCCTTTCATAAAGGTTATTTTCATCTCCAGCCTTCCCCGGACTATGAAATCTGGTTTCCCTATCCGATGACTCCAACACGTTTCGCAGCACTTTCCAATTCCTCGATTTTCCGCAGGTTTTGCCGGACTCTGTTCGCTTACAAACATGCAAATGATTATGATACGGGTTTTGTTATGCAGGACTTTCGAGAGCATAACACGGATACGAAAGTCCACTTTGAGCTCTCTCTTTCAGAAGAGAACATGGCAATAGCATTGGCAGAAGGCTTAGTGAAGAAATTCAAGCTCACCACGACCATAAGCACAAGCAACATGCATTTGTTTGATGCGAAAGGCATCATCAAGAAATATGACACCCCAGAACAGGGTATGACGGATTCATAATACCTCTTCTTTCTCAATGTCTGCTGTCACTATTCCAGTTGCGACCGCTGACATGGGAATCGACGTATGCTTGTGAAATCCCCCTAATAAATGGCTCTCAGCTTGTATTTCAGTTACATGAAAACAGCTTTTCCAATTTTATCCATAGACCTGACGTGAGTGTCTCCCTGTGATGTTTGGCAGTCCTTGACGAGTTCTACAATATCCGTCTGGAGCTGTATGTCAAAAGAAAGGTAAATTACTTGTTTTAATACTGAAGTGCAATTATTTGGTGGCGATAACTTGCAACGCGAGTCAGTACTCATTTATAGAGTAAATTTTCGTGGGAATTTTTTTGATTTCAGGCTGTTCAACTTCAAAACCTTGAGTTCGAGCTCCTGAAGGTGGACAACAAAGTGAGGTTCATCCTAGGTGTGGTCAAAGGTGATATAATCGTTAACAACCGCAAGCGTGCAGATTTGCTCTCTGAACTGAAGAGCAAAGGCTTCACTCCATTTCCCAAGAATTCAAAGTCGTCCGATCCTCCCGTCGTAGGTGCAGACCCCATAGTTGAAGATGGTGAAGAGGTAGGCTCCTGACCTTTGAAGCAGAATTTACGAGTTAATTGTGCTTGAGTGGTAGAGAGATAAAATTAGGAATCTCTTTCATATTATTTTGGGGTTATTGATGTTTTTACATCGATTGGAGTCAGGATGAGAAGGTGAAAGGAATCAAAGTTGGGGACTACGAGTATCTCCTGTCCATGCCCATCGGGACATTGACATTCGAGAAAGTGGAACAACTTCGCGGACAGCGCGACAAAATGGAAGATGACGTGGCCGAGCTAAAGAAGGCTTCTCCTAAATCATTGTGGGAAAAGGATCTTGATGAGTTCCTCGTCAAATTGGATGTAAGTGCGCGTTTTGCTCGCACTAAGTTCTCATTTGTATCCTAAGCTATCATGTCCTCGTTATCGTCAGCATTTTCTGAGCAGTATTCACTCCAGTCCTTTGTGAATGACAGAGTTATGTCTTCTAAATGTTGTGATATCTATGTCCTTCAGGCCCTGGAAGCACAAGAGGAGATCGACGCAGCATACGAGGCAAAGCATTCCGCCAAGGAAGGGAATCAGGCATTCAAAAGACCTGCACCCAGGAAGCCAGCTGCTCCCAAAGCCAAGAAGACCGAACCCGTGGATGAGGAATTATCTAAGGCAGTCCCCGCTACAGCGGCAAGCAAGCCTGCGGCTGCCAGTGAGTCACTGTGCAACATTAGTCCTTCAGTTTGTGAGCTTCCATGTGTTGAGTACAAATATCTTGTGGCATAGAACTACTCTGAATAGAAGATTTGATATTCCCTGTATTGCAGAATGCTTAGTCCTCACCTGTACTTGTATCTGATGCAGAAGCTGCACCGAAACCTCGTGCAAAAGCCGCGCCGAAGAAGCCTGCCAAAGTATTGGTGAGTGCTAATCGAATATGCTGCCGTAAGGATTGGGCTGTCTCTGGGAAGCACCAGCACGGGACCATAAAGAAATTACTGACCCGACTTGTGTGACTAATTTCAGGAACTTGATGACAGCGACGATGAGGACTTCACAGCAAGCCTTCGTGACCGCCTGGCATCTTACAACTCCAAGGTTACGCAACCAAGCGTCGTCATAGGTAGGTGCCTCAGTGATCCGTTATGAATTTTCTGATTACCGGTTCCATATGTCATCACAGACTATTACATCTGCCAGTGACTTTGTCGACGAGAATCCATGCGTATTACAAGTTCTAAGACGATTAGCGAATGCCATATTAAGTAGGAATACATTCTTCCATCAGTTATATGGGTGTTGCTTGTGACTGCAGAGGATGTCAAGCCTTTTGAGGATGCCAAGTCTTCAGAGGATGAAGCTCCCAAGGTGACCAAACCTGCACCTAAGAAGCGACTTCAGAAGGCTGGAGGGAAGAGCAAAGCGCCTTCACCTTCGAGCTCACCTGAGCCTGTGATATCTCCAGAGAAGCCAAAGGCGGCCGCGAAATTCCGGAAAATTCAAGTTTCGCCCTTGAACAAGAAAACGAAGGCGTTGACATCCAAGCAAGTGTTGGAGGCAGCTGAAGCAGAAGCCGCAGCACGCCCAGCGCGAGCTGGTCGGCGTAAAGTGCAGTACATCATTAGTGATAGCAGTAGCGATGATGAAGCGAATGAAGACAGCGACGACGCTTTGTCGGATTTCTCGGACAGTCTAAGCTTCGAGGAGTAGTGGACCTTTTGTAAAGAGGAAAAAAACACTGAAATGGCGGTACCTCCTTCGGCAGGACCGATTCGGATTCGCCATTCCTGTCGTTGTATATAGTAGCTGATGAGCATGCGCTCGAACTGGTACGTCATCGATTATGACCTGTATCATGAACTGATTCTGTTTCTTGAATGATGAAATCAGAACGATTTCTTTGAACTCTGACTTGGTCGTTGCGAATCCCGCTTACGGAGTGCTGGAGCTGTTCTTGCACTCCATGGTTGTCTATCGAGAGCAGAGTGCCGCGCCCTTCGTGCCAGGGAAACAAGTTCCCCGGCTTTAGCTCAATTGAAGGCTTAGTACTCTGAAGGACCCGATTGAGGATGCTCGAATGACGGGCTGATCTACCTCACCCTCGGTATCTCCGTCAAATGTTTATCAATTTGTGAGGGGTAAATTTTCGTAACTGGTTCGTGACTCTGCTGCCACGAAACCCTCCCTGTAGTTCTGCGTGATATAGAATCCAACACTTTGAATTCAGGGCCTTGACATCAAGGAAAAAAAAACTTCGAGTTGTGTGTGGAATCTGTCATAGCCGATTTTTTTTCCTGGTATAATACATAGCTAGATCAAAGTTAAAGAAATTGTGACTATGAAAATCAGCTCTGGCAGCCCTCATTTTTCTTCAAATGATAAAATTTGAGTCTCAATTCATTTTTGAAGCATGTAGTATTTTGAGTGTGAACAACATTACATAATCCAACGTGTCAAGGTTCATGAAGGCCTTATCAATCCTGACATGATTTTGCTTCGTCAAATATTGCTTAGAGATTCATTATCCCAAATTGATGGAAGGTGTTCAACACGTGCTCTACGATTTGATTTTTAAAAATTTAGTTGGAGTCAATGGCTGTGGAAAAGCTGTTTATTATTGCTTAGATCAATGATATCTATGAGGGTTTGTCCAAAACTTCATCTTTGTGAGAACACACAACCTTTGTAAACTTTATTCACTATCTTAAGCCTTAGAGACTAAAACAAGTTTTATTGCCTAAATTCCATTTGATTCTACAATTTTAAGGATTTTGTCTTCTTACTAGTCAAATTTGTGTACTTGTGAAAAAAAGAGTAGATAAAATGAAGAGTGGTGGTTCAAGATTGAAAATTTCTTTGCAATGGGTCTAGATAAGGCCAATCTTAGTCATGATTTTATTGATGGCATGTGTAAATGAATTGCATGTTAAAATTCGAGGGTGATAGACATGTTATTGGTTTCAAAGTATCAACATTCTTCTTTAGCATCTTATTTTTGTTTCTTGTTGGCCCATGGGCTACATTTGAAATAAATTTTGTCTTTTGTTTATTTGTATGATATAAATGTGGTTTTTGGAAGGGAAACGGTGGATCAAAAGTTAAAGGCAAGTTGTTTGGTGAAGAAGGGTGACTGTGCTTCTAATCATCGTAGTCATATGTCATGTGGAATCATCATTGAAAAAATGAATAGCTTGTAGGCTAAAAAATAAATGTTTGTCTCCAAATTTACTCAAAATTTGTTATTGCTTCAATAATGATCATGATTTGTTAAATCAACAATAAATTTTAAACTAATTTTTGAAGTTTTTAAAAATTATTTCCATTAAAAAGACATGGAGGTGTTTAGAAGGATTTTGATAGGCTTATATTTTTAGTGTAGATTCTTTTTTTATCTATTTATTTTATTTTACAATATATAACCAATTGATGAAATACTTTCAAGTTTTAATTCCATATGATTTAAGAAGATTTTTTTATATTGATCTAAAATGTTTTCAAAGTATTTTAAGATTATTATAGATATATGGAAATGCAAAAGGCAAGATTAATATATTCCTTCTCTATTAAGGTAGTGACACCTTTATATCTCCTGTACTTAATATGAACTAAGGTAAAATTGTCCATTGTATCTGAATTTGGAGTTTGGCATCATGCTATTGTTGAAATTTTTCAAAGAATTTCTCACATAAAGACAAATGTGTGAATTTGTTGCAAATTTTTGAAGTATTCACTACATCATGGCCCAAAAGAGTTCATAGACTACCCTAGATCCAATAAAATTTGAATCCATAATGCCCATCTTACTATTTAATGAAGTCACAATATTTTCTAACATATAAGGCCTAAAAAGTCAATTCTTACACAGACTGAACTTTACATGAAAAGTAGGAAGTCCCTAATAAGGTTACTAATCACTTTACTACTTTCATATAAGACATTGATTGTGGTTAAAATCTCACATATTTACTATAATAGTCTATGATATATTCATTCCATATGTGACTACTATGGGTCATTTGACCGCAACGGGCTATTTTACCTTATTACTTTCTTATTAGTAGGAAACTAAATGTTTTATGTGATATATATCATATTTAGACCCTAAAACTAATATTATCCAAATGTGGCTCTTCAAGGGTGTTGCTATTCATATATCACTCTATATTGTTTTAATCCATTGAATATTGTAGTTGTTCTAGGATTAAGCAAGATGTTTATTGGTTCTAGGTTGAATGTAATATAAAATACCAAATGGAAGTGAATTCAAGAGATCTAACTATACCAATTAAATGAAGTAAAAATGCAAGGGGATCTACAATACATTTTGTAGCAATTGACAATTCCTAATCTAGATTTGTACATTGATTTTTGTATTTTTAGCCTACATTTTGCTTGTTTTTTCAAATGATTGCTAAACCGCATGCTAGCGCAAAATTTCTCAATCTTTATCCTAGTACAATTATCTCAAAATTCTTCACATCCAACATTTGCTTTTATCCGATCTTAGATTCATTCCAAGACTTTAGCTACTAATGATAAAACATCAATTTCCAGCCAAAAGTGGTCAACTAACATCATTGGGTTAAGGTTTCAAATATTCTATGAGTAACAAATACCTACGATTCTACTTGTAACATCACTCACTACAATTAGCTAATTTGGTTGAAGAAGTTTTTTACAATGTTTAACTCCTAAAGCCCTGAGCTGCGTTTTTTGGCAACATAAGTTTTCTAGGTAGCTCACTACAAGTGGAGTTTTTTTATTTTTTTTCTTTGAAATTTTTACACAAGATTTGCCTGAGGAGTAGCTTTAAGGCCAACAATTTTCATTAATTTTGACTTTGTGGTTAAAAAGTTATGGCATGATATGTTGTTTTCTTTACTCGGAGGGCAACTTGGGTAGCCAAAAAACTTCTTGAAAAAAACTTTTTTAGTTGCCAGGGCTGTGCTCCGAGTAAAGAAAACAACATATCATGCCATAATTTTTTAACTACAAAGTCAAAAGTTATGAAAATTGTTGGCCTTAAAGCTACTCCTTGGGCACATCTTGTGTAAAAATTTCAAAGAAAAAACAAACAAACTCCATTTGTAGTGAGTTACCCAAAAAACTTATATTGCCAAAAAACACAGCTCAAGGCTTTAGGGATTAAACCCCACATTTTTCACAATTTTGCACATATTGACAATTTAAGTTGCCACTACCTTTTATTTTATTTTCCACAAAAAATAGGGTTTACTAAGTGAAAAATGTACTTACACATAATACAGATTTTCTGCAAAATTTTCTTTCCAATACCAACAAAATTGATAAAATAATTTCCTAAAAATTGGGCATCTATTTCTAGTACAACCAGCTCTACGATAGCTACCAGTCAAGGCTCATGCAACTCTCAGTAGTCTCAGTCACTCTCTACTTTAGCGTATCCACAGAGTTTTGTGTCGTGTCCTTCATCAGCTTCGCCTCGGCCACCTCGATTCCTAGTTACCTGACCTTAGAATTGTCAGCTACTGAATTGTCTTTCACTTCCTTGATCGCATTCTGGATGAAAAATTCCTCAATAAATTTCATTGCGTATCCACTCCTGGAGCGTCGATATAGTATTTCCACGCTCTTTGTAGCGAAATTCTGGTTGCGGACTCCCGTGTTGCTTAGATTGGCACCCTAGACTAACAGTTTGAATTGGGTAGAGAAGAGTGTTGTGTTTTGAAAGTTTGGGATCGAAGAGTAGCAGGGTTTCGTTGTTACCTGTACGGTTTTGCGAAATTGTGGAAGGGAAGGGATGGCGGAAATTCCACGAAGACTTGTTGGCAAGGTTGCGGTGATCACCGCTTCGACGCAAGGAATCGGATTCTGTATTGCGGAACGTCTGGGCTTGGAAGGAGCGTCCGTCGTCATTTCATCTCGCAAGCAAGTGCGTCTCTGGATTACCCTGTTTTGTATAACTTCTATCTGGTTCTTAAGATTTTCGATGACTGCTTATTGTGGAAGCTTGTGAGGACTGCAATCGGGGTGACACATGTTATCCATTTCATTTCGCGTTTTTCGATGGAATTTTAATGTCTCGTAATTCGCAGTTGCTAGGGTTTCAGTTTGTTGGATCAAATATGTTCCCGCGAGACGTCCGGGCCAGCAGACGAATGTTTTATTGTTTGAAAATGACGAATCCCGTTGATCATGCTGTGAAAATTCAATAATTAGATTGGGACAAAATAGATACAGATACATACACATACATATCTGTATACATATCATGTGAACAGCATTGTGTGTGTTGTTCAATAATTAAAATTGGACGAAAGAACGTCTCCATGTGGCTGTTGGGAAAATATGAGGTCTAATTTGGGCTTCTTGGTTCTTTAGGAGTTGTAGGTTTTCGGAATTTATTCAATTGAACTTGTGGAGTCGTTTATTTGCCAGAAAAATGTTGATGAGGCGGTGGCGATGCTGAAATCGAAGGGTATTAAAGCTTTTGGATTGGAATGCCATGTGTCATCTGCTGAGCAAAGGAAGAGGCTTATGGAGAGCGCGGTTGAGGTAATGAAATCAATGAAAGCCTGTGTGTTTTTTGTTTATCATCTTCATCCTATGCTCATGTGAAGCTTCCTGGTTTTTTCATAGGTTGCAAATGTCTGCTTGGTTTTTCACCATGCTTTGTTTGCGCTTGCTCAATTAGATTGGGAAGTGAATGTTAGTAGAATGTAGCATTTAGGATGTTGACAAATGCCGGTACATAATCTTGTGTTTCAGAAATATGGACGGATAGATATCCTTGTTTCGAATGCAGCAGCAAATCCCTCCATTGACCCTATACTATCTCTGTCAGAGAAAGCTCTTGACAAGCTCTGGGAGGTGAACTTGAAGGCTTCAGTACAAGTTGTCCAGGTATAAGAGTTTTGGCGCAACATAAGAGGTCTAAATTGTATTGTAATGTTTTGTTTAGCACTTTTGAGTGGATCATATGGGGACTCTTTATGGTCTAATTTTATTTATCTTTAACCAGCACATGCAGTTTCTTTCGCTGATTCTGGTGATGTTTAATTTTGCCTTGTCTGAATTATACTTTTCACAAATTATTAATCAAGTTGGTCATGAAATCTTGGTCCTTTAGGGATTAGGAATTGATGCTAGTTTTCTCCTCGTAATATCAGCTGAAATCAGCGATTGCATATGCTGTTCTTGATGTACATACTTCCTAAAGCTGATCTTGACACATTTATGTTTCGAATTCTTGTGTCTGTATTCCTGTAGGCAGCAGCGCCCCACCTTTCTGGAAACTCATCAGTAATATTCATATCTTCTATTACGGCCTATAATCCATCGCCACCTTTAGCTATGTATGGTGTTATGAAGACCGCTCTTCTTGGTCTTACGAAGGTGCAAAATCGAACCCCACCAAGGATCACAATCAGAATCCTTGTATTGAACTATTAGACTGATTTTTTCGATTTGCATTATCCTAAATTAAATTGATTGCTCATCCTATTCTGGCAATTAGTATGGGAGATTGTGGTTTGTGCAGGCTCTTGCTACTGAGTTGGCACCCGAGACTCGAGTGAATGCAATTGCACCAGGATTTGTGCCGACACGCTTTGCTGATTATCTAATTAAAAGTGCCGCAGCTGTAAGTGAACCACTTTCTTTTATCATTTTTTTGCGTCGCATATCTCCTTGAAATTGGTACACAGATCTCGTTCATAAACTATCGCTGGCTTTGCTCCATGTTCCTTGATGCCCTGTAGATTGCTTATACGAAAGTATTCATGAGGTTTTTGCCTTCGATATGTTTTTGCAGCGGGAGGAGATTGAATCTCGTGCTCTATTGGGAAGGTTGGGAACAGCTGGTGATATGGCAGCTACAGCAGCCTTCTTAGCTTCTGATGATGCGGCTTATATCACAGCTGAGACTATAGTCGTTGCAGGTGGTACGAAATCCCGGCTGTAGGTCTACCGTCGAAAGTAGTCTTCAATATTACCAATTATGTATACGGTTGGCTTCAATTATTATCTGTAGGAAGTGTGAAACTGGTTGTGTCTCAATCATCCTTTTTACTTGTCAGTGGGGACTGTAATGCAAAGCAGTTCCACCATCCTAACAACCGACTTGGCCTGCTCCGCAAAATTCTAAGTTCTGAGCTCTTAGCCAGTGTGAAACTGGAATCGCGATTTCAAGTTACCAGCCGGATCTTATCGGACACCATGTGGCTTTTGCAAATGCATTTGCAGTACAGGAGACTCTCGATGGTTTTTTCTGTTGAATCCGTTAGTTGGTGCAATCTGATTGAGAAATGATTGATTGTGCAATTTTTAGTGAATTTTTGGAAAATGGACAAGGCAATCTCATTGAGAAATGATCAACTGTGCTATTTTCGGTGAATTTTTGAAGGATGGACAAGCGGCTCTAGGCCTGCACTTCACATTCTCATCTTTTTTTCCACATCTAAAAATGATTTGAAAAACATCAGACATCAATATCATGACGGTACTAGTGTGCCTTGTGTGGTTGATACAACCAAAACAAAAATAAAAGTAATATTTAATCTTTGATTTTGTAAATTTTCTTGGAATTTAATATTTCTTTATATATGAAGGAGTGCAAGGGCTTTGTTTTGTGGTGTTTAGGGCATGCAAAGTGAAAGTTACAAATTTTTCAAAATAAATAGATAATTCAATTCATTTTTGAATTCATATAATTTTGAAACACCATAATTCTTACATCAAAGGTTCAAATGTCACAAAACAAAGTCCACACACCCTTTCTTGCAAAGAGCTTTTAAGTGGTATCAAAAATGCCTTATAATCTGTGAGATCTTAGTGACTAAACAAACAAAATATAACAAACAACCTATCTTAAGGTATAGACTAGTGTGTCTTCATTGTCTTGTGCCATTGTCACATTCAAAATTAAAATCAATTTTTTTTTTTTTCATTTTTTTCATTTTATTCATTTGTAACTTTTAAATTCAATATTTTTGTGCACAAAGGAATGCAAGGGCTTTGTTTTGTGGCACTTGGATAGGCAATGTGAAAGTTATGGATTTTCTAAAATAAATGCTAATTTATTTCAATTTTTTTAATCCATTAAAAACTTGAAATTCAATAACTTCAACACCAAAGATTCAAATACCATAATACAAAGACTGAGCAATCCTTGCCAAAACTTTTGAGTGGTACCAAAGACACGATTGTATGCCTTATGGTTTGTTACATTTTATTGTATCAAACAAAACATAACTAACAACCTATTTTAAAGTATAGACTAGTATGCTCTATGCCGTTGCTACACCAAAATTAATGTTGAAGTAATTTAAAAAAATTTAAAACCAAAAATAACTCAAAAATTCATAGCTTTCTTATTGTGAGTTGGAACACTACAAATCAAAGCCCATGCACCCAACTTCATCAAGTACTTTCTGACAATACCAAGAAGACAACTACAAAACACATACTATAGGAGATTTCAATGTAACAAACAAAAAAACAGAAACAAACAACCTAACTTAATTAATTGGTATAGACTAGTGTGCCTTGTACCATTACCAATGGTGCTAGTATGTGAACATGAAAGTGTGAGCATGTGAGCCTTGAGCATGTATATAAGTATGTATCATGCAACCATAGAAGGTGTTTATAACACAAACACCTATAATATAGCATAAACACCCATAATATAGGTACTTATAGCATATATACATTCTTAATATAAAAGGTTACTATAATATAGACACTTATATCATAGGTGTATAGTCTTCTAGGCTCATAAGCTCACATTTGTATGCTCACATAATAGCAACCCTCTATTGTTGCCACATGCAATCTACATAAGTTTTTAAATAATTTTTCAAATTAAAATTTTTTCTTTAACTTTAAAATTCAATGTCTTTTATCCACAAAGGGGTGAAAATGCTTTCTTCCAATGTGAAAAGTTTCATTCCTAGTGTGTCAATAGAAAGGGAAACTATTTTTTTAATTTTCCAATGATTCATTAAAATTTTAAAATTTAATATCTTTTCACAAAAAGAATGAGTGCAAGGGCTGGGTTGCATTGTGAGAAGTTGTGTTCTTGGTATGAATAGAAAGCTCTATGCACAAAGTAATGCAAGGGCTTTTTTCATGGCATTTTGATGTGCAATGCAAAAGTTATGATTTTTTCAAAATAAAAGATTATTTAATTTATTTTTTGAACTGTAAAAAAACTTTGATATTCAATAACTTCCACACCAAAGGTTCAAATGCCATAAAACAAAGTCCATGCATTCTTCTTTGCCAAGAGCTTTTGAGCAATTGAGAGATATCAAGAGCGCCAATGGACACCTCACATTTTGTTAGATCTCAATGTAACAAACAAAACAAACAAACTACTTTAGAAAGTTAAGTATTGTCATCCATGCATCCTTGCTATCCAATGTTGAACATCATTTGTTTTTAGAATAGTAAATCTAAAATTCAATTGACCATCTAGATTTCATGGTTCATGCCTCCAATAGTATTGAAGGTGATTTATTGTACAAAAAGTACTAAAGGCTGAAATTAGAATATACAACAAATTTGGCAAGTATTTCTTGTAGAGTCATTGCATGAAACACTTGTACTATTTACTGTCACATGCTTCTACTTGATTATTTTTTTGGCCATAACTTTAGCATTCTCCCTCCAAATGATTTGAAATACATAGACAAAGGTACTTGTGACTAATATACATGTCACCTAATTTTTTTGAAGTTTTCAAAAGTATTTTACTATCCAAAAATAACCCCCAATTATTTGTCACACTTGCCAATTTTGGATTTTTTAGGACTACTGAGTATCCAAATTAATGAGTTTAAAGTTGAAATTTAGATGAGATGGTCTTCTAATAGACTTCTAGACATCTTATAACAAATTCTTAGAAATAAGTAATTATATGTCTTGTAGAATTCCACAAAGGGAGCCTCTTTGTATTTGCATTTTAGAGCACCTATTTATCCATTTGGATATTGTTTATAACCAAGAAGTACTATTTTCTATTTTCTTTCATTTTATGCATAATAAAATGGTTCACCTCTAGAGAGATGTAAGTATTACAAATTGAGATTGTTATTGTCTAATCTTATTACTTATGAAGATATGTCCACAAAGTATACAATCAAAGTGTAAAAGACTAACTAGGGAAAAATATGATATTTTCATGATCAAATCTTTGATCAATTTAAATCCCTAAAGGATAATTGTTCCTTCAAGGAACAAACAGGATTTTGGATAAATATCTATAGTCTCAATTTTTGTCATAATTTCTTGAATTTTTTTTATTAAAGAGTAAAAAACTGATTAGCTTTATGGAAATATAATTTTTCTTTCTCAATTGGTGCCTAGAAAGAGAAGTAATGCCTAAATGAGCTTAAAATAAAGGAGTTTGGGTAGTAAATAGAAATTTAAAAATTTTGAGTTCTTTTTAAGAATGTTTTTTTTATAGATTACATCTTTTTTATATATAAAATTTTTTTGTATATGAAAAAATTTGATTTTTTTCATTTGAATAAGTAATGTGAGAATTATAAATAATCTTGTTTTTTAGCAATCTAAGTATCTTCTTGAAAAAATAACTTGTATAATTCAATTTTTGAATGCATTTCTTACAATTAAGAAAACAACCACTCATGGTTTAGTTTTCTTGCTAAAAAAATCTCACCATTGTGATTAGTGCATTTTCATTCCATCTCAAAGATATTAATAATTTAAATTTTCCTTCTATCTCATACCTACTTTTAGTTAACAATTTCTTTATGAATGAAATTTAGTTTCTTTTAATCCTTTTTCTCTAAACCCTCAAATCAATTTTCTACTATAAAGATTCTAAGCCCAAAATTCTAGAGTGGAAAAATTTAAATTAAAAAGATTCAAGGTTAAAGAATCTTGTTGTGCACTGTGCTTAAAAACTTGTTTTTTTTACTTTAAATGAAAACATCTTGCAATCTATGTAGTCAAAATTTTTGAAACTTATTCTACATATTTTCATGCTAGTTAAATGTAAGTCCTACAATTAGATGTCCAAAAAAATGATTTTCAAGTTTTTTTTTACTCTTTGCAATAGAAATAGAAGTTTTGAGTGTTTTTTTGCAGAAAAAAAAGGCCTCCGTCTTTTAAACCATTAACCCCTTAAGTACCATGGTCTGCTTAGCTAAAAGAATGGATTTGGGGGAGGCCCTTGTAATCCCAATATTTATTAAGATTTTTTTAGACTTTTTGTAAAGAGTAGAAAATACATAAACTTTGACAAACATAGTTTTGGTTTCAAGCAGGACACAAAAGCAAAAGTTATGGCACAAAAAATCTTCTTTTTTACAACGGATAGAAACTTCCTCACCCCCCAAAAAATAAAAAATAAATAAAAAATAATATTTTCTTGTGGATTGTCATTTTATACACATGGGAAGCTTTAACTCATTCCATTTAGATTTGTTATGTGAAAACTATGGACAATCTTGTTTTTCAGGCAGTTGGAGCATCTTCTTGAAAAAATAACTTATAGATATCATATTTGAATGCATTTTTTACAATTTTACCAATGGTGAGATTTTTCTAACAAGCATACTTAATCATGTCCAACAAAAATATTTTTTAAAGCTATTTCCTAGGCTCTTAACTTGATTCTTCAACATAAAAAAAATTAAATTCAAAGTCTGTAGTGAAATTTTTTTCAACAAATGATAGTAGAAGTCATCTAAAATTTCAAGCAAGCATTTGAAAAGCTCTATTTTTTAATTTTTAATTCTAATATCTTTCAATGTGTACAATCAAACTTTGTGAAATTTTTAATAGGTAGTGTCAAACAAGTGTCATTTTGGACTTGGCAGTTATTGCCACTTTTGGGTACATTGTGTGAACGATGTACCCAAAAGTGGAAATAACTACCAATTTAAATTTTAATTATAATTTTAAAATTTTAAGTTTTTAAATCCCCCCCCCTCCCTCCTTGTAATTTTTAGAGTAACTTCATTGACAAACGATATGGGATAATGCATCCCGTATCCCATATCCATATATGTATTTTGTATTGTATTTGTATTCTATACAATATATATATCCATACACAGATTTAGTATTCACTACATATTTCATATATTGTACTATATCCGCATCCGTATTTGAACGGCTTAGATTAAATTTCACAAGATCAACAGGTCCTGGTTTTTTGAGAAATCAATGTTGATTTTGAAGGTAAGCAATTTTTTTCTTAAAACAATCAATGGCCTAAAAAAATTTTGAGAGAAGGAGGGGCTAATTAATTGGCCAAGGGTGGTACGCCACTTTTGGGTACATTGTACATTGTGAAGTGCAAGATCTTGTGGTTAGATTTTCTTAAATGTTTTTTTTGGTTTCTTGGACAAACACAACAAAAATGGAAATTTTGAGTTGTTTTTGGTAGGAAAATGGCCTTGGAACTTTGGGTATTAAGGACCCTAGTTGATTTTTGGGGAGGTTAGGAAATTTTATTGTTCCAAGTTAAATATGTAGTATAGTAAACAATACCAAACCATCATGCATTTTAGAGATTTGACCACACCAGTGAAATTGGCATGAATATTTAGGCCTCTATAGTATTAGAATATTTAAATTGTAGATTTTTTTGGCAATCAAAGGTTTTCTTTCCAAAAGATTTTTGTAATTTTTAGCCTATGTTTTGTTAGATTTTAATTTCAACCCCTGAACTACATACTAGCCAACAAATTGTGGTAAATCTTGTCCCAATGCATTTGATTCCCAATTCCCACGTGCCAATTCCCTACACCCATCAAATTTTGTCCATATCCAAATTCATTTTAAAACTCCAACTACCAATGGAAAAGTATCAATTTTTACTAGGAAGTGGTCGACTGGTCCTTAAAGAGTTAAGGATTAATTGCCATGTATGAATCAAGGCTATTGTATTATGTATAGGTGGGAGGTGTTTAGTTGAGAGGTATTTGCTAAATATTTGTATTAAGTAGATTGATAATCCAATTGCATGCAACTGAAGGCTAGTTTGATTCTTATATAGAAATTTAACCTTGCCATAAAATTTTTTAATATGAGTCACAGCTTTTAGCCGCTAAAGTTCCTTGATTATATTTTCATTGAAAGCAACTCTAAATTTCCATTTTTAGATTAAGCACCAATTCTTAAAAGTAAAACATTTTTGGACAAATGCAAACATAGAATCTTTGATCTTGAAGTATGATAGTTTGAAGGGATGTGGAATTTCTTTTTAAAATTTTGACAATGTTAATTGCAAGATTTTAATGTTTGAATTGATAGAATTCTTTTTTTTGACCTTGCAAGAAACAAGGCAACTACACTTCACAAGGTCACATTTGTACAAAAGAAATTCATATTAATGGTGTTTACTTGATTTAATTCTTCAAGGCAAGTTGGAAATTGCTTGAAAATTTTCAAATCATTTGTACAACATATTACAAAAGAAATACTACATAGTAAGTGGAAAGAAGTAGAAAATGATTCAAAATCCCTTTAACTACTGACATACTTTTGTCAAGAGTTTTGATTAAAATTCAATGTCCTAGAAAATGTCCTTGAAAATACATACATTGATGTTTTAATTTGTAAAAAATAGGAAAATAATTTTGAACAAAACCTGGGAGGGATCAATGTGTTAAAAAAATAAGGATATAGGAGTGACCAACTACTATTTTGTAGAGGGGTATTACTTTTTTTTTAACATGCTATATATCATGATGTAATTTTTTACTTTAGGTTAATTGAGAAGGGGCTTGCATTAATTATAATTACAAATTGATATGAATAAGTGATATGGTAATTAATTTAGATTAAAAAAAGTCTACTACAGTTTTTGTCCTACATCAAATTCCTTTCAAACTTTATTTTCTTCCCACCACTAATGACTATGTGCAACTAGAACTTAATAGATAGTACAAAAACAATTCCTACATATTAATGTGCATATTGTGAAGATACCTATATGGAATCAAACAACATAGGTTAAAGTGAATTTGATATAAAAAAACAATCTCTGGTTCGTTGCAAGAAACACCGTGCAAAAAGTGTAGCATTTTCAAACATAGTCTTTTTTTTTTTCCGGGAGTACTTTAAAATTAGAAAAAAAAGTTTTATAAAAAGTGAAAAATATGTTTCATGTATAAACCTTTAAGAAGAAGGTACCCTAGAAAGGAAAGGCATAGGAAATATCTCTAAGTAGGAAATTCAGAAAAGTGCAAAATCTCATGAAAATTAGTACTTCCACATTTTAATTTGTAAAATATAGAAAAATAAATTTTAAGAAAAACTAAAATTTTCTATTTGAGAAAAGTTGGTTTTGATGAGATTTGATCAAAAGAACGATCTTAGAACCATCATCAATGTTCAAAAATTGCGTGCCATGGGAAAAAATTTGTACTTATGTAGAGGACATAAAAAAACATATTTTTAGATTTTTATTTGGAATTTTTAGATTTTACACCTATGCAAATAGGCCATGAAAGTTTTGTCTTCAAATCATTAAATTTAGACACTGCAAATGTAATGATAACCATAAATGTAATTTTGTGACAGCTCAACGAAAATATTTTTTAAATATAAAATGATTTTTTAAAATTTTTAAAAAATAAGGTATCTAATAAAATTCAAGTTAGGTATGTTCAATAAAAATTTCATGTTCATTGGACTTAATCTCCAAAAGTTATAGTGGAAAACAAAAAAGTGGTTCGCGTTGTGATGCAAAATAGGACCGGTGTTTCTTGCAATGACCCCTCTATATCATTCATATTGATCATGTAAAGCTCATTCCGTTCCATTTTTGATAATTCTAAACATCCCAAAATTATTCTTGAAGAAATTTAGAAAAAGGCACACATTTATCCATGAATAGAAAGATTCAATTAAAAATAGGAGTGTCTAAAAATTAGGCAAAAGAGCAAAGTGCTAACAGCTAAAAAATCTAAATTGAATTGCCATTAAATTATTTTAGCACTGTTTATCAAATTAGACAAGAATATACAATGATGTTTGGACCTTTGTCAATTCTTGAAGTTGGAATTTTGTGGTTACTAAAGTGGACCACCTTCTAAAAGGTCCACTTCTTGTACATTGACAGTACAATGAAGAATACTACAAAATTTACCTTTGTGTTAGAGGATCATTTTAGAGGGCCCCTTTTTATTCCCAACCTTTGCATAACTTAGTTTTCTTAAAAAAGATAACTTTCACTATTGGATCATTGCAAGAAACGCTTCACATTTTTGTCTCAAAAATGCAATATTTTGGCATAAGACTGGCCGTCCTCCGCATTTGCATTGCACCTATCAATGTTAGCCGTTGATTTCAGGTGCTTGTAAATTTGGGCTGTCGATTTAGTACTATGTATTATTATGCAATACTACAAAGTGCTACAAAGTACTATTCAGGCCTTTGGGAATAAAAAATAGTAGAAAATGAGTCTGTAGACCTTCTCATTTTTAATAATTAAAAAAAAAAATTTAAAAAAATTTAAAAAAAGTAAATTTTTCTAAACAAAATTGTGCTCTTATTGCAACAAAAAATTCCTTTAGGAAATTTTTTCCCTCTTAATAGTCTTTGTGCAAAGGAAGGTCACTTTGATCCCATGTGCACAATAGACATGTTACTATTTTCATTAAAACTCATTGCCAATCCTTGAAATGTTAATAGACCTCTAACTTGTCCAATTTGTGGCTTCAAATTTGGATTTTTGAGTCAAAAATAGGACTCAAAACCTCCAAAATAGCTAAGGTAGACATCCAATTGGGGGAAATTTAAAAATAGTAAACTAATTTTTAAGGAATTGAAAAAATTACTCAACATCTAAAACTTTTGTGTGCACCTTTATTCAAAATTTAAAGCCAAACGAAGAAAATATGCAAAAGTTATGAGAAAGAAACTACCTATTGGAGGTCAATGGGACAAAAAAAAGGACAAGTGTTTCTTGCAATCACCCCATTCCTAAATCCTAGAGATGGTAATTCAAGTGCATGGGCATGGACACATTGTGCATCAACTTGTAATTCACTGCAACTTTTTCACAATTTTTTGGAGAATATAAACTCATAAAGATTAGAAAAAACAACTTTCAATTGCAAAAAGGAGGTGGAACAAAAATGTTTGGCACCAAAGGAGGGACCTCAAAAAATACTAATCATACAAGGACAAACTCTAATCCATTTGAGGTAGAACTACTCAATGTTGTTAATGACTCAATTTCAACATTTACTAGCTCCTCCCATTTACTAGACCCTCCTATTTGAGTCAATCACCCACCCATTACCACAATTTTAGCAACCTTTTAGCATCATGACAATGCACTTAGAGAGGAGACACGTCAACGTGTGGTTAAGCATAGGTCTACCCATGCTTTACCAATGGAGTACCAACAAACTTTAATAAATCAAAGAAATTTCAATTGTTACATGATTTGTTATTAGAATGTCATCATTCTACTTGCATATGACTAATCATCCTTTTCAATCTTTAAAAAATATGTGAATCAATAAATAACTTCTCTCAAGTTTCTCAATAGCAAATCTAGGTGGTAATAGGTTGATCTATTTTACTACTAAGGTAGGAGGCCCTAAAACAAAGCAAGCTTGATAAAAATTGTCATCAATGTTCAAATAGATTAATTGCATTTACGGAGGTGGAAACTATTGGTAACCTCTGCAATTTAACTTTATAAATTCATAACTAATTCTTTGAAGGTCCAAATAATTTGAAGTATCTTGAATTGGATGCCAACTTTATTTTCTTTCTATTAAAATTTCCTAAAGAACGCTTCAAGGACTTCAGGTTTTTCCAAAATGCAATCAGCTCTTAAATGGACCACTAGTACCTTAGTTCCATCCCTCATAGACTGACCCCAATTTGACAAATTGGGATAGAATATTACAAGAGATAGTGGATCACATGTAAAAAAAATGTAAACATTTCTTGGAAGGTGGGTCATGATCTATATAATCTTCATACAATGCCATATACAATGCTTACAGTTGTACATTTGATACCTTCGTGACTATAAAGAGGGTACCAATACTTGTATTAAAAAATAGGATACACCATATCCACTTATTTGTACACCTAGGTTCCTATGATGATACCTAGGTTGATAGCTGTATCATATTTAAGTCAACTTACAATAACTAGGATACCGGTAGCCAAGACAACAATCAATAGTAGTGGTAAAGCTAAGGTTGGATCACTGGACCATCTCAGACCATCCCAAATGTGTTGTATTGATGTAAGAGTAGTGAGCCACTAAGTTATGTGTTGTATTGCTATAAGAGTAGTAAAGCCACTCTAGGTATTTTAAAGCAATAAATGAACGAATGAAGTATATTTGGTATAGTATAATACTATATACATAGTAATAAAAATTTCTATTTTTTCACATAAAGGGGGGTATTTTAGGATTATTTGCATTTTATATTAATTATTTCACTTATTATTTAGAAATTTAGAATAATTTCAAATTTCTACAAAAAAAATCCTATATTACTCTAAACCTTTTTATAAATTTTAGGTCTCATATTCTTAAAATACTCTATCATTTTTTTGCTCCTAGTTTCCTACTTCCAGTGTTCACTACCCCTCCCCTCCCCGAGAATAAAACTAAAAAATTTCCATTTGAGAAGACTTCTTGGTGATGAGGCTTGGTTACAAAAATGAGTTTGAAACCATTTCTAATGTTTAAAAATGTGCATGCAACATAGGCCTATTTGCTTTGACGTAGAGGTCATAAAATAATATCTTTTTAGATGCCTTTTGGTAGGGACATGTCTACCTACTAAAAAACATACAACAAAAACTTCAACTAAAAATCATTCATTTAAACTACTCAATAGTACAAAAAGAAAACTAATCTTGAAAGTGTGATAGATTATCAAAAGTAACTTTTAAATATGAAATGTTTTTTTTTTAATTTTGAAAAATATAGAATATGATTGAAATCAAAAACTCTAGAGATTGTTTTTGTTTTGTTTTGGGTATTAGATTCATCAATCAAAAGTTATAGCATTGGACAAAGACCAATTTTGCAAAGTGCTATAAAAATGGTTGGTGTTTTTTGTAATGACCCAATCAACAATTAGTTCATCTTGTATTGATTATTTAGGTAATCCTTTTCTTATAGACAGTGAGAAAATCCATGAATAGCTCTTTGCTTCTGTCTTATTTATTGTACACTTGAATGTGCAAAGTCAAATGACACAATTACACAAGGTCCAAATGTATTAGAAGGCAAGATTTACTTCACTAAACTAACTTGGACATACATCACAAACTCCACCTAAAAGCTAGGCTTTTGTTTAATATTGTAAATGCTTATCAATTCCAATGAGAATCTCTAGATACAAAATAATATGGCTATAGTGTATACTAACTTTGATACTTTCTTTGTATATCATCTCAAGCACTAGAGTAGTGTATCACCACTATATTTTTGGCTTTTGTCAAAGTTCAGATAATAAGTCTTTACTAGTGTTTGTTTTTTGTACAAAATTTAGGAATCTAAAAGGACAAATGTATGGTTGGGTGGCTCTTTTTTTTTGCAAAAGTCCAAGTCCAAAAAGTACTTTTTTGTCAGTAAAATGTTTGACAGTGAAATGCTTGATAGTTTATTCTATAAGAAACAATTTTTTTTTTAAATCTAAAAGTACCTAGCTTTTTGAGCGCCCTTAGACCTTGAAAATTATTATACTTTGGAAAAAATAAATTTGAAAAAAATAAATTAGCTATAAGAAAAGTTCTTCATAAAATTCAAGCTTTTAAAAGTCATTAAAAAATCCTTTACAAACAATCAATACATGTCTACACAACAAGATTATGGTTTCTTCTAAGTTTAGTAAATTCCTCCTTAGATTTAGAGTCCCTTGTATGAATTTGAATACTTAAGATATCTTAAAAGAGTCCTTGAAAAATATGCTGACAACAAATTCGTCACTCCTATATTTTCGAAAGTCCACTACACTTTCATGCAATGCTATAAAAATCATTCAACAACATAGTCATATTCATCATGAAGCTTAAGACCCTAAAATGAACTTTTTCTTTTCTTTTCTAATTTTTAAATCATATCCTACAGACATTGAAAATTGGTTGAGTGCAATTTTTGCCATTGTGACACAGTTTTGAGCCCGTGAACCATGCATTCACCCAAAATACAACATTTATTTGGCAATTTTGACAAAAATGAGGTTCAACTTGCCTTTTTCAATCAAAATATTTTAATATGTATAAAGCTTGTATTTTAGACCAAAACATAGTGCATTCCAATAAATGAGCTTTTAATTTCTAAAGAGAATTAAAAACCAATTGTTATTCTTGAAATGTTTAGAAACTCAAATTTGATTAGCAATGAATGACCATATTGGATATTGGATTGAACAATGAACAAGTGTATCATATCAAGATGCAATTGTTTAATTTTAAAGAACAAAATGGAACTTTAGAATGTAATTTTTTATCTATGGTGTGGTACTCCATAGTATATATAAGTAAGTTGAATCATCAATGAAGTATATAAAGATAAGTACATCACAAGGTTTTTTTTGATATGGATGAATAATTGATTAGTATAAAACTAGCCTTATCAATTTAATAGCACATACTACAACCATCAAAAACTTCAAGGCATGTGAATATAGAGCCATAATGGTGCATTGAAATGCAATAAAGTTAATTTGGTGCCCACCTCCATGCCAATCCAAAATGGATAAAATGACACTAAAATGACCTATAATGTCAAGAATGTGGTCTTTAGTGTCAAAATGGCACCAAAACAATTTGGACCATCTTTTGTTATTTTTACATGATAGTTGTGAAAGTCGTCATGCATTTGCTTTTATAATTAGTGATTGTGAGATTGTAGTAAGTTATTATTATGGAATATGTATATATATGACCACTTTCACAACTATCATGTAAAAATAACAAAGAATTGGCAAATGATTTGGACCTTCCTTCCACAATTCACATCATAACTAAGTGGTTATATATATATGCATGCGCATGCACCATTTCTACCTATTTTGTGAGCACATTTTATGAAAATGCCACCTCAACCTAAAAAAACCCACAGTTTAGGTAACACACCATTGATATTGTATGAGTTCATAAAGACATTCAAATCAATTACAATTTTTGCGCACATTCTAATAATACATCTTCCTATCCTTAACCCCTAAAAGCCCAAGGGGTTAGGACAAAACACAAATGTGCTATAAAATATAAGAATTACAACTTTTCTGAAGTTAGTATCAAAGAAGATAATGTAAAGCACAACAAGTAGAAAGTATCCATACAGTCAAAGTAAAAAAATTGTTTTTAGATTATTTTTAAATGAATTTTGAAGATATAACTTCAAAAATTCACCAAAAATACAATTTCTATTTTTAGGATTTGAAATTTTTTTTGATTGGTCAAAATTGTGTTTTTTATTGATTTGTAGAAAAATACAAAATATTCAACCTCTAAAAGCCCAAGGGATTAAGGCAAAATACAAATGTATTATAAAATATAAGCTTTACAACTTTTTTGAAGTTAGCATCAAAGAAGATAATGTAAAGCACAAAAAGTAGAAAGTATACATATGATCAAAATTTAAAAAATATTTATAGATTCTCTTTAAATGAATTTTGAAGATATAACTTCAGAAATTCACCAAAAATACAATTTCTATTCTTATGATTTGAAATTTTTTTTGATTGGTCAAAATTATGGTTTTTATTGACTTGTAAGAAAATAAAAAGTATTTACTAATGAGAGCATCAGTAATTCCCCCAAATAGTAAGTTTTTCAACACTAAGCAATTTTAGACACTTTGTACTATTTCTCCTTTTTTTTGCTATAACTTTTTTTTGACCGTACTGATCTTAGTTTTGAATATCAATGTTGAAAGAAAACCCAATTTTTTCAAAACTGAAAAAAAAAAAATTTTGAAAAAAGTTTTTTTTTTGCTCGAAAATTCTGCCCGAAGTCAGGCAGCGACCAGAAAATGGTCGCTTGAGCGCTTAGGGGTTAAAGACTCATTCCACACCAACAGGGCATATATATTCAACTCCATCTCGGGGTTAATGGAACATCCTTTACAAACGCAAGTTCAGGACGTGCTGAACGTATCCACAATGTACAACCCAAGTATGATACCGGAATCATACACTTTTGAAATACTATCATAGGATAGAAAACCATTCTTGCCTGAAACCCTCACGAATAGATGTCCCACTGCGAGAGGTTAGTAGACTACAAAGTACAGTCGGCATGGTAGCATGAATAGGTGATTTGATCTAAAGTTTGTCATTAAACAATAAACAGGTGACTGCTTTGTTGAAAGGAGACACTTGAGTGTCCTCAGATGAAAGTATTCGATCCCAGTAATTACTTCTTTGCTTGATTGCCCCCGAAAGATGTGTCCAATCCTGTACAGTACAGTTTGACATCTTTTTCACATATAGACTCAGCAGCATACATGAAACTTATAACACTAGACATAAATCTATCTCGTTAACCCACCTGGTAGACACAATATTTCAGTGGCTAACAATGTCGTGGCAAGTTGCTGGCCTTCGATTATGTCACCCATTCTCCTTCGCTGCGTCCTCTTTCCTTATCCTTTCTTCTTCGTCTTTGTTGTGAATAGCATTCAATTGGCGTTCAAGCTGAGTAATATTCACAGATCTGAACGTTAGGAAGCTTCTACAGGAATTAAATTGAACAGATTCTCGGGTCATGTAGTACATGTCTTCTGCCTATAGACAACGGCCGCCTTGACAAGAGAAAGAAATTTAAAGTCGCACACTTAAAAATTCATCGGTTAGCATTTATCTTGGGAGTGGCACTGGAGACTGCCGTCTAGTATGTTTTTTCTTCACTAATAAACGTACCAATGCGTTGCGCAGTTTCATAGTTTGCAGCTCATCCACAAGGTTTGCCATCCTGGCAAGACAAATATCAAATGAGATTTCAAGCTTTACCACGTCATGTGTCTTTCAATATGAAGTAAAAATGAGAAATACAATAAGTTTACGGAACACGCCTCATGCAGACGTCATATGTTTTTAAATAACATGAACACTCTGAAGTATGTATTGAACCTGGCCTGAAGGTCAGACACTTGATAAAGAAGCTCACGCTCCTTATCTGTTGGTACCTCGCCCTGACAGTTGTAGAACCCCTTTTGGGATATCTCAATCTGGCATATAAGACGTAAGGAAAATCAGCCTTTAACGATGGTCGCTTAATGTACCAGGCGGAGTGGGGATAGAACTGAGCATGTTCATGTCCATGGAAACAGGTCACTTATAAATGGAGACGCCCTCAAAATACTATTAAAGATGTTCAAAGTTTGTTCGCATTCGGAATACGGTAATGCATCTTTCCCCTCAGCTAATAAAATGAAAATAGCGATGTGACAAGATCACCTTAAGAGTTCTGTAGAAACATAAGCACTAGGTACCTGACTTAGGCGATTGCGAGAGCCGCCCCTTGGACTTCGTGGTGAACCACAAGCACTCTGTATGAAAACCACAAAAAGAATCATTGAACAACAATAGACCGTGTATGCATATTTACACTTTCATTGGATATTTAGGATAAGATAGACTAGCTTCAGTAGAATATTGTCACCTTTTACATTGTCTGAACAATCGGTAAAAAAATGTAAAGATTCTCTCTCTCTCCCTTTATAAATGCGTTTTTGAAGTTGAACGGTGATCGCCTAAGTAGAACCAACCGGCAGGCCCTTCATTGAGAGTTTCGCTAGATGGAGTAAAGCTATCAGAACCAGATTCCAGCAGACATGCTCACCGAGGAATCACCAGAATAGTTTGCACTTAAACTTCGCAGATATCGTGAAGCACCATTTAAAGCTTGTACTGCATTCACTAAAGTTTCCAGGTTAATAATATTTATCAGTCCATATCCATGCATTCACTTTCCATACACATAAGATTTGCAATTGCAAAAATGATCTCGAACGTTTGAAGCAGAAGTCGACAGTAAATATCGTGCTACATAGTTATGCTATATACACATTACAGTTGGAAGAACTTACAGTTGCCAACGTCGCTTGGACCAAGGGATTGAATCAGGTTAGAGATACCTTCCTGCACGTATAGAAAAACTAAATGAGAGTACCAAATAATATATTGTTTGAAGCACAAATGGACAGTAAATCGTCATTAGGGTGAGGAAATCCAATTTTTGCAACATTCTCGGAAACTGCTGCGCTTATTTGTGACATAAAAAATGAAGAGTTGAAGTATAGCATAAAGTTCTTCTATGCTAAGAGAAAGGCCGTTCTATTTGTACAGCTAAATGCATGAGAACACCATAACCGAAAAAAGTGCACCATCCGTCTGATAATGACGTTAATTTTTGACTGAAGGTCTTAGATCTAAAATACCCTGCCTTAAACTACACTCATATCAGATCCAAATGTCTTGGATGGATACCTCAAAGTGGAATGCATTGACGTGTACAAGGACGAATCCTAAAAAATTACGTCAAAGAGTGCTTAAGGTGCCAGAATTAGCTGGTGCAGGAGAGATTTTGTTGATTACCTGCTGTCTTTGTCCATGTTGAAGGATCTGATGTAGCTGAGGAATGATTCCAGCAGAAACTGAAATTGCACCATTTCCATTTTGATTTGATACTGTTGACTGTTGGCTCAGGGATGCCGAGTATTGCGAAACCTTCACAAGTTCCATCAGCATATAATTATTCAGAAGGGGTATCAGTTACAGTTCATATTAAGATGCTGTAAGCTTTTCAAAGAAGAGTCATGTATATTATAATATTCTATCATAAAACTATCAACATTGTACCGGTTGGGGCTTGCCAGGGATAAATTAGGCTCATAACATCACAGTACCTCGGATTTCATAGAATTGAACTTGGACTAATGACTGTTAGGACAACGATGACGAAACAGCAGATTACTCACGAAGTCACATTCTGATGACTTAGTCACTTCGCTGAGGTTATCAGAGAAGTCCGACTTAAGTTTCAAAATGAAATTGCAGAGATCGTAACATACAGGGATTTTCCGATCGCTTGAACATTCGCCAGCGCTAGTCGACTTGTGAAGTGATACCTGCACATTGCAGAACCATGAGGACCGGCTTGTTTAACCAATTCATCCTAGGGATACAAAGAACTATGCAGTACTTACAGATGACCATATGCATGCATATATTTTCGGTGGCACTAGCGGTACACAGGTGCGGTATGCTTTTATCAAGGACATCATCACCGTAATTCTATAAGTTACGACAAAAGGTTTGCACATTGAAAAAGGAATCAAAGTTGGTTACCTGCGTATTCGGACTTCTTCTCGACGCGATGCGTAGGGAATCCTGCATAAAGCACGAACGGAAATAATATCAACTTTATGCTACTCTGCGAATGGTGAACATTCACTTAAAATTTCTTGCAACTACAACGTGATTTCTGAAGAAAATGACTCCTTAAAAATTGGTCTGTTCTATGTAGATCAATGTAACATAATTCATAACCTCAAGCTAAGTACTCGGTTGAATATTCTTTGTATCTAACATCACGCACTATCCCAGTCTGTACTAGATTGATCGATGTGGATGGATTAGGTAGCAAATAGCGATGCATTTCACTGAATTACCTCCGAACTCAAGTCAACCGAAGTAACTGAAAAACGTCCTTTCTGGAGAACAGGACCCTTCTGACTGGGAGACATTGCCTTTTCCTCTGAAATCTCCCTATTTCCTGTTAATTAAGATAGAAATAAATCAGAAAACTGACACCTGGTGCGCTTCAAATTAACCAAGGCATTAATTAACAAACATAAGTCTACTGTTTAAAGATAGTACTTTCTGGAATCTGCAGTAATCTGATTTTACATTGATGACTTGAGAGGCATACCGGAAGCAGGTCTAGACCCTCCTTGATTTCCATTGACGAGCCGATAGTCGCCATTAGAGCGATCAGTCGTAGGGGTTGATGGTCCGCTATAAGAGCGTTCCCGCTGTCCTGACCGAACAAGATCCTCACCATTCCGTCCATTTTGGCGAGAGTCTCTGTCCCTCCAGGAAAGAAAATATCGAATTAGTTGAATCACCAAAGCTGAATAAAATTTCAATCTCCAACACAACCCACAAGCACACTTGAAAAAACGAAGTGAGCGATCCTAGAAATCGAACAGAGTAGAATATGAGAACCAGTATCCATGGTACCACGCAACAAGAATTTTCTCGCCCTTTAATATATTCAGGGGTCATGCTCAAACTTCCACCTAGTTATACACTAGAGTGAGAATACCAAGTGACACAAGGTCCATCACGATTCACCTAGTCCTATCGTTACAGTGGGAGAGTTTCAAACTAGTTTTAAGAAGCTTAACTGTCAAACATATGCAGCCTACATAGATCCAATCAGGGCTTTTTTTTTGGACCAGTGTCCCCCCTGCTGGCCTCACTACAGTGGCCAGATTTTGGAGGGACTAACCAGTAGTGGTCAGAATTCTGACAATCTGGCGAAATTTCGCCAGAAAAAAAAGCCCTGGATCCAATGTACGCCAAATAATGAAGTACGTTCAATGCCAGACGAAAATATCAAAGATGAAATTCGAGTTCCGAGTAATTGAGGTACATGATAGCAGCCATAGCAAAGTAGAATGCAGAAATCCGGATCTAACCTGTCCAACTCTCGTGTGTCCATGGTCAGACCGCGAATTGATGTCAGCACACGCTCAGATCCAAAACTTCCTAGACGGCGAAACGACTCTCGATCAACCCGATCATCAAAACGCCTTAGCTCTCTCTCCTCTTTCAGCTCCCTATCATTAGCTTTACGAAGTTCTCTGCTTTCCTTTTCTCGTCGCGATTGCTCCCTGTCTTCCGTTCTTCGGCTTTCCTTTGGCGAGCCATTCAGGACCAAGCTTTCGAAATCATAGTCTTCCGACGCTTCAAAACGACCTCTGCATGCACATCAAGAAGAGTCAAGA
This sequence comes from Thuidium tamariscinum, assembly GCA_947034885.2. Taxonomy (NCBI): domain Eukaryota; kingdom Viridiplantae; phylum Streptophyta; class Bryopsida; order Hypnales; family Thuidiaceae; genus Thuidium; species Thuidium tamariscinum. The sequence goes on along the minus strand of OX344750.2, from coordinate 46,748,885 downwards.
TCTTTCCTTCGCACGGATCCAGGTAGACTACCAAGTATTGAAACATGATCTCCACAGACATCCCGGTACGGTCGATCCCATCAATCATCAACACAATAGGCAATGCAGACAAGAGACTACAGATCGTGGAATCACCCACACAATAGCAGATGACGTTACCTCGTGCCATTTGCGGGCTTCGTTAGGACAGGATTTGGGAGGGGTCCTGATCTAACCCTTGTCACTCCTGCCTGCGATGAGATGACACATATGAATCGAAGTGATTGTTTCACACATTTTCAAATGATGATTCCAACTGTCGTAACGCGGAACTCGAGTAACATCCCTGCACGCACGTCATATGCCAAACGCAAAGTGGAAAGAGAGAACAAACTAACAAGTCTGAGGAGTGGGCTTATGTGTCCATCCAATCATGTCTCGACTAGTACCTTCGAGTAAAAAAGAAACCAATTGAGATAAAGCGTGAGTCAGTTCTTACATCATTCGTGGTCTCAGCTATTATGGAATGTATTGTAACAGGCTGCTGGAATCTGTCCATTGAGGACTGTCGACTCAGGGAAGGTGGAGGTGATGAAGGGAGCCAATGGACGGGTACATCTCCATTGGCTTCCCTGACTGGAAGAACTTGTAGATCTGTGACCTGCTCAATGTCTTCAACCACAATCACCTCCTTCCCAATTTCCGCGGAAAAAATTTCATCATCATCTTGTATCTGTTAAACGCTACTCACATTTATCAGTAAGATACTACTCATAGAGGTACATTCAGAAAGATTACGACCCTCTGTTCTAGAACGCATTTTGATTTGAAAGATTCAAAGACTATAATTTAATGATGCAATTAAGAAAATTCTCTGTGTCTGTGTCTAACTGTGTGGCACAAAAAGACGTACAAGGGCAGCTTCAGCCTTCAAATCTTCAAGATTGAAATTCCAACCGCTCACTCCTCGCTTGTATTCATTCTGTCAGAGTACCATCGTGATAAGGGCGGGAATAAGTGGCACAGAAATAGACATGTGGAGAACTACTAATATAATCAAAGGTCTGGCAAACCAACAGAAGCCAGAAAATAGGGTTGAATACCAGTCGTCAGGGAAAAATTATCTTGATAGAGATGGGCACACAACATGAGCAAAGATAAGCATTCACTTGTTCAACAAATTAATGAGCTCCACCCGAAGGAATAGGGAAAAGGCAGGCTCTGCATTTGAATCAGCAGAATATGTTACCTGAGATTGAACTTCTTGCTCCTTTTGGACGAGCTGGTTGGCATCGTTGTCCTACACAGTTTTCGGAAATAAATCAAATCGATGATCAAAGAAACAAAACCTTGGCAATGATTGAATCACCTCCAATTATCAAATCCCCGCCCGCAGCAAAATAATTGCAGGATAAAGTAGATTCTCCTGACTAGGTAAGCGTCACTCACCATCGATCATAGTACATGTAGAACTTTCTTTCAAGGAACTAGATCATCGGAATCCTTTTTCATGTTCATTATAACGTATAATATGGCATAACAACGGGTACAACTGAAGTTTGAAAGACCAAGGGACAGTATAAAATAAGTGAAAATAAAGCACCATGACTAGCAACATATGATGCGTCATTGATCGGGCAGGGTTTGAAGATCATGCATTCGACCACTTCTAGTTAATCGCAAAGTAACATTGGGATCAACTCCGATCTCGTAGACAATGCATCATTACACTGAGCAATGATGTGTAATCTTGGAACAAGGAAAGGTACCTTCAATTTCTTTACACGTTCTCCTAAAGGCGCCAATCCATGCAAAACACGACGAGCCAAATAGTCAACAGAGCGAGCCTGTTTGAAGAAAGAATGCCGAAGCAGTTTTTTAGCGCTCGGACGTTTAGCTGGATCTTTAACGAGACACATTGCAATCATCTCCTTGAAGGACTGCACACGAAATCCAACATTGATTACAAGAGGTCACGACTTGAACTACTTCAAAATATTGTTGTCAATGATTCAGAGAATACAGTTGCTTCCTGCAGCTCGGGATAAGGGTGAGCTCCGCGGAAATTCTTCCACTAGCAGAAGCAAGATTCAATGATGGCCAAATAATGTTTAAATTTGTGCAATACATTTCAAGCCCTACAATTGCGGGAATTGTGAGAGCACAACCACCCCTCATAGAACAGGCCACAAATGCTCACAGCTCCCATCACCACAAAACTGACTGATAAGAAGCGTCCAAACCTTTGAGAACTTTTTATCGCGCTCGTGGTCCAAACCAGGCGGTGCATTCTGTAGCGTCATCAATAACACCTATAGCATCCTTCCATTTTCAGTGACACTGCTTGCTCTCGACAACAAAGTCAATTAGACTAATGACTTAAACAAAATGATAAGGTAGTCAGGATTTTCGAAGACAAGACGAAAATTATAAAAAAATCACACCCAGAGCTTTTTCCAACAAACTCGAAAAGAAAAATGAAATGCTAAAGTTTCTACTCATCGCAAGTCGCTTTTACCATTAGACTACATAATCAAAAGTACCTTTATTGGAGGATACTTTGAGAAGGGAGCATTTCCATGTGCAAGCTCCAGTGCAGTAATACCAAAAGACCATATATCAGCCCTGTTATGCAAGGGGCCTCAACGATTAGAAAATGCCATTTATTCGACTTCAAGTCAACAAATGGCTACAATTTTCAGAAAAGTCACCATTCTGTGGAGGATACAAGAGTCATGCTACAGATGCTTCACAAACACCTACGGGGACGTTAGGATACCAACAAGAATATTCAGGTTCATAGCTACCACAAGACCCGCAGAGATCTCACTTGAAGTCGTAGCCGTGAAGCTGTTCCATAACCTCTGGTGCCATCCTGTGCAGCAAAAGATTGCACAATGTCAAGATTATATCCTGAAAATAACACGTATCCATTTCAAATATGATATACTTTCGTGATCTTAGGACCTTTTTCTCTTGAGCCGATCCTGAACCAAAAAATGAACTAGGCTACCCCGGAATCTCAACGTACATGCCCCATTACTTCAGTGTTTCGTTGGAACAATATCAACCTTCAACGAAAGATTCTCGACTATTTAAATATCTTAATGTAAAGGCATTGACATAATCACTCAGTTGTCAGAAAGAGTCGGCATTCTCTTGTCCCTGGAAATATGGCAATTTCCTGTACCAGCAAGGAGTTCCGACAAAAGTGTTTCTGGTTCGCTGTCTGTCACCAGTGTCGAACAAACATGCTGAAACACCAAAGTCACCAAGCTTAACAGCTCCAGTGGTATCAAGTAATATGTTGCCAGCCTGCACAGCACCAAGATAAATTCAGATTAAAAAAAACACTTGAAAGCACATGCATGTCGGAAAGCGGAATCAATTCTCTTTCGATTCATTTGTTCGCTATCGACCTCTACATAAAACAATAAATAACTCAGAATCACGATGGTGCAACAAATTATACAGACAAAAAAATGGTAAGAAAATAGATAGCGAGCTGTAAAAGTATGGAATCGAGAAGCTCAAGGCATGAAGACAAGTCAGTCCTACACACGAACAATTACACGAAAGGTATAATCTTTTCGAACAATTGCAGAACGAAAGAGTCGCAGCACATAGGAGTACCTTCACATCCCGATGGATGTGACCATGGCGATGGAGATACTCTAGTGCTTTGAGTGATTCTTTCAAAACTGTTGCAATAACAAGCTCGTCAAAACCATCAGGAAATGCTGATTTCATGATATGAAGAAACGATCCTCCCGCCATGAGCGGCATCACCACCCACAGACTTTGGTCGACCACAAAGCAGCAGTGTGCTTTCACAACATTTTGGTGGTCAATTAGACTCATTGTCTGAGCTTCACGGCTTACGTCATCCTGTAACAGACAATTCTTCAATTCTAATCAGCATGCAAGAGTGCTATCTCAAAGAATCGAAAGCTTAAACTGTTTAAAATCCCATTCATAGAAGAGTTATTGTTCATACTAATAGTAAATAAGGAGAAACACATATTGTGTGAAAATCACATCCCGATAGAAAATAATACAACCGGGGTAAGGCTTAGGATCATTTGCTTCAAAGCTACAAGGTTTTGCTCTGCAATACGCCAAAGGACCCAACACCACACCTGAGTTCTCTCATGAAAGTCAATGCCCTAATGCCACATAGTCCCTCCTCCTTGGATCGGATATATCCTTAATGTACAATGTCATTGTTTTCAACTAGTTTTTGAAAGTCTTGCTTTATCCCTGGACCAGATTCTACAGAGAATTAAGAAGCTTTCTTTTAGTGAGTGACAGATTAACGGATCAGAAAACGTTACCAAGTTGCTGTTGCATTTCTCAAGGTCCAAACTTTTGATGGCGACAGTTTCATTGAAAGGAAGACAGAGTGCTCGGTACACTGTCGCAGTAAAACCTTGCCCTACCTCCTCAATAAGCTTATATTCCGATGCTAGTACCGGATATATTCGCTTTCGTGGCGGACCCCCTGAAATCATTTCTCCCCCTATTGATTCTAGTGCAAAGGTCTTTTGTAGTACCGTGAGCAGGTATTCCTGAATCCCTCCTCCAACAGAAAGGGTCTTGATACAGCTACAGGTTCAGTAGATGCCAATCGAAAGTAGACTCTGAAATGAATTTCTGCGAGCTAAGTCAAGACTAACACAAACTTTCTGCAGGTTTCCGTTGTGCTACATGACAGCTCATTCCGATACTTTGATGCTCCTTGTGAATGCTGCGCTCAGATAGATTATCAAGTCAAACGATCACACAGCAACGACCCCAGTCTCCACAAACGTATAAGCACTCACTTCACCGTAAATCCCCCAAAGTCATGAACTTGCTTAAACCCGTCGACCTGGAGCCTTTCCTCTGCTTACCGTGGTCTCAAATCTCAATTCTTTGATCGGAACGAAAGACCGTGTGATATTACGAGATAAATATATCACATAAGCGACGGTTCTTACAAAAACTCTCGGTATCAAGGCAGACTGGGAACCATATTCAGCATTCCGGCCTGCATACAAGAATTCAACATTTAGTGCGAAAAGCAGTTTCATACGGCCTTGTGAAACCCACAAAAGCTTACACATCGAATTAAAACGAATGCCCTTCTAAACTTTGCAGTTGATTTTATCTCCACGAAAGGTCACCAAGAAAAGGTCTTGCTAACCCCTGACCAACTTAATGAATCGGTTTTATGGCATTCCTAAAGATTCGAAAATTCATCAGAATATGGCGAAAAATGACGTCTGAGACGCGCTTCGTGAGAGTCATTTCACATTCCAGAAAATGATAGCTCATTCAAACGCGAATTGCGGGATAAATTAAGTCTAGGACTGCAATGAAACAGTAGCATACATTGGGAAAATTGGCTCCTCAACCGCAATACCTGAATTGCTCTGCACTTGAAACGACTGCGCCGCTCGTAATTCAGAGAGGAATACACAAAGAATTACTAGTTCATGATCGCGCATTACTAGTCAAATTGGTCTGGAAGGGACAAGGCGTCAGCCGGAAAGTCTCCTTAAGACATCCTATTGGCATTTCGAAGTTGAAGCAAAGAGAAGCGAATAAAGAATGAATAGAAATGTTTCCTCGGTTATGAGCTCTTCAAGTCCTCAAGGTTAGCCGTTTCTTAGAAATTCACATTCCGAAAGTTAAGCTGTGAGGTAGATGATGGATGTTCCTGTGATATTGCCAAATTCCCCAATACCAACTTTGAGCCACGAATTGTAGCACCAGCAAATCAGATGCTCGAGCATGTACATTGCTCAACCCGCAGCCTCTCGAGCGTTATTGAAGACCTCGAGACAGCAATTGATGTTCTCATGAAGGGAAAGTAGATGATTTCGAAAGTTTAGGGAATCCGGTCGAGTGCTAGTGATTGTGATTTTCCAATTCCTGATTCTCGATTATCAAAGTTCCGAAATTCCGATCACTTCCACACTTTCCAAATCACTCACGAGACCTTGCCTCTCTTTAAACCCGACCGACACCAATCAAAAGTTCCATGGAAAACTGTACGAACGTCGAGACTCAGACAAACTCTATCTTAGGTTTTAGTCGACTACAGGACACCCGAAAATGATTTCTGGAAAGCTGGCCAGAGCCCTCATGCGAGGCAAGCAGGCTTCCGAGCATATCAAATCTAAACCAAGAGCGCAGCGGCATCGAAAGTAGCACGACAGAAAAAAAAATAAAAAACGAACGTCCTGCTCGTCCACCACGGTTAATTCTTACAGAGTGATCGTCAGCTCCAACTCTGATTTAAGACAACGTTCCTACCATCGCACTTGCACGAGCAGGAACAGAACCACTCCATATATGACGCCCCTAACGCTATCATCAAACTGAAACTTCATCGTAGAACTTTCATCGTACCGATGTGGAAAATATCGCCACAGATTGAAGAGAATCTCAAGCTAAGGAACTCCTCCGACAATTTCCGTTTCAGAGCCTCCAACCGCGGCTGCACCAAAACATTCCACGGTCACAAGAACATCATTGCAAGCACCAAAACAATTGTACTCATCCGTTACTAAAAATCACCTCGTACAACTAAACGCAGCATCGTAACCTGACACACCAAATGAAAACACTCCTTCCGCAATTGAGCACCACAACTGAAACCTCCCCTCCCACCGTCCGCCACACTAATAAATTCCCAATGATCGTCACCTCAGCTCAAAACTAGAAGGATCGTTCCCTAACCTCTCACAGTACATCAAAACTTCCCAATCGCCGCCTGCACACGACCTCCACCCAGCAGACAACCATCCTACGAAGAAACATCCACTCCAAAGTCGACTTCAGGGCAGACTCTGATCCTTGGTCGAGTCGCCCCTCAATCTCCCTCGATGCTCGGTGGAAATCCACGCGACTCGTCTCAAATGATTCGCAATCGTTCAATTGCGATCCTGCACAGCATCGCTTCGCAGACATACAGCGACAATGAGCGCAGCGAGACGGTGAACTCACAGATTCCGCTCTCATCACACTTGTCCTCGTGCTTGCACAGAGTTGTAGAGCTCGGCATTAGAACAATCAAGAGCTCCCACTGTACAAATGGTCCTTTTCACACCGTCCTGTCAGACAATCCAGCCGTTTACCCCCCAGTAATCTACAGGACCGTACGGATACTAATCTGGTTCCTACTTCGTAAATCGTAAATGCCAGTTCCATTAAGTTCACATATGATTGTCGTCTTTTACAGGCATCGAATGTTTTTTCCAGCCAGAACAAAAGTTTCTTTTAAAAACCTATAACGACTTCACTGCCCAAAGATACGATCATGCTCGTCTACCCTACCCTACTCACAATGGCTGCCATGACAGCATTCTTGAATATTCTAGGATCGGAAGAATTGGGTAAATTATTATCCGTCCATACCTTTGAGATAGGTTGGTTGTTTGTTTAGTTTGTTACGTTGAGATCTCCCAGAGTATGCATCTCCCAATCACATTCTTGGTACCGTTGGAAAGCACTCGGCAAGGAGGGGTGCATGAATTCAGTTCTGTGGCATTCAGACTCTCGGGGAGAAAGTTACGGATCTTTTAGTTATTTTTTGTTTCAATTTCTTTTTCTTCAAACACTTTTTACTGATAAATTTTGGATGTAACAATGACACTAGGTCCACTAGTCCTTTCCCTTCTATTTCAACAAAGCAACTTACATGAAAGTAAATCCACTAGTCCTTTCCCTTCTATTTCAACAAAGTAACTTACATGAAAGTAAATGATTGTTAGTAGAAATTAAATGTGCAATCAATACAATAACCAATCCAAGTGACTTGCAACAATTTGGATTTACTTGAGTAGTCACTACACTAAATAGGGTATTTAGTGTTGGCAACACTATTTGCGAACCATGACACTAAATATCATTTACCCTACTAAAGTAAGTAACACTAAATGTAATTTCTAACACTAAAAGTACTCTATGGCAAATCTGAAATATGAAGAGGTTTACATTTAGTGTTAGAAGGTAAAAAGTGACATAAGAGGATTTTCAGCTGGTTTACAAGATTGCGAGTTCCTAAATGCTGGGAACGCATTGGGAACTGTGGGAACGCAGTGCTGATGTGGTAGAACGACTGCCACGTCAGAAAATATTAATTAATTTAATTAATTAATATTTTAAAAAATGTTTTCTTGAAAAAAAAATATTTTTTTAAATCATTTTCTTTCTTTCGGAAACATTCTGAATTTTTTTTTAATTGTTTTTTTAATTATTTTTTTTCAAAATTCAAAAATCCAGACCAGCAGGGGGCTGGTCTGCAGCAATGGGAACAGTTTCTGGGAACACCCCTAAAACAATCTTCTTCAGGGCCAGAAATCTTCTTATGAGACAACACGACGGTGGCGCATTGAAGTTTAGCACTACGCTAATCATCCTAAATTTGACATTTAGTGTAGGGTCAAGTAGGGTGGTAATTACACTAAATGTAATCCAACACTAAATACCCTATTTAGTGTACCTTACTGTACCATTTTGAAACTACCAAGTATCACTTCCCAAAGAATGCTACTCACCTTCCAAACATTTTTGTTATTGAAATAAGGTAGGAATGTTCTAACCATTTGTTCAAATAAAATAATAAATAAATAAATAAATAATAAGTTTGGACTGATTTCAGAACTGAACAATGTTGGAAAAGGTGTCGGAAAAGCTCTAGATTTTGCCCAGCTGCTGGAGTCGGTCCCCGCCCACTCTAAGCTGATCATTGGAAAAACCATTCAATATTTTCTCCAGCTGCCGCAGTGGCTGGCTTCAGTTTGTCCAAGGCCAAACTGACCACCGTACAGCACAAGGGGAAGGGGAGCATGGTAGTAACTCATTATCATCTTCATGAGCAGTCCACATATCTTTAAGTGTAAGTTGATTTCATTTGATAAGCAATAGGAGCATCCACGGGGTGGGGGTTCAGTTGTTGCTCCTGTTCTCAGAATATTGTACACCCTACCATGGATCGTCGGCGTAGGCTCCGATGGTTCCGAGGTGCTTTCATGCAGTGAAAATTCCTTGCTTTGCGTCTGAGGTATTATACTCCCTGCAAGGTAGGGGAGGTCCATGAAGCAACCATCTACGCGCTGAAGCTGAATTTTGGGGAGGAAAAACATCTTGAGATATTTTTCAGTAAATTTTCTTTGAAAGACAAGAGGAAAGGACATCCAACCTAAGTTGTTTCATATTTTTTGAAGCTTTGTGAAATTAGTTATGAAATTTTGAAGTTGAAAACCATAGGGCTCTAAAAGCAACCACCTCCTAGAATGTACACAGTTTGTACATTTTGAAAATATTGCAGGAAGCAAAATGTACCTCTCTGAGCCATGTTTGGTTCTAAATGCCCTGTCGGAGTTTGAGCCTCTTACCTTAAGCGGCCATGGAAACCGCCCTGATGTGGGTGTGGTGGGTCTGAGAAGAACTGAACTAAATTTGGTTGTCTGAAGGCCTTGAGCATGGGCGGCGCAGCCAAGAATGTACTTTAAAGTTACGGCTGGCTGGCTGGCTCGGAGTTGCTGTCATGAACAATCAACAATGCATGGGGATACCATATGGTGGAGTGGCCCAAAGCTGGAGGTTTAACCGGGAATGGACGCCAAGGCCAATTTTATGGGCAATGGATGAGAGCATCTTGCTGGATGGGACAGAAGTGCAACTATTCATCCTCGTAATTTGGGGTGGAAAGGGAAGATCTTCTATCATAGTTTGACTTCCCATGTGTGCTTTTCCAATTTGACTATGACGGTATCAAAATTGAGGATTTCTACACTCACCAACCTCTCATTTAAGAATTATCCCATAAACGTTGATACAAATGTTTAGTGGTTGATGGATGATAGAGTATGTTTTTGTGTGGGACAGAAGTGCAACTATTCGTCCTTGAGATTTTGTGTGGAAAGGGGAGATCTTCTACAAATAGTTTGACTTTCAATGAATGCTAGTGGATTTTTGTAAACCAATGATTTTGATAGTATCAAAATGGATTATTTCAATGATCACGACTCCATCCTTTGAAGGTTGATTTGTGATGCAAGGAGTTTTTGGGGAGGAGGGAGCAAATTTGAGAGAGTAATATAGTCCTAGATTGCACTAGGAAAAAAAATTGGCCTAACTCCTATAGTCCTAATATCTTTTTTCCATTTGAAAACATTCCAAATTGTCATTCTTGGTGCAAAAGGGGGGGGGGGATTTTATTAGAATTTTTTGCACATTTTACCATAGAATCTTGTGTTAAACTAGTGTAAGAATATGTGGAAGAAATTTCAAAAAATGTGACTACAACAATTGCAAGATATTTACATATAAAAAGATGAAAACAAGTTTTTTCTTACACCTTCTTCAATTAGATTTTGCTTAATAACATTTAGATTTAGATTTAGATTTTCCAAATTTTTGTAGTGAAGAATTGAAGTGAGGATCTAAACAAAGAAATTCCAACTAAGAAACACGTATACTTAGCTTTCATTCATTAAAAAAAATAAAGTAGAAATAGATTCAAGATAGAAGGAAAAATCAAATTGTTAGTAGTTCATAGATGGAATAGAAAGACAATAATTCCAACAATGAGATTGTCTTAGCACGAAAACTTAATCTTGTCAAACAATTTTTTTGAAAAATTATAATACATGCACTCAAGAATGAGTTATTTTTGTAAGGAGATGTTTGCAATGCCCCCCAAACAAGATTGTCTATAACTTTATCATCAACAATCCAAATAGAATGAATCAAAGTTTCAAATGTAGATAAAAACTTAATCTTTGAAAAAAATAATAATAATAATATCCATATTTATTTATTTATTTATTTTTGGATTGCTTCTAGAGTCACTTTTTGAATTGAGAATGGCATAACTTTTGGTCTTGGACACCAATTTAAATTTTAAAAAATCATATTTCTTCAAAGATAACTTGACTTCCTATCCTTAAAAAAAGTTTCAATAATCCACATCAAAACTTGAGGTTATACGAGCCTACTCCAAATCTCAAGAGTCTCCACAAGAACTTTACAACTTTACAAGATAAAAATGACGGCAAATTGTGAAGTTTTTTGCTAAAAACTTGAAATGAAGTAAAATCTTGAATGAAATTGCTAGATTGTAGATGAAAATAAAATAATGAATTTTTGATGTGTGCTAATGTGATATTTTCTATCCAATACATGGATGAATTTTGAAATTTGCAGCATCATTGTAACATTTTATATCAATGCTACTTCACTAAAAATGAAAGAAAAGCCTTCTGTTGGATTCCGCAATCACAACATGGGATCATGGATGACTTGTTTGAATGTAAAATCATTACAATGAGGGGAGCCAACATTCAGGATATTTTTAGAGTACTGTACCAACTACTCCTTTAATTCCTATGTTGAACCAATTTTTTTGAGTATGGAGTCCAATTTGTTTTTCTATTTTTTATTCTGTGTAAAAAATTTATAGACTTTTATATCACCTTTTTTTTTCAAAGGACTATTTCCAAATTGCAAACAATTTTTTTTTCAAAATTCTACTATCTAACAATGAACTAACTGATGATTCTCCCCAAACATTGAAGGGAGTTGAAAGAAGAGAATTACAAGATACCCCACTCAAAACAAGATGTATAAATTAATTGGAAATTTACTATGGAAGATTTTATGGCATGGTTTTGTGTGGGTTTTCTTTTGAACCATGTCTACCATGATTTTTTTTTTTTTTTTTTTTAAATACATGAACAATTTCCATTAAACATGGCATGGTTTTGTATGGCATGAGTCACCCACCCAATAATAATAACAAGACATCATGAAGCATTTGATTGAGTGAGAAGAAGGTGGCTGTGTTGATATTGTTGAACTCTCAGTGGCTATGTGGAACTTTTTAGTTTAACTTATTTATTTGAAGAAGTGCAGATACCGACTTTCATTCACTGGAATGATGAATGTTCAGTTATGATTAGTACTTGACTACTTGTATAGTAATATTTCCAACAACTTGGATGAAACATAAGAAAATGTGGATGAAAATTCAATAACCTCATCTGAAAGTGTGTACTACGCATCATCCAAATAAGAATAACAACGACTTGGATGAAACATGAAAATGTGGATGAAAATTCAATAACCTCATCTGAAAGTGTGTACTATGCATCATCCAAATAAGAGCAACAACCACTTGGATGCATCATTCACAAAACTGGCTAAATTTCGTTCCATTGCTACTAAAAACTTTTAGTAGCTAAATCTCTATAGGAACAAATCCTTGAAAAAATTAAATTTTAGCTAAGATTATTACAACCAATAGAATTTGATAGCCAATTTTTTACTTACTCTACATTAGAATTAGCATCTCTGTAGTTAGTTATCGGTATTAGTACCCCCCGTTATCCTTTACAACTTGCAAAATCCTTTCTTTTCTAATTTTGGAAATGTCACTTTCTCTCAAGATAGCCAAAGTTGATGCTTATATATCTTGAAGGTAGCAAATTGCACTAAATTCCCTAAACTAGGTAGCATATTACACTAAATTCTATAAACCAATTCTGGGGTCACTACTTGGATGAAACATGAAAATGTGGATGAAAACTCAATAACTCATTGGACTATGCATCATCTGAATAAGAACAATGACGACTTGGATGACATATGAAAAATGTGGATGAAAACTCAATAACTCATCTGAAAGAGTACGTGTACTGGACATTATCCAAATAAAGAGCACTTTCCCAAGATTCAGTGGAAACTTAAGTATTTTGTCTTGCTTTTGAGTGATTTTTCACTCAAGAAAAAAATTCAAGTTCCATGCATCAATGTTACCAATTGGGGGATCTTGTAAAGATGCTGATGTGGAAAATTGGGGATCACAGTAACAAATAACATTAACCCTAGGTTCCTATGATCTCAGTTTTTGACAGGGTTTTTTGGAAACTTTTTTCCAAGAAAGTAAAATCCATTAACTTTACAAGAATATCATTTTTATTTCAATTGGTGACCATGTGCAAAAGTTATGACACACTAAGTTTAAATACCTATGTGCTAAATGGCATTAAAAAATCACAAAAATTAAAATTAAGAAAATCATAAATTTTATTTTTTATAAAAAAATACTTTTTGATACATAGAAAACTTTTACTCGTTCCATTTAGACTAGTAAATGAGAATGATATAGAGAATCTAGTTTTTTTAGGCAATATGAACATTTTATTCAAAAAATAATTAACTTATAAGATTCCATCTTAGAAATATTAAAGATTTATTTTTTTCTTTCAATCTTGTACATACTTCTACATAACATTTTTTAAGAATGGAAATCAAGGTTTTGTTTCTTTTTTTAAAATTTTAGACCCTCCACTCAAAAAAGAATTTAATAAATTAATTCAAGATATATTAACCAAAAATTTTAAGTTAAAGAGATTCAAATTCAAAAAATCTTAGGCATTTAAGGCCCCCAAAACCTTGTTTTCTTTACTTTAAATACAAATATCTTACAATATATTTAGTCAAGGTTTCTGAAATTTCTTTAGTACACTCTCATATTAATTTAGTGCAAGATCCTAGATTAAATATGTAAAAAATTAATTAGTTAATTAAAAAAAAATTAACCATGCAATAGAATTGACAATTTGGTGTGTTCTTTGATGAAAAAAGGCCGTAATCCTTTAGGGATTAAAACTTCAATTTATATAACCCTTCAAGGTAGTCAAGATTCTTCAAATATACAAAAAAATGGATTATAGAGTCCAACTTAGATGTCTAATTTAGTAATTAATTTCAAAAGTTGTAAAATATGACCCATACATCATGTCTATATATTAATAGTTTGGATCTAGTGTTCCATTGAGTAATATTTTTATTCATTAATTTTGAAGTTCATTATTTAAAAATCTTTCCAAAAGCAATTGCAAAGTGAATTTTAATGATTTCAAATTATATTTGAATACAATGACTTTAAAATCTATAGTTCTTATTATGGTGTTTTTTAAAGATTTTTTGTAGCACTTCTTTTAAGAAATTATTTACAAAGGCTCATAAATTCCTTCAGTTTTACATGGCAAATAAACACACAACTTATGGTGTTTTTAAGAATGAAAGAGTGAAAAATAATGCTTGGAGCCATGGATCCATATCAAGGTAGACCACTTCAAAAATTCACAAGTTCACACCAAGAAACGAGGTGCTTTAAGTGCATTTTCAAGTATAGTCCTAGACATAAGATTGTAAATAATGATCTTTAAGAAGATTTTAAATAAAATATTACTAAAAATATACGTATTTTTAATAAATTTTTAAAAGAAATCTCCTTAAAGATCATTACTTACAATCTTATGTTTAGGATTATACTTGAAAATGCACTTAAAATAGACTAAATAAAATTTTCTCTTTTTTTTTGAAACAAATGCACCAAATTCCATCAATAAGGAAACGATGGTTGCTAGTATGTGAGCATAGAAGTGTGAGCTTATGACCCTCAAAGATGATGCATCTATAATATAGGTGCTTATACTATAGAAACCTTGTATGATAAAACTATATTTATACTATAGATACCTATATTATAGGTATTTTTACTATAAACACCTTCAAAGGTGGTAGTATATCTACTTATATACATATTAGAAGCTCACATGCTTGCATGTCCATGCTCACACACTAGCATCGTTGCTGAAGTTTCTTTCCTTCATCATCTCTTTACTTGTCATCTCTCTGTTTCTCCTCATTTTGAAAATTGTCAACTGAAGACTTAACAGAATTTGTTGAAGGAATGCGGAATGTGGGATTATAATCATTTAAGCAAACTGAAATATGTCCATGCCCTCATGAAGGTATGTGTCAATTGAAACTTGAAATTTAATGGAGGTTTTCATGAGGTGTGAGCTTGTCTACACAAAATAGTGAAACTAAGTTGCTTTAATTTATATCAAGAAAGTTATTTTATAAGCCATCAAAGTAAACAAATATTCCTAAAATTATTTTCGTTTGCACACATGGAGGTTTATGAGTCCCAATTAGAACAATACTTAAGTTAATTAAAAAATACATCACATTCTTGTACAATAACAATAATTGAAAATATTTATATGGTGTCAAATGTTAAGAAATTAGTATGGCAAAACTTAATTTCACTATTTTGTGTAAAGAATAAAATTTGCCTGTGAGCACTTAACTTCTATAGCCTTAAATTGTAGTTTTTGGGGGCATATCATGCAATTTGGGGCAACTCATTATGAATAGAGTTCTTTTTCTCTTTGAAATTTTTGCACAATATGTGTCTAAGGAGTAGCTTTAAGGCCCAACAATTTCCATAACTTTTGACTTCAAGGTTAAAAAGTTGTTGTATGATAAGTTATTTTCAATGTTCAACAAGCAACCTTGGCACCTAAAAAAACTTCTTTAAATTTTAAAAAAAAAAAATTGAAATTGAAATTAGTTTATTAGATTTATATATACATAGAAATCTTTGGATCGTTTTATTTTCATCAATGAGTAAAACGTTATGAGGAGTTTTACTTTGGGATACTTTAGTCTCAAGTAGTTATAGAATCTCTACTCTACATAAAAGTTTGAAATCCTTTAATTTTTAATATTTTTTGGAAGAAAGAAAAAGGTGTAGATTCTTTATTACAACATTTAACCATCAGGATTGATATTCTTTTTATTCCATAAATAAAATGTTTACAATTTAGTATTTTGAATCATTTTCTATTTCTTTCTACTTATTATGTTTTACTATATGTTGTACAATTCCAAATGATTTGAAAATTTTCAAGCATGAAGCCAGCTTGCCTTAAAAAATAAATACAAAGAATAACCACCAATTTGAATTTTGTTTTCCATACAAATGTACCTTGTGAAGTACAGTTGCTTGTTTTTTTGCAAGGCCAAAAAAATGATTATTGTCAATTCAAACACTAATATCTTACAATCTACATGGTAGAAATTCTTGAAATTTTTTCTACATCTTCTTGAACAAAATTACTATAAAATCCTATAGTTACATGTGTTTAAAAATGTTATTTAAAAAAAAATTGGTACTACTACTAAAAATTGTACTAAAAATTGTAATTTTAGAGCATTTTTGGTGAAAACATAGTCGGCAGAAATACAGTGACTTGACTTTCAGCTATTTAATTTTTGGGAATTTCAAGTGTAGCACCCACAATCCAAGACCCAAAATCACTGATTGTAAGCATTCGTTGTTATAATATACTACTTGCCCTTGCATTAGGTGTACAATTTTAGGGTTTCAAGGTTTTGCCTGTGCTGAGCTTTGCCGTGCGCACTTGGGAATAGCACAAGATGATTTTGGAGGTGATTCACAAATAAACTTCTGCAAACTTTTTGCAACCAACTTGCTCTGCCCCTGAAATTCAGATTCCATAGTAAGGTAGGTACACCCTAAAGCACAGCTGACCTTAAAGTGCCATCTACAGTAAGTGTACATTTCCAAAATCAGTTGTGTACACAGATTATAAATGGCACTTTTAGAAATAAATTTTGACCTTTAATAACTTTTGCCTATTGTATCCAAATGTTGTGTTCTTTGGTGCATTGGAAGATGCTTTCACTTGCCAACAAGACTATATGAAAATGTGAATAGCCTAATGATAAATAATAACGAGCTAGGTGCAGTACCAATTTGTAGCACTTTGAGGTGATACACTAGAATTTACCAAAATGAAATAATCATGGTTTTGTTCAATTTCATTTTGTCATACTCATTGGAAGAATTCATGAATTCTATCAACATAAAATAGAATTTGATATCACAAGCTCCTTTAGTAAATATTCAAGATATTCTTCAAAAACTTTTCCATATTTTTGGTTTTGTTAGGTTTGAATGCATGCACATGCCCACTAATGCACTTTCTTCAAGTACTTGACCTTCACTCTTGCAATCCCAACCATGGCTACATAATTATACTTTTTCTATAGTTTAATGAAAAATTGCGGCAAGTTGGCTAACAATATATTTGTGTCCATAATTTGCAATTGGCTCTCTTTCACGTAGCAAAGATGAGAATGGAAGAATGGAAGATGACGTAGCAAAAGTAGAGCTTGCTAATGAGTTCAAGAAAAGCAATCATGATTTACAACATAGTCCCATGAAACCATATGAAATTTTACCACATAACAATAAGTAGATGTAGCCACCCCAACCTCAACTACTACTCAACTCATTGAATTGCGATATTGCTACCCAAAATAGACATATGGGTTAACTTATAATTAGAGACACAAAAAAAAGTTTATAAAACTCTCAAAACTACTATGGTTGGCAAGCAAATTGTATAGTTGTCCTATAAATCACTGGATTTCTACAACTTCAATGTTGGCAAGCAAAATTTAACTTTAGTTTTAGAAAAAAAAAAGTTGGAAAGGAAATTGTATTTGATACTTGTCCTACAATTGTCTATTTGGTGAAATTGTAGCTGTTATTGAAAAAAAGGTATTTTATGAAAAACAAGGAATTCTTGAGAGGTTGTCCATTGTTCTAACTTTTATTAAAGATTCATCATAAAATGACCCCTTGTGACCATAGTATAGGTGCTTCTTACAATCATCCACTTAAATCCTAGTATATTCCATCAAAAGATAGTGATGCATGTTGCATCAACATTTTGTGATTGTCCTACTTTCTTCACCTTTGAGGAAGACCCATATTATTATGACAAAATTGAGTACTTCCAAAAGCATTTAGTACTCCATACTAGGATCAAATTCATTTAAGTATAATTCAAGATATAACTAAATATGGCATCCAATGAAAATCTCAAAAATTAAAATGTGTTTTAATAGAATAGTATAGAAAATATTAATGAAAATAATCTTAATCCTCAAAAGAATCATTGAAGCTGATGCAATGAGTACTAGTATAGCTACAAGTATTGATAAAACCAGTAAAGTTGTGTGTACTAATTAGGGTTATAAAATATTCCTAACTCTATATATTAAAGGTCATGAAATATTCAAAATCCTATAAAATGAATTTCTTAGGAATTCTTAATTGAGTTAACAAATTGGAATTCAACCAAAAAAGAAATGATTTGGGATAAGGCCTAACAAATCTTTTGAATAGAATATATGAAATGCCAAAAATTGCAGAATTTAGTATACTAACTTATAACTAAGCAAAGCAAAAGAAACATTACATTTGAGATAATCATTGTACCAAGGAACTTAAAGTTTATAGAGTACTCATTTTTTAATTTATTTGGAAAACTAAAAGATCTAATCAAGCTACCAATTGAAAGGATGTCCTAAACCAGGGATTACATAGAAACTCATTTGATACTTGACCCTAAGGGCATTCCCATAGCTGGACCCACCAAGAGGCTCGGTCATGGTTGCTATTTTGTGAGTCTATGAGCATGAGCTTGTGAGCTTGCGAGCCTATCCAATTTTTTGAAGATTCCATCTAAAATTTTTATCCACATTTTATTAACTTTGGTAAATTTTAGTGCCTATTAATGTGGACCTATTATCATAGACCTATCACCATGGTCCCTTCAACAACCTTGTTTGTACTTTGCTAGATTTTAAGAAGAAAAAAATAAGTGACTATTTAGAATTTTTTTGAAATCAAATGAAGTTATTTCATTCAAATTTAGATTTTTTTGAATACTCTCCTTGGTCTTGCTTCTTAATATTCCTTTTCCCCCCCGCAATTGTGGGACTCCCCTCGGTGGTGAGGAAAGTCCCACGGTTTCGATTTAAAAATTAATTAATTTTTAAAAAAAATTCCGTTTTCTTTTTCCAGGAGTCGTGACTCGTGAGACTCCCCTCAGTGCTAAGGGGAGTCCCACAATTGTGAGGGAAAAGGATTTTTTAAATTAAATTTTTTTCTTAATCGTAGTTGTGGGATTCCCCTTGGCGCCGAACAAGGAAAGTATTCACAAAAATCAAGCAAAGCTTGAAAAGTATTATATCAAGATGACAAATAAACAACCATTAGATAAAAAAAAAAGTGAATCTCCTCATTGGATGCACAAGAGGACAATGATTCAACTAATCAATAATCTTGTATAATAAAGTTCATTCTGTACAAAATTAATCCCTATCAACCAAATACTTTTCTTTTAAAATCTTAACAAGTGTCATTATTGATACATTAAGACAAAAGTGTAGGTGCCCACATTGGCCTTTGAGAAGATCTACGCTACTAAAAGATAGTCATGAATAAAATGAAATATGGTGCAGCTAAGTTCTTTCCACATATAATGAAATTATATGAACAAATTTTTTTCCAAAATTTAAACAAGTTCATTGACTTACAAATGAAGAGGGAATAGTTGATACCCTCCTATTGGCCTTGAGAGGACTTAGAATACTACAAAATATGATCAACTGAAATAAAATTTAGTGTAGCAAAAATCCTTTTCAACAAATTTTCTTTCTAAAACCTAAACAACTATAATAACAATATATCAATCAAAAATCATTGGTACCTATAAGTCCCGTCATTGTCACCCAAGCCTTGGATTTTTCTTTTTTTTGCTTATTGCTCATATTTAGGGTTATTATGGTTAAAAAAATACTTAAAAAGAGTGTTCGTAGAGGGTTTGATACAATTCCCTATGACCACAGGGAATTGGTTAGAATTATACCAGACTCCTCTAAAGGACTCCTTAGAGTTAGTTTCTAAGTATTATTAGGTGAGAGAACATGATTTAAGCAATTACAAGGAGTTTGCATAATTAAGGAAATGAATTAGTGCAAAAGCACCAAAGACGGACCTTATCGGAATTCGTAGGAGAGGGCTTGGCAGGATTGGGTTCCAAACGGCAACCACAAGAATCCGATAGGCTCCTAAGAGTGTTACGACGAAGCTAACTCGTGGAGATTCTCTTGTACGGGAATAATTCCTCCTCGGAGGAATTAATTCCGCTCTAGTACAATTTCTACTTTATTTAGAAAGTGTGGGCTCTTAGAAAAAAATTGCATTTGGATTTAGGGGGGTTCCTAAAAGATCCCCTAAAAGTTTCGTAATTTTTTGAATTGCAAAAATGACTCCATGGGAAGTCAACCGCTTTTACCGGCAATTGAAAATTCATATAAAATTCCATGGTGATGGTAAAATCCCACTAAAAATTAGGATAGTGTATTTTAGCATAAGTAAGAGCCACACCAAATTTCAAGACATTTTGACTTCAACAAGTACCTAAACTAGCGACGGCAACAACTTTTTATAGTTTTACCAAATTCCTTTCGAATTGACTGACGTACAAGGAGCATTTAGTGTCCGATTTGGGTCAACCTAGCCTCTTTTCTAACATTCTTGGACCTTCTTGTCAAACCTAGCTAGTCAAAACTTTTGGGAAAAATCAATTCCAAAAGATAGATTTTCTACCCTTTCCATTAGATTGTAATTGTTAGCTTTTGAGTGCAATTAGGCTCCGGGAGTAAGGGTTGGGGTTCTTTAAGGTTAATTTGGATCTTTTGAAGCTAATGACGCTATCCATTTGGAAATCAAACCATTTCTCCACAAAGTTAGAGTAATCATAGCATTAGTGTAGAATTTTAGAGGTTAAATTTGACTTTTTAGGTAGTTTAGCAAGTAATTTGATGGGAGAGGAGGCCTTGGAAATGTATAAAAGGTCTCCCCCTCCCCTCACTTCACACCATTCTCATAATCATTCCTACGCCATTCTATACAATTCCAACCATTATCACAATACCATTACAATCATTCTTCTAGTTCTCATTTATTGCTATATTGCAATCTCAAGCGCACGTGCTTGTTACCTCAATTCTACTTCAACCTTGTTCGTATTCTCCATCTTCCTTTTTCCTATTACAAGTTGTCTTCAAAATTGTTGGAGCATTTGTTGTGGTTTTTTGGAAGTCTTTTGTGTCCTCTTTGGAGTTCTCCCAACTCCTTGGATATTTTGCATTAGTCATTCTTTGATTCTTGTGAGATTTGAAATCATAATCCTTCGTGATTAGTCTCTTCAGGGAATTTATAACCTATATAGGCTTATTGAGACCCCCCCCCCCGAGCCTAACCGTTGAATTGTAATCCACAAAAAAAAAGCCAAGAAAGACGAAAAACACGGAAGCTTCAAGTTCTAGCAAAGGTATATTAAATACAACTTTCAAATACAAAACCATTGACATGGAGGTCGAGTTGGCGCGTCAAGAAGAAATGTTCAAAGGCCATTGTGAGTCCCCGATTCGTCACTAGGGACTCACGGATTCTTTTTTCGAATTCCTACATAAACTAAGGCGTAATTAGGCTTATAAAACCCGCAAAAGGGCATTAAACCGGTATTGGCATTACACATACCAATATGCCATTTGGTCATTAGGTGGGATTTAGGATAGTTTACATCCAAAACGGGCCTAGTCTTAGCTAAATAGACGCCAAACTGATGGTGATGTGCAGGATTAGGGTAAGAAGCCTAAAAAGGCCATGTCTAGGCTAGGAAGTCCTCATGGAGGAATCTAGAGGGAATCCCCCACTCCCCATAGCACCGAAGAGAATACGGGCGGAATATTAACCTTGAAGTGCAAGTACCGGGCGATTTCCTAATTCTAGGAGCACGCAGTGGGGATGCAGATTTGCATCCAAGTGGGGGGATCCCATGGGTGGTCCCCTCTAAAGTTTGGGAATTTTACGACATTGTTTGGATATTTTCCCAGACAGTCAACCGCGGTGGACTTTGGGTGGGAATTCAAAAGAATATCCCAAAGTGCGGTAAATCCCACTAAAAATCCGGCGAGGCGGTCTCACACCAACGGAGCGCTTCCCCAAGTTTCAAGACAAATCGATAGTTGGAAGATCCCGAATCGGCAATATTCCCCCCCAACTAACAATTTAAATGACGGAAGCTGCAGTTGACCGGCGTACCGGGGCCATACGACATCGGAACAAAGCCTACCTTGGGTCTATTCCTACCCCCCTCCATCTACTTAGAATATTGGTGAAGGTTTGGGGTCCAAAATTGCCAAACTCCAAAAGTTGGGAATTTATCCCCACTTTGACCCCAGCTTACACTAAGATTCTTTGCGAATTTGGACATAGTTTTAAGGGGTAAGGGATTCTCTCTAGGCTAATTATGGCCTTCCAGACCCAATGGCGCAATCCGTTTGCCATTTGGAGCTAAACTCCAAAAGTTAGCCTTTTGGGGACAGCACATGGAGGAGAAATGGGTTTAAGGCCCCCCAATGCTTTTGGGGGGGAGTTTGGGCCCAATGGCCGCGGGGAACGTGTAGGGAACCCGTGGGGAACTCCGGGCACATGTGGGAGCAAGTACCACCTCAAAAAGTTAGTGGAGGTGGCTCCAAGTGCTTGGTGTAAGTAATTTCAAATTAAGTAGGTGGGAACACATGGGAACTTCTCTCATGTGAGAACTTGTAGATTTTGGGGAAGGTAAATTAGGTGGTTTTGCAAGTTCTTGTAAGGTTAGGTAAGATTTGAATTTCTCAATTCAAATTGTGTAGATTTTAGGTGGATAATTAGATTTGGAATGGGTAAACATGTATGGACCTCCTAAATTCCCTCATCTAGTTATTCTTAGTAGATTAAGGGGGGGTGTTGCTCCCTTTTGGGTATAAAAGGGGCGGCATTCTCCTCTCATTCTCTCTCTCTCTCACTCCTACCTATTTAAGGGAGGAGCACTATTGGGCCCGGGTTATGCCGGATTTCCTTTGGCTTTTGATGCCAAAGGAGCCTTTGATAGTTTTGGGGTTGTTGCACCCTTGGCTCTTGTGGTTTGCACTTGGGGACTTGAGACCCCCCCAAGTCTTGTTGGAACTTTTGTTAATTGATGGTGGTCCACCTTTTGTATTGTAAAACAAGTGAAAGTTGTTGTAGGAGAGACTAGTGAGGAACCGAGGGGTGACTTGGGAGGTGACTTTGAGGGTATGTTTGCAAATTGTATCTATCTCCTCCTCCCTTTCTCTTGTGCACAAGGCTAGGCTAGTCCTATGAGGGACGGTGGAGCTATGACCCCCCAAGTCCCTAGGCAAATAGAAGTCTTAGTCAAGTGTTAAAAATACCACTCTCACGGCGAAGCTTTGAACCCCCTAAGTCTTAGCGGGGTGTCAAATGCAAGCTCCCTTAAGATAGCAACAACGTTTAGTTTCCAACACCTTGGAAATTAATCCAACGTTTAGCTTCCAACAACTTAGTAAGCAAGCCCTCACTTAGATTAGGAAAACTAATGTAAACCCAAGCACTTAGCCTAGCACCCTTGCATTGCATTGAGAGTAAAAAACCAAGATTCAGCCCAAATCCAGAGTCAGCCCAGTCCAGAGCCAACCCCAGTTCAGTTCAGGGCCAGCCCCATCTGGAGCTAGCCCACCGGAGCCAGCCCGCGTGGGTATCGGGGAGGGGGGTCCGCGGGTATCAGGGGGTCTGTGGGTATCGGGGGGGGGGGGTCCGCGGGTATCGGGGGGGTCCGTGGGTATTGGGGGGAGGGCCGCAGCAGTGGGGTTAGCCCACAAATCAAATACAAAAATGGGGTAGTTATAATTAGAATAGAGATAGGCTAGAGGGGGGTTAGCCCACAAATTAAATACAATTGTTAGAATGGGTTAAAGTAGGATAGCAATAGTGAGGAAACGGTTGGGCCCAAATCACAACCAAGCATACAACGTAGCCGGGAGCGCGAAATGGCGATGGTACGGGACGGAGAAGGTCCGGCACGGGACGTACACGGAACGGAGGTGGGTCTCTAAAACTCTCCCTTTGAATTAATTAGTTGATACCATTAGGAATTTGTTAGTAGGAAAAGGTTTGCATCCCAAGTGGGATTAAGGTCCGGCAATTAGCAACCACAAATAGGAAAATAACCACAACTAGAATAGAAAGAAGAAGAAGGAATACACAAACATAGAATAAAATACATAGAGTAGAATAGTACAAATACATAGAGTAGAATAGTACAAATACATAGAGTAGAAGAGTACAAATACATAGAGTAGAAGGGTACAAACACATAGAGTAGAAGAATATAAATACGTAGAATAGGTTAATAGAATACCAATACGTAGTGTAGGTCAATAGAATACCAATACGTAGAGTAGGCCAAAACAAATACAAAGATGTAAGGTACACCAAGATAAATACGAATACGTAGAATAGGATAAAAATACAAAGACGTAGAAGTAGGACAAGATGAATACAAATACGTAGGATAGGATAAAATACAAAGACGTAGAGATAGGATAGGAAATACTATACGTAAAGTAGGCTAAAACAAATCCAAACATGTAGAAGTAGGACAAGAGAACGAAACAAACCCTTGGTAGGATAGGTAGGCTAGTAAAGAAGATCCATTGCTTGGAAGGCACAATGGATTGACACTTAGATACCCATAGGTAATAGAATTGTTAGGACCAGAGCCTGGTTGTGATCGCTTAATTCCAAGGGTGGGAATGAAGTGCCCACAGCCATGAAGATATGTTCGGAGGCCATGAAGATTTCGAAGTCAACATGATCGAAGTAAGTCTGTAAACCTAAGTTCTTTCCTATTTTTTCATAATTTCTCTGAGATAGCTTTTACCATCTAAACTTTATTTACAATTAAGATCAAAATCATAAAAAAATCATAGCTAGGATAAAAGTGGAAAGGGTGTGAATTCTAAGTAAAAGTAAAAGTAACACTATAAAATATTACCAATCAACTAGGAGTAAGAATCCAATTAACTTTTCTTTCATTATTTAGAGAATTCATAGGATAAAACCCATAGAAAATCACAGTTAAGGTAAAGTTAGTAGTTTAGAACAAAAATAGAAATAAAGATAATTTACTAGAAAATATTACCAACCAATTAGGATTAGGAATTCAATTTTGAAAATATTACCCATCAAAGGCCAAGGTTGAAATGTTATTTTTTCCATGAATTACCTAAGTACGTGTGAAAAAGATAAAAATCGGAATAGTTAGAATAAATTAGAATTATTCACCTTTGGGAAGGAAAAGAGGAACATCTTTAAAGGGATTTAACGATTATAAGTCAAATTGCTCACAAAAGAAGACAAATATTGGCTAAGCCGTTTGAATTAATACAAAAGACATTGGGTCATTATCATTCACCAAATAAGAATAATTAAAACAAAAAGACAAAGTAGGAGTAGCAATTAGAAAGATCCATTGCTTAGAAGGCAGAATTGGATTACATGTAAGTAGACACCTATTAGGAGTTAGATTTCACATAGCTAAACCCGGTTGTGTACACTTTATTCCAAGGGGTGGGAATAAAGCGCCCACAATA
Organism: Thuidium tamariscinum; assembly: GCA_947034885.2. Lineage (NCBI taxonomy): Eukaryota > Viridiplantae > Streptophyta > Bryopsida > Hypnales > Thuidiaceae > Thuidium > Thuidium tamariscinum. The sequence goes on along the minus strand of OX344750.2, from coordinate 46,723,694 downwards.
CCTTGCTTTAAGCTTCAAGAAGATCTACATTATTATAAGATAATAATCAACCGATACTCTATATTAACTTAATTCCATCTTCATTCATCTTTCATATCAATTGAGTTCTTCATTTTTGTAATGTATACTTCCAAGTAATATTGAAAATTAGAATTTTCATCCAATTTCAACATAACCATGGTAATAGGTCCACAAAAGTAGGTACTAAAATTTATTAGAAATAATTTTTTTTGATCCAAATGTAAAAATGGAATCAATTTTAATGAACAAAATTAAGTTTTTTTTAATGTTTTTTCAAATTTCTAAGCTTTGTGCTCATAGAATCCCTACTCTACACTCATACTCACAAGCTCATAGAATAGCATCGTTGGTTGAGGAAATGCGGCCAGGGCATGTGGTGGCAGTGAACCCCACCGCAAGACTCAAGATAACGCATAGAGAAGGAGACCAACTCGGGTATTTTTATTGAACACAATTGTGGAAGCCCGACAACTCGTTCAAGGGTGCCAAGTGGCTTCATTTGGCTAATCTTGGGAAGCATCCACTATCATAACTGCAAAAAAGTGTGTGACCTACGCCTTGGAAACAACATCAAAATCACATGGTGCACCCTCACCAAGACTCTTCATTTCACCGTCTTACTTTTAAATTTGGCTAGGGCCGGCTTGTTTTTCAGCCTAGCCATGTCTGTGATGGGGCACTTATATTCATGGCACACAACCAAATATCCAGTTTGAGGTACTTAGAGTACAATGGTGGGGATGCTCTAAACATCTAGAGTGTTCTTTAGAATTGATAATTTGTAAGAAAATCACTATAAAGTATTATTTGGAAGAATATTTTGGAATCATATACAAATTAAAAGATGAATTTTAGAGTCTTTTTGTAAAGATAGTTTCACAAATGAATTTTGAAAGGGAATTTCAAGAGTCCTTCTAAATGCAATTAGAAGCAAAATATTATCATTTTTTGAGTAAAATTTGTTGGGATGGGAGGACTTGAAATGAGGTTCTTGACGTGGGGACTTTTGGAAATTTTTATATACCTAAATCTACAACCTCATTTTTGCAATTCTACTTTTGAATTAGAGTTGATGCAATTTTGGCTAGGTCAAATACTTGACATTCTTCTACATTTGTAAATTTAAGGAAATATGTACTCTAGTAACACAAAATCCAACCATCAAATAGGACAAAAATTTGTTATAATATCTCCACAAATTAGAATGACTTTCATCCAAGCAATAGATAATGAAAAAGAAAAGCGAGTTTCTACCTATTCATTGTTTAGAAATTGGATGTTTGAGTGCTAATTAGTTTACATGAAGAATAGAAACTCAAATTCCTTAACCTTAAATCCACTGCCAAAGTATGTAAGATAGGATGCTCAAAAAGTGACCATGGCACTATAAATAGTATAAAAGTGAACATGACGTAAGGGTACATTTTGCTTTCTTCAATGCACCAATAATGCACATCTCAAAAGTTGGCAACATTGCATTTAATGATCATTGCATTTCAACTTCAAAAAATTGTAAATAATTTTACAAAGATTCAAAAAATATTTAAAAACTTGGATTAAATGCCACTTCCATTTTTCTTTCTATTCAAATTTGTTGGAAATTATTTTAAGTATTTTATCTTAAAAGATAATCAATTCTTAAATGGTTGTTTTAACCCCAAAGTGACCCTGAGGACAGAATGTGTCCTCGGCCAATTTTTGAAGTTAAATAAAATCTTACCAAATTATTATTTTTAGTAGTTTATATTTTTGAAAATATATTTTTGAAGTTTAGTTTTAGCTTTAAAAATCTGATTTTGAAAATGTGCAAATGTGATTTTTCTATTTAAGATTTTGTGCACCTGTGTCTAGTGCAATCTTGACTTTTGTAGTGTTGAGGGCTCTTGAGAATGAGCCTCAAATACACTAGATCTTTGAGAAAAAATCTTATTAGAAACTCATTTAAAAAAAATGTAGAGTAGATTTTGAGAAGCTACGAATTGATTGGAGTTATGCATGTTAGGATCTTTAACATCATAATTTTTGGTGACCAACTTTTTAGATTCAACATGTGAAAAAAGGATTAAAAAACTTCAAATCACTTTCACAATTTCAACACCCTCATGATCAAACATTATAATCTTTCAATCCGTAAGAAATATTGTTGTGTTTTCTTTTCTAATGTGATCTCTAACATGTCTAGTTTGATTTTATACGGTTACAATTCAAAAAAAATTGATACAACTTATCAAAATGTTGACTTTTTGTTTAATTTAGAGCAAATTTCTAGAAGCTCAGGAAATTCCAGGGTCATTTTGGGGTTAAGAGCAGATCAGCAGACTAAGTTAAATTCTAAAATTCACTACTCAAAATGCTCAAAACTAGACCATCAATTGAACTAGCCCTATAAACCTCAATACAAATCTCTTTTTCAATTGAATAGCTCCTAAACACTAAATGGGCACAAATTTTATATTGAGTAGGGTAGGTTGTCGCTATAGTTTCCTAGTAATGTAGTCAAAAAATAAATAATTAAAACGATGCCTAACATTTAAAATTTTTATTGACCTCATTTGTCACCCTAAAGGATCAAGCTACGTTTTTTGGTCAAAATTGTTAAAAAAAAAGTAGCAATTTTAGGCAACTCACTACAAATGGAGTTTTTTGTTTGTTTGTTTTGAAATTTTTACAAAACATGCACTTGAAGAGTAGCTCTAAGGTCCATTAATTTTTTATAACTTTTGACTACATGGTTAAAAAGTTATTGCATGAATGGGCAATCCAAGCAACTTTAAAAACTTCTTTAAAAACACTTTTTTTTTAAAATGAAAATTTGAAACTGGTTCATTATATTCATATACACATGGGAAGCTTTGAATCATGCCATTTGGATTAATGAGTCAAAAGTTATGAAGAGTTTTAGTTTGCAAGTAGGTATGGAGTCTTTGAAAACCATACCTCCAAACTAAAACTCCTCATAACTTTCACCTCATTAATCCAAATGACATGATTCAAAGCTTCCTATTTCTATATAAATCTAGTGAACTAGTTTCAAATTTTCATTTCTTAAAAAAATGTTTTTTGAAGAAGTTTTTTTGAGTTGCCCGAACTGCCCATTGAACAACAAAAATCACATATCATGCAATAACTTTTTAACCATGTGGTCAAAAGTTATGAAAACTATTGGGCCTTAAAGCTACTCTTCAAGCACATGTTTTGGGATAGTTTCAAAAATAAAATACAAAATCTATTTGTAGTGAGCTACCCAAAATTGCTATGTTACCAAAAAAATGCAATTTTTGGCATTTAGAGGTCACAAATATTTTTAATATTTTTATTCAATTTTTTTATTTTAAAAACAACAAAAATTCATTTAAGGCATGCATGTTTTGGACTTCTCAAATTTTTTGTACTTTAATAAATTATACTAATGTTAAGCAAAAAGATGCCTAAGTTTCTAGGGAGTGACAATAGCTTTACAGGGGTAGAAAATAAGAACAAAAGTAGAAAATTGACCACAACATCACTTGTAGTTCAAAATTGTCTATGAGAAAGGTAGCCATGAAGCAACTACATGTTACAAAAAACCTCTTCTATTTATCTTATAGAAATGAAACTACATGTCTTCTTCATTTCACAATAGATTTTTTTGAGTATTTTAAAGAAGTGTACATGCATCATATCAAATAAAAAATTATCTCAAATAGTCTAAAGATTTCACCATATGCAACTAATAAAGTGAAGAACATCGTAGTGTAAATTTACCTTCTATGTCATTTTATAATTAGAATTCAATAGATATTAGAAATACATCCAAAGTTCAAATAGTAATAAAATATCCAAAATTAAGATTTTTTCAAAATTTATATATATATATAAACTTCATTTCATTAGTGAAGCTAAAACTCAAAAAACATCAAGTAGATGAAGCATACTTTCAATTTTTGCCCAAGTTGCAAGGTTATCATCTAAAGGTGTCAAAATGGCCTGCAAAGCATTACAAGGTTAAATTAAGAAAACTTATTAGTCCCATTCCTTTTCACAACTAGTATTTTTTTAATAAGTAGTGATGAACTAGTCTATATTGTGTTTGATGAAATTATTTTTATAAATTATTTTAATTCTACTTTAATTCTATAGAGAAGGTTTCCAAATGTCTCACTAGCCTAATTGGATTGTTGTGGCTGAAGATCCTCTTCCAATAGGCATTAAGGTGGGTACACCTAAAATGGCCACTTATTCTTACTGTACCTAGTTCCTCTCATCATGCTATTCAGATTTTTATATAGTCTTGTTGGCAAGTGAAAACATGTTCCAACGCACCAAAGAACATACAGTGGAAACACCCAAAACCGTCCAAATAAGGAATTCAACATAGTTGGAAGCATCGTTTTCTAAAACTGATATTTTTCCAATATTAGCGAATGAAAATCATGAATATTAAAAAAAAATCAAAATTTTCGGAATCAGTATGTAATTTCTATAAATTTCTAAAGTGTTGGCTCCCTAGACCACTGGAACCATCCTATAGGTGTACCTTTAACTAAACACCTGCTGAAATTAGTTGTTAGTGAATGAAAACTATACATGTGTCTTACAACTGCGTCAGCAAATTAGAATTAAATATTTGTCGGACACTTTAATGAATGCTTATGGACAGATTTAGTGGTACTTTAAGGTCCAGGATTAGGTCCACGGACGAAAATAGGTGTTTCTCCCTTAGGATTTGGATACCATATGCAAAACTTATTAATGGTCAAAGTCCATTTCTAAAATGGCCATCTACAGTCTAGATACATGACTGATTCCAAATATGTATGCACATTGAAGATGGTGCTCTAAGGTCAAGTGCCATTTGGGTGTACCCACTTTACACTTTTATTTATTGATTCTCATCTACAAGATCTTGGTTCATAGTGAAAATAAAGTAAGCTTATGTGAGTTACACTCATCACTAACTATGAAATTCCTTCCCTTGTGTTCCTTAGAACAGTGCCTCCGTTTGCTTCATCTTCAGGAAATTCCTGCACAAATTCCAAGCCGCAATCCAGCTCTTGGCCTTGTCCATCTCCAGCAACATTGTAAGAGCATCCCCACTGGTTGCGCTTGGATGAGGCATAGCCAGGGGATGTTTGCCGTGGTCCACTGCTTTGGCCGGCCACTGGCAGTTTTTGAGTCCCACAGGAAGACGGCCCTACACACGGGGGAGGGAGCACGGCACGGGGTTCAAAGAGGTCAGTGTGCCACATCACCATGGATCGGTACAGTAAACGCAAATTCTGTTGCCACTGGCGTTCGACGTCGACGCAGTCCGTGCTGTATTTGGTAGACTCTTGAACGCCGCGTTCCGTACCTAGAAGACCGCGTCGCCTAACATACCACGCCACGGACCGGCTTCAGCAATTCACCGTGTCCTCGTTATATTTGGCTGTGCCCGGCCATAATCTTGCCCTCGCAGGGCCTCCTGTGGGGAAAGCAATGAGGCCGGGCACGGTCAGTCCCCGAGTTTGCATCCTTCACTGAGCCCCGTGGGGATGCTCTAACCCTTGCCAATAAAACAACCACATAAAGCAATGTAAACTAGTTGACAAACTAGTTGACAAGAAGATCCTTTTAACCCCTCAACACCCAAGGGGCTCAAAAGTGGCATCACATAATCAATAAGTCCAATTCAAAGTGTTGTAACTTTTGCATCTAATGTTCGCATCAATTTAACTTATTAAGAAAGTCGCAAATCTTAGTCTATTTTGTGTGGTATATTTTTAGATCAATTCAAGATGAACAATTTTTTGGAAGTCAATCAAAGTTCACAAGTTTAATTTGAGCTCACCAAACTACACTTGATGGTTAAAACTTCAAGGTTTGTATCTCTGCTATATAATGTTTGTTTTCAACAAAATTTGTTGGATTATGTTATTCTAGATGTCTAGTTATTATGCTTAAATTTTCATGGCAATCCAAGTTGTTTTGAATGTTTGGGAGCAATTCAATGTTCAAAAACCAAACATTTTTGGATTACAATGAACTTTGGCAGCTTGTTTCTTCTACATACAATCTTCATTTCTAATAATTTTTCTTGGAAAAGTTGCACATTCTAGTTTTGTTTGTTTGGCTATAATTTTATATCAATAAAAGAAGTTATGAGTGACTGAGAATCATTTTAGTAGAAGGAGGTGTAGTTATAGATGTGTTTTTTGCACCCTTTTTTGCTATTTTTTTGACATTTTCAAAGTCATTTTGCAAACAATTTAAAGCATTTGAATGAGTTATTTTTTCACCAATGTGTTTGTATGTTGATTTTGAATCACTTCCCAATTTAAAGTTTTTTCATTTGAGTAGGTTTAGAAATCAAATTTCACCTTAAAATGTATTTTTAGGAAAATTTCAACATCTTCTTTCAACTCTAAAACATTATGATCTTGCAATCTATGTAGCCAAATGATTCCAAATTTGATCTATATCATCTACAACATGCACACTACAAGTTGTACAGTTGAGATTTTCATAGCCTAGTGACATTTAGACTTATAAAGCTTGAAAAGCAATGATATTTTTAAACCCAAAAAGACCTCGGGCCTTGAGGGTTAAAATCTAGCCGTTTCCAAAAATAATACAAGGTCCTATTTCATATTTATATAAATAAGCTTGAACTAAATTCAATTTTGGATGTATTGAAAGAGCATGGTGGTCTTGCTTGGATTTGTAGTTGCAAGACAAAGAAGTACAAAGGAGAGTTAGCTTTTCTTGCCTAATTTTATAAGACTTATAGGAGAGGGTTCTAAAATGAAGCAGGCTTTTGCAACCATCTAGTAGGGGCTTTGAAATGGACATGTGAACTTTGGAAAAATGAACTCTCGATTACAATGGAGCTTGATGAGATTTGTTTTTACTTCTTCAATGGATGGTTTAAGAACTGACTTGGTTCATTCCTAACTAAGTACCTGGGGTCCTACTAATTTAATTCAAAATTAAAATTAGTTGTTCAACTACCTTCTTACAAGTATTGAAAAATCTAAAATAATGATGAAATCAATCATGCATTTCAGATTTTGAAAGGAACACTTTTAGAAACCATTTCAATTATTTTACACATGTAGCAATGCTAGTTTTTGAACAAGCCTTGATTTTTTTCAAAATATGTATGTATGGGTTTCCAAGGGCCTATTATCACAAATAGGGATCTAAACCAGATTGTGTTTGAAAATTCTTAACTAATTCAATAATGCTTCAAAAAATATGATATGAGTTGTATTAGATTCCTCATCTATTTCTCTTTGACTAAAGAATAAATTAAAGATATTTTCATCTAAGGAGATACATGAAAAAGTCAATCTAGCCCTTCGATGAGCAGTTTCTAAGCCTCTTCCCTTACAATAAAAAGAAGAAGCATATTCACTGAAAATTTAAAAAACTAGATGATTGGAGTACACATGCAACTAAAATTACAATTATAGTGTACTCTTTCTATGCACCACACAAAAAAAATTATCAAATTTACACAAAAAAAAATCAAATAACATTTGGAACATGTTTGAAATTTCTTTGAACCACTTAATTCCTATAGGACCAAGGCCTTTAGTCATTAAAAAATACACACTCAAAATTGCCATTTCTATTGTAAAGAGTAAAAAAAAATTGAAAATTATTTTTTTCACACATTTAACAATAGGATCTTACACCAAACTAATATGACAATGTTTGGAATAAATTTTTAAAAATCCTAAACCACAAATTATAAGATATCTACATTTAAAGTGAAAAAAGTAAGTATTTTTTGCAAGTTGTGGAATTAGATTATTTGATTTTGCTCCTTCTTAACTTAAATTTGTTTGCATTACAAAGTTTTGAGTTTCAAATCTTTATAGTGAAAAATTAGGTTGAAAGTTTAAGAAAATAAATTCAAGAAAAGAAAACTTAATTTTCACTCTTTAAAAAATTGTTAAGTAGAAATAGGTACAAGATAGAAGGCACATCTAAATTATTAATATGTTTAATATGGAATTAAAATTCACTAATTCCAATGGTGAGATCATTCTAGCAAGCAAAATTAACTATAGTAGACTTCTTTTTGTTCTAAAAATTGTAGAAATTGCATTAGAAATGAATCCTATGAGTTAATTTTTTGAAAAGATGCTTAGATTGCCTAAATATCAAGATTGTCCATAACTTTTACATCACTTATCCAAATGAATAAATCAAAGATTTTTGTATAAAAAAAATTTAATCTATAGGAAAAAAAATTTGAAAGAGAAATTCAAAGTTTCAAAATTTTTTTGGTACCTGGTATCTCCAATTTTGAATATAACTTTTGTTTCCAAGCACAACTTTTATTTCTAGGCATCAATTGAAAAAATTATATTTCCATAAAGGTAATCAATTTTCTTAAATTCAAAAAAAAATTTAATCCCTAAAGGCCCAAGGCCATTTTTCTGTCAAAAACCACTCAAAACTGTCATTTTTGCTCTGTTCGTCCAAAAGAAAAAAAAAGTGCTTTTATAGAATCTGACAATAGGATCTAGTGCTTTTCTTTGTCTGAAATCATGTGGTAAAAATTTCTTGAAGTTTGATTGTATAGATTGGAAGATATGAGCATTCAAAGTTGGAGCATAGTTTTTTTAAACACTGTCAATTTCAGATGACTTTGATTGCCATTTGTTGAATTTTTTTACACTATGGACTTTGAGTTTACAAAAATTTGTGTTTAAAAATTGAGTTGAGAGTCTAGGAAAAAAATTTCAAAGAAAAATGCTTGATTTTCATTCCTTAAAAAATTATTAAGTAGAGGTAGGTCTAAGATTAAAAGAAAAATTAAATCATTAATAACTCTAATATGGAATTGAAACACAATAATTCCAACGGTGAGATTGTTCTACCAAAAAAATTTAACCTTGTCAAGCAATTTTTTTTGAAAAATTGTGAAAATTGCATTCAAAAATGAATCCTATAAGTGTTTTTTTTCAAAAGCTACCCAAAAACAAGATTGTTCATAACTTTCACATCACCAATCCAAATTGAATGAATCAAAGATTCACACATAGACAAAAACATAATCTATGAGATTTTAAAAATAATTTAATTTAATTTCCAGTTTTTGTGGATTTATTTTTCTGCCCACTGAATTGGCTTCCAAGGGGACAATGGGCTTTTAGGGGTTAAAATCAAGACAAAAGCCAAGAGTATAGGTACTTGCTCAAAATCCAACTTGTCTCCCAAAGGGACAAATGGTCCTCTAGGAGTTAATATGAATTTTGAAGTTATAATCATAAAAGATTCAAAAAAGTACTCTCTGTTTTTGTAAAAAAAAAGTTACAAAATACCTTTAGATTCTAGATTGTTTTAGCTATTGTACAAACATGAATTGACGTACATTGAGGAATTGATTTACAAGAAGCTTCACATGACGTACATGGACCGAGTTTCTACAACACAAATTTGAGCTAACGTACACTAAGAGAATGATTCACAAAAAGACCCACGTGATGTATGCAACCCAAATTTCCACAAATGAGGACTTCCATACTAACATGACGTACATGGACCAAGTTTCTACAACACAAATTTGGGCTGACGTACATTAGGAAAATGACTCACAAAAAGACCCACATGACATATGCAACCCAAGTTTCCACAAATGAGTACTTCCAAACTAATATCGGTAAGGCCACCAAAGTCTAAAGTAGCTAATGGATGACTTTCAAGGTTGGTAAGGAAATGGTAAACACAACTATTGGTCCAAAAATTGAATCATTTTTTACTAACCACCATGACAATAGGTCTTGTTCTTCCAATAACCCATCCTCCCCTGTCTGGCTGTACCAACTGACATAGACTACCAATATCATATACTTTGACATGAATGTTTTGTGAGTTTGGGCCAAACAACTGAAGAAGCTCCCCAACAAAAATTGAATTTGGGCACAAAGGTAAGCTGAAGTTATGATGACTTCTCCGCGTTGAAACCTTCTGAAAGGGCGACTGGCATTGGAAATTGTGCATCCTCTTGACACACGGAACTGCAAATGGTAGACTCATTGAGCAGCCTAGTATGCTGTCAACTTGGGGGTCATATCATGTAAAACCAAGCAAATTTCTTAAGGTAGAAGGTAGATCCACCGATAACTGACCGGTTAAGGTATTCTACACACAATGTGGTGTAGAGCACGTGAAAACACATATTTTTGGAGGTGCAATGATAGAAATGGTGGGGGATTACAAAAAAATTTGTAATTTTGTCGCATGAATTGAAATTACTATAAATTCTGAAAGGCAAAAAGTATCATGAACCCGTTGCCAATGTGTAGGCTCTTTCAATTACAATCATTGAAGAATTCCTTTCTTGTTTATTACTTCCTACTTTCTTGTTCACTAGTTTAGGACATGTGTTCTGAATTTAGTACTCCCAAGTGAACCTTGAAAAGAATTAGCACGCATTCCAAGCTCTAGTTGGAAATTTGTTCCCGCCTTACTTGAAATAAATGCACTCTACAAGTTGGAGATGCATTCCTTATTGGCAATAATTGGCTCTAACTTAACTATAATTGGATGTAATGAAAATCTTGTTCATCATGAACACATGGACAAAATATCACTAAGATTATATGACGTCTAACTTTAACCCTTGGAGGACACTAAGGCCAAAAAGTGGTCAATGGATGACTTCATTGCTCCCTAGAGAAACAAAGAAAGCACCTTTGGAAGCCAATTCATTCTTGACCCCCCACCCCTTTTTAGGGCTGGGGTGAATTGATCCCCTCACTTGGGTACTTGAAAAAATGCTGAAATTTTTATTTTCCATGCATGATAAAAATTTCAAATTCTAAGTTCATAATTGCAATCAAGGGCATCTAATTAGCTAGGAGGGGTGAACTAAGTAAATTATTCGGGTATAAAATACAAGGCTTTTATTATAACTTGTACCCTTGGAATGACTTTGTGTGGCCGAGTGAGGGGGCTAGTTCACCCCAACCCCTTTTAGCAAGGTAAATTTTTAATCAATTATAACACATTATGATTGTGATTAAGAATCTTGCTTGGTAAAGTCCCAAAGTAGAGGTACCTATAACCAAGTAAGTTAGCACCTTATAACCAACCTAGAGATTGATGTATTTCCAACCAAGGCTAGAATGTATTTTTTTCCTTTTCAAAGTAGGAACTAATTAAAAGTTCATGACATTTATTCCAAAGTAGTACACAAAAAAGTTGGAAGTACTAAGTGGAAAAGTATTTTTTTGAATGATGAGAATTAGAGAGTCTAGTAATTGGCAATGGATCCAGTGCACTCCTTGCCTCTCAAAAATCATAGTAATTTAACCCTTAAAGGCTTAAGGCTATTTTTTTGTCAAAAAACACTCAAAACTGCCATTTTTGTTGTGTTCATTCAAAAGAACCAAAAAAGTGTTTTTATAGAATCTAATTATGGAATATTTTATTTTGTTTGTCTGAGATCATGTGGTAAAAAATTTATGAAGTTTGACTGTATAGAGTGGAAGATATGAGCATTCGAAGTTGGAAAATATAGTTTTTTAAACATTGTCCTGCAATTTTAGATGACTTTGATTGCTATTTGTTGAATCTTCTTACACTATGGAATTTGAATTTTAAAAAATTGTGTTCAAGAATTGAGTTGAAAGTCTAGGGAAAAAATTTCAAAAAAAAATGCTTGATTTTCATTCTCTAAGAAATTATTAAATAGAGGTAGGTCTAAGATTGAAAGAAAAACTAAATCATTAATAGCTCTAATATGGAATTGAAACACAATAATCCCAATAGTGAGATTGTTCTAGCAAAAAAATTAAACATTGTCAAGCAATTCTTTTTTAAAATTTGTGAAAATTGCATTTAGAAATGAATCCTAAAAGTGTTTTTTTTCAAAAATTGCCCCAAAACAAGATTGTTTATAACTTTCACATAACTAATCCAAATGGAATGAATCAAAGCTTTACATGTAGACAAAAATATAATCTATAAGATTCAAAAATTATTTAATTTAATTTTAAGTTATTGTGGATTTATTCTTCTGCCCGCCGAGTTAAAATTTTTGGCTATTTGTGGTATAATTTTTACTCAAGGGCACCGATTGAAATAAAAATTATATCCCCCAAAATCTAATCAGTTTTCCTATCTTATAAGAAAGTTTCAAAAATATTCATCAAAAATTTAGGTCTACGGAACCTGCCCGAACTCCAAATTGTCCCCCGAGGGGACAATGGGCTTTTAGGAGTTAAATTCATGCAATAAAATTACCAAAGTTTTTGCAATTCCCATAAATTCTATCATTGCACTTTTGAAAATATTTTCTTCCGCTTGCAATACACCAAATCATGTTTAGAGTATCTTAAATGATCAATTATAGGTGTTTCTATCTTAGTTAACCCCTAAAGGACCAAGAGTCCCCTCGGGGGACTTTAAGAATTCGGGCAGGTACTTGTGACTTCAATTTTTAATGAATTTTCTTGAAATTTTCACATAAGATAGAAAAACTGATGAGCTCTGTGGGAATATATATATTTTTTCAATTGGTGACCAGGAGCAAAAGTTATGCCATCTTAAACATAATTTTCATGTCGCCGGGCAGAAAAAAAAATCTACAAAAATTTCAAAATTAAAAATTTAATTTTTTTCTCTTATAGATTTTATTTTTGTCTACAAGTGAAGCTTTGATTCATTCCATTTGGATTAGTAATGTGAAAGTTATGAATAATCTTGTTTTTCGGGCAATCTAAGCATCTTTTTGAAAAAATAACTTATAGGATTCATTTGTGAATGCAATTTTCACAATTTTTCAAAAAAAATTGTTGGACAAGGTTGATTTTGTTTTCTAGAACAATCTCACCATTGAAATTATTGTGTTTCAATTCCATCTATGAGATATTTACAATTTAGTTTTTCTTTCAATCTTGCACCTACATCTACTTGACAATTTTTTAAAGAATGAAAAAAAAGTCTTTATTTTGTGAATTTTTTTCCTAAGCTCTTAGCTCAATTTCTCAATAGAAAAAAAAATTAAATTCAAGGTCTGTAGTGCAAAAAAATTACATAAATGGAGGACAAAGTCATTTGAAGTTGCAAACTAGAGTTTAAGAAAACTTTGTTTTCCAACTTTGAATGCTCATATCTTCCTATCTATACGGTCAAACTTCATGAAATTTTCACCACATGATCTTAGTTAAGTAAAGTACAAGATCCTATGGTTAGATTCTAAAAATTTAGTTTTTTTGTTTTTCATGGATGAATGGAGCAGAAATGGCAGTTTTGAGTGGTTTTGGGTTGAAAAACGGCCGTGGTCCTTTAGGGGTTAAGATAGAAGCACCAACAGTGTACCATACCCAATAACCAACTTATGGGGTGTGCTAGTTTCAACCTTAGGATAGAAATAAAGCTTGGAATTCATTAGGAACTATTGAGGTTATGACACATGTTTAAGAAAATAAGTGGAAGTGGAAAAGTAGTTTGAGACTGATTGACATTGGAAAAGAAGTTCTCTAGGGTTGATTGTTACTACAGTTTTCTATAACAATAATGAAGCATTCTTGGTTTTGTAATCTCCCTTAGTGAAAAATAGGAAGACCTATATAACCAATGTGGTATGTATAAAATCTTCAACTAGAAAATTCATGGTAATTACATTTTGGGAAATAACTATCTACCATTACAAAAAATTTGAAACTTCAATAGAAAGTCATTTGATTCTTGGTCATGGTGCAAATACTATTTTATTTAATTTTAAAAAATCAGTAATCAGACATGGCACTAATAGTGCCCCGTCATTTCCATTAGAAAAAAAATTGTATAATTGCACTACTGCCATACAATCTTGTGGCCTTATGCAAGCCTAATTTTTCCTAATGATTCCAAATAAGGTAAGAGGTCCTATAGTGGACCATCTAAGGGCTGAAATAGAATTTCAGTGACATTAGGAGGGATTTGAGGGCTCTGGGAGCCTGTAAGTTCCCACAGCCCGAAATCCCGAAAACAGCCGCGGGAACGTAGTTCCCACAAGAATCCGACACGGTCGAGCGACTGCCACGTCATCGACTTTTTTTTTCCGAATGTTTTTTTGGACTTTTTTTCATATTTCAGGACCCCCAAATTTATTTTTTTATTTTTTTATTTTTTTGAAAATGCTGACCAGCGGCCAGCCATTCCCAGACCCTGTTTCGGGAACAGTCCCGAAACTGCCCTTTGCAGCCCTCAAATCCCTCCTAATGGGTAAAACTTTTAGAAATATTTTTCAGTAAATTTTCCTTGAAAGACAAGTAGAATTGACATCTAACCCAAGTAGTTTCATATTTTTCTGAGCTTTGTGTGAAATTAGTTATCAAATTTTGAAGTTGAAAGGGCATAGGGCTTTAAAATGGTGCCCTAACTAAAATGTACAATGTACAACTATGAAAAAGCAACATATACAAGTACGGTACATTTAAAGTAGCGTACCATTTTAGAACCCTCTCCATTTAAGAGCCTTCTACCTTATACTCAATTGCTTGAGTAGTCAGAGGTAGATTGGCTCCCTTTTATTGGTCCAAGAGTTAGAGACTTAGAGTAATTTTGGTAATTACCTTGGTCATGGGACCTGCCCTTTGAAGGTTAAAAGAGTGTTTTTTTTAAAATTGTTTGGATGCATTTTGGATTCCCTATTATATTCCTTTGTTGATGTCAATGGTGCCTTCTATATTTTTACTTGTTCAATATGACAGGAATGCAAACTTGCTGTCAAAGATCTGTTGAACTTGCAATCTTCCCCACCATATTTAAGTTACAGTCCATGCAATTAACAGACTTTTCATCAAACTGAATGGGCTACCTTTTCAAGTCTACTGAAGTTCTGGATTTGTGTGCAGACAAGTCTATAGTAGAGGAACTCATTACTAACTGGTGCCCCATCAACAACCAATAGGGTACAATATTTCCAACTAAGGTTGGACTGGATTTCCATTCTCTTCTTGGGATGTGTATTTTTGTACTTTTTCAAGGTTTGGAGCAATAGGTTTATGACACACAAGTGAGTAAGAAAGTAGCAAGCAATGAGTAAGAAAATAGTTCTTGGATGATCTGAATTGGATGACTCTAAGGTGAACTAACTTACCCCATTACAAACTAAATGGGAGCAAGTCCATTGTGGGTAAAATTGTAATGGTGGTGCACAATCTTGAATTTAAATGTACACCACCAGTATACTTTTGTTAATGATTGGCTTGCTCTCATTTAGTCTATAATGGGTTAGTTTATGTTAGATGTTGGTCATGACATAAGTCAAGTCCAACTTTTGCCTTTCAAAATTCATGGTAATTTCAATTTAAGAGATAAAATTACTAATTTTTTTGAAATCCCCATCATTTCTGTCAATGCACCTCTAAAAATATTAGCTTTACTTTATACTACCCCAGATCATGTTTAGATGTGTTTTTTCTTTATTGGTTATGAGTCCATCTAAGATCTATAATTTGGAATTTGGAACTTGAAATCTTTCCAACCATATTTATAGTACATGAAAATTAACCCCTAAACACTAGCGATGCCATTTCATGGCTTTTAGATAAATAGAAAGTTACATGGAGAGAAATTAAAAGTGTTTTTTCATTCATTTTTTCTTACTGATCTTTCAATGAGGGTTCTCAAGCATATCTAATCGAATTTGTAGTCTTGCTTGTGTTGTCTTCACATGAATAAAAAGTCAGTGAAAAAACGGATCACAAAATGGGTGATTGTAAGAAACACTTGTATTATTTGTTGTGTTTCATCACACCCTAGTTTTTGATTTTCTTTTTGGCTATAACTTTTGTATTTTAGCCCCAAATGACTCAAAATTTATAGAAAAGATACTCATAGCTATTGTGTATTTATAATGAATTTTGGAGATTTTTCAAAAATAATTTATTATTTTTAAATAGCCCCAAAAATTTCTGACAATACTTGATTTAGGGGATTTTAGAACTATTTATCCCCAGCAAAAAAAAAAGATTTGACCTAAAATTTGGAAAAGATGGTCTCTTAGTAGACCTATAGCTACTATTTTAAGGAATTTTAAAAATACTTATTTTTATGTATTATAGAAGTTCACAAAGAGAGCTTCATTTTTCTTTTTTTTCCAAAGGTATAAAACATTATTTTGGTGAGTTTTTGGGTCAAATCTCATCACTAAAAAGTTTTTTTTGAATTTTGTATTTTTATGTATTTAAAAAAAATCCTTTTCTTTACAAATTAAAATGTTATAAGTTGTATTTTCTTCACCAAAACTTTGGACATAGAACTCTTATAGAATTTTGGTGAAGAAAATACAACTTGTGACATTTTAATTTGTAAGAATTTTTTTTTTAAATCCTCAAAAACACAACATTCAAAAAAACTTTTTGGTGATGAAATTTGACTAAAAAACTCACGAAAATAATGTTTTATACCTTTGGAAGAAAATGCAGAATAGAGTGGATAGTGAGGAACCATGTCAAAAACAATTAAAACCATACATGATTTATAGAAAGGATACATGTGTCAATTTTCCATTGGTTGTAAAAATTTTATACATATTTTAAAAGGGATACAGTACCCATTTTTCTATTGAACATAAAACTTTTAGAGTCAATCTAAAACCCTAATTTCTTCAACAACTTTGTCTTCAATCTCATGTCTCATTCTCCTTAGTTGTGCCTTCACGCTCCTATATTGTCTACAAATGACAAAGAAAGCATCATAAATATAAAAACAAGTGAATAAAAAAGCATTAACAACAAGAATAATAAAGACAATCAAGTAATAATAATAATAATACAACTATCATAAAATGTCAACATTCAAAATTTTAAACATACTCTAATACTAAATTCCTTATTCAAAATTCACAAGCACTTCATTCTACTATGATTCAATTGAAAAGAATCAACATGCTTACAAATCGACATACAACTTGCCTAACCCTAAATCTTCTAATTCACCTCCAAATCCTACACATAGTGATGCAAATTGCTTAACATGACATTGTAGTGCAAAATCTTTTTCTACATGCATCAAGTTGGTTTTGTACATTCGAAAATGATATCAAAATTACTGAATTTCAAGCAAATACAAAACAATGGGTAGTTGGCTCTTCCAAAAGAATATAATAGCTAACAACTTAGTGAAACACTGAAGGTCCTATGTTTCATCTTTGGCTTGCTTTTTTAATTTTGGTTTGCTTTGTCTCCTTCTATAAAGAGCTTACTGTTGTTGGCTTATTGCACAATAAGAAAAAATAAGAATTCATAGGTCTTAGCATGTTCCATTAAAAATAGCTTTCAAAAATTAAAAACTTCAAATAGTACTTGCAAATATTGCTTGTTCAGAGGATCATTGCCATGACATTTGAACTCTCTTTAATGATTACAAAGAAGAACATATTCATCACTCAAATGTACTCTACATTAAGTAGCAAGAACAACAATAATTGAAGCAAGAGCAATGATCATGTACTAATAGGGAAGAAGATGTTAAAAAAGATTTGAATAGTCAAGTAATCTTAAGGAAAGACTGTGCATTCTTTGAACATTAAATCATATATTTGTAAAACCTTTGATTAGTATATTTTCATCAGTAAGAGGGCTCCAATGCACCGTGGATGGTAACCATCAACGGCCACCAAAATCTTTTCGTACTTTGCAAGGAGGGGGGGAAGACACGGTTTGTAAACACCATAGATAGTAGATAGTGCAAAATGAAGCTCTCTTTGTGGACTTCTATAATACATAAAAATAAGTATTTTTAGAATTCTTTTGGATATCAGCTACAAGTCTACTAAGAGACCATCCTCTCCACATCTTAGGTCAAAATTCGTTTTTTTGGAGATAAACGGTGCTAAAACCCCCAAAATCAAGTATTGTGAGAAAACTTTGGGGCTATTTAAAAATAATAAATTAATTTTGAAAAAACTGAAAAAATTCATTATATGTATATAATAGCTATGAGTAGCTTCCTCGTAAATTTTGAGTCATTTGAAGCTAAAACACAAAAGTTATGGCCAAGAAAACCAAAAAAACTAGGATGTGACAAAAAGCTTTAAGTGTTTCTTCCAACTTCACCCAAATATGCCATTTTATTGTATTTTAGAAAGTTGCTACTTCTTGTTCTAAATCTAAAATTTCTCCACGAAAATGATATTTTTTGAGTTTGAGCCCAACTATCAAAACGAAGTTTATCTATTCTAGTTTCTACTTTGATTTGAATTTTGAAAAAAAAATTCTAAAATTCAATTTTTTATTGCCATTTGAACTTTGGATGTGTTTTCAATGTCTATCAAATTTTAATTATAGAATGAAACGGAAATTGAATTTATATTATGATATTGATCATAATATAATTTGTAAAATACACCCATGGTGAAATTTTCAAATTTTTAAAAATAATTTTCCATTTGATGTGATTTTTCTTTACTTTTTCTTCAAAAAATTTCAAAAAAAACAATCCTCCACTAGAAAGTCAAATTTTTTTGGGAAGTGTAGAAGACATGTAACTTCATCTTTAAGAAATGAATATAAAATTTTTCATACATATATACTTTAAAAATGGCATCAAAGTGGGTGATGGACAATAAAGCTTTGAATTAGTGGTTATAGGTCCATCCTTCAAGGGTAACAAACTTTTTTCTAAGTGAGGAAATGGGCTACGTTTTCAAATGTACTAAAGTTTTGGATTTGTGTATAGAAAACTCTAGAACTAATGACTAGTTTATGCTAGGTCTAGACCAAAAGTCTTGAATTATCAAAAATAGAAATTGTTAGAGAAGTAAGGGTGGTCCAAAATGGATTTACTCACTTACACTACGGTAAAAGCCAATTCCATTTTCATTGATGAGAAGTCTACTTGGAATCCTACAAGGGCAAAGTAGATAAAGTTTTACCAATTTCTAAATTTTTTTTTCTTGACCACTTCTATAAAGAAGGTTTAAGAAATTTCTAATAAATCACAATAGGCTAGAACTTCACAACTGTACATTTTGCCTAATTAATTGATCTTGGATTTGACAATGTCATATCTAATGATAAATAGATATAGATCACCTATGGTCACGCCTATGGTCTCTCTCAAGTTTTTACCAAGAGAATGCAAAGTGCCATTACTATTTTATGTTTTTAACTTTCAATTTGTATGGTCACATAATTTACATCTAAGAAAGTGGAGTACCTTAGAGTCCTTCTTGTCCTAGATCTAACCCTAATATAAATTGTTCCTAAGGGATGCAAGTTTTCTTTGTATACAACTTTAATGATAGGTTGATTGTAGGGTGATTGTAAGAAACACCTCTCAATTTTGTCGTGTTTTCATGGGATTTATTGGATTAATTTAAAGTTAGAAAATTATTATTTTAAAAATTTTCTAAGTAGGAGAACTAAAAAAGCACCAAACCTCAAGAAATAGGTATTTTGATGTTTAAATTAGTTTAAAATAGTAAAAATTAGTAAATAGAAAAAAAATAAAAAGCATTTACTTGTAAAACTCTATAAAGATAGTCATTCGCCAAAAATCCCACCAAAATAATGTTTTATATGTTTTAAGAAACAAGCAAAAAAGGAAGTTTTCTTTGTAGACTTCTACTCGACACAAAATTAATTATTTTAAAAATTTCTTTGGTCATGAGCTATAAGTATATTAGAAGAGAATCTCATCCAAAATTCATTTTTTTGGGTACTAAATAGTACTAAAAAAACTCCAAATCGGCAATTGTGATAATCAATTGGGGTCTATTTTTGCATAGTAAAATATTTTAGAAAACTATGGATAAATTATGGAAGGTGTATAATAGTCATGAGTACCTTTATTACAAATATTGAGTCATTTGGAGTCAAAACACAAAAGTTGTAGCCAAAAAATAAATCAACACACAGCATGTGATGCAAAATAGTACAAGTTGTTCTTGCAATCATCTTGAATGTAGTGTGATGTCAATTTGGCTAATCAATAACAAGAATATTTTCAAGTGTGAGAAGAAATCAACAAAATTAAAATGGTGATATATTGAGAATATTTGATCTCTTTCTTATTAAAAAGAAGAAGGGTTTTAGTTTGAATGACCATCATGAATGCTAGCATGAATGAAATATTTCTTGGGAATGGTTCAAGTATCTAGGTTTCATGGACTTAGATGGAAAATTCCATCCTTGATGGTCTTCCTTATTACACATGAATGCAATCAAGCCAATTTTAAAATGTTAAATGAATAGTTTACTAATTGTAAAAGAACAAATGATTGTTTATGAGATCTTGCAAATAAAACTGTCATAAAAAATAGGAAATTTCAACATTTCAAGGCATTTAACTATAGGCATTTTATATTTGAGTATTTTGTTTTTTAAACCAAAACTTGCATTTAGTGAAAAATGAACAAATATGATTTAATTCAACTACAATTATATATATAAACCATTAGTTACAAAGCTTCACACTAAAAACTAGATAAAACAATCCCATGTTTTCAGTAAAGATTCACAAAAATTGTTTGCCCATTTATTAGCTACATTTCTAATAGTCTCATAGAGTTAAACTTAAACTTGTTTAGAAAAGTCAAATGAAGAAGGTAAGAGCATCTCCAAATGCAAATACTATTACAAGTATAGTATCAAAATTCTAAAACGGAAGTAAGAAGACCTTGTTCCACTACAACAACTTTTTTTAAAAATTGCCAAAATGTAAAGCCAACAATTAAAATCTCAAATGAACGTTTACCACATTATAGAAAGGAAGTGAAAAATATATTCTACATTAAATATATATAGACCTTTCATGCAAAAAGGAAAATTTCAATTTATAAGCATACATAGCAAGGTTGAAAAGGTATGACAATGATGACTTTGCTACTGACTGTGAGACTTGTCATAGGCTCTTTACATGTTGCTAAATTACAAAGCTAGAAAGGAAAATGGTAGGATTAAGAATAAAGAGAAACCAGTGTTAGTTATACAAGGGCATGATTTTTAGTAGCCCTATGATCATACAAGTGGTGTTTGTTTTGGCATGTTGCATCAAAATTGCTCTAAGACTTGTGTGTTATCTTCATATAAAGAAAGAACAACTATCACTAAAAGATGTAGGAAGTAGATAGGTTTGCAAATTTATCATATAGATGAGGTGCAATATCTTTTCTTATCAATTTACATCTTCAAATATGGAGGTATTTTGAGCCAAAAAACTACTTTAAAATGTTCATATCTAAAACTCAAGATTGAAATCTTCATTTGTATTTGTTTTCTACACTAACAAATTCATCCATAGAATGCTTTTGTTGACTTATTTGGATATATTGTTTGAAAATTATGTAGTAAAAATCTCAACAATTTGCAACTATAGTATATGTGAACTCCAAAAAGTAGGTGAAGTTTTGTCTTTCAACAATTTTAGAAATAAACCATGCATGATTTGTGAAACTTTTCCAATAGGTTGGTGAATAGGTTGAGAATATACGGGAAAAAATTATCACAAATAAACTTTTATATTTGTCTTAAAAATAATTATAAAGTGGAAGGTACTACTAGATGAAAGAGAAAACTAAACTACTAAAAACTTTGGCATTGATGATGATTTATACTAAACCGCTAATAATTAGTGATTAATTTTCAATATTTAATTGAAGAGACTTCTAGGAAATATGTATGTAAACATCTTTCTTTCTTGAAAAAAATTCAAAATTCACATCAAAGAGAGGTTGATTAAGAGATGTAACATGCCCGAATTTTTAAAGATGGATGTCTATTTATTCTAACTGACTTTTGTCTTACAAATTGTACTATTCAATACTCTTAGGTGTAAGACTAATTGGGATGTGAGTGTCAAATAGCAAGATTTAGTAACAATAAATTGATAATCGATCTTTTCAAATTTAAACATGCTACATTCAAAAAAATATACCCCCTTCAATATAATTTTTGTCCACATGTTACTTATTTGATCTATATTCATGTATGTAATTGCACATAGTTGGTAGGTTAAATGACTTAAAAAAATTCTCTAAATCATTTCTAAAATTTTTGAATTCAATTTGAATTTCTTAAACTTTACTTTGATGAATGATAAATCTTTAGAAACAAACCACATGATAGAATTGCATTGGATCTCATTTGTGACAACTTTAATCATCCCTATTGAATTCCACTAAAAATTTATGTCATAAATGTATCCAAAATTATTATTTTTTTTGTACTATTGCAAAGGTCTTCTACTACCAAGGAGCCCAACTAAGTAAAATTAAATATTATTAAATCTAATGTATTGAATTCATCATTTACATCAAATAATTCCTAGTAAACTCATTATAAACAAAATTAAATACAAATTTAAATACAAATGCGTCGAGAGAGAGACACACAAATATGTTGATACAAATATTTATTTAGTATAAATATATATATATATTAAAAATAACTTAATGCCTATTAAATTAAAATGATAGAAATTTTACTTGAAAATAGCTTTTGAGAATTTGTGAAGACCCCTTCAGCTAAGTTCTTTTTGTTTGTCCTTTTCTTTGGTCCTATTCAAATAATATCATCCAAACATTCAACCACAAGTTATAAATTAATCCCATGCAAAGGTAATCAACCATATTGAAAGTAATTAAGAATTACAATAATTTTTAAGTAAAACATTGAAATTGAAAATTATTTCAATTATTTTTATTAATATCATATAAAAAACATCTTCAATCTATGATTTTCGTGAATATTAGGAATGTCCATTGTATTTGTAGATGTTGAAGCTCCTGTTGATGAAGAGGTTGAAGCTCTAGACATTCTTCGCTTTTGTATAGCTTGGGCAGCAAGATATATTTGTCTTGCTCGAAATGCAGCTATATGAGCATAATAGGCTGGTGTTGGCATTGATATTGTAGTTATTGATCTTTGAAAAGTATGACATAAGTAGTGAGTGATATTTTGAAAATCATCAACCCTGCCACAATTATTACAAATCTTATACACACAATACTTAAATGTTATTATTCATATGGAAATAAAAATCTATTTTATTATTTATTATTATCATTAAACATACCCCCCCCCCAAATGCATTTATAAGTTTGTATATTTTTTTGTAAATTAAAGCGATAAGTTATGCCAAATGCTTAAAATTTTGGAATTTTTAAAATTTTAGATTTTAAAACTTTTGTTTTTAAATTTTTTATTATTTGTGTACTAAAATTGTTTCTTAATAACATAAGTATAAAATAAAGCTTGTCACCAGAATGAATAAAATCCAATCAAATTAGAAATGTCAAAAATCTTAAAGCTAGTTACATATTTAGAATCAATTTCTAATTGAAGCACAAAAAATTCAAAATTTGGTATGAAACTTATTCCGATACAATATGCATGTTTGTAATTGGACATGTTCCAAAAAAATTAAAAGCTTCTATACTAATAAATTTTTGAACATGTCTTCTATTGTTATTCTTTTCTTTGACAATTTCTCACTACAACTACAAGAGAAAAGGGGTGTTTTAAGTATAGTCTTAGTAGTATACTTTTTTAAGTAATGACTTTTAAGTAACGGTTTTATTAAAGTTTTATTGAAAAGACAATTTTTCCAATAAAATTTTATTGAAAACCTTACTTAAAGGTCATTACTTAAAAGACTATACTACTAGGACTATACTTAAAACACCCTTTTTTTTCTTGTAGTATCTAATGAAATTAATTAAAATGATTAAAAATAATAACTTACGAAAATTCTGAATCATCGTAAATAACAAAATAGTGAGCAGGTCTTGGAGTCCCATATATGGCATGGTGGCTGCAAAGATAGAAATCAAATCTTTGTGGGTCACACACATCTTCATCAACAACAGTTCCAGGCTTGATATTGCTTTTTTTTACACCTAAAGTAGCTGCATGGTTATCATCCCAATTCAAAGCCTCTGGTAAGAAGAAACGAGTGCGATGTCGTTTTTGTACTATCACAAGAGAAATCGATGGTTTGTACCCCAATTGAGCTGCACTTGCACCTTGTTGGATTTGAGGTAATTCTACTTTTAGTACATCTTCAAATTGACCTTCTCCAACACCATCTCGGTAGTATAATATATTCTATAATCAAGTTTCACACAAAAATTATCAAATTTTGTTATTGAGTTTATTACTATAATCAATCAAACAAATTTAAAATTTACTGTATATTGATTAAAAATTTGAAAAAATCCTTCCTATTAGTCAATGATAAAATACTATTCTTATTTAAGGTAGTCTGCTCTAAAAGCAATTGTATTCAAAATGCAACTTCTATCTAAGAACAACTGCCATGTTGTTTGAAATATGCACTATTGTCAATGATGAGTTAGGCAGGCTTAAATGGGCGCTTTTAGAACAGACTACCTTATATCAATGAATCATTGTGTACGTTTGTAAATATCTAATTGACAAATCGATTGTAAACTATATTTATGATATATGGAGGTACTTTATAATGGATTGAATATAAGGCATTAAATCAACTTATGTGATATAAATACTATTGACTTTTGTAAAAACTGAATACAAGTAATTCAAGATTTTCAAAAATTAATGAAAATTCTATATGTTCATTTAATATATTTTTACATTTAAAAATAATGTAGTTTATAGTTTTAAATGAATTCTTCATTGAAAAGTTTTAAAATATATATTCTAATTTAAAGATTGACTTTTTGATTCAAATATTTATCTTTAAATTCAAAATAAAATTGCAAACAAAAACCACAAGGACACTTGAAAATAGTATGAAGTTAAATATAAAATTTTACACCATTCTAATACCAAGTGTTTTTGTTATTTAGGAAATGTAATAATCAATCCTACAATAAATATTTTGATTCTTTTTATTTTTCGAAATTTTGATTTCAAAAACATTTATATTAATTATGAAGCATAAAATATCAAAATTAAAATAAAAGAAGTTTTGGTTCTCCAAGAAGTTTTGTCCTATATTTTTCTTTTTCAAACTTTAGCTCATAGTCCCACATTGCACACAAATTTTATAATTTGTAGAGTTCATTGTAAGGTGTGTGCAATAATGAGTTACCAAGAGTAGGAGTTTGAAAAAATGACCAGACAAAAATCCTTGAAGCACCCAAATTTGGTCTAGAGTGTGTGGCACTACATGTTTCTATTTGTACTAATAATTAATTAAACCTTCTTCTAACATCCCTTCTCCAAACTACTCCCTCTGTCCCACTAAAAGCTTCCTAATTACTTAGCTTGATTTAAGACTTTGCAGGAAGAATTTGGGAAGCTTTTAGTGGAACAAAAGGAGTAGTATTCACTTTATAATTAACTATAATATATTCATGTTCTTTTTCTTAGAATTTTATTACCGGAGGTAATGGCCTTTCACAATTATAAGCTTTAAAAGCCAAAAGTAATTCTGTTATTGCCAAATCTAATTTAGAAGTCATAAGTTCTTGATTTGAATTTTGGGTAAAGAATCTTGCTCCAAAGTAAGAGCATCCAAAATCTAGACTTGCAACAATTGCAACTATAGATGGAATGTTTGATCCAGCCCCGGGATGTGTGACATCTGCCCCAAATGCAATAAATTTTCCATATTTAATATCTTTTATTACCTTTTCATTTATTTTTAAGTCATTCCAACTACGAAATTGAACATTTATTCCACCAAGCCGACAATTTATCTTCAAACTTAATCTTTGGCAATATGAACCCCACAGTTTTGGTTTTCCAATTATATCAGAGGCTATTACTTGTGTAGGCACACCTTTTATACAATCACCCCAATATTTGATTTCATTGTAATAAGGATTTCGTTTTTTTCCATCTACAATTATTACAATCAAATTTACATGATCTGTCTTTTTTTTTGACATAGCATCCGATATCTTCTTATAAAATGCTTCCATAAATTCAATTGGCCATGTTTTAAATAGAACCCCATTTGAATATTGGTATTTTAGTACCTTTACACCCATTTCTTTCATTTCTCTATGAATGTAAAATAATTCTTTTTAGTTCTCTAGTATTTAAATACAATGTATAAAATCAATAGTTTAAATATCTTTAATTATTATAAATCCAAATAAATTCAATCATTTATAATATATAATTGAATTGGAATAAAATATAAATATATTTCTTAAAATAAAAAAGAAAGTTAAACATACCATGTGAATTGTTCAATTAATGTGCAATTAACTTCAAGATATTTATTTATAAATTTATAGAGGATTTAGGGTTTAGGGTTTAAACCCTAAACCCCAAACCCTAAACAAAGTAAAAATATTCATGAAAATTTTAATATTCCATTTAGTTTTATTTAAGATAAAATATTTTAATAAAAATGTACAGTGCAATTAAATATCTAATTTTCAAAAATATTCAACCTTGTAAGTTCATTAATGAAATCTTCCAAAGCATTTAAATTAATATTTTTGGACAAATTTAGCACCCCCCAATGATGCAAGTCTTCATATGGAATTGAATTATCGTCCAAAAGAGGAGGGGGCAAAATTCTAGCTATGGTTCTTGTAGGTTTTATATCAAATTCTAAATTGAAGTTCTTTGAATGATCATTCCTATCAAATTCTCAAAATTAGTATAATAATAACATATAAAACTCTAATATTTTAATTCAATATAAAAGCATACTTTGTCTTGTCAAACCCCAAACCATTAGTATATAATTGCAATAATGTTCAACCACAAATGGCATTACAACTATCTTACTATTATGTATAGTAGTTTTCAAGATGAGATGGCAATTCAAATCATATAATTAAAGTAAAAATTTCTTTAAGAGACCTTTGTATGAATATGTCTTTTATAAATTTTGATATAATTTGGATTCTTGTACTTGGAAGCATTATTTTCTTGAACTTTTTAGAGTATTCATATGATTTTTCATCTTTAGCCATTTGATTTTCAACAATAAAGCAAAGTTCCATGGGCATGTAATTTTTTGATTGAGATGATAATATTAAGCATGGAAGATCTAAAAAGTCAAGTTTTTGTTGATAATTTTTTTGAAAATAATTTTTCATAGACATTGTTTGTCCATCTTTAGTTTGAATTGTCAAAGTCCTTGTACTTTCTTCTGTAATACCAAAGATTGTGTGATTTCGAGAAATCTTGTCTGTATAATGGTTTGTTTCAACAACCAAACCTTTCAAAGCTTTGTGAATCTTACTTCTACATTAAAAAATTTGACTTATGAAACATTTTATATATTAAATTTAATATTAAAATAAAAATCCATTTAAAAATATTATTATT
Source organism: Thuidium tamariscinum (assembly GCA_947034885.2). Taxonomy (NCBI): domain Eukaryota; kingdom Viridiplantae; phylum Streptophyta; class Bryopsida; order Hypnales; family Thuidiaceae; genus Thuidium; species Thuidium tamariscinum. The sequence goes on along the minus strand of OX344750.2, from coordinate 46,696,482 downwards.
AAGGTTTTTGGAAAAAATAGATAGAGTATCATTTCTATAATAAGAAATTTTAGAAAATCAAAATTTATAATTATGATTTAATGATTAGAGTACAACCAAATTCTATACATACTTATTAATATCCAAAATGTTCTTCATGTTTTGAATATCTTCTTTGTACCCCAACATGTTCTTTAAAAAGTCTAAAACATTAGATTTTTGATGGAATAATCTTTGACATGTATCAACATTAAGAGCTAAACCTTGCTGAGTTGGTTTTAAATTTTGAAGGTAACCTTGCAATACACGTATGTCGGGCATTCCCAACAAGCCTTTTGTAACATTATTTTTAGGAACAGGAAATAAGATGTTTTGAAATTCAATATCTCCTACACAAATATTTTGCTTCAATGACAAATTTAAAACACCGATAAGTAATTGAGGATAGTAGTCCGATTGATTGTTGAGATAATCTATTAGTGAAGAAGGTTGCAATGACATAATATTGGTAGATTTTTCATTTTCTTGTGAATTATTTAATATCATATTTATTTTGTATGTCTTTAATCTAATACGAATTGTTCAATTTACACATGAGAATATGTTAGCACTATGAAATAAAAATTTGAAAATTCTGAAATTTCAAGCCAAACCAATAAAAAAAAATTCAATCGAGTCTAATCAAAAACACTCCTCAAAATGAAAAACCCAAGTATTTACAATATCATTATTAAAGAGGATTTTTTAGAAAAATTTATATATACAATGTATAATTACCCTTCTTTTTTATCATAGTGTTGATATGTAAAATGTCTAGCAACAAAACCAAGAGATTGGTTAATGTAAGCATGTTTTGATCCATCATATGTAACACATTTTCCACCTAGATGTGTATCACTATATTTTAGTTCCCATTCTCGCTTTATAGCCCATCGTGAACTTTTTGATTTAATAGGTGGTTCAAACTCAAAACTATATGTTGAAATATTTTCATTGGGCAATTTAGTGCATTTAAAGTGGTTTACTATTACTTCTACACGCTAGAAGACCAAGTCAACCCCTTTTTAATAACCATTATCCACCACATAAAACACATAATTATATGTATTTATAAATCCAATCCAACATACAAATTATAGAATATATTCATTGAATTTGGTTTCTATTAGTAAAATATGCAAGTTCAAAGATTATTTAAAAAATAAATAATATGAAAAAATAAAATACTGAATCATTATTATCATTGGAATAAATAAAATTTGAAAACCTTAAACTACCATTCCAAATGTGCCTTTTTTTAATGGGCGCTTTAGTATTGGAGATGATTTGTGCGATTTCATTTGTAGTTCAATTCCTACTAAATTTGTAAGATTAGATTCTAGAAGTAGAGTTTTCTTTTTATTTGATGAAGTAATCAATCTTTGATCTCCTATATATTCTAATTCTTCATCGGGTGGAGTTCTCGATGGTGATAATTGGTTTGATAGAAAGTAACATGGCTTTTTTTCCATTCTTTCTTCTGGGCTATTTTCCAGTCTTTGATCTGTTTTTCTTGGAAATTGTCTAAATCCCTTTCTAGTAATTTGTATCCATCCACTTTCATCATTGTCTACTGAAGACAATGCCTTTGAATCTGATGGTGAATCATTTTCTTCTTCAATTAACCTTTGGGATCCTCTTATTGAAGAATGAGTTGATGTTATTGAAGAACAAGACATTCTTCTTGGAGAAAGAGACGATCTTCTTGAGGAAGAATTCGATCTTGGTGGAGAAAGAGACAATTTTGTTGAAGAAGGATTTGCTCTTGGTGGAGAAAGAGATGATCTTGTTGAAGAAGATGGATGAGTTGGAAAAAGGCTCAAAGGAATAGAAGGTACACATGAACATTTATATGGTGTTATATCATTTGGATAATCGTGGCCAAGGTATTTGGAGGGATGATCTCTTTGTGGTGTTGTAGATTTTGAATTGGATTTCTTACCTTTCATTTTGTTCTTGTTTTTTTTCTTAGCTTTAGGAGCCATCAAAATCTTTAAGAAATATTATAATAATTATGATCTTGTAGTATAAATAGATACCAACTTAAATTTTTGTTGAGTTTTTTTGAAAAGATATAAAACAATAATTCCTTTGTTTCAAAATTCTAAAATTTGCTTCTATTTCAATGTACAAATTTATTTTTATAATGCAATAAAAATTTGATTTTTTCCTTCTAGTTATAGTTTCCTATATTTTTAATAGATAATCAATCATTGACATATTTAAATAAGCTCAAAAAATGCATTCATTTATTCAAATTGATATTTCATTTTCAAGTTTTAAATGCAAGTTTGTTGTCTTTATCATATATAAACACCAAATTTATTGAAACTTAAATTTAAAGTGAAGCGTTATCAAAAATTCATTCTTAAATTTCTTTTAAATGATGCAAAGTATCAAAGAAGCTTTTGGTCATACTAGATTTGATACAATGAAATTTATTTTGTATATAAAATATAATCGATTTGTATCATGTAGTTTTAATTAGAATTTTTTTATAATATCTTGAATCACAATTAGTATTTAATTTCATAGCAAGATTATGGATTTGTAGTAATAGACATTTAGAGAGTGTAATTCATCATCTTCAATTATGTAGTAGTCATCAAAAAATTTTACTTACATACAAAAAAATGATTTTGAGATTTCAAAATTTACCTACAAATTCTTTTGATGTGAAATCGTATAAATCAATAATAAAATTTTAATGAATACTGTGAAAATTAGAAATACAAGGGGCACAACTCTTCAACAATTAATGATTCACTGACATGTAATTATGATCTTTTTAAGGTAGGGTGTATTAAAATTTCTACATCTTAAATATACATGTACATTTATATTCATTGATTTTTTAATTCATTGATATATATATAATATTTCTCTCTTCCTCTATTCATTTATTTTCTATGGTGCTATTCTATGAGCATGACGTGAGCATAGAGCTCAAAAATTTGAAGAAGCATAAAAAAACTTAATAGTATTTGTAAAAATATAGATTCCATCTTAAAATTTGAATGAAAATTTATTTATTTTAGTAAATTTTAGTACTTACTACTATAGACCTATTACTACAAATCTATTATTGTAGACCTAATACCATGGTTATGTAGAATTCAAATGAAAAAAAAAATCTAATTTTCATTCTTACTTAGAAATACATTACAAAGATAGAGAATTCAATTATGAATAGAGATGGAAGTAAGTTTATTTAGAGTATTGTTTGATCATTGTTTTATAATAATGTAGATCTTCTTGGGGCCTATAGAAAGGTACCAATAATTTTCTATTGATATATTGTTATTGGAGTTATTTAGACTTTAGAATTTTTTTTTGGAAAGCATCTTTGCTACATTGAATTTTATTTTGGTTGATCATTGTCTTGTAATATTATGAGTCCTCCAAAGGTCAATAGGAGGATATGAAGAATTCCCTCTTGATTTCCAGGTTAGTGAAATTAGATTTTGGAAAAAAAAATTACTTCATACAATTTCATTATGATTGTGTGGAAAGAGCTTAGCTATACCAAATTTCATTTTGTTGATGACTATCTTGTAGTAGTAGTGTAGGTCTTCTTGGAGGCCAATATGGGTACCTACACTTTTGTCTTAACGTGGTAGTAATTGAATTTGTTAAGATTTTAAAAGAAAAATATTGAATTGATAGGGATTGATTTTGTAAATAATGAACTTACTTATACAAAATTATTGATTAGTTGATCATTGTCCTCTTGTCGAATCCATTAGGAGATCCAACTGTTACTTCTACATCTATTGGTTTTTTGGTTGATGACTCTAGTTTTGTTTCTTGGTACTTCTCAATGCCAAGAAGAGGATAGTGCATTTGTCATCTTGAAATGACACTTATTGGACTTTGCTAGATTTTTGGGATCACTTTCCTCCTTGTTTTTTGGTACGTTTGGCACCAAGTAGATCCTCCTAGTTGCGGTGTATGTGTGTATATACACACATACACCGCAACTAGGAGGATCTACTTGGTGCCAAACGTACCAAAAAACAAGGAGGAAAGTGATCCCAAAAATCTAGCAAAGTCCAATAAGTACCTAGAATTAAGTGGGAAGGGAGTGATCATAAAAATCTAAATTTGAATGGAATAACCTCAATTGATTTCAAAAGAATTATAATTAGTCACAATTTTTTTTCCTAAAATCAAGCAAAATACAATAAATGGCACAATAAGATTGTTCAAAGGACCACGGTAATAGGTCCATGTTAATGGGTACTAAAATTTACTAAAGTTAGTAAACTTTGGCCAAAATTTTTAGATAGAATCTTCAAGAAAATTTATGCATACAAGTTCACAGGCTTACAATCTCACAAGCTTACACTCACACACTCATTGAATAGCAACCAAGTAGAATGATAATGTAAAATTTTCAAAACTCAATCTATATAATAAGAATTACAACTTCAAATGTTATTTGTAAATTATAGGTAAATTTAAAAACATGGAATATGAAGAATTTTTTTTTTAATAATTATTCAATCTTTTTTTTCATGGTTTTAAAATTAAAAAAAAACAAAAAAACATCAATATGGGAAATTGAATAGTTTGATTGATTATGTAGATGGAGCATACGAGTAGAACTAGTAAGGGGAAGAGGAAAAGAAAAGAGTCTACAAAACCACTAAGAAAACCACATCTTGAATAGAATGAACTAGTGTCTCTCATATTTTCAATTGTCATACATTCAAAAGTCCCAAGTTTAGTTCAAGAAGAAGAATGAGAGTAGTGTTGTAGTATGAGGGATTAGTAGAAAAGGAAGATTAGGGAGGAGACTAAGAAATTCAATAAGAGAGTAGTAGGAAATTGTTGACTTTGGATTGAATGCCCAAATCGTCAACCAAATTATAAAATAGTAGCCAAAAATCCTATAGTATTTAAAGTCAACAATTAGAACATTTCAAATAGGATAGAATAGTGGTGGAAGAAAAATGAAATAAGTGGAAAGAAAAGAAGTTAGAAAGTGGTAGAAGTAGTTTAAGTTAGCTTTCCAATTCTTTTTATAAAAACACCAAAAAATTATAATAAAATCTTGAAATAAGATGGCTCAGGAGGAGAATCATGAGGATGTATGTCCATACTAGTACAACAAAGTAAACATTTATGTATGTCACTAAACTTCACTTTTCCATTTCAAATCTAAGTAATTAATAAGTCTTAATTAAGGCTAGGGTCAAAATATAAGTCAGACCATTAAAGGTTCAAAAATTGGAGTTAAAATGGGAAAGTTTACAACGTGATGAAATTTAGGACTTAGATTGAATGAAACTTGGTTAGAATTTTTGAAGCAAAATAAAACTAATAAGATAAAAAAACCAGATAATATCTAAAAGTCAAAAGTGGAAATTGAAGTACATTTTGAATTGTAGAGTGGTGGAAATTAGTACATGAAGTTTGAAGTATCCATTAGTAGTCAAACGTCATCCATCCATAACTTTCAATCAAAAAATTCAATCTTCAATTGTCTTATCATTCTAGATAGGTAATCTTAGTTTCTACAAAGAAAAAATTATAAAATCTTCAAAAGTAATAAATTGACAGTAGAAGTTCCAAACCTCTAAGAACAAGTTTAAGCACAAATTAGAATATTTCAAATACAACTAAATGGTAGTTTTAGAATAGCATTTGAAAGATAGAATGTAGGATATTGCAAAACTATTTTGCACTTTGATAACCAAATCAAACTTCCAAAGATAATAAGAGATGAAGCTAAGAATGTAGGATGGATGAACTCACTAATGAATACCCTAATCAAGTGTAAATTTATGCCTTAGCAAGATTTAATTTATGTAAGCACATCTCAAAAATTTCAATTCTATTTGTAATTGAAAACATTGAGAAGTTCACAGATGAAGTTTAAATAACCCTTTAAAAGACTAAACTTCATCCAACTATGACTTTTGATAGGAAGATAAGATAAGGTTGAATCTTATATTTGTAGAAATGGTGAAAAAAAATTTAAGAGCTTAATAAAGATAAATTTCTACTGCCTTTATTTTTGTTAAGGATTCACTATGGTTTAACTTACTTGTCTATCTTTTGTATATTTTGCAAGTAGGCTATATCTTTCAACATTTGTTGCAAAGTCAATGCATACATGGGCATTATATAAAAGATCTATTTCTTAAAAAGTACAATGGACCATGCCTAGGCACCCTATTAGCAACAAACCACAAATGAATATAAATCCTACTTTTGTTTGGTTATTTATTAAGGGTGGATAAATAAACATTTACAATTGGCTGAGAACAATCATGTTGATCATATCCTTGGTCTTCAATCTTAGTCTAAACCCAAATTTAGCATAATCCAAATTTCCTTCTAAATTCCAAAAATACTTAAATATGGTATTAATCCTAAATTTTTTATCTGTTTAGATTGTGAATCACTAATTTTTCAAAGTCACACTTTTAAGAAAATCCAATTAAATTAGGAATGATTTACACCTAGAACTTGAGCCAATTTATTGTATAAGAAAAATAAAATCATCACTTGTAAATGGAAAAAACTTAAGGTTGAAATTTGTGCAATTGACCTCAAAGAGGAGGGCCCAAGTTTTAGGTGTAAAGCTTCTTGTAATATAAGGTGAAATATATATCACACAATTGGATCAATTCTTCCAATTTCTTTAGATAAGTTAGAGACACCAATTTTGTAGGTGATTCAAATTTGGACCCATTGAAAAAATTTATATTTGAGAGCGTCACCACTCATCTTGCAAAATGAGGTGGTTATTAGGCATGAAAAATGGGGGCCATCTACTTTGCAAGCTAGATTTAAATGGATTGCCTTACTAGCCCTTTGTTAAGAAGTTGAGCAAGAACTACTAAGAAAAAGTTCTTGACTCTTTAACAAAAATATGATACTATGGCTAGATTCTTGTACCTAAGCCTTGTATATTGTAGAATTTTGTATCTCTACCAATTAGTTTTATAGAAGCTATGACACCAACATTCCATATGTTGTCATAAGTTGTTTTACTAATCGTGAGTAGGCTAAGAGAAAGCTTGCAAAAAAATTGCCATTTGCAAGTAGAAATTTGATTGCAATTTTTCCCCTTAAGCCATAAAAAATTATGCTTTGTGGGGGCAATTTTGCAAGTCATTTTCAGGAAGTCATTCATTTGGGTAGATGAGTAGAGATGCTTAGAGTAGTACGTTGTATATTGCTACTTCTCATGCAATATTTTAGTAGTAGAAGAACAATGGACTTTAAGGTTTCAAGGTTTAGAATCAAGATGCAAAGTGCTTGTAGAGAACAAGTTAGAAAAAGAGAAGGGCTTTTAAATTGTGTGTGAACATTGAAACTATTTGCAAGACTCCTAGAGAGGATGTAGAAAAAAGAAATTTTGAATTGTGTATGAAGAAGGTACTATTGAAAAGTATTGAAGAAGGCAAAGGATCAAGCGGAACAATGCATCCAAAATTGGTAGTCACTTATTGGTTTTTCATTAGTTCCCCAAGCCCTTCCTTCAAAAATCACAAGCTGTTGATTTCTCTTTAAAAAAGCTTCCTTTCTTAAATGTTGTCAATTTTTCAAAAAATTACAAGCCATTGATCTTTGTGAGATTTAATATGAGCCGTCCAAATACAAATTCAAAATATGGATATGGATATAATATGAATACAAAATGTAAATACAATACTTACCAAATATGGAAAATGGATACTTGATATGGTATGAACAATGAATAGTGAATATAGATACAAATACGAATATGGAATATGGAATTTTGAATTGTCCTATATTGATTGTCAAGTTAATTGGGTTCTCAAGGTGGGGGAGGGGAAAGAAGGGAAGGAAGTAATTTTAATTAATTTTTTTCAAATGTAGAGGGGTTTCGAGAGAATTTATTATTTTTCTTAAATGAATTTAAATTTAAATTTTTTCTTGGTGCATTGTAACAAACAAACACAATGCACCCAAAAAGAGCGATCACTACCATATATATATGATCATTGTAGATAATCAAAATGAGAGAGGTAAAGAGTTTAGTAGGCTAATATGTATCTTATAACCACTGTCATGAACTTCACTAGTATGCCATGATTTCTGAAATATCATTAATATAACATTCACCTTTACACTACAAGAAAATGGGGGTATAAATGACTTGTTCACAATGACTACACCAACAACTATGACTGCAAAATAGTCATTTTGTAGTCATTTTGCAGTCATTGTTGTCGATGCAATCATTATGAACAAGTCATTTATACCCCCATTTTCTTGTAGTGTTAATGAAAGATTTTTGCGTCAACAATTACATTTTGGTGAAACCCTAGCTCTTGACCATTGTCATGCCATGCCAATCCTAGATTTTTACTAAAATGCTTTAGTATAAAGTAAAGTATTCAAAGAAATTCAAAAATTTACATTTTGATAAATTTGTATAAATGTTGTCTAAAGAATTACCACCTCTCTTGCAAAATGAAACAATGATGTGGCTTATAAAATGGGTGGACATCCACTTTGCTAGCTAGGTTAAAATGGTCCTCCCCATCCAAGGCATGCTAAGAAGTCATAGATTATAAGACTTACAATTTTATTAGCTTGCATAATCTTACTAGCTAACAATTTCTATATTTATAATTTTTCAATAGGATATAAAATTTATAACTAATTCATAGTATTTCTTGCATACAAAAATCAACTATTTACTAAGGATTATTAGTATAATAATCAACTAATTACTAAAAATTAGAATTAAAATAATTGCACACTACAAATTTTTTATTGATTACTAGTAATTCAATTGATTATTGTATGCACAATTTTTCACTAGTTTACTAGTAATTCTTACTAGCTCATAGAATACTTTGAGAATTCTTATTAGTTTGTAATAGTGAAAATTGCTTTAGCAGAATTGATCTCTCAATGCCAAGCACTATTTGAGGAAAATGGCTGCAGGTTTGAAAATATGAACCCTTCCAAGTCTTTGAAGTTTTTGAAAGTAAAAATCCTTTTTATTGTAATGTTATTTTGTAGGCCATGATGTTAAAAACCTCCAAATATACGTTATTTTGCAAGTTGCCTCCCAAATGAATTTGCAAGCCAATTGCTCAACAAACCATCCATTATACTATACAAGTGGGGCACTTTTGTTGGCTCTAATCAACAAGTTATTCTATATGCTAGATGGGTGGTAATGCTCTTACAATAGCTTAAGGTCCCTATTTTCACCAAAAAAGTTTGGGTTGGAGTCCAAAGAAATGGGGTGTTTTGACTGGAAGATAGTCATCATATCAACCTTTGGGGTTTACATCAAATAAAACTTTGCTTATAACCCATCATGTTTTCAGTGAATGAAAATCCTTGTTAGAAACCTACTTGGCCAAAGTGGATAGTCACTTCCTTGACCTTAGGCAAGTAATTCTTGGAACTTGGGAAGGTCTTGGAAGTAGACAACCCAAAGGTCAAGGAAAATTTGGGGAGACTTTCTTTAGCCAACCATTCAAGTTTGTCTACTACTTGATTATGGGTTATTTTTTGTGTGAAATCATCAAAAACGCTCAGAAAAACATATTAAAGCAATGTACAAATTTATATCACAACGTTGACTACAAAAAGTTCTATGACTAAGGTAGGAGGTTCTAAAAGTGAGTGGGCTCTAAAATATAGCACTTTCTTAAATGTACATTGTTTATAGATGTTTCTTTTTCATAGCCTTTAAGCAATGTATACACCATGTACTTTTTAGGAGGTGCTCCATTTTAAAGTCCTATGCCACTTCAACTTCAAAATTTTATGACTAATTCCACAAAGCTCCAAAACATACTAAACAACATGGGTTGGATGTCAATTCTACTAGGAAAATTTACTAAAAAATATTTTAAGATGTTTCACCACTCTAAAATTCAGTTCCAGCCTTTAAATGCTCCATTTAAGAACCTCCTACCTTATGGGGTAAATCTAAAATAGTCTTCTATGCATTTAAGTCTACTTAAAAAAATTTAATCCAAGTGTACAATAGTCTATGATTCAACACTTTTGGTTTATGCCAAATGTTTGGGTGACTACCTACTTATAAGTCCCTTGTTTCAAGCATGGTAACCCACTTACAACACTAGAAGAAAAATGTGTTTGCTACAATCAATTGAAATGAAGCTATGTATCATATGCAAGTGCCCTACAACTATGTCAACTCTCTATATTTGCACAACTTTTGACATATAGATATTTGAAGTTGCAAAGTAGTCGTATGATGAAATTTAGGGTTACGGGAATGGAACAGAAGAGTTGATGCAGGTTTTTCTTATCTAGTATTTATTACAATTGTTGATGTGAACAACTTTACATTCTGTAAAGTGTAGTGTGTCAAACTACAATTGCATATAATCTAAATTTGACAACAATTCAACTAGAAAACAACTAAAATTCAACTAGAGCTAGAAAGTACCTACAATGCAACTAGAGTTTGACAAAAAAAATGACTAGACTTTAACTAGAATACAACTAGTATGCAACTAGGAAACACATTAGAAACATTTTGGGGTCTCCAAAAGGCCTTCTAAGAGGTCAACGGGTAGCATCATTGATCATTGTACTAAATTTTTTGGCCAGGCATGCATATTTCAAACATGTGGGACAATTTGCAATGCTACAATAGACATTATGGATTGTTGGGGTCGTACTTCGAAGGTTTAGTTGGCAGTTGTGGTGGCATGTATGTCCACAAGCTTCAATCATTCCTTACACTTGAAGCAGATTTTCCATATGAATTGTTTACTATTTTGTATTCAAAAGTCCTTGTAAATTTTTGATTGTTTAATATTTGTGTGAAGTGTTGAATTTAGTGGCTTGAACGACGTGGACTGCCAACACATATGCAATTGGACAGGAGAATGTGTGCCCTATGTAATTGTGGCAAAAGGGCTATGGATTTTACACTTGTTGATTAGATGCGTGGGAAGAAGAAATCTTGTTGAGCGGTTGGAAGTCGGGGGTCCACTGATGCTGCAGCATGGCGTCAAAGGATGTTACTATATTAGCTTTGTACCGCATGCAATTTATTGTAACTAAAATTTTCATGATAAGTAGACAATTGAGATGATTAGTGATTTTGTACCAATTTGATCAAATTGGCCTACCTAGCTACCACTTTCACTCCACATCCATTGTAGTGAACACTCATCTAAAGCAAATATCATGAAATCTAAAATTATTGAGCTTTCGATGCAATACCATTTGTTGAGATTACAACTTTCTTTCTAAGCTCTAAGAACCGCTAATTTATATGCAATTCATCGTGATCGCCCTCCCCAACTAGGACTTTATATTTGTAGTACTTAGTAGAAGAATGTGTAATCTAGAAAAAAAAGAAATAGGGTTTTGTGGCTACAAGTTCTTGCGGCCACACTTCTTGGGCAGCTGCAAACTATTTTTCACCTAGGCAAGGAAGAAGGTCAACTTCAACTAGTTGCACATGTAGTTCTTATCGATGCTCTTCACCACATTGCAACACTAGTTGTTGGGCACGGGAGGGCGAGCGTCCTGAATGGCCCGCACACACGGATATAAGGTGTTCACCTTGCACACCCCAATAGTGAAGGATTTGGCCACCATGGCGAACATCACCACCAATATGCAAATACCTACAAGAGCTGTGTAAGCAACACCTTTGGATCCTACACCGGGTCATTGCAAGAAACGGTGGTACTATTTTGCTGTCACAATTGGACATACTCTCTCATTGTCTGCAATAACTTTTGAAGCACAAGTCGAATGAACATGAAATTTTTATTGAAGATGTATAATTTTATTGTCATCACATCTCTTATTTTTTAGAAATAAAAAAAATCATTGTATATTTAAAAACTATTTTTGTTAATTTGTCACAAGTTGAGGTTTAGGGGTTTTCACTACGTTATGAGCCCCTAAATTTAAATATTTGGAGTTGAAACTTTCATGGTCTACTTGCATAATAAAAAACTCATATCTACCAAAGGAAATCTAAAAATAAATTATTTTAGGTCCTCCACATGAGTACAAACAACACTTCTGTTGCGCACAATTTTTGAACATTGAAGATAGTTCTTGGATCTGTTTTTTTGGTGAAATGTCATCAATATCAACTCTTCCTAAATAGCCAATTTTTAGTTTTAAGAAAAATTCCTTTCTCTATTTTCTGTAAATTAAAATGTGAAATTACAATGACAAAACTACTTCTATGAGATTTTGCACTTTTCTTGTTCACCTACTTAGAAAAAACTTCTATACTTTTCCTTCTTAGGGTACCTTCTTTTTAAAGATATATATGAAAATTATTTTTTACCTTTTAAAAAAATTATATTTCTAATTTTAAAGTACTTCCAAAAGAAACAAGAGTATTGTGAAAAACACTATGCTTTTTGAACACTGTTTCTTGCAATGATCCCACCATGATTGCTATTAATTAGGTACTACTGTAGCATTGTTGATCAAACTGAAGAAAATTGAAGGAGATGATGTTGATGAAATTTGAAGATGGAAAGATTGATGTTGAGCTCTAGTTGAAATAAATGAAGAATTAGGACATATTACACAGTAGTCTTCTATAGAGCATGTGTGCTTATCAATGACAATTACGCTCAACTTTTGCAAGTTGTTGTATTTGATTTACACTTCACCAAATCTACCTGGATCGGTGTTAGCTAATTAATGATGCATTAATTAAGGCCAGGGATGACGGGACGTCCGGACGTCCGGACGTCCACGGGACGTAGGCGCTAACCCTCGGACGTCCATTGACATTTGAAATTTTTTTTTACGTACGTCCAGCGGACGGACGACCGGACACTTCTGCGGACGGCATTTTGGACGGACACAGTGCGGACGGGCACGCCGCCGGCTTGCGGACGGGCGGACAGAGTGCGGACGGACTGCGGACGTCGTGCGGACGGGCGGATGGTGTGGAGAGCGTCCGCAGGCCGTCCGCACCCTGTCCGCCCGTCCGGAATGCCGTCCGCAGGCCGTCCGCGTGTCCGCAGGCCGTCCGCACCGACGACGACAACTTCTGGCCGCACGATCTCCCGTCCGCTCTGAAGGCCGTCCGATCTCGATGGAGACGTCGCCCGCCGTCCGCGAGTATAAGTAGCATCGCGGACGGCTCATTCAGGCACAATCGTCCGCCTTCCGAAGTGGGTAATCCAGTGCCTCGAGCTCTGTGAGCCCCTTTCATTTTGGTGAGATGGTTGTGATTAAAACTTGAATACTTTCATAGTATTGAGTTTTAATTATTATTTGCTTTTGGGCGGCCCTGAAATTCCCATCACCCTAATTCTGGACTTTGGGGTAATTTTATTACCATGCCTCGCAACGATAAACCAAAATCTAGTTCCAAGGGCAAATCCCAAGACATGAATTGGGAGGATTGGGCAAACCCTTTGTGTGTAGCAGAACCTGGATGGGAGGAGGAGCCGAAGAAATCTTGGGACTGCACAACATGCAAGAAGTACGTCAAAATGACGCACCTCTCAAAAATGTGGTCAAGAGAACGTGCTGAAAAGCAAGTTCGTCGTTGGGAGGGACAAATTTCGACGTGCCTAAGCAAGCACTTTGTCCACCGGTATGAGGAAGTCACACGGTCAGCTGAAATACGTGACTCCAAACCGAATGTGATGAACTACTCCAACATGGCCATGGTTTGGGCAGAGATTGTGCTCCACAAAGATGTGGATTGGCGCACAATTTACGGCAAAAATGTCCACGAACTGCATCGTACTGATGCTGTTATTTATACGAGTTGGACTGGTATAAGTGATTGTATGCCAGAGTGGTCTAACCGAGGCCAACTTGGATATGCACCGGTTGTATTGCCGGATGCTGAGGATGATTGGTCGGAGGAGGAGGAGGAGGAGGAGAAGGATGCTTCAGCGCCTGTGTCATTTGGAGAGATACCTCGGCGTAGACAAGAACGCGAAGACATCCAATACGAGCAAGAAATGCGAGATGCAATGCAACGAAGTCTCGAGGATCGTGGTCGACCACATGGGCATCATGGATCGTATCAACATGACCATAGTGTTTATGGGACCCAAAATCGCCAAAGTGATCCACACTACAGTAATGACCCTCGAGGTGGCTATGGCAACTACCAAGGTAGCCAAGGAACCACACGTGATTATGGTTCCAACCAAGGTAGTTCTCAGTACTATCCTGGATTCTCTGGAAGTAGTTCTTATAATGATACACGGTACAGGGGATCTCAGCGTGATGATTCAATTCCTCCTCCAACTTTTGGAGGACCTTACTATGGAAATTATGGGCATGGAGGTGCATCAAGCGGATCTGGAGACATATGGGGTGGTGGACCATTTCTCGGGACTTTTGGATCTGGTTCAATTGGCCCAACTCGCAAAGATGACACCGATTCGGAATCTGAGTGAGGGTTTAGGGTTTGGAAGATTGTAGCGAAACAATGGTTGCTTTAAAATAGAAATATAGTAATTAGCAATCGATTTTTGTATATTCTTGCCATAGGATATAGATTGGCATAAGGACGATATGAGGATGTTCGCCATTTTTTGAATATAAATTTTCAGTATGCCTATTTGTAAATTCCGATCCAATTATGTCCCATTTTCTTTGTGAAGCTTCTATGCTTCCTCCTTATTTCCAAAGCTGTGAGTTTGTGTGTTCATTATGTTTGCCCCAAAAACAAATTAACCCCTAAGTTACCAAGGCATTTTCTGACTATCAAACCACTGAAAACTGCCATTTCTGCTGCAATCACTCAAGAAACCTAAGAACACTTTTTTTCTTAGAATCTAACCGTAGGATCTTGTACTTCACTTCTCTAACAACATGTGGTAAAAATTTCATGAAGTTTGACCGTACGGATTGGAAGATATGAGCATTCAAAGTTGGAAAACAAAGTTTTTTTCAACTACGCCCTGCAATTTCAGGTGACTTTGATGGCCATTTCTGGATTTTTTTTGCAGTACACACCATGAGGTCAAAATTTTTTATCTTCAGCATTTGAGTTGAGAGTTCGTAAAAAAAATTTTACAATGCCAACACTTGATTTCCACATTAAAAAAAATTGTTAAGTAGAAGTAGGTCCAAAGTTGAAGAAAAAACTGAATTCTTAATAGCCCTTATATTGAATAAAAAAACCATAATCCGAACGGTGGGATTGTTCTTGAAAACAAACTTAAGCTTTAAGAAAAAAAAATGGTACAAATTTAAAATTGCACTCAAAAATAAATTCTACAAGCTGTTTAGGGTTGAAGATGCGTACATTGTCCAAAAAACAAGACTGTCCATAACTTTCTCATTATTAGTCCAAATAGGATGAATCAAAGCTTCAAATGGACACAAAAACTAAATTGGTGACAGGTCCTGCATCAAATTGAAACGCATTAATTCCAATGGTGAAACCGTTTTCAAAAAAAAAAAAAAAAAATTATGCAATTCTCTATTCAACTATTACAATGGATGTAATGCTTCTTCTTCTAAAAAGTCTACTGTTATTGATTGAAAAACAAGAAGATTCATAGTCGTCACAACGTCCTAGGCAATGAAAATAAATTAAGTTTCTCTACGTAGAAAAAACTGCTATTAAAAAAAAAATGTAATTTTCAAAATCATGCTTGTTTTTCTTTCTATTGCCTACATTGGGCCTTAGGGGGAATAAATTTTCTCTCAAATTACAATTGAAATAAAATTATATTACCAAAAACCCGATCAATTTTCCCATACCGAAGAAGGCCCAGAATTTGTTGCCACTAATTTAGTTGAAGTGTACTTCTTGAACACTTCAATATCCCAAACCTTCCAAAGTCCTTGAATATATAGGACTCCTGAGACTGTAGAATTAGTACTTTAGTAGATCTTCACATTGTTTTCTTTTAACAAATAATGAACAAGTTCAAAAGGCCGATACATTTTGAACCCCTATAACCCCAATGGGTTAGGACAAAACCCAAATGTGTTATAAAATATTAACATTACGATTGTTTTGAAGTTAGTATCAAAGAAGAATTAGAAGATAATGTAAAGCACAAAAAAAAGACAGTACACATCCAATCGAAGTAAAGAAAAAATTCCGATTATTTTTAAATAAATGTTGAATATAAACTTTCAATACCTCACCAAAATACTATTTCGATTGTCAGTTTGTCACGGTTCGAAATTCTTCTTGATTGGTGTAAATTCTGTTTTTTATTGACTTATAAAGAAATGCAAAATATTCAACCTCTAACAGCACAAGGTATTAAGGGCCGGTTTATATTGGGCCTGGGGCCGAATGGAAAGTCGGCCGGATTTGCCTTCAATCCGGCCTTCTATCCGGCCCTAATTTTCCCATCCGGCCCTAGTTAATATAAACCCCTTGGGCTGGATTCTAGGGCACAATTTCTAATTCATGTTCTCTTAGATTCTCTCAATGCTCAATGAAATCAATTAAAAAAAATTTTAAAAACTTAAAAATACGCGTGCTTATCTTTTCTCTACCTCTAATCTTTATAGAAAAATAAACAACAAAATTTTTGTTTGTGTTTCTCTATTTTCTTCCAATTTATTTTACTTCCAAAATAAAAACATTGTTTTTCT
The DNA here is from genome assembly GCA_947034885.2 of Thuidium tamariscinum. NCBI lineage: Eukaryota > Viridiplantae > Streptophyta > Bryopsida > Hypnales > Thuidiaceae > Thuidium > Thuidium tamariscinum. Next base: position 46,679,907 of record OX344750.2, on the reverse strand, counting down.
ACAAATTTTTTACCTTCCAAATTAGTGGGAGGTGGTGCAAATTTAATTAGACCATTCAAAGATGTATAAGATGGACTATCAAGGAAAAAAATTCATTGAAATTTCATACTATCTAGCAGACTAGCACTAGAATGGCTATAGAAAGAGGTTTTAGATGTTTGAAAGGAAGATGGAGGATTCGATGTGCTACTAATTTACAGAATTGATTTATGCGAAAATATAAAATGACTTCAATCAAATGCCAAATTCAACTTCACTCTTCCTAGTTCCTACAATTTTTTGAAAATTGTTTGAAGGAGCTCAAATTCTTTGAAAAGTCAATAAGATATGAAATAGTAGCTTGAAAAGTAGACTAGCATATTTTAATAAAACTATTTTGAAACATAAAAATATAATATAGTATCCAAATGTTGCGTTCTTTGGTCTATAGGAAATTCCTTTTACATTCCAACTCCCAAGTTCCCAACAATGAAGTAGAAAAATATGAACTATTTGTAATGGTAACTTTTAGCAAGTAAACAATTAAATTTATTCAAATTGTTAAACACAATAATTTTTTTTAAAATTTAACCATATGAGGTTTATTTATTTATTTTAAAAACTATTATGTTATTATTATGAAGATTAAAATTATTTAAATAATTGTTTGACCTCAATTTCTAATGAATCTTTTTGAAAATTTCTCATAAGATAGTAAAACTGATTAGCTTCATGGGAATGTAAATTTTATTTCAATTGGTGACCGGGAGAAAACGTTATACCACAAAAAGCCCAAATTTTCATTCGCCGGGCAGAATTTTATTTTTTGCAAAAAGTCAGAATTTAATTTTTTTATTTAATTTTTCTAAAATAATATAATATTGCTTACATGTGAAGCTTTGATTCACTCTTTTTGGACTTACAATGAGAAAGTTATGGACAATCTTGTTTTTCGGTCAATCTAAACAATTTCTTGAAAAAATAACTTATAGGAATACATGATTCATTTAAAAATGCAGTTTTCACTATTTTTCAAAACAAATTGTTGGACAGGGTAAGGTTTACTTTCTAAAACAATCTCACCATTGGGATTATTGTATTTAGATCCCATCTTAGAGTTATTAACCATTCGTTTTTTCTTTCAATCTTGGACCTACATCTACTTAACAATTGCAAAAGAATGAAAATCAAGTGTTTTTGTGTGAAATTTTTTTCCTAGACTCTCAACTCAATTTCTTGACACAAAAAATTATAGATTCAAAGTCTTCAATGCGATTTTTTAATACAAATTCCAGTCAAAGTCATCTGAAATTGCAAACTGCAGTTCAAAAAACTTGTATTTCCCACTGTGAATGCTCATATCTTCCAATCTGTACGGTCAAACTTCATGAAATTTTTACCACTTAATCTCAATCAAGTTAAGTACAAGATCCTATGGTTAGATCCTTAAATTTATTTATTTATTTATTTCTTCGATGAATGCAACAGAATTGGCAATTTCGAGAGTTTATTGACAAAAAGAAGGCCTTGGTCCTTTAGGGGTAAGAAGGATTTCCCAATTAATGTACAATTTCATTTTAAAAATCTAATTGACATAGCAATAGAGTTATCGATATGGATGTAACCATGGGTCATACTTTAAAATTTTAAACTAGAAGTGACACATGTAACCCTAAGATCTTCTAGTACACCAATTGGGAGATGTACACAAAATTCCAGAAAAATTAGTAAGTCCCATAGGGCCTAATGTTCATCTTACAAATCAAAATGGAATTATTCAAAACTTTCCAAGTAGATCAAAATCTAAAGAACCAATACTTCAAGGCTTCAAGGGTCAACTCATCATGACAGGTTCCAAAAGACCAAAACATGCAAAAACAAATGTGAGATAGAAGTGAATTGCACATATATTTGGGAAAATTTGTGATGCACACATCTTTTTAAGATATAGTTGAGGACTTGAAGTACATAGGGATATATTTCCTTGCCGGTACATCTATTCAATACTTATGTACTTCTACGTAAAACACTAAAATACTAATATGAATGGCGGAAATGTTCATCTGGGATAGGCCAATTGTAACCTGGGCCAGTAAATCGTTGGACGATTTTAGTCAAACTTACTGCCCTCTCTACATCTGTAGAACACAGAAGTTCCAAATAATTATGAAACACAAGTCCTAACTCATGGTGGCTCCACTTCGTATGTCCTCTGTTATCACGATGGAGCGCCGCGTACTCCTTGGACATGCATTGCTTGTTGATCTGTTGAGCTAGTTTACCAACCGCAAACTCTTCTGATTTACGTGATAAATGTGGAATCGTTTCCACATCTGCATCTTTCTTATGCACATACACAATAGACGGATCCACCCACCATCTTCTTTGCAAAGCTTCTTTCTTCTCACTTTCAGATGTGAAAGTGTACAAGGATTTGGGTGGATCACTATGTACGGTAGTCATGCCCCAATCGCAAACCCCAATATATACACGTGACTCATCATCCGGAAAGTGAAACATGATGTTGTCCGGCGAGAGATCGTTGTGTAGATGCCCCGCTTGATGCACCGCATGCAAAATGTGCACCAATGCCCATGCGAGCTCCGTTCGTTTCCTTCTCCATCGAGCTAGAAAGAATGCTCGATTCACCTCTTCGGGTGATGGCTTGGAATAAGCCAATCGAATGTGAATGTCATCTGGATAGTCCCTATCCATGTTCAACATTTGCCTCAACGTTCCACCATTCCACCAATACATGTACCCTTCATTGTTTGTTCCATGGACTGCTGCGAATCGTATAACTCCGTCATGTGGAATCCGCACTGCCATTGACTCGTTCTGGTGTTCCAACTTTGCGAGTTGAGGCCTCAAGCGTTGTTGATGCGATACCTTCGCTGCAAACTCCCAAGAGGCAGGTATCTCAGCACATCCTTCAATTCGCACCCTCTGTATTGTTGCATAGCCCCCCTTCAAGACCGTACTGTCTTGTGGAATCACCCTTGCGGTAATGGGCAATGCCACAAGATGCCGCCGCCCACGTTGCAATTCTAGAGCTCCTTCATCCGTGTTCCACCACCCCAATGATCCTTGTCCCTTCCGTTTCCTAGCATTCTTTGTAAACGGAGCACATCGTTGTACAAACAAGTCCGCCTTCAAAATGACTTCTTCAAATGTGGGATCATCCACCCGATGTTCCTTCCCGTACTTTGTCAATACCACTTTGGCATTCCACAATGAATCTTGCACCCTGTTCTGCAGAAACCTTTGGAAGCCTCTCTTCTCCGTTTCATGAATCCATCCTGGAACAAAGAGAGCATCCGTCATCCTCTTCGTCATATCCGATTTGAACTTCTCAATGCACTCCTCTTCGTATCGGATGTACTTGGTATCAAGGGATGCAGTGCTCTCCTCCTCATAAAACTGCACTATGATACGGATGACATATGCCTTGCAATCATCCGAAGGCATGTCCTCAATGTCTAGCGCTACCGGTTTTGCCTTTGCTACCTTCTTTCCTTTCGGCATCGTGATCAAATCAATGATAAGAGTTTAAAAACTCTTGATTTCAAGCACAATGCACAAAAGATATACAAAAAAGGGCAACAAGTTGGCCCTAAATCCCACTCCTAACTTCCCTTAGAAAGGAGCCAATGGAGGATTAACCACCAAGCTCTCCGCTCTCTCTTGTGAAACACAAGGGGGAAGATAAGAATGCGGTTGCGGACGGGCCGTCCGCCTATCTTATACCTTGCGGACGGACCGACCCGTCCGCAACCTCGTCGGGGCCGTCCGATCCGTCCGCCTCGCCTCGTCAGGGCCGTCCGATCGCGCTGGCCGTCCGATCGGGGCCGTCCGCGTCGCCTCGTTAGGGCCGTCCGATCGCACTGGCCGTCCGACCGGGGCCGTCCGCCTCGTCATCATCGGGCCCGTCCGATCGCGCTGGCCGTCCGATCGGGGCCGTCCGCGTTGCCTCGTTAGGGCCGTCCGATCGCACTGGCCGTCCGACCGGGGCCGTCCGCCTCGTCGTCCTCGGGGCCGTCCTTGGGGCCGTCCTTGGGGCCGTCCGATCGCAGTGGCCGTCCGATCGCGGCCGTCCACCTCACCTCGTCGGAGTTGTCCGCCTCGACGTCCTCGGGGCCGTCCGATCGGACGGCCCCGGGGCATTCCAACTTCAAAATTTCATAACTAATTCTACGAAGCTTTAAAAAATACAAAACCAAATGGGGTACACATCAATTCCACTTGTCTTGAAAGAGAATATTTTTTAGAACTACCTCAAGAAGTTTTACCTACCTATTATTTACTTTTAATCCTTCAATGGTCAATTGTCCTTGAAAGATATGTGCAATTAGCATGTAAACCAAGTTCTTTGGAACTTTGTGGAACTATGTCAAATTAGTTATGAATTTTTAGAGTTGAAATGGCATGGGGACCTAAAATCGCCCACCTCCTAAAATGTACATTGTTTGCACATTGCTGAAGTGTACAGGAAAACAACATGTTTAAATAACTTACATTTGAAGAAGTGGGTGGTCTTCGGTCTTGAGCACTTTTAGGACCTCCTCTCATTTACTGATTGCACAACCTGTTTGTATACCATATTCAGGTTTTAGAATTGTGAATAAAACATTTGTTATGATAAAAACAGATATGCTTTTTTGATTCCTAGTATCTTAGTTTCTTATATATAATATTTTATTTTTAGAATTTGGAAAAAATTGTAGTGTAATCGTATTTATTACTTAAAAAAATTGACCTTTAAATTGTATGACTATGCGTAGAATATGTTTGAAAAAAAATATCAATATAGAAATCCATTATGAACACTTCTGTTTTCATGTGTAAAATAAAACAATGTAGTCTCATTAGTCCTTTATTATGTTTATTTTGAAGATGTCAATTCAAAAATTATTATGTCTACAAATTTCAATCTATAACCCCTAAACAACGAAAAAAAAATTGAAGCAACTTATAAAAATTTGAACATAAATTAGTGCGAAGTTCATGGATGGAGTGATTGACTCTAACTTATTTCACTTTCTTTTGATGTGGATGGGATTCTAATTCATGAAAACTTGAACATAAAATAGTGCAACAATGCTAGTAAATGAGCATGAACACGAGCATGTGAACTCCTAATATGTATATAAGTAGTTATACTTCCACCTAAGAAGGTGTTTATAGTAAAAATACCTACAATATAGGGCTCTATAATATAAATACACTCTTATTATACAAGGTTTCTATAGTGTAAACAACTACATTACAGGTGCATCATCTTTGAGGCTTACAAGCTCACAGTTAGGGCATAAATTTGACACCCTAGCCAAATTTCTAGGGGACACCGTGGTCAAAATTTTGGGTGTTAGAAGGACACCCTTGTCCAATTTTTGGGTGTCCCTCATTTTCCATACATTTTTTTTGGTGAGTTTGAATATTATCAATTTTGAAAAATTTGTAATACCAATATGAATTTTTTGTTGCACATGAAAAGAGTCACTATATACCATAGCGTACAAAAGAAAACAAACCTACAAGCCGCGACCTTTCATGCCACACCATTTCACCCAAACTTGTTCAAAGTCAATGGCTTCTATAGGAATTCTTGCCACTGCAACTCGAATTTCTGCTTCCAAAGTCTCCAATACTAAACTAGAACGTAAATTAGACTCAATATAATTTTGAGTAGAAAATGCCCTCTCACAAGAATCTGTGCTACCAGGAATTACAAGAATACTTTGCCACAGCTTGGACATGTGAGGCTACCTTCCAATATAGTCCAAATTGGAAGAGTACACTATAATTGCTTGGTGCATTTTCAAACCACCACATGAAATTTGAAGAGTACCAAAGATGATCGATGGTTGGCATGGATTCAACTCCTGTGGAGTCTTGGAACTGAATTTTACCACCTCGAGAAACGTCCAAGAAATGTGCCACAAATTTCGTATCTGCATCAAACTCCTCATTATTTTCTAGTAATCCCTTATTTAAACATTTATAATCTTCTCAAAAATTGAAGATTGGAAAAAAATCATCATCCAATATTATTTGGAAAATTATTTTAGAATTGATGATGTACAAATCAAAGTTGTAGACTTTGAATTTGAGATTCCGTTTGCATATTAGTATATTACCTATACCACTATTGTCACCATTCTCTTTTTTTAAAAATAAAAACATATATATAATTACCTTTTCATACATTAATGCTGTATTGGATATTTGATCCATTAATACCAATTTTTGAAAGCAAAAATCTACAGTTCAAATTCCAATGTTTGAGCTAAGGACTTTCAATTTGTGAACAAATGGATAGTGTAATATAGATAAGACCTAGACATCACGGTAGATGGGGTCTTTGGCTCTTGGTGGATGGAGTCAGGTAAGACAAGAGCTTACACGGTGAAGGACATCCGGTTAAATAGGTGAGCGGTTTAAGGTGCCTCAGTAATTAAGGTTTTGACAAACAGACAAACATGATTGCGTCAAATAAGATTGAAGTGTATAGGGTTGGTATATATGGGGTTGGGGTACAAATACTTTAGGAGGTTTGTTTGGATATAACTAATGTGTTTTACATCCCTTGGGGGCATGAGTGCCAGTAGTCATAGTGAAACAAATTTGCCAAAACTTTGCATGGGCAAGTAAAATTTCCAAAAAATTTCATATATGCTCTATATTATGTATTTATATGAGACCCTATGGGTACAATTGTACGAACAGTGGCTAAACATGTGTATTGTAGAGCTAGTGAAGTCAAACATGAATGACTTCGAATTACCTTCTATCCAACAATGTCTTTTGTCAAACATAAGTTAGAGGACATTGTGGACTACGTAGTAAAATATTGGCTGTTGTAAATCCTATAGTTCCAACTAATCCTTGAAATTTTATTTATTTTGCTTATTGCTCATTTTTAGAGTTAGCTTGGTAAAAAACAAAAACAAAAAGTATTAATAAAATGCTTGAAGGGATTCCCTATAACGATGAAAATTTAGTTAGAATAGACTAAGAGTTGCTCAATATGTACATGTAAAGTTCAAAATCATTCTATTTTGATTAGTCACATGAGTACATGACTACATGACAAGATAAAAGTACTGCATTCGAAAGCAAATTCATATATGTGTTGTTGACTTGTTGTGTCTGTCTTCTACATTATTGGATATTCACTTTAATCATTTACATAATGATGATATTTGGCATACAAATTTCTTTTTCAATAGAATGTCATGAAATATGAAAATTGCCACTAAACAATAAACCCTAAACCCTACGAACCCTACGAACCCTAAACCCTAAACCCTTGACCTTGAGAAAGTCTCAGAAATATAAAAAAATTGTACATATTACCATTGCTTGCTTTAAATTCCTTCTATAATTTTACAAGAACTAAATTTAAATAACTTGAACATTGGATCCCTATCCTGAATTAGTGAATTCCTCATTGCGCGCTGTTTGCTTTGCTGGCGGACTTCGAATCCGAGGACACACGCACAGGAGAATCCCAGGCTTAAACGCGAGTTTACAGAGCCATCGGACGCGCGGACGGCACCGGCGGACGCGCGGACGGCGCACAGCGCCTCCGCACCTGCGGACGGGAGGACCGCTACTGCGGACGGCGGACTAGGTTTGGGCGTGCGGACGGGAGCTTCGGCGGCGCTTCTAGGGTCGAGAGCGGACGGCGGCGGACTGTCCGCCCTCGTGGCCGCTTCGCGTCGTTCGGGCGGACGGTCGGTGCCGACCCCAGTTAGGTTCGGGGTCGGACGGGTATAAGGGCGGACGGCGGACGGATTTCTTTCACTCCTCTCCATTATTGGGTTCAACCTTGTCGGATGTTCTACTGTTGCTTCATTGTGCCAGTTGTATCCTACGAGGTGGAGAGTTGGGTGATCAAACTGATTTTTCATTTCCCGACAGTGGTGGACTCAAAGTCATGGCAAGTGAGGGTGAAAAACGTGGTGGGGGAATAAATCCAGCGGGTGGTGACAATCGAAGGCATAAGCCAAAGGGCGCCAGTCACGAATTACATTATGAGATTTTGGATGACCCAAACATCAAAGCGGAAAACGGATGGGAAGATGAGGCAGCACCGTATTGGTCTTCAAAAATGTGCAAAAAATACGTGAAAATGTATCACATTGACAAGTTGTGGCCTAGGGAGGCCCATGAACTTCATACACGTGGATTTTTTTGCAAACCCACCAACTGCAACAACGCGCATTTTGTGCATCGCGCTTTGGAGGTTTGGCGGGCCCTCTTTGGAAAGAAAGCAATGAGTAAAGGGTACATAAACTACAGCTTGGCTTCTATGGTGTATGCAGAATTGATATTGGAACGCAAGGTGGATTGGAGCACGTATCCGACGACAGCACAAACTCCATTTGTACAAGAAATGAATGGAAAAGACATTCCCGATTTGTACAATCCTCAAGGAGGGCCAAGTGAGGTACCGAAGCCCAAAAGAGTATTAAAAAATACTAGAAAAATTGAAACAAAAGTCTCAGAGGTACCAAGTGATGGACCACGCTTGCAGCCTAGTGAGCCTACACACACTTTGAGGACAATGGAAGATACTGAAGGTGAAGGTGTGGAAGGAGAAGTGTTTGCAACTCCTCCTACAGATTTAATATGCACACCAAATGTTACGACGGTGGCTGAACAGGGCATTCTTGAAGATATTCAGAGTGGGAAGAAAGAAGGTGGGCCCCCATTGGCTCGATGTGAAGGTACTGAAGATACGGAAGAGGTAGCCGAGGGAGAAGTTGCTGAGGCCAATGCTACAATTCATGATATTATTGACAGTAATGCTCTCGACATCTTCGGGCTAAACCCTAAACCATCATGTTTGAGCAAACCGAGCGTTTCCAGCCCCGTACAGAGCGCCAGAATTGAAGCAGCTACCGCCAAAAAAAATGGAGAGGCGTCTCAGGGAAAAGGAAAAGAAGTAGTCATCGATGTTGAAGTCATCCTCAGCCAATACCCGCATTTGTCCACATTGAACACATCACAATTGGAGGCTCTTTCGAACATGCCGAATGCCGCAGAGCTGGAACGGTTGTTGGAGGGTTCAGTTATGTTTGGGTCTCACCTTCTTGACCTAAACCGGTCAAAAGAGACAAGTGAGGCCACCACAAGCATTGCAACCCAAGGTGAAGCCAATCGTCACAGTTGGGCAACTGTTGCTGAAATCCAAGTGACATTGGCAACTCTAGGTCGATTTGTAACTGAAGTATCTCCGCAACTTACAGAGGTGGCACAGGAGTTTGCAAAATTGTCACCTGAATTGTTGGCAAGTGCATTGACGTTTCATAAGTTCACCGAGTCCTTGTTACCGTTTTTGGACGAGCGCTTCGAGGACAAGCGCCAATTGGTGGCCTTCTTGGAAGAGAATACAAAACTGCTGGCCTTGCAGAAAGAATTGAAGGGAACCTCAAACGAAATGGTAGAGCAATTGAGGACTTCTAAGAATACGGCACAATTTCAAGTTGCAACTGTGAAATGGCAAAGTGATCGTATTAAAGATTTGGAGTCAGAAGTTGAGAAATTGAAGGACGTGATCAAAAAAGGTGAGTTCACCGAAGCTAAGGAAGGAGATGGAGCTAAGCATTTTAGTGGCGATGAGAAAAAAAAGATACATGAAGTGACACCTCTAGTGGCCATTGAAAATCGCAAAACTTCATTTCAAGATGCTCCCATTCAAACAGAATGCCATGAAGTTGATGAATTGAAGCAGAAAGTGGAGAAGCTCACCGAAGAAAACGCGTCTTTGCAGAGTGAATTGCAACGACTAGAGCATGTTCTTCGATTGGATGACTCCCTTCCAAAGAGTACCAAAGACGATCGATGGTTGGCATGGATTCAAAAACTAGAAGACAAACCAACTGTAGTTTCGCGAGCAATGAAAGGGCTTCTCAAATTGGCTGGAAAATCGGATGAGCAACAGCAAATAGTAGAATCTTCACTGATGAGTATGAGGAAGAGGTTTGAAACACATCCGAAGGGGACTACAGAAATCACATGTTGGGGAGACATGGACGCGATGTTCGAGCGGTTGAATCACACAAAGAAAGAAGAATCACCCCACATCAATTGGGCCTTGGAGGTAGAAGAAGGTTGGGTTCCGTACAACACTCTTTCGGCACACATCAAGGACAATGAGAAGACAGTGGTGCATGCTTCTCACACTTCTCGAGGGATCTTGGAAGGTAAATGCAGCATTTGTCAAGGTCCATTTGGTCCCGAGGGAGCCCTAACTATGGGCCAATGTCGTCACACTTTCCATGTGACGTGCATAATCAAAGCCTCACTCGTTCGCTCGGTTTGTCCGGAGTGTCGTTCTCCTTTGAGTTCAAGGTTTTACGAAATGGTTGGGACCTTGGAATGTATGCCCCCTAGTCACGAATACAATCGATGGACCCTTCCACTTGATCAAGCCCCGTTTTACTTCCAAAATTATATGCATTGGGGAAAACCTCTCACGTGGGATTCATTGGAAGAGAAGCATGGGTTGTACGAAGAGGCAATGGTGCCGCTAGATCCCTTTGTGTGGATGACCCAAGATCGACACGTGGAATTGCGAGCAAGGGGTATTGAAGATCCCGAAGCTCGCGAATTGTTTTGTCGCGGCATGGGTGGGCATTGGAGCATAGACCATCACAAGTTCTTTCGATTTCCAGAGAAGGAAGTGAACAAAGGACCAGATGGCAATTGGGTGGATGTGGAGCATACAAAAGAGTTGCAAGAGCGATACGGGGCGTACAATCACACATTGATAGGGAGGGCCCTCTTCCTGTCAAAGTTGGAAGAAGCTGCGCAGGTTCGAGCTCTTGTAGAGTTAGACGGGGATTCCAACTCCTCACAGTCAATTGTGGAAGTGGCAGGGGCTTTTGACAGGAGGATGAGCGAGGCCATAATGTCTTTTCGAAAATTTTTAGTGGGAGGAGATGGCCCCGGCCCGCACTGGTTTTCCGTTGGAGATGTCAATGTAACACTGAACTTAATGGTAGCTTCAGTAGATGATGCCTTGGAAGCATTAAAGGCACATGAAGTGGATCTGCCTCAGAAGCGAAAGAATAAGCGGAGGGTGGAAGATGAGGATGACTTCTCTCCAGAAACAAAAAGACAATTCAATGCTGTTGATATGGCAGTGGCTTCGAGAGGGTCCACTGGCGACGGAAGCCCCGGTCCTCACACTCGCCGTACAAGTGCAAGACTTAGGGATAGAGAGGGTCCATCTCGTGTTACACCGTAGGGTATTCGTGAAAAGATTTAGTAGAAGTGGATCTTTTATTAGCTGTTAGATATTATATTACGGAGGACTTGTTTTAACTTTGAATCTTTCGGAGATTCATTGCAAATCATTCATAGTAGGTATAGTATGGTTTGTATTTTTTTTATCAATACAAAAATAAGTGTAAAATACAGAGTTGCAAATGTGTATATATATTCAAGAGTTTTATTTTAGTTGAAGTCTGACATGTACCATCATATGATCAATTGATCATATATGAAGATGTTTTTGTTTGATGATGCAAAAGGCTAATTTTAATTCTAGAAGAGAATGGGATATGTGAATGAAGGTAGGAGCCATGCAGGAAAAAAAATAAAATTACTATGTTCACTGTAGAACTTCATAAATTCATTTTTGATCATTCCATATTTTTTTCCAAATGCTTTTGAAATTACCATGATCTTGAAGAGTTTAAAGAAACCAAGTTCAATTTAGTCTACAAGAAAGTCTTTTGTGATTTGTTGTCTCTAAAACAAAGTTTAAGATGTTTGAAGTCCAGTTGTAAATTTGTAATAACAATTTAAATATAATTGAAAGCCCTTAAAGACCCAACTGGGTTTTTTGGAACATAGGAATATCGAACAACTCATTATGAATGGGTTTTTTTTTGGGTTTTTCTTTCAGATTTTCACAGAAGTTGTATCCAATGTGGTGGAAATTTCATGAAGTTTGACCCTAATATGAGCATTCAAAGTTGGAAAACAATGTTTTTTTGAACTTGAGTTTGCAAATGCAAATGACTTTGTCCTCCATTTCTGTAATTTTTTTGCACTACAGACCTTGAATTTAAACTTTTTTCTATTGAGAAATTGAGGTAACAGCTCAGGAAAACAAATTCAGCAACAAAAGTGTGTTTTTTCATTCTTTAAAAAATTGTCAAGTACATGTAGGTCCAAGATTGAAAGAGAAAGTAAATTGCAAAGATTTCATACATTGAATTGAAACACTATAATCTGAATGGTGAAATTGTTTTGGCAAGCAAAAACAACCTTGCCCAACAATTTTTTATTGAAAATTGTGGAAATTGCATTCACAAGTGAATCCTAAATTTATTTTTTTAAAAACATGCTTACATTGTCTAAAAAACAAGATTGTTCATGACTTTCACATCACTAATCCAAATTGAATGAATCAAAGCTTCACTTGTAGTCTTGTAGACAAAAATAAAATCAATTAGAAAAAAAAATTATTTTTTTAATTCTGAAGTTTTTGATGATTTTTTTCTTCCCGGCGACATGAAAATGATATTGAAGATGGCATAACTTTTGCTCATGGTCACCAATTGGAAAAGAATAATATTCCCACAGAGCTAATCAAGTTTTCTATCTGAGTTATGTGAAAATTTCTAGCGAATTCGTTCAAAATTGAAGTGACAAGTAACTGCCCAAATTCTTGAAGTCCCCCAAGTGCACTCTTGGTCCTTTGGGATGTAGGCCGTCCGATGTAGGCCGTCCGCCTCGTGGGGCCGTCCGATCGGGGGCCGTCCGCCTCGTGGTGGCTGTCCGCTAGACCCGTCCGCCTCTTGGTGGGCATCCGAGGGGGGTCCGTCCGTGACCGCTCGCCGTCCGCCGATCGGAGTACCCTGTCGGGCCGTCCGCAATTCGGTCCGCTGTTCCGTCCGCAGTGTCAATCGGGATTGTCTCCCGTCCGTTGCAACGGTCACGAAGAGCAACCTTAGAACTAAGGAGTATAAGTTTCCAGAAATTGTCATTCGCAAGCACTCCTGTAAAGCTGAACGCTAAGATTTCCAAGGGCTAGGCGCTGCAATTTCGGTTGTGTCCCTTGCTTGGTAATGCATAGTTCAGTGGTCAGGGGGGCTTTGGTTTCCAAGGCTTCTTTCAAACTATATCGGTTACTTTATTGACGATTTTTATTCCTGCGGAGATCTTCACCCTTTTTGTGGTTACACTTGGAATTTGAAGTTCCAAAGACGCACTTAAAATTCATCATTATGAGCAAGGATTGGTCTTCTTGGTATGGCGCCCCTTCAGTTGGGAAGGTACAATGCAAAGCCTGCAACCTAGTGTTTGCCAAAAAAACATGCCGTATGTTTAGCCATCTTGGTTATGAAGGTGCATCGGGGTCTCGTGATCGAGGAATCAGTCTATGTCCACGACTCACATCCCAAGTTCAGAAGCTATTTCGTCAATGCAAGGGGATAATCCCACGAAGAGGTGAAAACGAGAATTTGGGTGGAAACGGGACATTGGAGGCCACGGTTGAAAATGATGCAGGAAATGAGAGACCTTCGACATCGCCAATACGTCTTACACCGGAAGATTCTTGTACAATACCAAAAGAGACCCTAAACCGCGTGTCTTCTGGAGCACTTGCCAGTACTCAAGCATCAGATGAAGGAGACACAAGGGTAGGATCAACTAGTAGGCCTTTGGTGCAGCGGCGGATAGGAGATGGCTTCGAAGAAGCGAGTAGACGGAAATTGCATGCAGTGTGGGCTAATTTTTTTTATGCTGCGAACATACCATTTTCGGTGGCACGGAATGCAGCATTTAAAGAAGCGGTGAAGAAAACGGCTGAGTTTCACAAACCCTATACCCCACCGTCATACCATGAATTACGACATAAGTTGCTTGATCAAGCGAAGGCAGACATTAAAGTGAATATGAAGAAGCGAACAGAAGACAGCATCAGGAAGTTTGGAGCAACATTGTCTATTGATGGGTGGACTTCGGCGGCAAATCGTCCTTTGGTAAATGCAATGCTCGTGTCTTCTGCAGGCGAGCAATTCCTAGGATCGGAGGATACAACAGGAAAAGAGAAGAATGCCGCCTATTTAGCCTCTATATTGGAAAAATTCATAGAAGAAGTGGGTCCTCACAAAATAGTACAAATAAGCGCAGATAATGCGCCTGTGAATGAAGCCGCATTCAACTTGATATCTCTGAAGTACCCTCATATATTTTACCAGGGTTGCGTGGTCCATGCCCTGAATTTGTTATTGAAAGATTGGGGCAACGAACGGTGGATTGAGGAGGTCGTGGGCAATGCCCGTAACGTAGTGAAATTCTTCAAAAAGAGGCACATGCCTCTTGCAATATTTCGAAGGTACTCGCCGGACTGCATGTTGTTGATGGCGGTGGAAACTCGGTTTGCTTCCAATTACAACATGGTGGACCGTATGTTGAAGGGGAAGGGGAAGTTACAGCAAACGGTGACGGACCCACAGTGGGAACAATACGTGAAAACATTGGGGCGGAATACTCATCCTTGCAATGTGAGCCGAAGGGTGAAGGACATCATTTTGAACGAGCATTTTTGGCGGCGTTGTCAAAATTTCAAGGATTTATCGGCTCCGGTGGTACATGGTCTACGCGATTTGGATGCAAAAAGGCCATGTATGGGGAAGGTGCTACATATCATGAAGAAAATACAGAAGCACATTTTGTCGTTGGACGAAGCACCTTTTAGTTTGTCCTTGGATTTAGCCATCCATCTACAAGAAGCCTTTCATGAACGGCGAGCGATGGTAGAGACAGATCTACATTATGCAGGGGCTTTGTTGAATCCCTATCTTCTTCACGACAAAGAGCTTGCTGATGATCAAGATGCAATGGATGCATGCAAGCGTGTTTTAACGAAAGTATGTACCACAGAACAGTATGCCGCTGTTGTGAAGGAATTTGTAGCCTTTCGACATAGGGAACCCCCTTTCCACAAAATGTTGGACCCCAACGAACAACAATTGTCAGCACATGCTTGGTGGGATTTTGAGGGCGTGTGCGGGAAGTTCATTGCTCCAATTGCCAAGCGTATTTTGGCCCAACCGGTATCTTCCTCTTCTTGTGAACGAAATTGGAGTAGCTATTCATTTGTTCACAACAAATCTCGAAACAAGTTGACGCCACAGAGAGCACAAGATTTGGTGTATGTGTACACCAATACTAAAGTGCTTTCCGCATCTCAAGAAAATGATGAGAAGAAGTGGTACGAAGAGCAATTCGAGAGTGTGGATATGGAAGAGTCCATGTCAGAGGATGAAGGTGGTGAAGATCATGGCGATGGTGAAGAGAGAGATCCCCTATTTGATGATGAATATGATGCGGAATACAATGTGACTAGTTTGGTTGATGAACCATCCCAAAACCCTCATCATAATGATGAAGACTTTCAAGACAATCCATTGGATGTCTTCAATTTTGAAGAGGACGAGGAGAATTACGACTATGATGAGGGTGTCCCATCAGAAGCTAAATTTGTGGATGGAACTATAATATTGAGTAGTGAGAATGTTCGAGCACATAGCCGGGACACTAATGTGGCAATGGAAGAGAGAAATGGGGCAACGATGAACATCGGTGGGACTTCGACCCCGGATGAATTGATTCCAATTTCTAAATGTCCATCGCCAGTAGGGGTCGAAGCAGAAGAACTTGGAAAACAGAACGACTTGGGAGACAGTGGAGTGAAGGTGGACAAAAATGTTGGTGATATAAGTGTTGCATTCGTTGAAGTATTGGCGTGTAAGAAAAGCTGTCTTGCAAGTACCGAGAAAGGTAAAGCACGGGGAGTAGCAACATATGTAGATGCAGGTATGATGGAGTCTGGGAGCCCCATGTCATTTGATGTTGGCAAAGGCAAGAAGCCCCTCGTACGAGATCCAACCCTACCCCCACGTAGCGGTCCTCCACGCATACTATTCAAAAACGGCAATGCAAGTTTAGGTGGTCTCGGTAGTTTACGCAACGGAAATAAGGATCCAGAAGAAGATGAGACATTGGAGTCTATGTTTGGTCGACCTTGGGTGAAGTCATCGGATCGATCACTCTCTTTTGGCGCAAATGAGATCATCATTCCAAGCGGATCAAAAGCAAGACAACCAGCAATGAAAGAGTCCAAGAAAGCTAGAACTAAAAGAATACTGGAGGCCTTTTCAAAATCACCATCGAAGCGGCAAAGTCTAGGTCGAACCCCCCTTGATGTATGTGAACCTTTCTCACAAAGCAAAGTGAAACCGGTTAATGGTCTTGAACAAGGGATTGGGAAGTCTACACTAGGAGGTAGAGACATGGTGAAAGAAAAAAAGAAGGGTAGACGCAAGAGATCGCTTGCATCAAAGCAAGTTTCCGGAAGAAAAGAGCGAGCTCTACAGTCTTCATCCGATAGTATGGATAGCACAAGTAATGAAGAAGACTCGGAATGGGATTCAAGAGGTCATA
Source organism: Thuidium tamariscinum (assembly GCA_947034885.2). Lineage (NCBI taxonomy): Eukaryota > Viridiplantae > Streptophyta > Bryopsida > Hypnales > Thuidiaceae > Thuidium > Thuidium tamariscinum. Next base: position 46,663,455 of record OX344750.2, on the reverse strand, counting down.
GTAGTGGAGCTGAGGTGAGAGGAGACGTTGATTACAAGCCTTAGAAATTCAAGGAATGTAGACTTAGGTGTTTAGATATTCATGGTACATGGAGCTTGTAATGGAAATGGTTTGTTTGAACCTTTGAAAGTAATACAAGTTTTCATGCGCATATTAGAAACGTCACTATGATTTATTGATTTTTGATTTCTTGGTTTCATGGTATTTAAAAATAATGAACAAAAATTAAATTGTGACAATGTTTACACCTTGTGACCATCTCGTGCCACCTCAAGGTTGTAACGCTTCACCTTGTACAATCCATCATAGGAATACATTTTGTTCCATCTAGCGTCCACATCATGGCCCCTAATCAAACGAACAACTTCCCCACGTTTGTAGGAGTTAATAAGCGCTTTGTTCCCTTTCTTGGGCTTTGGATCCCCTTAAAACCGCTTGTCACCTTTGTAATCGTTTCCACCCTCGCTAGTGTATTTGACTGTCTCCCCATGGTCATCATCATCTCGGTAACCACCTGAGATCACCACGCTGCAAGCCACCTTCTCCCCTCGATCTTCAACCCATGCAATCCCTCCTTGCACTTGCCGGTGCAACCCAATGGCAAACATTTCTGACCAAAATTCAAATTGATCATCGACTACGATTCCGGGAACGTGACCAAACTTTTGAAACTCATTAGATTTTCCTTCTTCATTCATCTGCTTCATTGCCTGCAAGTCAGGCCGATTACCAAGCAACTGACCCCTCGTCTTGAGTTTTTGATAATGTTGTAAGATCCGGGAGTACAGAGCACGCTGCTGCAAAAATTGATCCCTGACACTGACCTGGTCAAAATCTCTTGGTAGTTCTCCATCTACCTCATAAGCTCCCGCTCCATTAGGGTCTGAAATTGCCTCTTCCTCTACAGTTCCCGCTGGTTGTGGCCTTGTGGGGTTCTTCGTGACTTTCCTCGGCAATCTCACACAACCCTCAGGAAAATCTCGCGTGGCAATAGGACCGTCGCCATCTATATGGAACAAGGCTAGACAGACTGAAGCAATGGATTGAACTGGCTTGGCTTGGCTTGGCTTGGCTGCTTTGTACTCTGTGTTTTGCAATGGAATTCCATTTGTTTAAAAAAATAAAAAAATAAAAAAAATTTACGACAATAATTAGGCTTCAAGGAAAACATAAACCAACACATTTTTTGGAAAACTAACATTTGATGAAAAAGATACAGGCCACTGAAGTTGAAGCCATCTCAATGCAGTTTGGTGAATTCAAATTGAACTTGTGAACTTTCATTGACTCCCAAGTAATCAGTGTAACTTAGATTGTTCTAAAAATTTTATCACACAAACTAGAAGAGAGTGTGCAAATTTTCCGACAAGTTTTGTTGAATTTGGAAATTGGGTACAAAAGTTATAGCACTTTCAATTGGACTTAAAAGTATATGAAGACAATGTTGGTTTTAGGGCTTAATTTTAGTAAAGGTCACATTTAGGAATCTGAAGTATTACTTTTTGAGCGCTTCATTGCTTGTTTTTGGTCAGGCAATGGTTTTTTCCACACTGCACTTATGTGGGTTTTGCAACTTGCAAGACCTAGAATCACAAATACATACCTATGCTAGAATTCTTTGAAAACATAAGTAATTTATAAATGATTGGAAATATATGAAACCATTTGGTTTAGATTTCGCATCAATGGTTCTTGAAATGAAAAATAAGGGGAAATATTTTTGGGAACCCTAAACCCACTCTAAACCGAACAGCCCTTAAAGGGTCGCTTTTCAAGCCATCTACCTTACATGTTATTTGAAAACCCTAAATCCAGAAATACAAGTTGTCGACCGCCCACTCATCCGTCCTCTCGTCCGCAGTGCCGTCCACCCGTCTGCACTTTGGTCTGCCCGTCCGTTGGCCGACCGCCCGTCTACCCGTCCGCAGTGCCGTCCGCGCGTCCGCACTTTGGTCCGCCCGTCCGCAGGCCGACCGCCCGTCTGCCCGTCCGTAGTTTCGTTCGCTTCTCCGTCCGCCGGTCGCCGAGGACAACGTCCACTACATCCACTAAGTCCGGACGTCCGGATTTTGGACGTAATTTTGGCCTGGACGTACCGATTCGTCAACCCTGATTAAGGCCAATGTTTTTGTAGAGTTACTGGAAGATGGAATTGGTGGATCAATCTAGTATCAACGACAAGTGTGGTAAATGATTTCCATGGTTAACTTCCACAAGGATGATGATGATCTTGTCGCTGAGCTTCAATATATATTGTGGCTTCTAATCGTCCTAGTATGAAGAATACAAGTTGTTACACACGCGTGGCTCACTGGCTCACTTGCTGAGGAATTTGGATCCAATTGTAACTGCCATTGCTAGAGCATGGCGTACTTGGATTGATTCAAGCTTCTAAACTTCTTTGCCTTAAACAATGTGTATACCAAAATAAAACCGATGTATTTGTGCCTTCCATGCTCCAGCAAAAGACTCATTACCATAGATGTGAGCATCCCATGACCAAGGACCTCTTCTAGAAGCCTTCAATGTAAACCATCAACCCACATCGGAATCCATCTACTATGAGCCTCTTGGTCATTGTAAATAACAACAAAGTGAATTGAAGGTGCTTAAACGTTGCATTGTGCCATTGTTGCCATTATTGTTGCATTCGCTCAGAAAATTCAAGCTATAGCACCACTTTAAGCTACACTCAAATGTCAAATGCTGACATGTTTTGCCTAGAGATGACTATCGATTCTTGTCCTACCTGGTCACCAGTGTTCCTCTGCAAATAAAACTTTCTAAATGATTACAAAAAAACATTCTTTTTAGATTATAATTTAGTAAAACCGAATTTTAAAAGGGTTCTTTACTATATAGGGGTACTAGGAAGGTGAAAGGCAGGCCATCATTAGACTACAAACTGCAATATAATTTTGGTATATAAAATCTGTACTCTAGATCTGAATTTCATCTCATTGGTTAAATCCTTCTAAAATCGTGAGAGATTATGTGGTGGCACCATTGGTGCCACTTCAACTTCTGTACCATTCTCATCCTTTGGCTTGGTCAGCTGCTGCCAGATAAGGCCTTCCGAAGACCCCAAAATGTTTCTAATGATTAACCTGCATCTAGTATTTAAGTCTTTTATTAATTGTCTCATATCAATTGTTAAGAAAACCATTAGGTTGGATATATAATAATTGTAAGCTACAGCACTTTTATGTAATGAATTTTGATAATGAAATTCTAATATCTCTACAATTTGTAAATCTCTACAACTATGAATAGATTTTTATAATTTGTAGATTTCTATGGTTTACAAAAATCTATAAATATTTAAAGTTTAAGAAATTTTTGGATTTGGTAACTAGTCTAAAAAAATAGATTTAAAATTCTAAATCTACAAATCACTAAGATTAAAATTTCAAAATCTATGAATCTATAATTTGCAAGCAAGTTGTAAATAACTTGCAAACAAATTGCACAGTGGTCATAAACAAGTTGCACATGAGTTGCAAAGTGCAAACAAGTTGCAAACAACTAACTTCTACATAAGCAACCATGTTAGAAGAGTTCATTGACAAACTTCTACATTGTCAATCATCAAATCATAAGAGGATTTCTGGCCCCCAACAAGATTGTTTCAGGGGTGTTCCCAGAAACTGTTCCCACTGCTGCAGTCCAGCCCCCCGCTGGTCTGAATTTTCGAATTTTGAAAAATAAAATTTTAAATTTTAAAAAAATAAAATTTCAGAATGTTTTAAAAAAAAAGAAAATGATTTAAAAAACTATTTTTTTTTCAAAAAAATATTTTTAAAATATTAAATAATTAATTAAAATAATTAATTAATTAGTATTTTCTGACGTGACAGTCGCTCGACCACATCAGCACTGCATTCGTAGCATTCCCAATGCGTTCCCAACGTTTGGGAACTCGCAGTCTTGTACAACAGCTGAAAATCCTCTTATGGAGAAACAACCTTGTCAATCTTCACAACTACTTTGCAACTAGTACGACTTATCATCTGCAGGTTCTAAATTGTCACCTAGTTGCAAATGTCTCATGCAACTACAAAAACATTTGCAAACTTCAAAAGCAAAACCCCTCATTTCCTTCTAATACAAGTGGTCTCATCCCTTGATGAACAAGGTACCATGCATGGGTTGGAGCCCAAGTTTTTGGGTGTAAACACACCCTGAACATGTCATATTTTACTTTACACTCAAGCCTTTTACTTTTACACTCAGGACTTTTACTTTTGCAGTTTTGCTTAGCGGCTTTTGAATATAAACTTTTGTAACCGGTTTGAATTTTTGTCTTGAACTTCTTCATAGCAACTTATCCCGTATTGGGCTAATTTTGTTTGCGTGTACAGAGAGAGCACGAAGTTTGATAGGTCTTGCCGCAATCTGGGTTGCCGGGAAACTTGTTGCAGCTGGAGTACCACTTCGCTAGAAGTCATGGCGATGTGGTTGACAGACTATCTGAAGAAGTGCCAGTCGAATGGGAACGAGGAGAAGCAACCGAAGAAGTCGAAGAAGAGACGAAAAGTAGCAGCGAAGGTGCCCGCAGAGTTGATCGTAGTCGATGTCGATGCCGCTTGGCAGAAGAACGTAGACGAGGATTCGGATGAGCTGGAGGTGGAGGGTGACGACGGACCTCAAGTGATTGAAGACGTTGAAGTGAAGCGCATGCATCGAATGGAGAGAGTAAAGCAACGCCGACCATACATATCTATTGAGGATGATGGGAGTGGATGGAGAACTGAAGGCAGGAAGTCGAAGGATGCGCAGCAGACATTGCGTGCAGGCTCCCCTGGTGCTTCTCCTTCCAGAACAGACCCCCCGTCATCGTTGCAAGGTGTTCCTGATGTCTTACCTCCTCCTTCGAGGACCACTCCCGATGCTTTTCCTTCAGGAAGGATACCTCCGGGAGAGACATCTACGCCGAGAAAGAGGAACCTACAAACTGATTCTCCTGATTTGTCACCTCCAAGGAGAATGACTGATGGCAGGCAAGCGGGGCTCATCACGAACAAAGAGCTCGCTGCAGAGTCTTTGAAGAAGAAGCAGCAGCAGGAAAGATTGAGAGATATGGAGGGCAGTAGGCAAGCAGGGCTCATCGTGAACACAGAGCTCGCTGCAGAGTCTTTGAAGAAGCAGCAGCAGCAGGAAAGATTGAGAGATATGGAGGGCGGATTGCGAGCCGCTGAAACAATCTATCGTGATAAACGTGGGAAGCGTTTGGAGAGTTTAGAGGAGCTACTAAAGCAGCGACAGGGTGAAGAAGTGAAACCGCTTGAATGGGGGACAGGATTAGCACAAAAACGAGAAGCGGAAAAACAGCGTGCAGAGTTTGAAGCGGAGAAAACCAAACCATTAGCACGCACTCGTGATGATCCTGAACTTAACAAGATGTATAAAGAGCGGGTACGTTGGGGTGATCCCATGACGTCTTCTCAAAAGGAAAGACCCGGCAGCTGAATTGGATCTAAAGGCGTCGGAGGAAATGAAGGAATCTGATTTTTTATTACAACAGTGTTTCCCGAAGCACAGTTGGCTGGAACGAGGTGTTGTAGCTCCAGTGAACCGGTATGGAATCAAGCCTGGACGTCACTGGGATGGTGAAGACCGAAGCACAGGATTTGAAAGTCAGATGTTAGAAAGCCAAGGTTGAGAATTTATTACCCGATACGTAGAATCTCGTATCAATTTACTAGTGACATCCTGCAGCCTGATTCCTGCATGAAGATTCAAGTCCCCAAAGTACGACTGCACTGTGTTACGATGCAGTGAGCGCCCGTAATTATACAGCTGCGGATTCTAATCTTCGAGATATGTACGTGTTTCTATTCTCATGGCATTTCAAAAGAGAAAATCTGAACTCTCCAGATAGACACCCCCAAATCTGCATTAAACCATCCTCTGGCAATTGCCGCAACCATTCCAACTAAGCCACCCCATCCTTCCACCATGAGCCTAAAATTCAATCCACAATTCATTGATCACATTCCTTCAAGCCACTCACTTTGGACCCCAACACTTGTCATTTCATGAGCATGCATAGTGTAGTTCCAAGGATTACTGCCATTCATTTTGCCTCATTCCACCACCGTAGTTCTAACTTCATGCACATTGGTCTCTAAGTGATTGTGAATATAAGTCTTTTTGTGGGAAATGTTTACTGACTACTCCACTTAAACATGATTCCATGGGCATAGAAGAGTCGAATTAACACAATTTTGCCCTACTTGGATGTGATTAACACTCGGTGAGACCCCTATGCCCGGCTTCGTTCTTGAACGAGTTATCGAGGATTAATTTTCTAATTGGGCTGCTGCCCCTTTTTCCTACGTACTCTAACTACCACAACCACGCAATAGATACAGCCTTGCCTACCTAAAACTCAATCTTTTTCACGAAATTTCGATTATCAAACAGAAGAAACAAAGAAAAAAATGTCACTCACCAGCCCCAACCTATTTGACTGCTTCCCGATTGCCTCAATTCGTTGCCTTAAGCTTGTACCCCGTCACTTCCGTTCTCTTGATCGCTCCTTGGGTTTGCGGTGGCTTCTCCACACCCCACTGGTTTGCTGCAACTCCTCGAAGGTTACTCGCCATATTCTGCTTTGGGCTTCTTAAGAGTTATTCGTGTTGCCTCGCTGTGGTTTTGTTGCAGGCTATCGATGACCTCATGGTTGTCTCATCACACTCGTTGCTGGGTTTGGGAGCGGATGCCTCTGCTCGATTTTGACTTGTCGTTGACTTCTCGTTTCCTCCAAGATTTGGGTTGGAATTTCGCCTTAAGCGCTGCCCTTGTTGACGTCGTCTGAAATTCGGCTCTCCTCCTGCCTTGTCGCCAGCTGCACCGGGAGCTTCACTCTTCGATCTTGTCGCCTTCGCCTGTTTCTGCCACGATTCGAGAGTTCTCGTTTTGTTTTTTCTGGTCTAGCTGGATGCTCACGGCTGGTCTTCCTGGTTCCTTGAATTCTGCTGCGTCCTCGTCGCATCTTCTTTTCTCTTTTCCAGTGAAGCTGCGCCCTCAGTTCTTTCGCAGGATCACCTGGATCCTTCCCATTGGCGCTTGGATTCTTCCTCCGATCTTCAAGTTGCCGCCGAGCCCCTAGAGATCTTTCTTCTCGAGTGCCGCGACGAATTCCGGGGACGAATCTCTATGGACCATCGGAGTACTATTCTTGGCCCTTTTGATGCTAACATGGCTCTCTCAAGTAAATCCCAACTCTGTTGCAATGGTAATACAAAAACATTCCTTAAGATTGTGGGAAAAACAAGTGAATCCGTAGCCATGTGAATTCAACTCAAAGAACTCATGAAAATATCCTCGTGAACTCCAAATCCGACCCTTTCAACCCCAAATCTTTCATGAAATCAATATTTGACTTCTTGCTCAACTCTCAACCAAATCTTGTGAGCCCCGACTTGGTGGGAAAGGTATTGTAAATCGCGCACAACAAGCAATTGAAATCGAAGCTATGATCATTCAGTTCAAAATTTTGACTTCAGTTCTATTCTCAACAATATCGTGAAAATGATAAGCTTTGGGACAGCCATTGCAAAATGCCTTTCCATCACGTTATAATATCACAATCATGGCCGTTGGTTCAAAATCCAATTTCTTGCTCATACTTGTGTTCAACCTAGCAAACATTCCCTGAGAACATTGGTTGCGCTTCGGATAGTGCAAGTTCAGATGCACAGATTATCATCTGCCTTTCACTTTCTACTTTCTCTGCATCCCCAAAAGTACTCTCAGAACAGCAAACATGTCCTCATTCACGGTCACGTCCCGAAGACTCTGCGATAGCTCAATACCTTACACTAAGTCTTGAAAAATGCCAAAGAAGGCTCCTTCAAATGAACCCAAAGGGATTCCATTCCTCGTCAATCTAACCTCCTGCGCAAATAGACAGAAAACAGTGTACTAAGACCTACGCATCATAGAAGCAACTGCTTTCAAACCAGTTTCACATACACAACATGCAACATGCAAACAGGGAAGGAGTAGTAAGGTCAAAATTCAACCCTAACTTCGGCATCCCACCAAAATGTAAGACCCATCGACAGAGGTAGCAAGCATCTCAAGGAATCACTAAACTTTCTATAAGAATCCAAAGAGAGAGAAAAATTACTCATCAAAATCCCAATTCACCAGATGACAATGCAGAACTAAACTAGAAAGTGAAATGAGACAAAAGCATCGAAGGAGCAGATTACCTTTTGTCACGACGGAAACAAAATTGTCTGGAATCGTTCCACTGGTTTGAGGAACATATACAGCAGCTAAAAATCCTTCATGATAAGCATTCTCAGGCCTGTTCATCGCAGTCACTCCACCAAATGATTTCAGTTCCCTACGGAGCTCAAACTGGCTTCCTTAATCCAGCAAAATTTCGAAGAATCCTACACAACCCGTACGTAAGATCCTCCTTGCGAGGCTACATGCCAATGGATTCACGCGGTACATTACTTCTCACCCCTTGATGGCTCTTGTTGATCAATTTCTACCCTAAGAAGCTGCGTCTTCTCATCATCGGATCCTACCACCGGCAGGCTTGGCTTGGCCACTTTGGGTTTCTTCGCGTTCTGGTAAGTCTTGAAGTAGAGCGCTCCAAACACCAAGCTGGCCCCGGCCCATTGCGGCGCCGTGGGCGGATGCCCAAAAAATACGCACGAAAGCAGAATGCTGACGAGCTGCCTGGTGGTCATGATGGTCGCAAACACCAGCGCCCCAAACGTGCGAATGGTGTGCGAAATGAAGAACTGGCTGGTACTCGCGGCTGCCGAGAGCACAGCAATGTCCAGCAGGCAATCCGGATGGCGTGACACGAACCCTAATGCGGGCATCCAGTGCCCTTGCATAAACAACCCTGCCATACTCAATCCAGACGAGCACAGCGTCACATAAAGGATCTGATTATAGATTTCCATGTTGTAGCCTTTGAACAACTTGTCCTGGAACGTGCTCGTGAATCCATCAAAACCCAGATACCCTGCAATGAGCAGCAAGCCCCAGAGGCTGTCCTCCCCATTAACAGGATGGCGCACCACCGCCACTTGCGCAGTAGTGCCCGATAAAAAGAAGATGGTACATCCCAGAGTGACAAAGAGCGCCACGAGGTAGTCGTAACAGTTGTACCGCTTCTGGTTGATCGCTGTCCCCCAAATCATGACGGGCACCATCTTGGCGGACTTCGAGAGGGTTTGAACGGGGAAGCTGACGTACTTGAGAGCCTCATACTGGCAGGTGGTCGCCGCGACGTTGGAGAACGAGACGCCGGCGTACTTGTACAGGGGCGCTGCTGGGGAGATTTGGCCGCCGCGGATGAGGAGAATGGCGAGGCAAATGGAGCAGGTGAGAAGGCGGTTGCAGAGCACGATGAAGAGAGGGAAATTGAAAAACTCCGTGCCGTAAGGAGAGCGCATAATCTTCTCCTGCAGGAGACCGTATACCACGAGGGTGGACATGACGCCGCCTACACAGAAGAATAATTGAGCGACGCGGCTGTCACGAATCGCCATGGCGGAGGAGAAAGAGGAGAAGAAGAAGATGCAGAGGTTAGGGGAATCGAGAGTGAGGGCATGAGTGGGAGGACTTGAGCTTCGTCATGGCCATGGAGACACGGCAAGGAATCGCGGAATGCGCGCAAACTCCATAGCAAATCGAAATGGCACGGTCCCAGACTCCTAGTGTGCGGGGGGGGGCATCTACAGGAGAGCAAGCAGGCCGTTTTGGCCCCCGTTTTTGTCCCTGGGAAAAAGGAGGAACGTTTTATTTGCGACGCATGATAAAATTTGCAGATTGTGAGTTCATATTTGCAAGCAGAGGCCTCAAATTTGCTACATAACATTCAGTAGCCCATGGAAGGACTGCCTTCCCCTTGGTGAAGTCCCCATCACCTACTTTTCATCTGACATTTCTTGGAGTTGCAACTTTAGTTACTGAATGGTGTGGATGCTGGATGGAATGGTGTGGGATATTCCACACCATTTCATCCGCTAAGAGGCAGTGTGACAGTCTGCTACTGAATGTAATGTCCAGCCAATGTTCAGAGGAGAATTAATCCGGCATGAGGAGTCTTTTTGTACTTACACTCTCAATCACTAACTGCCCAATCAACCATATATGGTCCATCTGAAATTTCAGGCCCATTCCTAAATGGGCAATTAAATGTCTTTGACCGTTTTAAAAAAAAAATCGGACAGTTTTAAGGGTTAACTATTGAAAACTTTCATTTTTCATTGAAAATAGTACATATTTGATTATTGAGAGGTCTTCGAAGGCATACATGTACCATAAGTGAAGTGTAAAGCTTGCCAATTTTACTTCATTTCCTAGCTTTATGCAATTCCACTTGATTTGAGATCTAAGAAATTGTACATATCCATTTGCTTTGAAAATGGTTTCAACAAAAAGAGGAAAGTGTTTTCATGATATTCACCATTGAAAATTTAAACATACAACTATTGATTTGGAGTTATTTTCAATTTCTACTTATAAAAAATAATTGCATTTCAACAATTGCAAGGTATATTGTGTAATGAATTTAATAGCTTTTCATGTGAAATTAAGTTTTTTAGAAGTGCATTTTAGTGTACTAACACTCTTTGTAGTTGTTTATGTCACCTCCAATCCCCAAAAAAATTTATATGCAAATTTGAGAAACATTGTGGGAAAAGGCAATACACTAAATATAGAAAATGTACTCTCTTCTTGTTATAATCTCACAACTCCTATGCAACTTTGTACTCAAAATTTGTGTACCTACTAATGAACAAGCTTTTTAAACATCTATGCATTTAGATTTTGGAAAAATATCAATTTGCTTCACTAGGGATGACTACAAGCTCATGCACTTTTTTCATAGTCAAAATACACTTGAAAAGGCTTGGGAATTTAGGGGTTAACTGGGCCTTTGTGATTGGCTTGTTGCACTACTTTAGACTCAACCATGTGGAGCCTGTTTTTTTTCAAAACATTAAAAACCCATTAGCTACCTAATTCTAAATGTTGCTTAACATGAAGGCTCTTTCTTGGCTTTAGACCTCCAACCCCCCACCTGCTTGCCTGATTCTCAAATTGTAATTCCATCATGGTCCCCACCAAGTTGTCATCACTCACAACCTCCTGCCTTATCTTCTCACACCAACTCCCATTCCATCTCTTGTAGCTCGTAATTTTAGAGCATAGTGGCACTTTCAATTGGGAGCAAATTTTAGTTGCATGTCTTTTTGGATCAAAAATTTCTATTTTGACCTCATGTCCTAGTATTGATATTTGATCACAATTTGATCACAATTTGATCAAATTTGTCATAGGAGATTGTGCAACATTACTCAATTCTATTAGAGAGCCTAAATTGTTCTACTTTCTCAAGGTATCTAAGATAGTGAAATCCTTTCACTTTCCATTGCTTGTGAAGTTTGTCTTTGAATCCTTCATTAGTTTAAACTAGAGAAATTCTTAGCTAGGTAATTACTTTCTAGACAATCCTTGATGGTTCAATTTCTAGGGGGCTATTTGAAATCTACTTCTACTAAAGACCTCGCCTTAGAAAATTCTCACAAACAATCATAATATGATTTATTGTTAGGTTGACTTGATTACATTTTTATCCTATTAGTTTGTGCAAGATTGTGTGGACATGGCCCAACACTAGAAAATTTGGAGAAGGGCAGAGGGTATATTCAAGAGGAGCAAGCTAATGGGTCACCATTAAATAGTTTGTTGTCAATGGACGGAACAAGTAATAGTTGGGCACTACGGTTTGGGAAGAAGGCACGCACGTGAAAGAAATATGCTTCTTCATCTAGTGGCAACCACTATTTCTATGCTGATTTTAGAGAGCTACATTCTATAGTGAAGCATAGAACTGCAACTTGTAGTTGGCAATTATCGGTGTGAAAGAAGAGTGTTGGTTCCAACAAAGAAGCAATCCTTAGAAACGAGTAGTGAGTTGAGAAAAGATTCACTATACTGAGCTATTCGAGAAGACAATGAACAGAATGCCAAGGCGGGGTACTAAGAAGAAATTTTCTTCATCCGCTGTGTTCTAAGCTGCATTTAGCTTGGGGTACTATAGAGGCACGTCTCATTACAGTGCATTTGCTCATAGTACAAATGATACAGAATTGGCAAATGTAGTATATGGTAGCTATATTAGATGAAGACTATTTGATGAGCCTTCTAAAATTGGAGAAAGACAAGTTTGGAGTATTTCATTTCAATTGATCCCTCGGGAATTTGTTGTGGTTATGGTGCTAGTGGAGATCGAAGATACTAGGTTGGGCCAAGAAATGACCAGAAAGACAAACAAAGGGCTTTTTAGCCAAGGTCTGTTCTACATCGAGGGAGGGAGTATTCCCCTTTCCAAAGGTAAAACATGCCTTGTAGCATGAGATTCAGAATGTTGGCTAGAATGACTGCACTACAAACCTAAAAGAATGTACAACAACAAGATGGGCCAACCTAGAATGCGTCACGAACTAGCAGATGTAGCACTCAATTCCGTTAAGGACCTCTAGTTAATTCCAAGTTGTTGCCTACTACAATAGTCGAGTAGACGGTGTACAAGGGCCTCCAAAGTCTAGACTTCTGTTGTTGTTGACTGACACGTTGATTGACACATTGAATTAGAAATAGAAATTGTGTTGAAAATAGGACTTCAGACCTCATTTAGGCATAAAAGAATGTGTTTTTTCAAAAAAACTTAGATTGAACTTAGTTAGAAAATCAACTCAAGTTTTTCATCCAAAAATTCTTTTGACATTTCAAGTTTCCAATCAAAAGTTATGAAATTTCAAAGAGGTGTTTGAAATTGTTCTTGTTATATTTTTCGAAACTCCTCTTTAAAATTTGTTCATAACTTTTGATTGAAAACTTGAAATGTCAAACAAATTTTCGGAATTGAAACTCCAATTCATATTCTAACTAGTCTTAGTTTAAATGTCTTTGAAGAAAGACATTTTACTATGTTTTTAAATGAGGTCTGAAATCTTGATTTTAATACAAAATTTTGGGTTTTAACTTAACTATGAGCTCTCACAACTTTGAGAATTCATATATCCCATATGGGTTGCTTGACCTCCTACCTTTGTATGTGTATATGAAGAGCTTCACTTCTCCATTCATTTCACAAAATACAAATTATTCATGGAGTAAAACAATTTAGTGAATAAATTAATTCCATGATCTTAGTTTGTTTTGGTCAACATTCTTGAAAGTTGATTAAATTTTTTTTAAAATTGAATCATCCAAAAGCATTTCATTTAAAAATTTATCATTCACCTAAAAAAATTTCATCTAATTTTTTTTTCTAGCCACTATTTCAACTATTTTATTAAATCCTTGGAAAAGAGTTTTTCGAAATAAGTGACTTGGAAAAAAAATCTACAATAGCAAAGAAAAAAATCCATGGTAGCAAAGGAATGAGAAGAAGACTTGCTAACATGTATCTTTGTCCGAATTGACAGACGAATTGACAGAATTCTGCCAAAAAGGTGTCCGAAACAGATACTCATAATCTACAACAAAGTAGATAGATTTATGTCAAAATTACTGTCAAATAGGACGTAGTTTCCCTTGTAGTGATTAATGCTTACATGGGATGGATGAAAATAAAAGAAAGTGTTATCATGAGGTTCTATCCGCTCCCAACTACATTGTACAATGTGAGTGTGGTTGTCAATAGGATTGAAAACTCCAGTCTAGAGATCATGGAATTGATGTGGCAATCTTTGTTTAAAAGATATACTCAACAAATGAAAACATTAAATAAATAGTGATAGTTTATATTAGCAATGTGGAATTGGAGAATGCTAGGCCATCCCTCAAATTTACTTGTATCATTCCTTAATCCCTTAATGCTCTAACATCTAAAATTTGAAATATGAATATAGAGATTCTAGGGGCATTTTATCACAAAAAATTTCATTCATCCAAATCAATGCTTGACTTCTTTCTTTAAAGACTTTATGTATGATGAATTTGATGAAATTTAGGCAAATAATATGTCCTTATGAAGATAAAAACAACAATATGTAAAAAGTCAAATAAATAATTGAAGTACTAAGGAATTAAGTTTGAAAGGGCAAGACTTATCATCAAGGCTTTTTAGCCAAAAATCATCAAATTTATGAACAAATAGGTCTATTCTTTCTCTCTACAATAATTTTGAAAGTCATCCATCAATCAACATCCTTTTAAGATTAAGGTAAGATTATTAGACTCAAATTTGTATATTTGTAGATGAAAATAAAATAGGGTACCAATCAAGGCTTTTTTTTGCATTATAGGGCTATGCTACACCTAAAAACAATAACTTTGCTAAAGAATAGCAATAAACAATGAATTTTTTTGCCAAATTAAAAAAGAAATTAGATGAATTTGCTAGATTATAGGTGAAAATAGAATAATGGACATGTAATATGTGCTAATGTGATATTTTCTATCTAATATGTGGATAAATGTTGAAATTTGGAACACTCCACTACAACATTTTATATTGTCACTTTGGCACTTCATAAAAAACAAAAAACAAAACCCTTCCAAAATTTCAATGTTCTAGAGAATGTGATGATTGAAATTTGTATACAAAAAATTATGAAAATCCAAAATTTTATTGACCAAGACCTAATATTGATATTTGTATTGGAATAGAATCCAACAATACCAAACATGCAACTAGGGGATGCATGGTCCAAGAGATCTCAACGTGACAAATCAAACAAAACAAAACAAAATAAACTACTTGTCTTAAGGTATAGATCTTATACCTTTAGGAAGGTAGTTTGTTTTGTCATGTTGAGATCTCCAAGCCCGTGCGTCCCTCGGCCGCGTGCTTGGTTTCATTGGAAAACTCTCGACGAGGAGGGGTGCACGGACTTGGTTTTGTGGCATTCTGACTTACAACGAGAAAGTTATTGAATTTCAAAGTTTTAATGAATTAAAAAATTAAAAAATATCTTTTATTTTGGATTTGACTGTGGTAACCCACTAGTCTATACCTTAAGGAAGGTAGTTTGTTTTGTTTTGTCACGTTGAGATCTCCTTGCTTATGCATCCCCCGACTGCGTGCTTGGTATCGTTGGAAAGCTCTTGGCGAGGAGGGGTGCACGGCTTGGTTTCATGGCATTCCAACTTATGGTGTGAAAGTTATTGAATTTCAAAGTTTTAATGGTTCTAAAATTAGAAATTTACTTTTACTTTTGATTTGATTGTGGCATCGACACAGGACCCACTAGTAACTTCTTAAATTAAGTAGTAGTATGTGAGATGTCAAACTTTCCAAATTAAAAATAGAACTTCTACTAGATTAAAAGTAAAACTTCCTACATAAAAGTAAAAGTTCCTACATAAATAGTAGTATGTGAGCAACTCAACAAAAGTATAACGTCTTAGATGAAAAATAGAAGTCATATATAACAAAGTAATGTTTAAAGATCTCCTAAGTCTTGACAACACATCTCTAGTGTTCTTTGTTTTTTTTTACTTAATATATTCTAGCATCTTGTTTTTGATATATTTCTTGCTCTTGTTTACGGTGTCCGTAACAATTTGCATAAGGATCTCTAGTTCCAAGCCGCCGCTCTCTTCACAGGCTAAGCTTTCAACATGACCATGGAGGCTAATCCGGAACTGGATGTGTTGACGGAGCATATGAGAAAACAGCTACAACTGTCTTCACCTGCACCTCCTGCGCTTCATTTGCATTCCCCAATGGATGGCTGCAACCAGAACATCTGGTTCGTCGATGACACAAATGTGTACCGTGAGACCGACTACAGGACATTCGAAGGAAACTTGACCACCAAGCTTATCAATGGTGCCCTTTTTATTTTCAACCCAAGGCTTGGAATGCTTTTCGTGAAGGTCCTTCATCCCAGCATGTGGACACGAGAGACTGAATTTGCCAATGTGAGAGAATATGCCAGGTGGTATTTAACCGCAACACAAGTAGCTACCTTGGCTCGTTCCGTTTCGGTTGCTGAACAACCGAAGCAGATCATTGTGACACGAACGCCGTCACTTTTGCCTTACAATCCTCTTGAGATTTGCTTAAAAGATTTGGATTTCAACCCCAGCATCGTCATCATAGGGAGTGAAGTGCAGTTGCCTTTCCAAGCTTGTCTGAATGTTAAGAAATTGGGCAACGTGATTGAGAAAGTAACGGAGACGCAAAATGTCTTGTTCAATATCTACGACGACTGGTTGGAGACGATCTCGGCGTACGCTGCGTTCTCGAGGCTCAACCTGATTCTTGTAGCTTTTCAAGTTGACAACAAAAAGGCGAAGATGTTGTTGTTGAAGCCCTATGGCAAAGCAGTTGTCACATTGCCGCACCATATCTGGCCCAACTTCAGTGATGAGCAGTGGGTGGAGGTCGAATTTGCCTTGAGGGATTTGGTCGCGTCAGACTACATGAAGAAAATCAATTTGAGGAAGACGCAGACGCAGATTCAGGACATCCTCCGCGGTGCTGAAATCAACTTACACCGACCTCCGTCCCACGTATAGTCTAGGAAGAAATTTTAGCTTCACCAGCTAAAATCCTCGTTTTTCCTCTAAAATGATTGAGTTTTTTCCTAAAATTTTCAACTCAATTTGGAAATTCTCAATTTCAAGTGGCTAACTTGTAACTAAATGCTAATACTCCCCATTCATTGCTCTGTTTATTCCAACAACGGTAGCAAATTGTTAAGATTGAGAAACAGGCAAAGGAGCAGTGCTTCCAGAACTAGTTTGTAAAATTTAATTAGTACCAATATGCTACCTAGTTTACAGAATTTAGTGCAATATTCTACCTTAAAGACAACATGCATCAACTTTAGTTTCCTAAAGAATGAGTAGTATAAGAAAAAATAGCAAAGAAAGGATTCTTGGGTATGCAACTCCTATATTATATGGCCTTAATTATAATCACTTTTAATGCATTTTACTCTACTCTCAAAGGACACAATTTGCTTTAATATAGGAAATTCTTGTAGCAATTTTAACAAGGAATCCGAGAATGTAATTATATATATGAAATGAATATTCTTTGATGACAATAATAGCATTAAAAATCTAATTATATGAGTTTTTTTAATACATGTAGGCCAAGCTACCAAATTTTTTTTTAATAAATAAAAATCTAATTTTAATTAGAGAGAACTTCTTGTATGGGTTTTTAAGAGCTATGTATAGGTGTTTCAATTCTTCACATATATATTGTGAGTTTTTGTCTAAAATTTATGTATTCCAACATTTTCTATTTAATTTTTCTTTTTATTTGACCTTCATCTATTTTTTTAATTTGATATCATTTTGATAAAAGCCCTCTTTTAGGCTCTTTCAATGCCAATGACCCTTGCATGCATATAATACAAGAGTTGCGTACTTGACAAAGGATTTTGTAAGTTTTGAAGGATCATTGGGAGTACTATAATACAAAATTGATTGAATAGATGCTAATTTCAATGTGAAGGAAGTTGCAAATTGGTTATCAAATTTCTATGGTTTGTTGTAATGTTGGCTAAAATGTCTTTATGAACCTGTGACGCTCAAATTTGCCATTTCTATTACCAAAATATACATTTTTTAAACCTTTAAAACTATTTATTTGTACATCCAACCTTAAGATCTTACACCTTACTAGTCTAAAAATGTGTGGAATAAATTTTAAAAAAAATTGATTGAACAAATTGCAAGATATCTACATTTAAAATTGAAAAAACAAGTTTTTTCTTAAAAGTTGTGGGATTAGATTTATAAAACATTGAACCATCTTAACAAAAAAAATTTGCGCTACAAAGTTTTGAGGTTCAAAATTTGACAATAGAGAATTGGGTTGAGGGTCAAAAAAAATTTAGGAAAAAAAAACTTAATTTTCATTCTTTAAGAAATTATTTAGTAGAAGTAGGTATGAGATATTTAAAAGGAAAATCTAAATGATCAATATCTCTAAGGTGGAATTAAAATGCACTAATTTAAATCATAAGATTATTCTAGTAAGAAAGCTAAACCATGTAGACATTTTTTTCTTAAAAATTCTACATTTTTATTTTTTCAAAAAAATGCTTAGATTGCCTAAAAAAAATAAGATTGTCCATAATTTTTACATCACTTATCTAGATGAGATAAATCAAAGCTTTCTATTTAGACAAAAATTTAATTTATAGGAAAAAATATCTAATTTAGATTTCAAAAAAACAAAATTTTATTGCCTTGTGTCCCTAATTTTGAGCACAACTTTATTTCTAGGCATAAAATTAGATTTGGGGCATCAATTTTATATATTGAAACAATATATATTCAAATGAAGACAATCATTTTTCCTATCTTCAAAAAAAGTTTCAAAAAAACATGTAAAAAATTGAGATTGTAGGTACCTTTTGAAAATCTAAGCTACTTCCAAAGGGACAAATGGTCCTTTAGAGGTTACATTACAAAAAATATGGACTCTATAGAAGGCCATTTCAATTTCAATGAATGTGCAGTTACAGTGAAATAAAAAAATATTATAAAATATATCCATCCATCTATATATATATATATTTAAATTTAAAAAAAATTAAGGATATTTTTTAATATTTATTTAATCAGAAATGTGACAGGGCACATGAATTGACTATTCACCTTACAGATTCTCTGATTGCTAATCTGGGCTAATTTTTGTTGTAATTGCACATTTTCATGCATCTATTAGGCCCACACTTGGGCTAAAATTTTCTCTCATGGAGGCCCTTTCTTACAAAGTATTTGTAGTATAAGGTTTTTTGGGGTAGAAATTCAATTAATTTTAGCCAATTTAGGAATCACCGTAAATGTTTCTTAATTATTGTATTGAAAATGATCATATTTTTATATATAAGCTACAAGGGTCATATTTTTAATATCCTATGGTTTTTGTAAATTCATTCATGAGTTTTCTTGAATTATAGGGTTATGTTACATATAAAATTTAAGTGTCCAATTTTTTTCCCAAACCCCAGTCTTCTTCACAAGTTTTTCCTTCTAGACACTACATAGATGAATACAAAATGCACTATAAAACTAACAACAATCAATTCAATTTATGTGCGATCATTGACCAAGTGATAGTTTTTAACATCTAAAGGTCAATTGCATATTGAGTAGACAATCAAAATTCCAAATAGGATCATATGAAGTTAGTTTTAGATGGATGTTCACAAAAAATTTCCACAAGGTGTGAACATGTATCTCCTTACTAGGAATATATATATTTTCAGAATAGATTCTGAATCAATAGTTTAGATGCCTTGAACTTTTTTGGTAACCTAGGCAATTTGAACATTGTTTAGGTATCTTTTGCAAAAACATGAATCAACTTTTGAAGTTTAGTATATTGTTTCCTATCACATCATATAAGAATTAATATCATAGATGATAGATTACAATTGAGGATACTATACAAATGTAAATCTCAAGCTACAATGTGACAAAAAGTGGCTGTCACTGCTTTTTATTAATTTTCCTACCTCCTCCCTCATCAAAAAAATCAGCAACCATTGGATTTGAATTTTAAAAAATCCCACCCCCCCTCCAAGAAAAATCAACAACTGTCAGATATCAATACAATACTGGATACGATACAGAGTACGGATACAGATACAATATACGATACTGATACTAAATGTCATTTATCCCATATTCTTTGTCTCCCAATCCACCCTCTCAGAATTATAAGAGGGTGGGGGGAGGGGGATTTACAAATTTAAACAATTTTAAAATTTAAAATTTAATACTTATATCACATTGGGTGGGGAGGGGGGTTAAAAGAAAATTTAATTTAATGTTTAAATCAGATTCGGGGGTTGTGTCAATTTTTAATTTTTTTTAGTTTTTCAGCTCATTGTGACACAATAATCAAGCAAAACTTCTAATTAGATTTCTATGATTAGTCACCTTTATTGGCATCTTTTTTTCTTGAAGATAGAAATCACAATCTTAACATGATTGACCAAGATAAGATGGGCTTTCAAAATATTTTACAATCTATTGAATAATTATGGTACTAGCACTCTAATTTGGATGATATAAATCAAAATAACGTTTTCCACATTAGTCTGTGAATTTGATTATTAACTCTACAAGGAGGGGCTGGTCACCTGTGAAAATCATTGTTTTCAGTACCATGTGAATCCAATTATTTTCGGCAAAACCTTTAAAAGGATGTGCTCCTCATGATCAAGGTAGTTGAGTACCAAAATGTTTGGATCATTGGACCCATAAGTGCATTTTTTGTTTCTACAATGAACAATTAAGTTATCCACGAACTACTTTTTGTCCTCAATGTTGTTTACGGGTTAACCTTTAACCCCTAAATGTCCAAGGTCTTTCTTGAGCTTCTAAGGATTTGCTCTAAATTAAACAAAAACCCAACATTTTGAGAAGTTTTGTCAATTTAAAAATACATATAACCATACAAATTCAAATTGGACATGTTAGGAATTATGTAGGAAAAGAAAACACAACATCACTTGTGGAATGAAAGATTATAGCATTTGATCATGAGGGTGTTAAAACTGCAAAAATGATTGGAAGTCTTTCAATCATTTTTTCACATGTCACATACAAAAAGTTGGTCACCAAAAAAATATGAGGTTTAAGGGCCTAACATGAAAAATTCCAATCAATTTTTGGCTTTTCAAAATCTACTCTACAATTTTTTTAAGTGAATTTCTAATGTGGCTTTGTCTCCAAGATCTAGTATATTTGAGACTCATTTCCAAGAGCCCTCAATACTACAAAAAGTCAAGATTGCAATGGCCCCCCTTGTACAAAATCTTGAATAAAAAAATCATAGTCAAAGATTGTTAAGATTGGATTTTTGATGCTAAAACTAGACTTCATGAAGAACTTTTTGAAAATATAAAATAGAAACTTGGTTAGGTTTTATTTAGCTTCAAAGTTTTGCAAAGACTACATTTTGGTGCCTTGGAGGTTAAAGGACACATTGATGGCCAAGGAAATCATCCCTTTTAGCATTGTCTAAATATTAGATTTCAATTAAATCCAAAAGCATTTATTGGAAGTCAAACTACTATACAAGACCTTCCTTTTTCATACAAAATTTTGAGGGTGAATAGTTGCACTTCTATTCTTTTCAAAAGGATTCTCTGTCATTCATTGACCAAAAAATGGTTAGAGTATGGTTTATAGGTTGACAAAACCCAATATCATTCAATCTACTCTATGAACCCTCCACTTTTCATACAAAATTATAAGAATGAACACCAACACTTCCATCTTCCATGGAAGGATTCCACTTTCAATTGTCATTGAACAAGGAACTTATGTCATCTCCATCATGCTTCTAAGGTAAAATAAAATTAAAAAAATAGGATAAAGTAAAACCACCTATAACCAAATATTGAAGATATTCTAGAGATGATTTGGTATAGTGCAAGTTGCAGCAAATATTTTTAGAAGTGCAATGATAGAAATGATGGGGATTACCACAATTTTCAATTAATAATTTTATCACATGAATTGAAATTACTATGACCCATTGCCAATCTTCAAACTCTTCTAATCCTGATCATTCAAAAAACTATTTTTTCACTTAGCACTTTCAACTTTTTTGTGCACTATTTTGGAACGTGTCTCATGAACCTTTAGTCCCAACTTTGCCAAAAGGAAAAAAAAAATCTTCGAAAATACATCAATCTCCAGGTTTGCTATGGGGTGTTGGTTGGTTATGGGCGGTGCTAGGGGAGGAGGCTCATAAATCGCTCATCTAAGGGTTGGTCCACCTTTTTCATGTATTTGTTTGGATGGTAATATTTTTCACTCATTTTTCAGTGAAAGAAAAATAAACGAGGAATCTAACACAAGTTGTTTCATATTATTTGAAGCATTATTGAATTACTTAAGAATTCTCAAACAAGGTCTGGCATAGGGCCCTACTTGTGATCAATAGGCCTTGCAAACCCATACATGCGCAATTTGAAAAAAAATCTGGCTTGCTTCAAAAACTAGCATTGCAACATGTAAAAAGTAATGGCATTTGTTTCTAAAAGTGTTCCTTTCTAAAACTGAAATGAATACTTGAATAAATCATTATTTCAGATTTTTAAACACTTGAAAGAAGGTACTTCAACAACTAATTCTTATTTTAAATATAATCAAGAAACACCTAACCACTTAGTTGAGAATGAAGCCATGGGGACTCTGAAACCATCCATTCAATTAGCAAAAACCAAATCTTAGCATGCTTCAATGTACTCCACAATTCATTTTCTCACAGGAAGTGATCCATTTCAGAGCCTCCTAATGGACAGGTGCAAAAGCCTGAGCGGTTTATGAGCCCTCTCCTATACCTAAGTTGATGCTTTGCGGAATAACTTAATATCTGACAAAACGAGGAACTGTGAGTTCGGATGTCTGATCCCAGGTTCGAACTGGGGACCTCTAGTGTGTGAGACTAGCGTGATGACCGACTACACCAACCAGACCCATCCCGATCCACGGTGGACAGCCACGTAGGGAAGCAGGTTACCACGTCGTCTTACAGATGTTCATATCACATTTGTTTCAAGTTTACTATTTAAACAGCCAGAATCAGTGAATGGTGTCGATGCGAACCCAACTCATACGAAACTTTAAAGTGTCGCTTTTCTTATACAATTGAACTCTGAAAAACATTCAAGGAATTTTCCCCGCATCACCACGTTACAATGTCTAGTACCAGACAGTATGAAGACTTTGCCTAAGCAATCCTCGTCGAGTTCTGTCGATCTCTAGTATACCTAGAGAGTTATCTCCGAAAGACTCTGTATGCATGCAAGTGGAATTAGGAACCCCCAATTCCTCTTCTACCAGAACTTCTTCTCCTTGTGATAGTGGACAGTGATCTTCAAAATGGCGTCAATCGTGTCCTCATTGATCGAATACAATTCGGTCTCATAAAACCCGTGAGTGACGCCTTCGAAGTCGCCAGTTCCTCCCACTGCGTGCAGCCTGCTGTTCGCCTTGCTCAGCATCGAGAATTGGCCGACGAAGGTGATGGTGCCACCGGGGAGATGCAGGGTTTGGGTCATCAGAACATTGGCCTCGTCCAGGGAAGCCTACAGCAAGCACCCAACACCAAGTTACTTCCGGGAACCCAAATGAGGTTTAAAAATCCAGGTTAGAGAGGATGGTGATGATAATGTGTGGTAATTCGACTAACTCAAAGCACGAATGCTTCCATTTCATTTGGATTCTGCTCAGGAGTGATGGATTTCTGGCAAAGAGAAATCTGCCTAAACCTCAAAATAACACCATTGTGGACACCAAGTTAGTGCGAAGAATCAGACCTGAAATTGCATGGACCTAGCTAGCTACTCGTAATTCCAATTGAGGTCCCCAACTAACGCATGATCGAGCTGAATATGCCAATTTCTGAGTGAGAAAGAACTGAGGGTAGCCTGGTGCTTACCACAGCTTGGAAGCCTTGCACGCGGCCCACCGTTTCGGCTTTGATGTCCGGCTTGACCGTGATAGGATCATCGAAAATCGAAAGCGCTCCAAAGCCTTCGGTTCTGCTGTACCCTCGAACCGTAATGAGGTCGGTGAAGTTGGGGCGGGACACAATGTCGTGCTGGTAGTAGGGACCCCACGTCTCATAGTATTCCGCGGCCTCGCCCAAGTGAGCACTGAGCAGCACGACCAGGACCACCGCGCCTGCGAGAGCCAGAACCGAGCGACGAGGGGAGCTCAGAACGGAGGCCATGGTGAACCAAGGAGCTGCCGCCGGTCACGAAGACCACTCGAAGAACGATGTTGGAGCTGCGAGTGGAATCTGCGAGTGAAATGCAAGCTCATGCCACGGTGAATTGAATGCACAGCAATCCGAAAGTTTATAGTTCGTGGGATGTGGTGATACCCTGAATCCTAATCATCCGGGGGTTTCAAATGGGTTCATTCACCATCAGTCAGCCGGTGGACCAATGACTTGAGTACTTGACCACGTGGCCACCAGAATGGATTCTTCGCAGTCAATGCCAAGTCAAGTCTTCAGTCTCAAACCTGGATTGGTGGTCTTCAATATTTTATTCGCAATGCCTTGGAGTCAATGCCGTCCTGGAGTCCTGGACTGGACTCTTGGCTACATTAGAGGTTCACCCACTTCACTGTGGCTAGTCCCAGACAATCAATTGGTTCACAATCAAAAGCATTCCTCCCTTTCCTGATGCTCTCTTATATACTGCTGAATATCGTGAATTTTATGGAAAATATCCTCGAGCCGTACTAAACTGAAATTTGAGAAGCATTCTTGGCAGAATTTGAGCAGTATTTCTGGCACTGTACAATACGATTCTGAGAATGGCTGATATATTATCATGGTACGGAAAGGTGAAGTTGATTGGTTCGTTTTATCCTCCTATGATCTGGGGTTTCGTGTTCCACTTTCCTAGGCCGCAATAGTTTTTAGCAGTCTTACGATCAATCAGACACCGAGGGCTGTTCTGATTAGGGTTTCTTTTGGCATCGGTGAGAATCAACTAGAATTGAAATATGAGGGTACACCCAATGTTTTGGAGTATTAAGTGTGACTGCATTGAATCAGTGATGAAGGTTCTTCTTGGGTACCTAATGTAGTGGTGACACTTGAATCGTTGATTTAGGCCTAATCACGTAGCAGTTTTCTTGAGCGAGTGGCCTATCTTTACGATTCCCTGTAGCTAGCTTCGGAGGTTTTGATCTGTGTATTCGTTTCTGTGGAAGACCATGATTTTAGTCGGGGCGAGGGCAGTATCTCTCAAAGAGGGCTCCAAATATTCATTTTCTTGTGAGCAACATCTGAGATGCCCAAGAGGCTTTGTAGGCTTAGCGACTCGACCAGTTCTTTTGATTATCGTCAGCGTCGACCCTTATTTTTACCGCCACCTCTTTGATTGTGCAGGCCCTATCAGTGGTCGGATTATTGCAAGATCGATGTTGATGAAAGTTGAAGAAGCTCCTCTAGAGTCATACGCTGATATATATATTTGATGGACTAAATCCTCAGATCCCAGAAATCACGGAAGCAGCGGAGCTACCCTTAACACTTCCCGAGCTTTCCCGGAGGCTGGTCGCGGCGAAGGTGATCTTCTGGTTTGTCTTCTGCAGTTGTTTGTCCGGACCTAAAATGCCTAAGGCCTTTTTCGAGGTCACAGGAATTTGCTCCAAGTAAACAAAAGGCCAACATTTTGATAAGGTGTGTCAGTTTTCTTGCATTGTAACCATACAAATTCAAACTAGACATGTTAGGATTACGTAGGAAAAGAAAACACAACAATATTGCTTGTGGATTGAAAGATTATAACATTTGATATGAGGGCGTCAAAATTGCAAAAGTGATTTGAAG
Organism: Thuidium tamariscinum; assembly: GCA_947034885.2. NCBI lineage: Eukaryota > Viridiplantae > Streptophyta > Bryopsida > Hypnales > Thuidiaceae > Thuidium > Thuidium tamariscinum. Next base: position 46,638,116 of record OX344750.2, on the reverse strand, counting down.
TCTTTTAATCCATTTTTCACATGTCAAATTTGAAAAGTTGGTCACCAAAAAAGCATGAGGTTGAAGGGTTCAACATGCATAACTTGAATCTATAGCTTCTCAAAATCTATTCTACATTTTTTTAAATGAATTTCTAATGCGATTTTTTCTCTAAGATCTAGTGTACTTGAGGCTCATTTCTAAGAGCCCTCAACACTTCAAGAAGCCAAGATTGCAATCAACACCTTTGTACAAAATCTTGGATAGAAAATTAGAAACCATAATCAATCATTTTCAATATTAGATTTTTGATGCTAAAACTAGACTTCAAAGAGAACTTTTTAAGAATATTAACTACTAAATATAGCAACTTGGTTAGATTTTATTTAACTTCAAAGTATTGTTGACACCAAAATTTAGTGCCTCAAGCATTTAGGGTGAGCTCCTAAAATCCCAAAGTCTTTTTGGATTTAATCTTTCAAAGGCCCTTGAGATTTGTCTACGAGACTAGTATTCAGCCTTATAACTCTTCAACTGTGATTTTATATATGAAATGTGATATATTTTTATTTACATACTATTAGGATCATTAATTTACTTTGTACTAAAAATTATTTAGTCAATGTTTTTATGATCTAATACCATTGTATTCATAATATAGTATATAGCCTAGTTATATAGTATGCAATAATACAAACAATTTTTAGTCCCTTCTAGGGTTAAAGACATCATTGCTTTTGAAGTGGTATAGACCTAAATGTCACTAAGGTGTAGAAATCTCAACTATAAAATCTTGTATACATATTGTAGATGTCATGGATCAAATTTGAAGTCATTTGATTGTGTAGATTGTAAGATTATAATATTTTTGTATTAAAAAAGGTTTCTAAAATTTTTCCGAGCAACACATTTGGAGGTGGAATTTGACTTTCAAACCTATTTAAATCAAAAACTTTAAACCATAAAGTGATATAAAACTAGCATACATACACATGGGTGAATAAGTGTAATGCAAATAACTCATTGTATTTGCAAAATGGCTTTGAAATGTCAAAAGATAGCATGAAAAAGTTGCAAAATACTCATCTACAATTGAACCTCCTTCTACTAAACTACTTATCAATCACTCATAACTTCTTGAATTGATATGAAAATTTATACACACAAACTAGACTAGTATTTGTCGCTTTTTTGAAGAAAAAAAATTATTTGAAAATAGACAATGTATAAAGAAGAAACAAACTACCAAAGTTCACTATAATGCAAAACTTTTAAGATTTTGAACTTTGAATTGCTATCAAACATTCAAAATAACTTGGATTGACAAAAAAATTTACCATACAAATTACATTTCAAAGGGAACATGACACAATGAAATCTCATTGAAAACAAACATTAGATGAAGAAGATACAAGCCTTCATAGTTGTAGCCATCAAATGTAGTTTGCTAAACTCAAATTGAACTTGTGAAATTTGATTGGTTTTACAAAAAAAAATACATCTTAGATTTACTTGAAAATATTACCACACAATAGAAGAGAGAGTGCAAATTTACCAACAATTTTTTTATTCAATTTGGACATTAGATGCAAAGGTTACAACACTTTAAATTGGACTTGAAACCTAGCTTGAAACATGACTTGAAATTATGTGGAATACTTTAGATTCCTTTGGATGTTTAGGGCTTATACATGTAGAACATTCTTTCTAGGTGGTATTATCTTTATATGGTTATCTCCCATGGCTTTTGATTGCATAATGGTAAAACGAGGACATCCTTGATGAATCATTGATGATTTGGATTATTTTGTAGACCTTTTGTTATGTTTGCTACGTTCAAAGTCACAAGCTAATGTAGTGAATAGACAAACATCACTTATAGTAAATTTGCAAATCATTTTGCAGACAAATTCAAATCTTTCTCCATATAAATATAGAGACTTGGATGTTTTGAAATTTAACTTGATTAGTAAATGTCATGTTAAGATTTACCTTTGAAAAAGGAAATGCAAGAAAAATTCTTTCTACAAATAGTTGTTGCAATATCAAGGTGATGAAGATGAATCTAGTTAAAAATTCCTCACATTCCCTCATTTCATACTATGCAATCATTGAATAGTGATACAAAATCTTGTTTTGATCACAATTGAATTAGTAATCTAATTAAAAATTCCTCACATCCCTTCAATGCCCATTGGGTGGTCATTAGGCGGTGGTACAAAATTTTGTTTCCATCACAATTGAATTTGGAGTTGAATTTTGTAGTTGGAATTTGGTAAATGGAAAGGATTGTTGTGTGGTTTTTGGACTTGTGTAGTAAATGGCTCATTTACACGACTTATACATGCTTTTCCAACACCTAAATTCTTCACAATTAATTGGTTGTGGGTATCGCTTAGTGTATCGTGAGAATGAATATAGATTTGGTTTTTTCCTACCAAGGAACCAAGGCAAGTAGAGTCTCCATTGTGAGCACTAAATAGTGAAATTAGGTTGCCTTTACAATTAGGTTGCATTACCCCAAGAGAATAACTCTATAAGCCATCAAAGTCTACAATTATTTCCACAAATACTTCCATTTGTAGACATACTTAGAGGTTTATGAGTTCCAACTACACCAATAACTAATTCAAAAGTAGTGTTACACTCCTCATCTTGTAGGGACTAAATAATTGAAAGCAATCGCCTCAGCTCTTATAGGCTATTTACATTGAATAGGGATTTTAAGGGTACCAAAAAATTAAAGGGACTTATTATGGAAAACTATAGATGTTTGAAATGTGATGTACAACCCTAGACACTTTAGTAGTTAACGATGTATAACAAAGGAAGATATTTATATAGTGTGGAATGTCAATTAATTAGGATGGATCCCCTTAACTTCTAAAGGCCCAAGGCCTTTTGGAGATTAAAAATATCATTACTTTTGAAGTGTTATAAGCCTACATGTCATTAAGGTGTGGAAATCTCAATCATATATACAATCTTATAGTGTTTGTGTTGTACATGTTTTTAGAGACAATTTTTTAATTTGTTTGCATTTTAACTTGTTTTAAATTTGTTCTTGAGAATCTCATGTCATGAATCAAATTTAGAGTCATTTGGCCACATAGAATGTTTTAGTGTTGAATAAGGATGTTGAAATTTTCCTAAAAACACACTTGGAGGTCAAATTTGATTTTTGAACCTACTCAAATGAAGAAACTTTGAATTTATATAGCGTTTCAAAACTAGCATAAGAATACATAAGTGAACAAAACATCATTTAATTGACTCATCGTGTTTGCAAAATGGCTTAGAAATGTCAAACAATAGTTGCAAAAAACACTTCTAGGGTTGAACCTCCTACTAATTAAAATGCTTCTCAATCACTCACAAATTCTTTGATTGATATGAAATTTTTAGGTACATAAACTAGACTAATATGTGCAACTTTTCTTAAAAAGATATTGAAAATGGACACCTTATGAAGAGGAAACAAGCTGCCAAAGTTCACTATAAACTAAAAATGTTTGGTTTTGGGAACTTTGAATTACACCCAAACACTCCACTTGGATCGCCATGAAAATTTGCCCTCAATAACTAGACTTCATTAGGAATATAACCCAACAAATTTGATTGAAAACAAACATTAAATAAAGGAGATAGAAGCCTCCAAAGTTGCAACCATCAACTATAGTTTGGTGAACTCAAATTGAACCTATGAACTTCTATTGACTTTCAAAAAATTTGTACATATTAGATTGATCTGAAAATATTCCTACACAAAGAAGAAGAGAGAGATCAAATTTTCCAATAAGTTTTATTGAATTCAGACATTGTATGCATAAGTTACAATGCTTTGAATTGAACTCCTAGACTGGAAGGACACTTTTGGACTTGCGATATTTACGGGTCAAAACCCCTATTTAGTGTAGTTTTTTCTTATCATTACCAACAAATGTCAGCCATGAATCAATTGAAAGCGGAAAGTGGACGCTATCAAAGATTTTACAAAAATGAACTCTTCCCGAAGTTGAATCGTGAAATGGTGGCTGGGGTCCGGGTGAACTTGCCCCCTCAGCCCCACCAAGTCATTCCAAGGGTGCAAGTCAAAATAAAAGCCCCTTATTTTGTGACCAAGAAATTTACCTACTAGTTCTCTCCTAGCTAATTTTGGGTCTTTGATTGCAAATATGAATTCTAAATTTGCAAATTTTATCATACGTGGAAAATAAAAATTTCAGCGTTACCCCTAGTGGCCCAGTGAGGGGGTCAACCCAGCCTTGATTGGCTAGAATATGTTGACTTCGTGTTAATGTTCCCAAAATTTGGGCTTGAAAGTAAAACTTTTTCATGTGAACTACTGAGACTGATATGCTTGATTCTTTTGTTGGTAAGAGACGAATTTGAACCATTGCCTTCATTTCTCTAGTTGGAGCTAGAAATATTGATGATTCTAGTGTACAAAAGTTTAGTATCATAGAGAATGAATGATTTCAATTCCGTCTTAGTTATACCAAAAAATCTACTTCAAAACTGCTCTTTTTGCCACTTCTTGAGCAAAAATCACAAAAGAAAGTTCAATTTTGTTTCATATCCAACCATAGGATCTTCTACTAGAATATAGAGATAAGGAAGAGAAACATTGGGGAAATACTTTTTAGAACTATTGCACCCACAAATTAATTGCAAGATATTAGTATTTAAAGTTGAAAGAAATGTTCTTTTTTCACCATGCCATCACTACATCATCTTACTTTGATAACTCTTTACCTTAAAGGTTTAAGAAACCTAATTTGGATTGCAACATGGATTTTATTGTATATTTGACAAACAAGGTGCATGAATGATGTGTACACCAATTACAAAAGTTTGTATTAATGCTAAGCAAAACTCAATGACACTTAGGGTCTACTTCTTATAAGGTGCAAAGATTATTGACACTTGCTACTTTTGTCTAAATGGAGGTTGTATAACTACTATCTCCAAAAGACTCTACAAGCAAGTGATTTTAGCCGAACCATCACATACTCTTATGTAAAACTTGTCTGAAGAAGGAGCCCCAGGATTAGGCTCAAGTCCCCACACTCAAGAATCTCAAAGACCTTCCCATGTGTATCTAGATTGGACCTAGTGTAGGACCAGGCAATCAATAGTGGTACTCCATCCCTTCAGAGAGGTCCCTACTGCTGGATCAGAGAAGTTCTGCTGAACTTCTGCGGCAGCTTCTCCAGATGGTAGTGGATGGTGACCTTCAAAATGGCGTCAATCGTGTACTCGTTGATCTCATACAACTCGGTCTCGAAAAAACCGTGAGTGATGCCTTCGAAGTCGCCAGTTCCTCCCACCGCGTGCAGCCTGCTGTTCGCCTTGCTCAGCATCGAGAATTGGCCGACGAAGGTGATGGTGCCGCCGTTGAGATGCAGAGTCAGGGTCATCAGGACGTTGGCCTCGTCCAGGGAAACCTACAGCGAACACCCAACAATTAATTGCAAGGCAACAACAAGTTACTTCTTGGAAATCCAGACGGAAAGTATTAAAAATCCAGGCAGCGGAAGAAAGAAACCAAAGGTTAGCGAATAGCGAGAATGGTGATGATAATGTGTGGTAATTCGACTAACTCAAAGCACGAATGCTTCCATTCTAATTTGGAGTCTGCTCAGGAATGACGGATTGCTGCGAAATGAAAGTGAAACCTGCCGAAGACTCTCAATTTGAACACCATTGTCGAAGGAGACTTCAAATTACATGAACCTACTTCGCTGCTCTTAAATTGAAATGGACCCAACTAATAATCGAGCTGAATATGCCAATTTCTGAGTGAGAAAGGACCGAGGTGCTCACCACAGCTTGGAAGCCTTGCACGCGGCCCACCGATTCGGAATTGATGTCCGGCTTGACCGTGAGAGGATCATCGAAAATCGAAAGCGCTCCGAAGCCTTCGGTTCTGCTGTACCCTCGAACGGTAATGATGTCAGTGAAGTTGGGGCGGGACACAATGTCGTGCTGGTAGTAGGGCCCCAATGTCTCGTAGTAGGCCGCGGCCTCGCTCACGGGAGCACTGAGCAGCACGATCAGGACCACTGCGAGAGCCAAAACCGAAGAGGAGGCCATGGTGCAACAAGGAGCTGCCGCCGGTCACCAAGACCACTCGAAGAATGCCTGATGCTGAAGCTGCAAGTGAAATGCAAGCTCAAGCAATGGTGAATGGACTGCACAACAATCTGAAAGTTTATAGTTCGTGGAATTGGGTGACCCCCTGAATCCAAATAATCCGGGGCTTGGGGTTCATTCACTGTCAGTCAGCCGGTGGACCAATGACTTGACCAGGGATGTGGCCACCGGAATGGATGGTTCCCTTGCAGTCAATGCCAAGTCAAGTCTTAAGTCTCTCTCCTGGAGTGGTGGAGTTCAATATTGTATTTGCAAGTTCTTGGGGTCAGTGCCGTACCGGACGGTCGGGATGAATCGACCCCTTCCCATCGGAGGGAGGGATGGGGCAACGAGGTTCCCCTGTGTCGTTCCTCTGCTTTAATTTGGTTACCCTGCAAGTTTAGGGTCGATTCATCCCAACCGTCCTCGGGCTTCATGTTCGAGAAAGTCCATATGCCGTTTTTCAGCCCTGAAAACTGACGTCTTGGGTGGCTATAGATTTTCAAACATCTAGGACTCATTAAGATTTCAGAAATATATGATAGATTTAGATTTCAGACAGCGCAGTCTAAAATATTTTGGATAGGTATAGATTTCAGACATCTATGACTCATATAGACTTCAAAAATCTATGACAGATTTGGATTTCAGACTGCGCAGTCTGAACTGTAGTAAGTTTCAGAAGTAACGGAATTTCGGCATTCTAAAGAATTTCGCCTTAGAGATGCGTTGTTGTCGGAGAGCACCAGGCTCTGCGTCAAATGCAACTTCCATGCCGCTGGTACTGTGAATGGAGCTCGCCGACTTTCTCGAACATGAAGCTCAAATAGAGATTGATATATTTGTCTGTTTTTTGAGTGGCATAATGATTCTTTGCGTTTGGTGATGGAAGAGTTGCTGCTGGTGCATTCAGTAGTGGGAGAGGATGAGGAGATGCAGTATTTCAGTGCACTCTACTAGTTTAGTTCTATAGTATAAGCCTGAGTTTTAAGGGGTTTTACGTTTTGGGTGGTGTGGAACCTCGATATTGAGGGAGTTCTCTTGCATAGATAGATCGTTGTCTGTGTTGTGACGAGACTCGAGTGAGGTGCTGTGTTTTGCGTATTCAATACATGCGGCATCTGTCCTCACGACAACAACAAACATTTGCAAATCATACCTGTTATGGACTACGTGTTTTTCCTTTTCCTTCTCTTGTCCCAATGTACACTGGTTGCCCACTTTTGCCACGGTCTGTGAGTTGTATGATTTCGTGAAACAAGTACTTTGCCATGGTTTTCGAGGAGCATGTTGTGGCGTGCATTTCTTTTGGCATGGCATGGTTTTTGAGATCCTTGCTTGGGTTGGGCATGGATTTGGCATGAATTTTCAGAGTAGCAACCGCATGAGAAATCGAATTGTCTCGTCTGGAGGATTGACTCACGTCTGCGCCTTTCCTCTCCAACTGCAAAATGAAATGTCCTTCGAAATTGCAAAAAAGGGATTCACGTCCTCAATCCAAAGCACAAAACAATATAAGGAACGAATGCTTTGAAAACAAAAACACAAGAGATTGAGACCACGAAACCAACGTCGGGAACGAATGCCTCGAAAAGCAAACACAAGAGAGTAAAGAACGCGGAGCCCATGTTTGAAGCTCGATTTGCATTTTGCGATCTGGCTATGGCGACTAGCTATTGGTTCTACAAATCCGATTTCATTTGAATTACAAATTCAAAATCTACAATGCAAAATGTTCAAGTTATTTCATAAAGTTTTTGTAGTTATACAATTTACTCTGATGATTCAAAGTATGTAATAAAAGAAAAGAAGACATGAATTGTTGTTCAATTCAAAATTCAATAGCAAACATTTTGCATTTTAACATCTAAACTTTATCATGTTCAAATACAACAATGTACATGTACAATACATGGCCATTTTGCAACTTCTCAAACATATAGGAGGTGAAACAAAAATCTACATTAGAAGTGCCATGTATCATTCATGCACCTTACAAGTTGTGTATACAAAATACACCATGTCACAATCTAAATTAGGCTTCTTAGACCTTTAAGTGAGGGTCATGAACTACTAAAGTAATAAAGTCTATCTCCTATAAGGCGCAAAGGATACTGACACTTACTACTTATGTCCATGTAAATGAAGTTGTACTTCTCTTGAGTCCAAAAACTTTGTATACAAGTGGATTTAGGAACCATCGAATTAGGCTACTCTTTCATAGAACTACTCTAAAATCAATAGCCTTGGACTCAGCTCAAGTCCCCATGCTCATTAATCTCAAAGAATTTCTGTGACATGTAAGTTTGGGATTGGGCCTAGTGTGAGACCAGGCAATCAATCCTCCGTCACTTTACAGAGGTCGTTGCCTTATGAAAGTTCCGCTGAACTTTGCCGGCAGCTTCTCGTGACGATAATGGACAGTGACCTTCAAAATTGCATCCATCGTGCGCTCATTAACCTTAAACAATTCGCCCTCATAGAAGCCGTGAACAATGCCTTCGAAGTCGCCAGTCCCTCCGATGCAGTGCAGTCTGCTGTCGGCCTTGCTCAGCATCGAGAATTGGCCAACGAAGGTGAGGGTGCCGCCGGGGAGATGCAGGGTTTGGGTCAACAGAACGTTGGCCTCGTTCAGGGAAGCCTGCAGCAAACACCCAATTCAACAACGAGTTACTTCTGGGAAGTCAAAACGGAAGGATCCAAATCCAGCGGAAGAAGAAACCAAAGGCTAGCGAGGATGGTAAGCTAATTCGACTAACTCAAGGCATGAACGCTTCCATTTAATTTGGAGCCAACTCAGGAGTGATGGATTGCTGGCGATGTTCGACCTGCCGAAGACTCTTATTGACACCATTGTCGACTAACGAAATTGCGTGGACCTACTTAGCCACTCGTAATTCAAGTTGAGGTCTCCAACTAATGAATGAGCTGAATGTATATCCCAATTGGTAAGACGGTCTACAGAAATGACCGAGGGGAGCCTGGTGCTCACCATAGCTTGAAAGCCTTGCACCCGGCCCACCGTTTCGGACTTGATGTCCGGCTTGACCGTGATAGGATCATCGAAAATCGAAATCGCTCCAAATCCCTCCGTTCTGGTGTACCCTCGAACTGTAAAGAGGTCGGTGAAATTGGGCCGGGACACAATGTCGTGCTGGTAGAAAGGCCCCCATGTCTTGTAGTAGCCCGTGGCCGGGGCTGGGGCCGGGCCCTCGGCCTGCCCCGAGTGAATACTGAGCAGCACGATCACGGCCACCACGCCTGCGAGGATCACAATAGAGGTGGCCGAGCGACTCGGGGAGCTCAGAACGGGGGCCATGGTGCACCAAGGAGCTGCCGCCGGTCACCAAGACCACTCGAAGAATGGAGCTCCTGAAGCTGCGAGTGAAATGCAAACTCAAGCAATGGCGAATTGACTGCACAACTGGAAAGTTTGTAGTGGGATGTGGTGACACCCTAAACCCTGATCCGGGGCTTGGGGTTCATTCTCTGTCAGTCAGCCGGTGGACCAATGACTTGACCAGGTACCGAATGTGGCCACCGGAATGGATGGTTCCCTTGCAGTCAATGCCAAGTCAAGCCTTAAGTCTGTCTCCACGAGTGGTGGAATTCAATATTGTATTTGCAAGTTCTGGGAGTCAATCTGGACCGTACTGGACGGTCGAGATGAACCGACCCCTTCGCTCGTCCTCCCATCGGAGAAAGGGATGGGGCAACGAGGGTCCCCTTCTGTTTGGATCCCCGGCGAGTTTCCCGCAATCCATGTTGGAGAGCGCCAGGCCCTGCGACACTATTCAACTTCCAAGTCTGAATGGAGCTTGTCGACCTTCTCGAACATGAAACTCTGCTCTTCGCAGAGAGAGATTGATATATTTTTTCTGTTTTTGAGTGGCACATGATTGTTTGCGTTTCGTGACGGAACTGAAGAGCTGCTGCTGGTGCATTTGGTGGTGGAAGGGGATGAGGGGATTCAGTATCTTAGTGCAAACAATGACTCCCTCTGTCCCACTAAAAGCTTCCTAATTAGCCTGATTTACAGCCTTTGCAGGAAGCTTTTAGTGGGACAGAGGGAGTATCATTTAGTTCTACACAAATAAGCTTGAGTTTTCAGGGGTTTTACGTTTTGGGTGGTGTGGAACCTCGATACTGACGGAGTTCTCTTGCTTAGATAGATCGTTGTCTGCGTTGTGACGAGACTCGGGTGCGGTGCTGTCTGTTGAATATTCAATAGATGCGGCATCTGTCCTAACGACAACAACAAAAAACTCCCAAATCTTACATGTTACGGACTAAGGTAGCAACACCCATAACTGCCAATTTAAGCAATTTCAGCTTAGTGTATAATGTGCATAATGAATCAATATAAGTTGTGAGTGCATGCACCATTGGACTGCTGAATGACTTTTGAAAATGACTTTTGAAAATTTTGCTTCACACTTATTGTTAAATGCATTAGAGTGCCTTTAACCTTGGAAGGATGGGCTAGTCCAGGTGGGTTTTTTAGGCCTTATATGGTCTGATTGCCTCAAAAAATTCATCAACTTCAAGCCTATAAAAAAGAAGAGGGAAAATGTGTTAAAAAATGCCATACATTGATAATACCCTTGCATATTGTTGCCACAATGTTTCAAAAATTTAATTTAATTTCTTGAACAAAGCCAAGGCATACAAAAATTATATAATCAAAATTGCACACTCAAATATGGCCTTCAATTCAAGTCCCTAAAATGAAGGAGCTAAGAAACTCATAATTTTCTTGAAAAAAAGGCTACATAACCATTGGTCCAACCCACCCACCCACCCCCACCCCAAAAAACAAAACAAAATAGTGGGCTAGTTTCCATGGAAATCATTCTTTTTGCAATAGTGCAAATCATCTACTTTAAAAAATTCAAAAGTATTCAATGGGGACCAAACTATTGTTCATGATCTCTCTTTTTTGTACAAAATTCCAAGGATGAACAATTGCACTCTATCTTACATGCAAGAGTTCTTTGTCATCCATCAGACATTTAGTTACTACAACTGTCTTATAGGATTAAAGATTGTATGTTCTATACATAAATTATGTGTACCACAAACATTATGATCTTCAAGACATATTATTCCATGATTACAAATTTTTTGTTGCATACATTTTTGAATGATATGCTCAAAAGGTCAATTATTGTAAAGGGGTCATATGTGATGTTTCCAATTCAAGTTTGGATTTCGAAGATGGATATATGTGTAGGAGCCAAGTTTTTTTTTTTGGGTGTGTGTGTTAGACAAATGGTTTTGTGGCCTTCCTTTCAAGAAGTTTTAAAGTTGTTTGGCTCTTTACTTTGGAAGGCTTTAATTGAAGGAGGCTAATTTTGAATACATAATTTTAAATATGTAATTTTTGTATGCAATTTTTGCATATATTGGCTTTGGATGACAAATGAAATGAGGTTTTAGAAGCATTTTGACTACAGTGTAGAGGGCTATGATTACAATCTAGCATTTTTTTAACACATTTACCCTCATTTTTTTCTATAGGCTTGAAGCTAGTCATTTAATTGCCTAAAAAAAACATTGTTGAAGGAACAATATGCCAACAATTTTATGTAAGAATATATGTATTGTTCCAAGATGAACCAAATTATATTAGTAGAGAATAATTTTATTCTCTTAGATATGTGTATATGACACGGACTAGCATTCCTACTCACAATTCTTATTTTTGAAGGAAGTGACACTTCTTCTAAAATAAACGTGTGAACAAGCATGACACCTACTACTATGCCAATAGGTGTTGCACATAATAAAAGAAAATCTAGTTGAGAAGTGTGTGGGGCAAATATACACAAGTAAGAGATGATAATAGGTTTTTTGGGTGATTACAACAAGCACTTCTACTATTTTGCATCACATGACATGTGCTAAATAATTTGTTTCTTGGCCATAACTTTTGTATTTTCACTCTAAGTGATTCAAGATTTATAGGAGAGGTACTTATGATTATTATACATGTTGTCTAATTTTTTTTGTAATTTTTAAGAATAATTGTCACACTTGCCAACTTAGAGGTTTTTGGTACTATTTAGCACCCCCAAAAATGACTTTTTAGCTAAAATTTGGAAGAATTGGTCTTCTAGTAGACTTGTAGCTAGTGGATGAAAGAATTTTTAAGACAATTATTTTTATGTGGTGCAAAAGTCCACAAAGTCAGCCTCCTTTTGTATGCATTTAAACACATGTAAGAAATGATTTTCATGAGTTTTTGGGTACATGATTGTTTCCATAGAATTATTGCAAATGGCCAATTTTTTATTTTATTTTATTTTATAAATTTCCTATTTTTTACTAATTAAAACATCAAAATATATTTTTTCTTGAAATTTGGTACTTTTCTAGTTCTCCTACTTTGAAAATCTTTTAAGAAATTTCCTTTGGTGGTTTTCTTCACCTTGAAGGCACATACTTTATTCATATTTTTTAAATTTAAAAAAAATTCTAATTTCAAAGTACTCCCAAAAAAATCAGAAAAATGCATCAAGTAGTACAAGTGTTTCTTACAATCGCCCTTGGCAATTTTTTCCCTATTGTGGGGTCATTGCAAGAAACACCAATCCTATTTCACGTCACAACACAAACCACTTTTTTGTTTTCCACTATAACTTTTGGAGATTAAGTCCAATGAACATGAAATTTTTATTGAACATACCTAACTTGAAGTTTATTAGATCCCTTATTTTTCAAAAATTAAGAAAATCATTTTGTATTTATAAATCATTTTCGTTGAGCTGTCATAGGGTGTAGTTTATGGTTATCAATACGTTCGCACTGTCTAAATTTAATGATTTGAAGAAGAAACTTTCATAGTCTACTTTCATAGTCTATTTGCATAGAGGTAAACTTGTAAATTCCAAATGAAAATCGAAAAATATGTTTTTTAATGTCCTCCACATGAGTGCAAATTTTTTCCCGTGGCACGCAATTTTTGAACATTGATGATGGTTCTCAGATTGTTCTTTTGGTCAAATCTCATCAAAATCAATTTTTTTCAAATTAACAATTTTTAGTTTTTTTTAAAATTGATTTTCCTATTTTTTAGAACTTAAAATGTGGAAGTACTAATTTTCATGAGATTTTGCACTTTTCTAGTTTTCCTACTTAGAGATTTTTCCTATGCCTTTCCTTTCTAGGCATGGTTGTCATATCGGACGGAATATCACTGTTCACGGACAAAATCGGAGGAGTTAGGGTTGACCGGCTGTGAACTTCAAACGGCTGTAACTTTTGCAAAAAGTTTTCAAATCGGGTAAATAATATGTTTTTTGGCATCTATAGAAAATATAGATGCCAAAAAACATATTATTTACCCGATTTGAAAACTTTTTGCAAAAGTTACAGCCGTTTGAAGTTCACAGCCGGTCAACCCTAACTCCTCCGATTTTGTCCGTGAACAATGATATTCCGTCCGATATGACAACCATGTTTCTAGGGTACCTTCTTTTTAAAGGTTTATACATGAAACATATTTTTCACTTTTAAAAAAAAAAATTTAAGTACTCCCGGAAAAAAAAGTACTATTGAAAACGCTACGCTTTTTGCACGGTGTTTCTTGCAACGCCCCTATGTTGCAAGGTGATTATAGGAAACGCTTCATATTTTTGGCTCAAAAACATGATTTTTGGCCACCAAACTTGCAATATTGTACAATACTGTTAATACAATGCATGAACAATGCACCTTGCAACCCATTGTTCAATAATGGAGACTCAAAATGATGATAAAAATAATTATCTTGGAAATTTAGACCTTTTAGTAAAGAAAATGTAATTTCAGCATTAGAAGCAATGTACTTGTACAATGTGTTATCTTGTATTCACCTAACTTGTCTAACATTTCAAGGATGCCTTGGTTATAGAATTACATTGTTTGAAAGCATCATTTAACATTATTAAAGCTTAAACTTGTTTAAAGAGAGATTATGGTGTTTGTCTTCTTGAAATTTTTATTTATAGACCTTCAATTCAATTTTCCAACTTCATATGAACTATAAAATCAAACTCTACAATGCAAGTAAAATGCTCAAGTAAAATACTCAAGCAAAATGCTTGAGTTCATTATCAAAGCTTATACACTTTTAAATTAACTTTTAAAACACAAAGTATCTAGTAAATGAAAAGAAGACATACACTATTGAATTGATAATTCAACACCTAACACTTTCCATTTGGTTTTTCATTTTAATATCCAAACTTTATCACAATCAAATACAATAATGTACATGTACAATATATTGCCAATTTGCAACTTCTCAAACACATAGGAGGTGCAATGATCTAAATAAGAAGTGCCATGTGTCATTGAATTTGGCTTAGCATGAATACAAACTTATGTAATTGGTGTATACATCATTCATGTACCTCATATGTTGAACACACAAAAAACACCATGTTGCAATCTAAATTAGGCTTCTAAGACCTTTAAACAAGGCCTATGAGCTATCACAGTAATGGAGTCTACCTCCAAGTACTCTTCTACAAAACTTCTCTAAAGTAGGACGGCCCTAGGACTCGGCTCATTGGTTCAAGTGCCCATGCTCAAGAATCTCAAAGAACTTCTCCCATGTGTAAGTTATGCTTGGGATTCGGTCTACTGTGGGACCCGGCAATCAATACCCCCGTCACTTTAGAGAGGTCCCTAACCTCTCAGAGAAGTTCTGCTGAACTTCTGCGGCAGCTTCTCCAAATGGTAGTGGATGGTGACCTTCAAAATGGCGTCAATCGTGTACTCGTTGATCTCATACAACTCGGTCTCGAAAAACCCGTGAGTGATGCCTTCGAAGTCGCCAGTTCCTCCCACCGCGTGCAGCCTGCTGTTCGCCTTGCTCAGCATCGAGAATTGGCCGACGAAGGTGATGGTGCCGCCGTTGAGATGCAGAGTCAGGGTCATCAGGACGTTGGCCTCGTCCAGGGAAGCCTACAGCGAACGCCCAACAATCAATTGCAAGGCAACAACAAATTACTTCTCGGGTGTCCAGAGTCCAGACGGAAGCATCAAAAAACCAGGCAGCGGAAGAAAGAAACCAAAGGCTAGCGCTTAGCGAGAATGGTGATGAGTTTGTATGCTAATTCGAGTGACTCATTTAAGGCAAGGCATGAATGCTTCCATTTCATTTGGAGTCTGCTCAGGAGTGATGGATTGCTGCGAATTGAAAGTGAAACCAAGGGACTCAAATTGCATGAACCTAGCTACCTGCTCGGAATTCAAATTGAGATGCCCAACTAATGAATGAGCTGAATATGCCGATTTTTGAGTGAGAAAGGACCGAGGGTAGCCTGGTGCTCACCACAGCTTGGAAGCCTTGCACGCGGCCCACCGATTCGGACTTGATGTCCGGCTTGACCGTGAGAGGATCATCGAAAATCGAAAGCGCTCCGAAGCCCTCGGTTCTGCTGTACCCTCGAATGGTGATGAGGTCGGTGAAGTTGGGGCGGGACACAATGTCGTGCTGGTAGTAGGGCCCCAATGTCTTGTAGTATTCCGCGGCCTCGCCCAAGTGAGCACTGAGCAGCACGACCAGGACCACCGCGCCTGCGAGAGCCAGAACCGAAGTGGCCGGGCGAGGGGAGCTCAGAACGGAGGCCATGGTGCAACAAGGATGATCACGAAGACCACTCCTGCCGAGAATGACTGATGCTGGAGCTGCAAGTGAAATCTGCGAGTGAAGTGCAAGCTCAAGCAATGGTGAATGGAATGCACAACTGGAAAGTTTATACTTCGTAGGATGTGGTGACCCCCTGAAATTCCAAATCATCCGGTCATTCACAATCAGTCAGCCGGTGGATCGATGACTTGACCAGGATTTTTGTGGCCGCCAGAATGGATGGTTTCCTTGCAGCCAATGCATGCCAAGTCAAGTCTGAATCGAGGGGGAGCCTCTCTCCTGGAGTAGAGTGGTGGTCTCGAAGATTTATATTTGTTTGGAACTACAGTAGTTAATGGTTTTGGAGTCAATGCCGTCCTGGACTGGACTCTTGGCCATACGTACCGTCGGTATTCGAGTGGGCTGGTTCCCGACAATCACGTGGTTCACAGTCCGGATAGAGACAGGGTTTTCTTTTTGGTTTTCGGACGAATGGTGATGTGGCCTTGCTTTCAAGAAGGTTTTCAAGAAGGTTTTAAGTTGACTGGCTCCTTAACTTAGGGTATGTTCCCACTTGCTGTTAGTGAAATTTTAGGTGCATTTACAGGGGGCGTGGTTAGACAGAATGTCCCTACTGAGCCTCTTTCGGGGGCAAGGATGGGATGCGGGCAGATCAAGGGGCTGCTCCTCATACTTCTGAGGACCCATCAATCTCCTTCCAATTTCTGTTTAAATTTGATTTTTCCAACAAAGTAGATGAGAATGCTATAGAACACAAGATTTTCAAGAAGAAAATTGAAGTAATGATGTGGGTTTTGTGTCACAAGTTCACTTAAGCCTCACAACCAATCTTGGATTGAAGTGGGAGAGAAGAGAAACTCTTTATACTAGTGGAGTAGTGGTGGGTGAAACAAACCATGTGGGGTATGTGATTTAGGAGAAAAAAGAGCTCTTCCATTCATGGTTGTGGAAATGCAGGAATTGTGATAAAAGTCAAATTTTAGACCTCATTTAAAAATATTAGATTGTATTTTTTCAAAAACCTTCAAACTAAGAAAAGTTGGGGAATCAAGTGAAATTTTACTTCCAAAAATCCGTTTGATATTTCAATACTCCACCTAAAAGTTATGGACAAATTTCAGAGGAGGTGTTCAAAAATGTCCCCAAAATGTCCTTTCCACACACACCTCTAGAATTTGTCTAGAACTCTTACGTGAGGCTTCAAAATCTCAAGTGGATTTTTAGAGATAAATGTTAGCTTGTTTCTCCCACTTCTTTTAGTTCTATTGTTTTTTAAAGAAGCTATAATGCAATGCCCAAATGAAGTCTAAAATTCAACTTCAAGCATAATTCTTGTGTTTCTAGTTACATCTCAAATTTTTAAGAACTTTAAATCAATATTTCACCATTATTGAAACAACATGACAAATACAAAGTAGACACTTAAGGTTGTCTAAGCAATGTCACAAGTTATATTGAATCAACGTTGTGAATCAAAGATATTGTGTCAATAATTTGAATATGGTGATGTAGGAATGTTGGATCAACAATTATTCAAAGGTATTGTTTCATATTTTCAATATGGTGGTGTAGAATATTGGATCAACAATTGTTGACGGTTGAATTTTTAAAAATTATCTTCTACAAGGGTTTCTCAAGACTTATAAAAAAAAGTGGTCACCTCATTATGTGTTTGTAAGGGCTTGTTCAATTTTAATGGATTCATACTCTCAAGTTGAAATGTTGAAATGTTAATTCAACAATGTTGTCAAATTTTAATTCTTTTGAAATAAAGTTGTTCTCAAAATTGTAACAAAGAGTACTTTGGGGTTTTAATGAGGGAATAATACCCTTTTATAATTCATACCTTTCAATTGATGTTGATAGTGTACATCAAAACAACATTCAAATTTTAGAAATGTTGGTGAATATCTTATGCCAATTGTTCACCCCTTATGTATTGCAAGCACTTGATGATAAATTGATGATGATAAAAGAAACTTGTCAATATCCAAAATTCCAATTACTTGAGAATGCAAAAAGAAACTATTTCTTCTCTCAAGCTAATTAGATTGGATTTGAATATTGTATTGTGATGCAAGTATAGATTTATTTATTTATTGGATTTGTATGAAGAGCGTATTGTACATACAATAACCCTTTTTGTTCAATAGGACGTTAAAGCATGTTAGAGCTCTTATCACATAGAAGGTATCTTACAAAAAATAGAACTTCTTATGAGAAGGTATGAAATATGTATTAATTTCAAATTTAATTGTCTATTGATGACATGATGTTAAA
The DNA here is from genome assembly GCA_947034885.2 of Thuidium tamariscinum. Taxonomy (NCBI): domain Eukaryota; kingdom Viridiplantae; phylum Streptophyta; class Bryopsida; order Hypnales; family Thuidiaceae; genus Thuidium; species Thuidium tamariscinum. The sequence goes on along the minus strand of OX344750.2, from coordinate 46,620,082 downwards.
ACAATTTAACTTTTGTTATACATTTAACCACTATGTAAACATGGTAAAATGTTCCATTGTTGTTTCAAATAACATTAGACTAATTTTTAGTTGTGGCAACATCTTTGAAAAAGTGCACTAATGCACCAAATGTTGAAACAACAATGAAATAAAGGTGAAGCAAAATTTGAGGTGTAACCATGAATGGCTTCATTTTCTATAAATAAAATTGAGAAGTGTTGAGTATGGTACAATGTTAGTGGTGCAGTATTATCAATGTAGACCACATCTACATGTGCTATTAATAATATGTAACATTGTACGATTTTTTTGACATTCTTACTTTGTTTGATGTTCAAATTTATATTTAGAAAATACTCATATCAAGCTTTTAATATCTTTAATGATTAGTATTTGTCAAATCAATTAAAAAACACATAACTTTCAAGTACTTGAAAAGTACAATTTTTATTTCATTGCTTGAATGAAAGTTTGTTATGATTGACAAAACTTATGCATTACACACAGATATATATATATACACACACACACAATGAAGAGTTGAAAATAAAAACATCACTACTTAGATTCTCATAAAGTAACTATGCGTATATATGATTGAATATGCAATTACACATTGTTTGTATAAAGAAACTACCAAACTCTTTTAGGATTTTAGTGGAAGTGAGTAGAATACTCTAAAATCTCCAAAATGCATCTTTTTTACACATGAATAAATTATGAATTTTCACAATACTAAAAAATTAGTGTTCCTATAACAATATCGTACAAATTAGATAGAAATTTGTAAAGACTATCACTTTAAGAAAAGGATCACAATTGGATTCACTTACTCAAATAGGAAATTCTACACCTCTAAGATTGTACAACACTCAACACTTTTCAATTTTGTTCATAAAAAATGAAGCTGCTAATGGTTAAGTAGAAATGTAAGAACTGTGCTTGAAGTTGAATTTTAGACTTCATTTGGGCATTGCATTATAGCTTCTTTAAAAAACAATAGAACTAAAAGAAGTGGGAGAAACAAGCTAACATTTATCTCTAAAAATCCACTTGAGATTTTGAAGCCTCACGTAAGAGTTCTAGACAAATTCTAGAGGTGTGTGTGGAAAGGACATTTTGGGGACATTTTTGAACACCTCCTCTGAAATTTGTCCATAACTTTTAGGTGGAGTATTGAAATATCAAACGGATTTTTGGAAGTAAAATTTCACTTGATTCCCCAACTTTTCTTAGTTTGAAGGTTTTTGAAAAAATACAATCTAATATTTTTAAATGAGGTCTAAAATTTGACTTTTATCACAATTCCTGCATTTCCACAACCATGAATGGAAGAGCTCTTTTTTCTCCTAAATCACATACCCCACATGGTTTGTTTCACCCACCACTACTCCACTAGTATAAAGAGTTTCTCTTCTCTCCCACTTCAATCCAAGATTGGTTGTGAGGCTTAAGTGAACTTGTGACACAAAACCCACATCATTACTTCAATTTTCTTCTTGAAAATCTTGTGTTCTATAGCATTCTCATCTACTTTGTTGGAAAAATCAAATTTAAACAGAAATTGGAAGGAGATTGATGGGTCCTCAGAAGTATGAGGAGCAGCCCCTTGATCTGCCCGCATCCCATCCCTGCCCCTGAAAGAGGCTCAGTAGGGACATTCTGTCTAACCACGCCCCCTGTAAATGCACCTAAAATTTCACTAACAGCAAGTGGGAACATACCCTTAGGGCTTTAATTGAAGGAGGCCAAACTTTAAGTATATAATTTTGAATATGTAATTTTTGTATGCAATTTTGGCTTTGCGTGATAAATGAAATGAGGTTTTAGAAGCATGTTAGCAACGATAAAGAGGGCTATTATTTCTATCTAGTATTTTTTCACATTTACCCTCATTTTTTTCTATAGGCTTGAAGTTGCCCCTTTTTGTTTTGAGGAAATTAGGCATTTAATTGCTAAAAAACAACTAGCTAGAGAGTTCCTCCCTCTCTTGAATCTTGATGCTCCCTTATTGCTGAACCTTGAATGCCCTAAGACATTTGTGAGATTATTGGAATTTGCTCTAAATTGAACAAGAAGCCAACATTTTGACAAGTTTTGCCTATTTCAGTTTGAATTGTACTATATGAACTCAGCCTAGATATGTTAGAGATCATATAGGAATAGGAATCATCACAATATCACTTATGGCAAATTTTGTTAAAATGGCGGTATCCCATTAGTTTGACACTTTTGATAGTCCAAACCGTGTGGTTTGAAATGTAAAATTATCATAGATTTCTGAAATCTATACTTATCCAAGATATTTCAGATTGTGTGGTCTAAAATGTAAAACTATCATAGATTTGAAAATCTTTGTGTATCCTAAATTTTTGAAAATCTATGTCTATTCTAGATGTCAGTTTTCAATTTAGACCGCACGGTCTGAAAAATGGCATTTGGAATACTGCCATTTTAATGAAATTCGCCATACTTGTGAGGATTGAGAGATTATAATGTTTGATCACAAAGGTGTTGAAATTGTGAAACTAATTTGAAGTCTTTCAATCCTTTTCCCCTATGTGAATTCCAAAAAAAACAATCACCAAAAAATTAATTATAAGGGTAAAGGGTCCATTATGCATAACTCCAATCAATTTATGGTTTCAGAAAATCTACTCTATAGTTTTCTCATTTGAATTTTTTAGTGTGATTTTTTCTACAACATCTACTATATTTGAGGCTCACTTTCAAGAACCCCCAACACTAGAAAATCAAGCTTTGCAATTGAAAGTAACCTTTGTACATAATCTTGAATAGAAAAATCCCATTATTTCATTTTTGATGCTAAAACGAAGCTTCAGAAGATTTTATTTTTCCTAAAATATAAACTCCTAAAAACAGTAATTTGGTAAGGTTTCATGTAACTTCAAAGCTGATTGGACAATCTTTTGATTGTACCGTACAACAAGCCCTGAACCCTAATCATCCTGGGCTTCGGGTTCATTGACCGTCAGTCAGCCGGTGACTTGAAGAGGTGACCACGAGAGCCACGAGAATGAATTGTTCCCAAGTCAAGTCAAGCCTTCTTACCCCCCGAAGGGGTTCAGGAGCCACATTGGGTCTTCTGAATGCGCATGTGGCCCGTACAACATCCTTGATACTACGCTCCTCAAAAGTCCTTACAATGTTACATGCAGTTTCTATTCTTATCCCTTTCTTTGGAGTGTGGCTTTTCCCGTCTCAAGCGCCTCGATCTAATGGCAGGATTTAGAACTTTTCATGCTCAAAGTGACAAGGGCGCTAGATTTGTTGTGCTATCAAAGTCTGAGCTCTTGTAGACACTAGTGTTAGTGTTGTCAAAGAAGTGTAGAGAAGTTTGGAGGGGACAATTTACAACAGGCCAATTTTTGCGTTACGGGAGCCAATAAGTGCAACATCTAAGTAAGTTTCATGGGAGGTGTTGTTTGCATCAGGGCCAGGGTATGCCACTTTTCTGTAACCCACATAGAACTTGCCGTTGTAGTGCATTCATAGAGGATGGATTGAGGATGCTCTTACTTTCCTAACTCAATCACAAAAGCAAAATATTGTGATGTCTATTGTTGAGATGAGAGGTTGCAAAACATGCCTCGGGGTGAATTTCTAGAGAAATTTGTATATTCTTTCCATCGTGAGTATTTGTATCCATCCTTCATGTAAACATTGGCCATGAGTGAGGACATTGGTTTGTGGTATTTATAGTTGCTTTGGTAGCATCTAGAGACCTTGCCATGAGCAAGTTCAAACAGTCCTTTAATTTCCTTTCTTCCCCGTGATCAATTTACTTGTGCGAGATAAAACAAAATTTGGGTTTAGGATTTTATGTGTGTTGATGTTTGAAGGTGTCACGCTATAAACATGCTATTTGTTTCTTTAGGATATTGCAACGGACTTAGAAATGTTGCATAGCTAGTTAGGTACTTTTGAGTGCAACAAGAAATCTAGACATTGCAACAACGAAAGATTGTTAGAGGTTTAGGAATGGTGATCAAAATGAAAGAGAGTAACCAAAATGAGGAATGGATAAGGATTGTACAGTTCTACTATGCCTTTTACAACACAATAATAAAGTTGAGACACTAGTAACGAGACAAGCCCAACTCCTAACTTGTAGATTTATAGTATTTCCAATCATGGTTGAACATATTTCCAACAAGAGCTTGAATTGCATTTTTTTGGTCCTTTTTGAGGTTGAAACTAATAAGGTTATGACACATGTTTCAAATTAGTAAGTATAAGAAATGAGATGTAGTGTACAGGAAGGTGATTCTTGAATGATTAGAATTAGAAGACTCTGGACATTAATTATTGGTCAAAAGTACTTCAAAATTCATAGTATTTTCAATTTTGGGAATAAAATCCTAAAATTTCTATCTCCATATTTCCTATCTTCCTACATGGGAAAAAATTTCACTACCTTAAACTATGCACAATCTGCTCTAAAATTGGTTGAATGGTTGAATACAAATGCCTCAATTTTAGCACATTCTTCAAAACGTGTGTGAGCAAGCCACAAATAAAGAATGCCTCTATTACAATCTATAACCACTTAAGTAGATTAGCGAATTGGAGGTGAGATTAGGAGCAAGAATTCTATGTCCGCAATTCTTCATGCTAAAGATTTATCTAGTCCTTACTAATTTGTATATAACACCTTATCTTTTGAACTTTTCCCACTTAATTTCTACATTAAAGGTAGTTTGTCCTTTCCTTCAAACTATTCAAGCTCTATAGTTTCCATTATGCATTACATAGAGGCCAATCATATCAGCATGCACCTTTTTTGTGATTTGCAAGGTTTAGAGTTGACAATTTCACACAAGTTCCATTTCACCTCATTGAAGACACATCCACTTCTCAAATTCATAAGGAAAAATTAATTCATTGCCTCCTCATCTATTAGTTGGACAACTAATGCCCTCTCCTAGGTATTGAAATCCTTCCTTACACCCGTTCTAAACTTCTTATAAGAATTCCTTCATTTCAATAGAGCCTTCAATGACTTTAATATTCATGTGTTGGATATGCAATGTGATGGCATCAACATTCTTTTAACCCTGAAACGTCTCAATCCTTTTTAGAATTTTTGCACATTTTCGCTTATGGCTTTGTACAGATATATCATTTACCACAATTTAATGAATTTGGTCATTAAGGGAGGTTGTCTTTTCTAGATTCAAGTGTTACATTTGATAAATGCAAAGTTAATTGGATGAAATAGTGCCTTGAAGCCCATTTGTTCACTGTCTAAAATATGGACGTCAAAGCGCTTCAGGGTTAAATATACAAACATATAATATAAATTCTTTGGAATCTATATTCTAAAAAGTATTGGAAGAGCTTGCAACCTCAAGGCTTGTCTATTTACTAAACATTAGAAAATTTGTACCTTTGTAGCTATATTGAACAAAAACAATCAAATTTTTCAAAATTTCAGTCAATGGATAAATCAATTATTGTGACGTTTTCAAAAGTTAGAAGTAGAAGTATAATTATCAATTATAATAATATGTAATTAAAATCTAGAATATTTACTATAAATGAAGGTTGAAATGAAAATCATAACTTTCTAATTTGAATTGAAAATATATTTTAAGAAGAAAAAATATATAAATTAAAATCACAAGGTATTATTTGGATTTAGCATATGGACCTTGCAATGGCAATAAATTTCAATTTTCAAAAATTTCAAAATGAAGCAAAAAGAGATCTTCTCAAGATTCAATTTCATAGTTTAAATCAAATATAAAAAATGGTTATATTGAAAGGTTTCAATCAAGGTTGACCAAGGTGTATTGACTTTTTGGATACGCAAACTTTTAGGAGTTAATGGCTTCTCATGAATACTAAGTTCCTATTATTTTTGAAAGATTTTGCATACTTCATTGATAGTCATTGCAAATTATATTAATTATTAAGTTATTCTATTTTGCAAACTCTTTGGAACAAAGACTCTTGAAAATTAATTTGTCTAATTTGTGTATGATTTGGCAAATATGTAGGCAATTTAGACACATAAAATCATACATTATTTTGGCTAAGAAAATGAAGCAAGAAATACGCTAAAAAGTAGACTTTAAAATCAAAAGTAACTTACTATCTAGTGACATGGGCTACAAATTTTTGGATTCAAATTAGGCAAGTAGTATATACATTCAATGAGTGACATTATTTTCATACGTATTCTATTTAGGAAAGTCTTGCAAATCTATCAAAGTTGCCTCATATGAAGCCTCTTATTGCAATGCTAAAGGATGTTTTTCTTGAATTTGTGAAGAGATACTATTATATACCTACTAAGCTTCTAAATTCTTCCTTCAATTTCAGAGCATAACTATTTGTTGATTTTTCAAGACTACCGTGGTTGTATGCCATTGGCAATCTATCACATTAGAATGGATTTGAAAGCAAGAGAAGCCTTTTTGAGGGTTGTTTAGTGTCCATTCTGAGCTTATTCCCTAAGCTATCTAGAAATTGTAGATCAGCCCTATTGGCTAAATATTTCAAGATTTTTGAATAATTTTTTTTTAAAAGTCTAAAAAGTCTAAAAAGTGTTAAGAAACCTAAAATTGAATTAAAAATAATTCCAAATTTTTTTATAAAAAATATATATATTTTTTCTGACATGACAATCTCTCGACCATGTTAGATTGATGATGTGGCATGTTCCCACAATTTGGGTATTCAAAATGATTCACATGCTTTCAATGTCTTCAAATCTCTTTTAATGTCATCACCATCACAAGTTGCAAGTTGCAACTTTCTCTTGATTCAATTTGTGTTGCACACCCTTATAATTATCATAACGATCAAAGGTTGTAATTAAAAAGTGAACAACCATATGTCTTATGTAAGATAACTTTTGTATGATGAGCATAGCTCTTTGGATATCCAATACATTTAGTTTAGAAATTCACTAGTATTCCATGCCATATGCATAGCCTTACAAATTTTAATAGAAGGGATATGATTTGTGTTCATGATGGACTTTAAATTTTTCAATTTTAGCTATCCTTTTCTTCTTAATAACCTCTAAATGACACTAATAAATTACAAAAAATGGTTGATGGATGACTTAATTGTTCACTACAAAAACAAATAATGCACCTATTGGTTCAACATTCAAGCATTTAGGTATCTAACATAGTCATAGGGACCACATCCTTAAGGATTAAAGTTGATACTTTTGATAACTTTCAATGTTCAGACTTTCTAGTAGAGTAGTTAATTAATTCTTATCTATATAAGTATCTATGAATGAAAATACTAAGTAACTAGTAGATTTAGATATTTGTTCTGCCATAATTATTGTCATCTATGTTTTTGCAAATGTTATTATTTGTAATTTTGTATAGACTTCAAAGACTACTTTGTGTTGTTGGAAGATGCTTTCAATCTAGGAAAAAACAAAATGTAATTGAGTTTAGCTATGCACCACCATTACCATTCTTAGATAAAGGTGACTAGCCCATTTTTGTTTGCAATCTAATTCTATCAACTAGACTAGCCCATTTTAGTCACTCTAGTTTTGGTCCCATTTCGAGCTACCCCCCCCCCCCCCCCAATTCCCTTCATTCTATCATTTCTATGACAAATTCAAAGTTTCTTTGACAAAATTAGGGATTTTATGACAAGTTGGGATAATATGTCACTCCTTAAATAGAAAAATATTTAGTTGTTGATTAGGTGGTTATAGGATGTTTATGAGTTGTTTATGACCCTAGTTTAGAGGCAATTTTGTAATTTAGGATTGACCACTTCAAAAATTCATTGAAATTATAGTCTTGATTGGAAAATTATAATTCCACATGAGTTTGGTTTGTGAAACATGTGTAAACTTCTAAAAAATATGTGCCTCTTTTGGAATTGGCTCCAACATAGCCAAATTGCAAATGAAGGTGGTAATAAATATGTCTACTTTATATGGTTGTTTTTTATGCATGTCTAAAATTACTCATATTCGAGGTTCGAATTAGATCAAGCCTTGACAAGATGGTCAAAAATAATGAAAATGTGTTGAGGATGTTGGTAAACATATGCTAGCTAGCAAACTTGCCAAGCTATATTTTCCAACTAGTGTGAATAATTGCTTTGTTTACCATTGCATTAGACATTTTTTTCATTAGAACCATTGCAAGGAGGTGTAGCATATTGAGGAATCAATGTTTACATAATTTTTCATTGCAAATATTAAGATATACAACTTTGTAGACTAACAATAAATTTTTTGTAACAATGAATTCTTTTGAAGTTAATTTTACTTAATTTGTATATGATTGGAGGGAGATGTGGCCAATTTTGATTTACAAAATCATGTAGCATGCAAGCTTTTTACAAAATGAGTCTAATGCAATTGAAGTAAATCTTATATATTTATAAAGATATAAGGAAAAATATACAAAGATTCAAGAGAAAATTCAAGTGCTAAGAGGGTAGAGGTATTCTAAATTAAAACCTTAGTTCAATTTAATTGATCTAAAGTAGTTGATTCTTTTCAATCTCAAATTTTTTACAAAATGCTCTTTTAGCTTGTTTAGGATCCAAAAATCATATTAAATTATCTATATTACAAGTATATGTCTATCTGAGTGTTGAGGTGTTATAGATTGCAATTGTTCATTTGATGTAGTCTTGGAGTATAATAACCTAATAAGAACTTTAGTTCATTTGACTTGATTCCATGTGAAGTGAAATAATATTCATTCAAGACAAAGCATACAAGATGTCAAAGAAACAACAACAAATGTTATAAAGGTCATAACATTAGTAACCAATCCTTGTGGAATCTCTTGTCCACCTTCAAACATATACAAAGGAATCTTCATCATGATGTATCATTGGTGTGGTTACTTTAATCAAAATTGGTGTATAGGAATATTTAACATTGGAATGAAGTATCTTAGAAGACCTCCATTCTAAAGCAATGTTGACCACCGACACTTTTCTTTACAATTCCATTGTGGTTGTTAGTAACTTCCCTTACCTAATATAGTTGATCAAGTACCAATGTTTGAATTCTTAAACTCAAAATATATAAGGATGTACACCATTCAAAAAGATATAAAACAAATTGGAGTCCCTTGCTTACCCTAGCTCTCCCTCCAATTTTCAATGTAGTTGCACAACATCTACAATTTCTTTCCAAGAGTTTCATTATAATTTGTAGTAATAAAAAATATACAGAGTAATTATATGAAGTTGCTGAAAGTTTTGATTACTTTTATTTGTGCATAGAACAAACTTGAAAAAATCCTGAATTTTGAGAAACATTTTAAAATTCCAGTGTGGTGCAAGTTAGTATAATTTTTCAAAAAATTCATAATATCAAGCATGGTGCCTGAGGGAGCATCAGGAGAGGGAGGAACTCTCCAACCGGATTGTGAACCTGATTGTCTGGGACCAGCCACTCCAGTATGGCCGGCCAACAGTCCAGTCCAGGACGGCATTGACTCCGCCAAGACCATTTCCTTACTGTAATTCCAAACAAATAAAAATCTTCGACACCTCCACTCCACTCCACGAGAGGCTCTTCCCTTCGGTTCAGACTTGACTTGGCATTTGACTGCATCCATTCCGGTGGCCACATCCCTGGTCAAGTCATCGATCCACCGGCTGACCAATGGTGAAGGATCCTCAAGCCTTGGATGGTTTGGATTCAGGGGGTCACCCAATTCCACGAACTATAAACTTTCGGATTGTTGTGCAGTCCATTCACCATTGCTTGAGCTTGCATTTCACTCGCAATTCACTTGCAGCTCCAGCATCAGGCATTCTTGGAGTGGTCTTCGTGATCATCCTTGTTGCACCATGGCCTCCGTTCTGAGCTCCCCTCGTCGCCCGGTTCTGGCTCTCGCAGCGGTGGTCCTGGTCGTGCTGCTCAGTGCTCACTTGGGCGAGGCCGCGGAATACTACAAGACATTGGGGCCCTACTACCAGCACGACATTGTGTCCCGCCCCAACTTCACCGACCTCATCACCATTCGAGGGTACAGCAGAACCGAGGGCTTCGGAGCGCTTTCGATTTTCGATGATCCTCTCACGGTCAAGCCGGACATCAAGTCCGAATCGGTGGGCCGCGTGCAAGGCTTCCAAGCTGTGGTGAGCACCAGGCTACCCTCGGTCCTTTCTCACTCAGAAATTGGCATATTCTGCTCTTTCATTAGTTGGGCATCTCAATTTGAATTACGAGCAGCTAGCTAGGTTCATGCAATTTGAGTCCCTCGGTTTCACTTTCAATTCGCAGCAATCCATCACTCCTGAGCAGACTCCAAATGAAATGGAAGCATTCATGCCTTGCCTTAATTGAGTCACTCGAATTAGCATACAAACTCATCACCATTCTCGCTGTTCGCTAGCCTTTGGTTTCTTTCTTCCGCTGCCTGTTTTTTTGATGCTTCCGTCTGGACTCTGGACACCCAAGAAGTAATTTGTTGTTGCCTTGCAATTAATTGTTGGGTGTTCGCTGTAGGCTTCCCTGGACGAGGCCAACGTCCTGATGACCCTGACCCTGCATCTCAACGGCGGCACCATCACCTTCGTCGGCCAATTCTCGATGCTGAGCAAGGCGAACAGCAGGCTGCACGCAGTGGGAGGAACTGGCGACTTCGAAGGCATCACTCACGGGTTTTTCGAGACCGAGTTGTACAAGATCAACGAGTACACGATTGACGCCATTTTGAAGGTCACCATCCACTACCATCTGGAGAAGCTGCCGCAGAAGTTCAGCAGAACTTCTCTGAGAGGTTAGGGACCTCTCTAAAGTGACGGGGGTATTGATTGCCGGGTCCCACAGTAGGCCGAATCCCAAGCATAACTTACGCATGGGAGAAGTTCTTTGAGATTCTTGAGCATGGGCACTTGAACCAATGAGTCTAGTCCTAGGGCCGTCCTACTTTAGAGAAGTTTTGTAGAAGAGTACTTGATGGTTTAGCTAAAACCATTAACATCTATAGGGTCTTTAATTTTGGAGATAGTAGTTATACAACCTCTTTTACATGAAGAGAAGTAGCTGAAGAGTGAACATCCTTCATGCCCTAGAAGAGGTAGACTTCATTTGTTGTTGAATTTGGCTTAGCATGAATACAAACTTTTGTAATTGGTGTGTACATCATTCATGCACCTTGTTTGTCAAATATACAATAAACTCCAAGTTGCAATCCAAATTAGTTTTCTTAGACCTTTAAAGTAAAGAGCTATCAAAGTCATATGATGTAGTGGTGGCATGGTGAAAAAGATTATTTCTTCGTACTTTAAACATGCAAATCATTTGCAGGTCCAATAGTTCTAAAAAGTATTTCCCCAACATTTCTCTTGCTAGTCTATATATTCAAGTGGAAGATCCCATGGTTGGATATGGAACCATATTGAACTTTCTTTTCTAATTTCTGCGAGAAGTGGCAGAAATAGCGGTTTTGGAGTGGATTTTCATGTAACAAGAAACGGAATTACAGTAATTTATTCTCCACAGAAACATAGCCAACTAGAGAAACGAAGGCAACGGCTCTAACTCATCTTCCAAAAACAAAAGTATCAAGAGTATCAGACTCAGTAGGTCAGATGAAAGAATTTTACTTTCAAGCCCAACTTTTGGGAACAGTAACATGAACATCTTCCAGCCAGCCAACCAGCCAGCATTTCACAATTCAACTTCGGGGAGAGTTCATCCTTCGTAAAATCTTCGATAGCGTCCACTTTCCGCTTTCATGACCGACATTTGCGGCTAATGAAAAGAACAAAACTAGACAGCCTGGAGGGACTGAGGCGATCGCTTTCAACAATTTAACTCCCGGAGGGAGGACTGTAACACCTCAGAGTACTCTAGGTTGCTGTTGTCTGAGACGTTTAAACTAAACCAAACTAACCACACAATGGAGACTCTACTTCCCTTGAGTTCAATGCTCATTCTGACGATACCCACAACCAATTAGTTGTAAAAAATCTGGGTGTTTGCAAAGCCCGTATGAACAAGTGATGTTTTACTGCTAACCGCATAGGCCGGTAACTTTGAGCATAGCAAACACAACGAAAGGTCCGCAAAATAATCCAAACCGCAGACAATTCAACGGGGATGTCCTCGATCCACCATTATGTAATCAAATGCCATGGGAGGTAAATATACAGAGATAATACCACCCGAAAATGAATGTTTTACATGTATAATCCCTCAGGCACACCTTCCTTCTTCTTGTACATAACCTTCTCTTTGGCCTTCTTAAAATCAGCTTGAGTAACCTGCACCAATACCATTCACAGAACTCAGCACCACATTATCACGTCAAATTGTGAATTCAAATACATCCATGACATACCATTTACGAGGTTCACTAGTTCTAGTGATTGTTTCCCACGAGGACAAAACCCCCTTCTTAAACAACTGCAGTATACAAACGAGAAGATCACCTTCATACGGCGCTCCCGCAACGCAAGAAGACCAGACTCAGTGCAGATAGCTTTGATGTCAGCCCCTGAGAGTTCATCTTTGGTCATCACAAATTCCTCCAGGTTTACATCATCGGCCATAGTCATTCTAGAGGTATGAATCTGCATAGACAGCAACCAATACAAAACAAACACATTCAGTGCTTCAATTCTCCATGATTGAAAAGCCAATGACATACCTATGTTTCTACCCCAAATGCAAACCAACACCACGAAGTAGAATGGTGATGGAGAGAGGAAGTCAACAGATTTACTCGTTCAAATGAAACCGTCATATGGTCCTGATAAAGTCATCCAAGGGCATCCTGCAGTTTATCATCGAAAGACTATCCATTCTTCAAGTTCTAAACGTAGACAAAGACACTTACAGGCTCCGTCCAAGCTACAGAAAATGCCTAAAGCCAGTATTACGAACAATCAAATGTGATGAGAGAACACAGAACTTAAGTGTAACTTTTAAGAAGAATTTAAGTAGAATTTCATTTTGAGCACAGATAGAATGAAAGCATAGGTAGTTGTAATCAGACCTGGAATATTCTCCTCTTGGTTTTGATATCTGGCAATGGAAACTCAATCTTGCGATCAATTCTACCCGGTCGAAGCAAAGCCGGGTCTAAGCTTTCAATACGATTGGTAGCTAAAATGACCTTCACATCTCCTCGTGCATCAAACCCGTCCAACTGGTTCAGCAACTCCAACATGGTCCTCTGAATTTCTCGTTCTCCACTTGAATGTGCATCATATCTACAGTAAGGCACCAAGTACGATTTAATCAAACGAAAATGCTCCAAACCAACTGAACATGGGATGTCAAACCTTCCGCAAGTGTGCGGTAGAACCCCGTATGACCCGAGTACAAAAACTCAAGACACGTAAACCAGAATATAACAGAACACTCAGTCTAGACTCTGAACACTCGATAGGAATCATTAATCTCAAACGAAAGCCACAAGCATACTGGTTCGCATGACAAAAATCGAAGGATAGGTTGTATGGAGGTCCAGTTTAGAGGAGGTCAGAAGTACCTCTTTGTACCAACAGCATCAATTTCGTCAATAAAGACAATGGTAGGAGACAATTCGTCAGCCACCCGAAATAACTCTCGCACCAACTTGGGTCCATCTCCCAGATATTTCTGAATCAACTCGCTTCCAACAACTCGAAGAAAGGTTGCAGACGTCGAATTTGCGACAGCCTTTGCAAGGAGAGTCTTTCCAGTTCCAGGTTCACCATACAAAATAACACCCTTAGGAGGCTTGATACCGATGTCTTCGTAAAGCTCGGGATGTGTTAAGGGTAGCTCCACTGCTTCCTTAATTTCTTGAATCTGAGGATCTAGCCCACCAATATCAGCGTATGACTCTAGAGGAGCTTTCTCAACCTTCATCACCGATACCGCAGGATCAACGTCATCTTGCAATAATCCCACCACTGATAAGATCTGCACATACAATAAGATAGCGTTGAAAATAAGGGTCTATACTGACGATAATCAAAGAGCCGGTCGAGTCGCCAAGCCTACAAAGCCGCTTGAGCATCTCAGATGTTAGCCACAAGAAAATTTGGAGCCCTTCTTGACAGAAACTGCCCTCGCCTCAACTCATTGTCTTCCAGAGAAGCGGATACAAGCGGATACACAGTTCAAAACCTCCAAAGCTAGCTACAGGGAATCGTAAAGATAGGCCACTTAAGGGAACTGCTACGTAATTAGGTCTAAAATAACATTCAAATGTCATAACTACAAAATTGACGCAAGAAGAACCTTCGTCACTGATTCAATGCAATCACACTGGATGCTCCAAAACACAGGGTTCTACCCTCACAATTCAATTCTCGTTGATCCTCACCGATGCCAAAAGAAACCCTGATCTGAACAGCCCTCGACCCCTGATTGATCATAAGACTGCTAAATATTATTGCGGCAAGGAAAATTTGAACACGATATATTCGAAAAGAAATCTGCTCTCTAGATTCCTGATAGGAGAGAAAAACTAATCAATCAACTTCACCTTTCCGTGCCATGAAAATATGATAGCCATTCTGAAAATCGTATGGAACAATGCCAGAAATGCTGCTCAAATTCTGGAGAGACCGCACCTTGTTGTGCATAAGGATTGCGCACCCGGGCTCCAGCTGATCTTTGTCCACAAACGACAAGATATTCACATAATACTCAGGTCCCATTGAGGACGAGACAATCGCGTGATTCTCATCGATGATTTCCTCCAAGCTGCCAACGCTCATGGGCGACCCTCGCAGGCCATCGACCTTCGATCGGTCATCCACGTTCTTATCCTCCTGCGGCTTCAACCTCTCTTGATTGGTCACAAACTCCTCTTCCATCAGCAAGTAGTCCTTGACACGGTCGAGTTTCAGCAAGCGCAGCTTGCATTTGGTGGCGGGCGTCACCACGGGCAACCGAGCAGCAGCCTCGGAGCCCTTTTGTTTGCGCTGCTTGCGCCCCACGCGCGTCGGGGGAGCCGCGGGCTCGTACTTCTTCTTCTTCTTAGCGCCATCGTCCTTGTTCCGGTCCCCACCTGGTCCTTGTCTTGGCACCCCTCCCGACTGCCCCTGCCCCATCTCTCAATGCCTGAATCCCTAAGGCTCTCTCCAATTTCTGATTCTGAATCAATCACAAAAACGAAAACCTAGAAAAGAGAACAAGCCCAAGAAGGTACCGAAATTCAGAAAGACGCTATTGAAAAGAAGAGAATGAAGACCCTGAATCCATAAGGCTATCTCCAATACCAGCACCGCCAATTTCTCCTTCTGAATCAGCCACAGCGAGGAAACCCTAATTAAGAGAACACGCCAGAGCAGGGACCAAAATTAAGGAAGAAGATATTGACAGGAAGAGGACGAGGAGATGAGCGCGAGCTCAACGTCGAGGCTCGCGCTTGCATGGAATTAAGGGACGGGTAACATTGGTGAAAGCGAAGCTGCACTCGCGCAACACCACGCTGAAACACAAGGGCACGGAATTAGGGGATGGACTTGGAGAGGAAGCAAATAACTTTCATTCAGTCATGGATGAATGACACAAGTTTAACCCTTCATCCGGAAAAAATCTGTAATTGAAACAATACTGTTTCAAACACGTAACAGTCTTGCTTCATATGCTTAACAGTCCTGTATTGAAACAATACTGCGTGCAAAAACAAATTGCAATATTGCTTTTGATCTGAACATTAATAATAATTTGATTTGATGCAATAAGATTTCAGTATTGGTTTTAGTTGATCGATTCATTACATAGATATATTTGTTACAATTTTTATTTCAATTTTGAAAACTAGAATGCTACTAGTGTATTTCATTACTGAAACAATATTGTTTCAATCAAGTATCGGGCTACAAATGAAGAATCCCAAATGTCTTGGAGTTGAGGATTTCAATTTTTTTAATATCTACATTAGATGTGGATTTGTCCATTTTGAAATATCTAAAATGAGTACATTGCAAGGACTTGAAAATGTACACAATGGAGACATGTTGCTTTATTGAAAGCTGGAATTTCCTTAATAATATAGTCACATCCGCATGCGGACTAGATTTTGGTACTTCATAATGTACTGTTCTACTAGATATCAATCACTCCTAGATGAGCAACTTGGTCCAATCTACAACTATCTACAATGTAGATATGTAGTCTAAATCTTAAACCCAATCATTGCTTCTACACGCTGCTCCAGTGCTCCTTCACCACGGTCTACAGATTGACAGCTCAGTACGAAGCACCAATATTTCATTGCTTCTCATCGATTGCATGAAACTGAAGCAATACAGGAAATTTGAAAGACTCTTAATGATCTATTGCTGTTCGGCATGATAAAAGATATACAAAATCTAAAGAAAAACTTGTTAGCAAGGACTCTGGAATCTTGATGATTCCATGGCAATTTCACACCTGGATGGTCAACTACATCGGAATTGAATCAAACTCGGAACCCAATCCGCAAGGTGTCCTAAAATATTACTGGATTAAAACGCCAAAAAGATGAGGGGGAACTAACCACCAAGGTTCAAGTTTCTGATCAGAATAAGCATATTCTTCATCATCTCCATGTCTCCTTGAATTCAACATTTCTAGAAAGATCACGAAGCAAAACACCAATCTTGCTAGTCAAAAACAAGTCTAGGATCCTATAATAAATGAAATTTGGTATTGTAACTCCTTCTGGAAAGACACTACTCATCTCTACCAAAACTTGCAGCACCAGAACCCACACTTGTTGTAACAAATGCGTGTCAATTCATGACTAATGCCATTAGAGAATCACCACTAATTCTTCACTGAATGAACTGAACACAACTGTCTCAACAACCCTCCAGTGACGAAGTAGTGTTAGTATATGCACAAAAGATACTATGACTAATGCTACAGAATAGACAGGAACTAACAATTAATAACAAATACCTCTCTTGATTGAAACATGTACGCATGAATGAAGTAAGTTACTTTTCAATAGAAAAGAATATATTTTCGAGAGAAAACTATGGGAAACCAAGAATGAGACGTTTTGATTCTACACAGATTTCAGTCCTCCCTTCTTGGTTAAGAGAAACTAATCAAAACAAATGAAAAGTAATAGTTCGCTGACTAAGCAGTTTCAACAAGGATATTCTAAAGGAAGGTTAATATGAAGGAAAAATCTCTTACCTGACTGTCAATTTCCCGATCCTTTAGAAATCGCAAGAGATGTCGTCAACCCTGCTCATCAAGAAAAATAAGCCGCCCCTTATTCCGAGTTGCAAAATCTGCAAAATCCTTCAGAAACTCCTTAAGTTGTAACCTGTCCTCATGATCAAAACATTTGATCATACAAGAGGTACAAGCATCTGTCAATATTTTTCCTTGTCGGCTTAAGTCCTCATTGGACTTAAGCCGCGGGAGCAATTATGAAGGGATTTCAATGCACAAGACTTTATTAATGATTGGCTGCTTATCCAGACGCAAGAAGAGATCTCAATGGGCTCCAAGCGCAAATGAAAACCTGCACACGGAAATATCAAACCTAACCACGTCAAAATCGCCCAAGCTAAGCAGTAAAATAAGATGCTTCACAACAAGGTGATGCCAATCATACCTCACCAATGTACAAAAGGAATTATTCAATTCATTACCTTGTAAATTGAATTAAGTAAACAGTACAAAGAGATTTAGACAACTCTAATTCCCAAAGAACACTGAAGGTAATGGAGATTCAAATGACATAAACCTCAAAAGTGTATCCTTCTAAGATAGTAACGTTGGCATGAGATATGTCGGTGCCTTGGAGCGGCGTCCCACTTAAAACCTCCATTTGGTCTGCAGATAACAAGGGACGAAAATTAAAAATGCATGTGACGGAATCCACAGAGCCTAACGTACTCTTCGTCGAGCTCAACATATTTTGGGTTGGGCTTCACATTCTCTCCACTAAGCTTCACTCCATTAAGCTCAACTTCATTGACATTGACAAAAAAACCCGCGACTATGACGTTGTTCAAGCATAGAAAAATGGTGCAATGCATTTGCTCACTAGCAACTACATTTTACTTATCCGTTACATGACTCCTAGCTTTCTAACTCCTAGCTTTCGATAGACTGTTGAGCTTCTACCAATATATCAACAAGATTTATTCTAAAATATGTACAAGACCAGAG
This sequence comes from Thuidium tamariscinum, assembly GCA_947034885.2. NCBI lineage: Eukaryota > Viridiplantae > Streptophyta > Bryopsida > Hypnales > Thuidiaceae > Thuidium > Thuidium tamariscinum. Next base: position 46,601,976 of record OX344750.2, on the reverse strand, counting down.
ATACTTGATCAATGATATCTAGGAATTAAAGAATGCTCTCCACAATACTACAAGTTGTCCCGGCCCGTTCATCAGTTTAGACATTAAGAAAGTACGAACAATTTTGACCACAGGACAAGTGCACATTGTTTATCGCGGGTGCTGGCACAAATACCGCTCCAAATCAGTGTCGCAAACTTGTAGAAAAACCCCCCCAAGAGAAAACGACCTGCTCTTCTGACAACCAGGATACATATTAACCTTACATAAAGCATAATACACGGCAACATTTTAGTCCAAAATCCTAGCAATCAATCTTAACACAAGAACGAATATTGAAAGTGTGAAACTGAACAAAAACAGAGAAGTGCATTCCCCTATATAATGTACTTGATCAATAGAACTGCACTAAGTCCTAATCAAACAACAATTGATATGATGAAGAGGAAAACAAAGTAATTCATTGAACGTCTCATTACTAAAAAGTCCTTTGCCAAAAAAGGCTGAACTGCATTCAGAAAAATCCACACATTGCTTGCCTTGTCAATTTCTCAAATTTTTACGTAAAGTACAAAAAATAAATCTCCAACACGAGTCAACTGTGATTCATTCTCTGAAGACATGTCCAAGAGAATGCTCACACAAGTAGTTTGAAATCCTAGCTTAAATCAATCAAACACACCTTTTTGGGCAAGAAGGATGAAAATATCAACAACAGTACTAGCCACCAAATCATTTAAAAACAACTTCTCCAGTACTTACTCTCAGTAAGAAGGTGATTTCAATTCAGAATCCCTTCAATGTGGCAATAATTTCACCAGACAATCTCAATCACCAAATCCTTCACTCCTTTGAACGCAACTTTCTCATAACTTGATCAGAAATACCATACCCAAATTCCATAGCAATAGTAGAAGTTCTCAAAAGAAAATGCAAACTGTATATCAATAGTGGAACATTTCAAGACAGATTTCAACAATAGGAAATCTACATCTGGTCAACTGAAGTCAAGTCTCCTCTTGTTCCTCCTTCCAACGAAACTCATTTTCACTATCTCTAGTGTCGTAGCACAAGGAAGCACAAATCCGTCTGTAGGTGTTAATTTGGCGTTAACACCGTTCAAATGACTCGTGTATCGTTCCCACAGGATTTTACGTAGATTCCTCAAGATATCCGGAATAACAGGATGCGGAAAACAACCCCAAGACAATAGTAACCGGATTCCTAACCGGAAACTTCCTCACAACATCCGCATTCCTTTAGATTGCCTTTCTCACCATTCATACATACTTTACCACTCTCACAACAACCTCCAAACAGGGGGGAGTGCCCAAACTCTGTACCTTCCCCTATCCAGACTCACAGTATCCGACTGGGCGGATTAGGAACCGAAAGGAGTGCCCAAACTCTGTACCTCTTCCGGATCCGGTTTCCGGATCCAATCACTCAAGTAACCAATGAAGTTTAGCCTCTATATTAGAGGGGTCCGCGGTTGGCATTTAGGAAGGATGCGTTGAATCCTACCCTCCTCAAGATTATAGTGAATGGAGTTCCACTAAAAGAGAAAAATAACAAAAAGACATAAAAGAAATAGGCTGCAAGTTCCTCCTCACAACTAATCCGGATTGCAATCCCAACTAGTAGGTCACTCAGGAAACCCCTACAAACCCCACATTACTACAATGACAGACTCACCCAAACTCAATTCCTAAGGCTTAATCTAGGAGCCAGATAACTAGGGGATCCTAACTGTCTGCACATCCCTCACTTCCGGTTATAGTAGGACCTCAACAACACGTCAATTGGCATGCGCCCACTCTCCTAGCAGAACACACCCAATCTAAGAGCGGCTTTCCCACACAGAAGCCTCCAAGTGACTGCAGCAGCTAGACTTCAAGCCTAATACACCAGTAGCCTCAACCAAATCACTTCAATTTCCCGGAACCGGATTCAGACAAAGTCTGGGGGAGACACCTCATCCAAACACCTGCAAACCCAGCTACCTCGCACTATCCAATGGTTCTAGCATTGCACGGCATACCAATCCAGAGTCGAGACTTATTCAGACCAACTCTTAGAAAGTAGAAATCTGGAAATCAGATTGCAAATGAAAGGAAAAACAGAAGTAGGAACACCCGGGGCAACCAACTAACAGCCACCCCTAAATACCAACCCAAGGGAACCCTAAAAGCCCCAAGGGAACAAAATCAGAGGACAAGAGAATGCCAGGTGGCATTCCTTATCCACAAAAGTCACTTTCCTATCCACCCAACTGGACCCGAAAAAAGTGGATCTCAAATCCGAAAAATCCGGATCTGACTGACCAGGTGCATTTTAAGTCAAAAGCACCTTGCTAACTGCTTCCTACCTACTGGAAAGGTAACTTTCCACCTTTTCCACTAAGTCTGCTCCTCAAAATTCTCTACCTACTCTACTTTCTATTCCTAACTACTTCTTCATCCGCTTTTTGGGGGAATCCGCATGCTTGGCGGCTCCCTTGCGTGCTGGCTGTTTCCTACTAGTGGAAACCTTTGCCGACGCAACTGCTTTGCCCTTGGAAGGCGTGGCAGCAATCTTACCCTTCCCCGCAGATTTCGGAGGCGTGATTTCCGCCGGGTCTGACGGTTCCGGTTCCGGTTCCGATCCGGATCCGGATTCCGAATCTGACTCCTCTTCTTCATGCTCGCTCTGCTCTGGGGACTCATCTTGATCTGACTCCAGCTCAATGGGACTCTCCCTCGCCCGCTTCGCTGTAGCCTTCCTCTTCATTGTGCTAGGAACCTTGGGAGATTTCTCGGATACCTTGCTCGGAGGCGTCTCTTGATCCTGGTCTTCCGCTTGGACTTGCTTCCGGATTTGGGATCCGGGTGTTGCCCCTTCTCCCACATCAAGATCAAGTCGGGAAGCTGCCTTGGGCGCCTGTGGAGTCTTCTCTTCCACTGAACCCTTGCCCTTGGATGACATCTGGACCCGTCCACGATCCTCGGGCTAAACCCCAGATCCTCAATCCGGTTCCGGATTTTCCGGTTAGGTAAGGGTTTCTACTTCCCTTTCTTAACTTAATTATCCCAATTGGATGTCTCCAACTTCCACCTCTTCCTAATCTTACTAACTTTCCCTATTCTTGACCAAAGAATCGAAAAATTTCTCTAAGATTAGCTTCCTTATTCCTAATTCTATACTAAATATTAAAAACCTGTATTCTAGGTTCCCACATCTAGCTTCTCCCTCAAAAACCAAATCAATTTTTGAAATTCGCTCCCGTTCGTTCATGATGTCTTCTTTGTATTTCTCAACTTCAGCATCGTGATTTCCATTCTGTTTGAGATTGGAGTCTCCTTGCATCGCCAAGTCCAACTGAGCACACTAGTTAATTCATCACCAAATTAAATACAATTGACTTACATCAAACAAAGAATAGAAAAATGCATCCGGTCTAAATTACATACCACATAAGCAAACCATGCTAGTTGTCCTGGTAGTAGTCGCAGACGTATTTCATGGCTGTAGTTCCTTCCAAACTTTACACTGCCAATTGCGCCACAAAATGCCTTCCCTCCATAAGGATCATCCCCTTCAACCCTCCACGACATATCTATAGTGTAATAATTAATTCTGAGATTCTCATCAAAATGTTGCATGTTGTAAGATAATTTTATCAAAACTTAAAATTTCTAAAATAGCACTTACCAATTTCAAGTGCACTCAATCGATTTTTCTACTCTTCCATCTCCTACAAGTTTCCATTTATTGGTTTTGGGACTCCTAAAAGTCTCCACAGTTCATTGTGTGCAATTGTAGAGAAATGGCCACGACGATTGTTGAAGGTCAGCACCAGTTTCTTCTTCAATTCCTTCACCCAAGCTCTATCAAATGCTTTGCGTTGCTGCCTGTCATTGAGTTGAACTTCAAAAACTTCTAGAATACTCTTTCATGTCTTTCTCCAATGGCTTCATCTTACACCGCTTTGGATCGAGTCCCAACATCAGGCGCTTTGGGATCATACGCATGTGAGGCCTCACATGTTCCCATTAACACACACGATATTCAGCACGGATAAACTTCTGTGTCTCAACTTGCGCCAGTAATGTCTGTACATGTGCTCTCAAGTCGGTAACTTGCTGCTGCAACATCCTTGTCCCTGCATTCACTGGAACAACTCCTAAACTATAACTGGGACTACCACTTCGGCGTGAAGTGTTGCCTGTGCGAGTACCTTCATCTCCAGTAACTTGGTCGACACGAACATCCCCAGTCCTAGGAGTAGTTCATCTCCTACAAGTCCACAACACAGCCAACAAGTGCAGCCATAAACACGCTACTAGAAGAATGCAATGCTAATCTGGAAAAGACTCAAGTGATTGATCTTTTCTTTCATTCTTGAAAGCATCGTCACTTTTTGTTGATGAATCATGATAAAATATCATGTGACGATGTTGTCATGGAAAAACCTGCACATTCAAGACAATAACAATTACAAAATTGTCATGCATTACTGTGAGAACTGAACTGATAACGAGTCCATATTGGCCTTCTTCATAAAAATGACCAAAACAACTTTAGGTTCTTATGTACGTAAATGATTGACTTCAGTGATAGAAATTAGTTTGAGTCCCCGACTAGAGATTGATTCCCGTCAATACAAAACACAAACTGTTGCATCGACAATCTTGAACTGAATGTAAAGCCTGTAATACCTTCGGTTTAGGAATGATGGCACATTGTCATGCTCGTCTTCAATCTGTAGATGAACAATTCGTCACTCAGCAAAGATACCTTGCGTATCTGTAATCAGATGCACGTCTTGAGGTTACCAATGTGAATGCGTAAAAACTCAAGTCAAAGTAATTGTAGACTATTTCAATGATTGGCAGTAGAACCGTCCTCAACAACAAAAATGGTAGAAAATCACTTTAATGGACATTCTCAGCGTTAATTCTTCGATTTTTGGTCTGTCTTGAACGTTTTCTATAATAGTTATGTGAAGCTCAATTGCTATAAAAATGACCTAACAGTTGCTTAGCATTTAAACTAATATCTCTTCACTATGATAGTCCGGAATTCCTCAAATTAGAGATATAAAAGAATTCTGTGACAACATGAAATTATGAAAAAAAGAACAGATGCAAGCAATATAATAACACATAATTGAGGAATTGCAAACATTGAAGCACTTAGTAACTGAGCTAAAAGGCCCATTGGAAGGAATAAGCACAATTCTAAAACAGTAAAAAACATGAAGATAAGTATCATCCCCGTAGATGATCTGTAGCAACTAATGTTTCTCAGAGTGATGCTTTCTGTACATCAAGATGTTGCGCTCACCAGTGACACAAAGTCATCCAAAGTACAAGCCCAAAGCTAATCTAGTGGGGTTGAATCATGAGAGAAGAGTTGGAGCACATGAGCCACCACAATACAAAATTAGTAAGAATCTCAACTTCCTCATTTAAAGCAAAATTCAACATACAACAAGGACCGAAATTTAAGATCGGTAACTACGACAATCCTTCATAAATAGACAAGGGCGGCTTTTGATAGTCGGGCAATTGCATGAAACACTTGTACTATTTTCCGTCACACGTCTCACACTGATCTGTTTTTTGACCATAACTTTTGCATTTTTGCTCCAAATGACTCAAGATTTCTAGGAAGGTACTCATAACTATCATACAGCTTACGTGAATTTTTGATAATTTTCAAAAATAGTTTGATATAAAAATAGTACTAGTAATTGAATGTCACATATGACAATTTGGAGGTTTTTAGTACTATGGAATACCTTTTTCTTATGATTTTGAGATGAAATTTAGATGAGATGGTCTTCTAATAGACTTCTAGCTTTCCACAAAAGGATTTTCAAAAATAGTTAATTTTATGTCATGTGGAGGTCTACAAAGAGAGCTTCATTTTGCTTGTATTTTGAAACATATAAAATATTATTTTGGTAGGTTCTTTGGTGAATGACCATCTCCCTAAAGTTGTTGCAAATGGTCACTTTTTATTTTTTGTATTTACTTATTTTTACTATTTTTCCCTAATTAAAACATGAAGGTATGTATTTTCTTGAGGTTTAGCACTTTTCCAATTCTCCTACTTAGAAAATTTTCCTATACAATTCCTTTTGTAGGTACCTTTGTCTTAAAGGTGTATACATAAGTCATATTTTTTTTTAAATTTAAAAATTATTTTTCTAATTAAATAGTACTCCAGAAAAAGTCAGGAGTATTGTTGTAAAACGCAACAAATAGTACAGGTGTTTCGTGCAATCACCCAGTCACAAACAAGTGAAACATGCACTAATACTCTTACATCATATCCATGTCCGTATCTATATCTATGTGCATATCTCTTTACTTCTCATATTCATTGAAGTTAAGAAATAATCAGGAACGGACATCGATATGTTTACCCCCTGTAGAATGTAAGAAACTCACAAATTGGAAATACAAGGGCCAGTACTAAAATAGGGTACAAGAAAAAGCCTACAAGTGAACATCTTCTCATGGACACGAATGGTAAGTCGCTCTCCCACGACTTCGAAGAAATTATTTTGCATCAGAAAAGCAAGCACCGGCACAGGAATGGCCCTAGTGAACAACAAGCATATCTTCCGAACCTGGTGCTTGATGTATCGTGGACCATTGTAGGAGCCCATGGGAAGATCCCTTGTCATGGAATCCAGAACAAAAGGTGTCGTGCAAAAACAGCCAAAGCCATACCCATAGCCTACAAGATGTGAAAATAGTTCAATAGCATCAGGTTGTGTACCAAGATGCCAAAACCTCTTCTATATAGATACAAAATCTACGGTGCTAACGTCTGCAATTAGCAGGCTTGAAATGGAAAGAAGAGAATGTACAAACGACGCCCAGTCTACTCTAACCGTGGTTTCATCCTAAACATTCAATAAAGTACCTTCATATTCTACTCCACCGGAAACATTTCCTCTCCAATGAAGAGGTCACCTCATCGTCGGAGCTCCAAGACTCCTACGATTTCTCCAAGGCTTAACAATCTTAAGCGACTAGAACCCAAAATCTCACTATACTCCAGGTTCATAATTCATGGCCAGTCATCGAGTGATTGCATAAAAATCCCAGGCATACACCTGCCAAAAGATAGTATACATCAAATGAATACACAGATCCGCACCACATGTTTTCAAATCAGCTTTAGAAAGGTTCACCCTAGCTGTTGCTCATGGCTCATCAACCACACTAATGAGGTGCAGAAGTTATTGAAAAGCACAGTTAGACTGCAGTAAATGAGGCGAATTCTACCTGTTGATTGCTACAAATAAATTAGGTTGGCCTCCACAAACTGTGGGAAGGACTCCCAGGTCTGAAGGCAAGCATCTGCATTGGGCCCTGACTACTTGGACACACCAGCAAAAATCAATTAAATTACAACTCCAAATAGAGCTCCCAAGCAAGCATAATCCAAGTTTCTATAGAGCACAACACAAAATCTTGCAACCTTCACAACATGTGCGTAGCTCCTTACAAGACATTGGCAAGACAAGACGCTTGAATAAAACCCATGACCATTGAACACAAAATATAAATGTAAATCCAATTTAGCAATTCACTGATTGAGCACTAGTAGAAACCCTTGTTTAATGTGACAAGGCCTAATTTTTTTTGACGGATTTTGTTAGGCATCAAAAGTTACAACCCGTGTTTTTATGTCAACAAAAACATTCAACACAACATCAATGTTGACATAAAAACACTAGTTGTTACTTTTGATGCCTAGCAAAATCTGTCAAGAAAAATTAGGCCTTGTCACATTAAACGGGGGTTTCTACTAGTGGAGGTACACATATTTACTTCACAAATGTAACAACCAATCAAGGTATACCTGGAGGATTCATAGCAAATCCTTGATATTGTGCATGCGGACTAAAGTGTCCTCCAAATGGTCGACCAGGCATCGGGGGCTCCATCACTGTGGGTCGATACTGAAAACGAGCACCTGATCTAGGTTGAATACCAGAGTTCATTCTATATATTTGGTGGCAATTCAAATAAAGTAGAGGATTTGAAGCATAACCCAACATAGCACCTGCTCATGCTTGATCTCCAGGTTTTGTCCCCGTACACATCCAAGAATATTAAAATAAATAAACTTAGGCATTGCAGATGCAACACATGGAGGTAGACAAGGGAGGGTAGTCTTATAGGACGTAGAAGGATATTGATAGCACCTTCTGGAGGTCCAGAACTTAAACAACCACCACTATGTGCGGGTCCAACATCTTTTTGCACACTAGGCAACTCTCCCACAACTCGTTTGCCATCGGAGACCTCTTGAAGACCTTGTCAAACTTGCTCCTCTCCAACTTGGCTAATCGGAGAGGAACGTCAAAATCTCCAACTAAGGAAGCTAAACTGTCAGGCCACACCCATTGCGGACGAAATGCAAGAGGGAAAGGCAAAGGGGGTGGAAGACGTATTCCAGTGGAAGCACCTTGCACAAATCTTGGACAGCTCTATTGCGAAGGTGGAGAAAGAGGAGATTCTAGCAGCATGGCTAATTGGCCATTGAACCAGTCAGAAATGGATTTGATCTGGAGCCTCCTTGAGATAAAATACGACGACGTGTTGTTTACTAGATGAAGCCTAAAAAAATTGCAAACCAATCACTTAAATCACATAGAGTCTGGTATGAAAACATGTGCAAACAAAGTGCTCAATGACTTACTTAAGAAAGCCTAAGGTTTCCTTGCCCCTGATGACCTGAAAAAACAGATGGCGTCGACGGAGAATTGCTTAGCTGGTGCTTGGTGGTTACCCTCCTGAAAGCGAGTTGAATTCTGCATGATGGCAATTTCTGCCTTGGGATATTTTTATTGTAAAGTAGTCAACGGCAGAGGCAAGGAACGAGGTGATGGAGGAGGGGAAGGAGGCGGGGGCGATGGAACACAAGGGGGAGGATCCAATGGCAGAGGAGGCTGGTGTGAGCCCTCGAGATGGCACTCAGGACTCTGGGTCCATTTTTCGCGATTAAATAGCGAAAATTAGCTAAAATATACAAGAAAAGGACATAAAAAGAGTGTTGAAGGACTTTTGGTGTCAATCTATGCCAAAATGGTGGACAATCAACTTAGAAGGTGGAAAATTCCTAATTCTAGGAATTTGAATCATTCTAAGTCTCCAAAGTAAGTTTGTATGAAGATTTAGTAGTTCCGAGAGAAATGAGGAATCGAGAGTTAGTCAGTTCTAGTGTCTGTCTGTGCAAAATCAACCTTTTAAGGATGCACATGACATACTGACTAAACCAAAAGAGTCTACTACGAGCCTAGAAGATTTACTAAGGCTCAAATTCAATTTTGGAACAAATTGAATTTAAAAATAAAAAAATTACAAATGACTTGGAGAAGGAGTTTCACAAGATGAAAGATGGAGGATTGGAGATTGAAGACTACAGAAAGGTGTTCTAAGGGAAGGAGCATGCCAGGAGCGAACAAGAATTAAACAATTGACCAAGATTCTCAGGCATCGAGAATTAAATTGTCCAATTGGACAAAGTAATTCCAAATTACTAAAATTAGACTAGTGCGAGGTCGCGTGGAACTTACACTAAGAATCTAGAAGTGCCCTAGATGTTACCCAATTTATTTCGTATTTTTCCAAAATTCCACGTTGACTCCATGGGAAGTCAACCGCATATAGAAATGTTCGTAAATTCCTAAAAATTACGTATGATGCGGCAAAATCTCACTAAAAATTAGGATAGGTTTTTGTATGCTTAATAAGCATCCAGTCAAGTTTGAAGACATTCCGACATTCCCAACTACCAGAACCGGCATTGACATCGAATTTCAATGGAATTTACAATTTGGCGGCAGGTTGACCGGCGTATCAGGAGCAAATGATGTCCGATTGTCACAAATAAGGAGTCATTCCTTACTCTCACAGACATTCCTAACAACCCTAGCCTGACAGATTCACCAGAATGTGCAAATCCTAGAAGTTAAATTTTTGACTTTTAATTGGAGTTACCGTAATTCCAATTCGGGCGCACAACCAACCTAGGAGTGAGGGGTGTGGGGTCCCATCGGCTAATTGGGGTCTTTTGAAGACAATGGCGCAGACGGTTTTCCATTTCAAGTTGTTCCCTAAAAGATAGAGAGGGTCATCTCTTAGTTTGACTTTTTAATCGTTAATTGCGGTTAATTAAGGGTGATTTTGGAAATATCTCTTGGAAAATCAAAGATTGGATTTGGTCAAGATCTCTTTCTTGCGTAAAAAGCCATCTTTGGACTAAAGAAAGACAATTTTCAAAATGACTTTTGGTTCATTTAAAAAATATCTATGTAAATTAGGGTTAATTCCAAAATATCTTGGGTTAAGATCTTGGATTTGATTTGGCCAAGATTTCATTAGCCAAATGGGAATGTTTTTAGAAATTTCTACCATTAAACAAGTATTATTTTGGAATTACATTAGGATAGTTTAGGATAGAAAGTAACAAAGTGTTTTCACTGACAATTACTGAGAGGGGCCCAGCCACGGGTATATAAGGGCCCCCTCGAGGTTGCCAGTACCCTTATTTCTCGCACCGACACTTTGTTCTTCCCACCTTATTTCGTGCTATCAACGTGGTCAGAGCACTGCTTGGACCAAGATTTTGGCCAAGCTTTTGTGTTTTGAATTTTGAAGGCTTAGGGCCCCTTCAACTACTTCTCATTTTCTATTTGTCATTAACGGTCTAACTTCAACATTTTGTTAGTCACTACTCGTGGAAATTTCAAGCATTGAGTGCCAAAGTTCGGTTTAAACACTATCATGTGTACCTCCTTTGGTGGCAAAATCTTGGAATACTAAGAAATTTCGAGAATTTAAAGTGAAAGTTCGGTTAAACACTATCATGTATACCTCTTTTTGCGATTAAAATTCTTAAAATACTATGCGATAATTTCATACGACGAAGCTTCGAACCCCGTTGTCACGCAAAAAACCACCCTCGCCAAGCACGTGTGTTACTTCAAACACCCACAACCAAGTTAAGGGTTTGAATAGTTGGAGTGCAAATAACTAAGTCTCTGGTGGTGACCATCAACAAATATTCAACCATCAAAAAAGAAAAAGGAGAGGCTTCCAACGACAAACCAATAATTCTCTTTATCAATTCTTTATTACGCTTACCCTCTTGTTTTTTAGCCATCGATAGAAATTAGCCAACTCTTGAAAAGTAGGATAACATTCCTTTAGTCCATTAGAATTAGTGATTAGGTGTTAGTTTTACTCTAACCCAAAAATTAAAGGAAAAGAATAATTCAGTTTAGACTGTTTTTTCCTTTAGCCCACTAGGGTCAAAATTTGGCCCAACAATTGGGAAGCCTAATCGGACTAGTTCGAGGCTGAGGCAGCCTAAGGGCCTGATCGGACCGAATCTGAAGCTGACGTGGCGCCGCAGCCAACCACGCCCCGCCACGTGGCGGCCGCGGTGGTGGGGTGGCCGGGCCTGAGCAACCGGTCTGAAGGCTAATTGGGACGGGAGTCCAGACTAGGGTGGGGGAGTCTAGACTGGGGCGACGAGTCCAGCTGAGAGGGGATCGGAAGGGAGTCCAGGACTATTTTTTGGACACTCAAAACACTACTTACACACAAGTTCAACTACCACTCAAGGAAGCAACAATCACTAACACTCCACTCTCACATTGGATATTGTAAACACTAGATTTTTGACCAAAAACAAAGAGTTCCAACAGAAAGTCAAAACTCATAATTTTGATTTTTTCATCAAAAATCTAATATTTGCGACATCCATCAACCTTCACTAATCAAGCTTCATCACTCAACCTCCATAGCCAAACCTTGTTGCAACAACCTCAAATGCAAGAGTGAGATGCACGGGAGAAGTTAAGAGAGAATTAAGGTTGAAGGAGAAGCAACCCACGTGAAGGAATTAACAATAAACAATTAATATTTGGAGAACATTACTATTGAATTGGTATCTTTGACCTTTGGATTTAAAAAACTAGTATTCAAGGAATCTCACTATAGATTTGGTTCTCGTTCTTTAGGAATGTTCTACATTCTTTGGTAATTAGTCATTAATTAGATTCTTAGAAGGTTTGGATTTTGTTTTATTAGGCCTAATAAGCCAAAAAGGAAACAAACAAATTGACAACCAATTTCTTTACGAATTAACACAATTTCAAAATTAATTAGATTTGAAAAGATTTGATGATAGTTTTTGATTTAAAATACTTTGATAAGACAAAAGGGAAGGGACAAATTGACAACTAATTTTTTTAAGGAATTAACATAATTTCAAAAATTAATTAGATTTGAAAAGATTTGACGATAATTTCCAATTCAAAATAATTAAATTCAACTTGAATTAATTTAGATTTTGAATATCAATTTAGAATCAAAAGAAAAATCAAAACAACAAATAACTAACCATTAAACTTCCATTGATTTCTTTAGAATAGTGTATTTACCAAGGACTTAATCAAATAGGTAGACTAAGTTGAATTGCAGTATTTTCTAATTACCGGGGATTTAGGAATTAAAAGAATTACGCAATTAAATTAGCGCTACATAACCTTTAGTTTTCTTTTAATCAAGATAGATTTAATTGACCAACAACGTGAGAATTACTATGGATTAGATGGGGAGCCGGGATGATTTTGATGGCGATGTCGTGGGAGAATATCTTCCCATGATGATGTTTGACGACGGGACTATGGAGATTTACGCAGAAGAGGTAAATCGATCTCATTTGATTTTTATTCTCATTGTTTTGTTACTAAGTTTCTTTTTACTGAATGCTTGGAATTAGACTTGAGCACAATTTCATTTGATAAAGTAGAATAGAGTAGGATAGTTTAGCTGAATTTTAGAATAGAATAGTTAGAGTCATGGACTCAATTTAGACTAACAACACTTAAAGACATGACTAAAAGAGTTCATTGCTTGGAAGGCTCTCTTTGAACACCCAACTAGAGAGAAAACTCAATTAGACACAGGACCCGTGTGATAAACTTCTAGCTCGAGGGTGGAGTTAGAAGAACTCACAGCTTAGTAGGGTTTGACCGATTTCGCTCCGTAAAACAATCAGCTAAAAGTTGTTCACGCTTCTTGTTAGCTAAAAGCTCCGAATCTGCAGTTGGCGATACATCCTCCATCTCAAGCTCACTGTCTACGTCTTTTACAACAGTATGGAACTTCTCAGAAGCGTCCTTTGCCTTAGATGAACGGGTTGTATTGATGGTACTTAAAGACTGAGTTTCTAATTGCTTGTCTCCGTCTTCACTACCCTCTTCATCATCCTCATACAATTGAGGAATAATAGAAAATCCGTCGGGTAGAATCAAGGATGCATTGCTGCAGAGTAAAGTGCCAAGAGTAAAAAATCATTACACTGCCAAAGCAAGACCTCAAGTAAAGTGCCATACTCTACGTCAACATGTTGCAACTGCCCTAAGCAGAAAAATTGCAGATAAGGGAGGACTCATTGTTATTCAAAGTTAGACAAACATTTTGTTTTCTCCACGGGCACAACCTCTGACCACAGATTCCAAAACACATGATCACTGCCATGCAATTCCAAGCACAGAGAGCTCAAATAAAAAATACTAATAGGGGTTCGCAAACCAACGCAAACCTTCAACATCACCTCACTCACATAACAATTTTGGCTGATTGAGAAAGAGCTCTCAGAAAAGAAACCACATGACCTCGATCTAGCAATGAGAAATACAAATGGACCATTACCTTCCATACTTGTCAACTAACACACCATTCATATCCCTGACAGGATCGTCCACTCCACACTCATATCGAGAAAGCCGGCGGTGACCACCTCCAAGCAACCCCTTGTCATCATTGTGCGACTCTATTTCATTCATAAAATGACGCAAAATTGACTCCGGCATCACCTTTCTTTCGAGCCACAAGTTCAGCACCTACACAAGGCCTATCTGTTAGTTCAGTAAGGATTGTAATCAACAAACAGCTCGCAATAGAGCAATCATTTCAAACTAGAGTATAAATGGAAAGGAGACATATACAAAAACGTGACAATAAAACAGCTGAACTGATTTGTTAGGGTTTAGGGTCTGACCTTCGAGGTTGTGGTCTAATTTTCTCCAGACGCGCGTTCTATTTGTTGAGCTCAAGCTTGTACTTCTCTACATTCTCTTTAAATGTGAATCAACGGAAGAAAGGGAAATGTATCGTAACACAAAAATTGGAAATTAAAGTATAAAAAGAAATCTCACCATGTCGTGTCTCCTGTCGCATTTGCGTAGCCTGGAATGGAGAACGCCCTTGACTAGGAAAAGGACGCGGCGCTCAATAAGGTTGCCCTGCACGCCTCGAATTCTCTCCCTCGCTTGCCATTTCTCTCGACTTTGCTGCGCCACTACTTAAGTTCACTAACTGGAGTTAAGAGTGACTTCCAAACCTAAGTCAACTCAAAGCTCATTCAATTGCCGTGAGTGAGTCAAAGCTAAACTCGAATCTAACCTTGAAAGAAAGATGATCACTACTTTGTACCCTTCATATTTGGTACAATTAAGTGTCTAAAATTATCATTTGCCGCTATTAGTCCTTAACCCCTAAACGTCATGATTCATCTCCAAAATTGACGATTTGAGAAAAAACATTATAATAAAACTACAATTTGAAATAATATTTTAGAATTGATATATAAATGAAAGTTGTAGATTTTGATTTTTAGATTCTATCTATATGGTTAGATTTACTAATGCTATCACCAATCTTTTTCTATAAATTTTGAAAAGAAAATTTCAAAATTTCTTCTAAATTCAATTACTAGTAAAATTTTATCATTTTTTGAGTAAAACTTGTTGGAATGGATTTGAAATAAGGTTCTCTTCATGTGGTGGTTTTTTGAAATTTTTGTGACCTTTACATCTTTGACCTCATTTTTGCACATCTAGTTTTGAACTAAAGTCAATGCAAATTGACCACTGACAACTTTTCACATTTGTAATTTTAGAAAATTATATATTCTAGTGACACCAAATCCAATCGATGGATAAGACAACAACTTGATATAGTATCACCAAAAATTAGGATGACTTTCATCCAAGGAGGAATGAGACAAAAACAAGGATTTGAAATTGTTCATTGTCCAGAAAATGGACGTCGGAGCGCTCCAGGTTTAAATGTCTTGATCCATTGTGAAATGGTCGAACTTCTTATGTGAGCACAATAGTGTCGTCTCAACTATGTCCACTGAAAGAACAATCTTATATTTTTATCAACTAAAATTGTGAATTATATAACACTACAAGATATTTTAGTTTGTTTTAAGAAAAAATATCATTGATATGATTTTTGTTGGAAAAATTGGGGAAAAATAGGAAAAATAGGAAAAATAGGAAAAATTATTTTAAATTTTTTCAAGAGGTATAGGTAGCTATAGAGGTGAGTGTGACAAAATTCCAATTGATTATTTAATATTCATAACCAAAACAAGCACAACAAAGACTTCAAAGTAAAATTCAATTATCAAACCAAGTTTATCTTCTTGTTTAACCCCTAAAGTTCTTTGACTATGTTTCCACTAAAAACGCTCCAAATTTGTCATTTTTAGTGCAAGTACCAAGTTTTAGAAAAAAAATATTTTTGGACAAATATAACCGTAAGATCTTGTAGTAAAATAGCTAGAAATTATGTGGAAAAATTTTCAAAAGAATCCACCATGTGGATTGAAAGATATTAGCGTTTGAATTTGCAAAATTCATTTTTTTGACCCTGCTGAAAATTGGGCAGCTGCGGTTCAGAAGGTAAGATTTGTATGAAAAAATGGCCTAAATGATTGTGCTTCTTTGGATTCTTTAGTAAAAACAAGTTGGCTACATGCTCAAAAAATTTCAAATCATTTGGAATTGTACAATATATAGAAAAAAAATAGTAAGTAGAAAGAGGTAGTGAATCATGTAAAATACTAAATTGTTAAGAATTTAATTATAGAATTTAAAAATGACAATCCCAAGGGTTGTGACATTATAATAAAGTATCTACATCTAATATTTTTGTTTTTTTTCAAAAATATTGAAAATTGAGTTAAATAAACGATTTCAAAGTTTATTTCAGAGTAGAGAATCCATAAGTGCCCACAAACTAAAAAACCTCATAACTTTCATCTCATTGATCAAATCAGAATGATTTCAAGATTTCTATGTATATATGAAAGTCTGACAAACCAATTTCAATTTTCAATTTTTCAAAAAAGTGATGTTTTCAGATCTGCCCGAACTGCCCGAGTTGAGAAAAAACTACATATTATGCAATAACTTTTGGGCAATGTAGTCAAAAGTTATGAAAATTGTTGGGCCTTAAAGATATTTCTAGATCCCATGTTGTGTAAAAATTTCAAAGAAAAATATTAAAAACTCCATTCACAGGTACCTACCCCAAAAAGTTATGTTGCCAAAAACAAAGGGTTGGTCCTTTAGGGATTAATTGATATATAGAATTTCGATATTCTGTGTTAGTGGAAAAATGCATTTTCTATTGAAGCTATTTCTTTAAACCTAAAGGTGCAAATACAATGATACCAATTATAATATACCTTAGAGTACTTTGTATTTTTTTTCCATAAATGAGGAATAGAATGGAAATTACAATTTCATAATTCAAACTTTATATATATATATATTTTTTAAATATAAATGAAAAACACACAATACTGAATTTCTTGGATTTTAACACATAGAGCTTCCAATTGCAATAACTCCTTAAAATTTTTTAAGTGGAATAGAAAGAAAACTTGGGAAGCTTCATTTTCTTATTGTACATCAAATTCTAAACATACTTATTTTCAAAGTTACAATTGAGGTTGACCAAGGTGCACTCATGTTTTGGATGCGTGGACTTTTAAGTAATAAGCCTCACAAGAGAAAACCCTAAACACCCAAGGCCTATTCTAAGCTCATTGGAATTAATTCTAAATTCAACAAAATCCAAGATTTTGATTAGATGTATCAATTTTTTTGAATTAGAACTATACAAATTCGAGGAATGCTGGTATGCAAACATGGAGTAAGAACGTAGAACGTAGAGTATAAATTAAAGAGTGTAGAGTATGGATTCAATGATTTTAGCAAAGAAATTAAAAATAAATAAAACACAAAGTGGATGACAATTGATGAAAAAGTCGTTGACTATGGATGAAAAAGTGGGTGAAAAAAAGAAAAATGGGTAAGAAAATGGATGAAAAGGTCAAAAAAATGGAAAAAATATATAGATGAAAAGTGCATAAAAAAGTGAATGAAGAAAGAAATGAAAATAAAAAATAAATGAAAAGAAGATGAAAAAGGGAACGAGGAAAGGCAAGAAAAAAATTAAAAAATTGATGAAAAGTAGATGAAATAGTAAACAAATGAAGGAATAAAAAAAAGTAGCTGAAAGGTGCATGAAAAAGTGAACAAAGAAGGAAGGGAACAAAAAGGAGATGCAAAGTGGATGAAAAAGTGAACAAAAAAACTAAGTAATGAAAAATATATATATAGACAAAAATTGGATGAAAAGTGAACGAAGAAAGAAATGAAAAAGAGGAAGAAAAAGTAGATGAAGTCCCCTAGCCAAAATTTCCTATGTTTCGGCCCCAAAGTGTCCAAGTTTGGGCCCAAGTTTTTTAAGTTTCGGCCCCAAAGTGTCCAAGTTTGGGCCCAAGTTTTTTAAGTTTCGGCCCCAAAGTGTCCAAGTTTGGGCCCAAGTTTTTTAAGTTTCGGCCCCAAAGAGTCCAAGTTTGGGCCCAAGTTTTTTAAGTTTCGGCCCCAAAGAGTCCAAGTTTGGGCCCAAGTTCTTTAAGCTTTGGCCCCAAAGTGTCTAAGTTTGGGCCTAAGTTTTTCAAGTTTCGGCCCAAAAAAGAGTCCAAGTTTGGGCCCAAGTTTCTTAAGTTTTGGCCCCAAAGTGTCCGAGTTTGGGTCCAAGTTTTTTAAGTTTTGGCCCCAAAGTGTCTAAGTTTGGGCCCAAGTTTTTTAAGTTTCGACCCCAAAGTGTCCAAGTTTGGGCTCAAGTTTCTCAAGTTTTGGCCCCAAAAGTCCAAATGAAATGGATGAAAGCTTCCCACATAGATAAAGTTACCATATGTAAGAAACAATTTCTTAAAAAAATTTAAGAATTTTTTTATATGAAGAGATTTAATTTCCGCCTACCACAGCAAGGAGAGGATCTTTTGTCCCATAATGTTTCCTCCTCCACGATGAATGATTGAAGTATAAAACAGTTTCGTACAGCTAATGCATTCTTCTACCTTTATAAAAAGATTAATACGTAAAAGCTCAATATTAGACAAAGATTAATAACTAATAGGTGAGTCAAATTGATAGTAGTAGAGTAGTAGCAGTTATCTCAAAGTTTATTGAGTTGCTATTTATTTTGCAAAACCAAAAGAATTAGTAGTACCAATTTAATAGAATAGCTAATTGTTATATTCGAAGTCTTTTACTTTTTAAATCCATGTTATATAAAAATTAAAAAAACTTTGTATGTTTAACTCTTTTACTTTGTAATTGCATTTAAATAAAGAATCTACATTTATATATAAAAAGTGAAGGGGTCTTTTTGAAGGTCCATTTGTTTCTTGCAATATATATGTTGTTATTTCTTCTTGAACTGAGAGGGTTTTGAGAGATACATAGTACACATTATTAATTAATTATATCACGTAAATTTAATTTAATTAGTTTCTTATTATAAAACCAATGGATTCCCATGTATGTGATTTGTGTATGAGTTCTTTTAGAACTTCTAGAGCCTTATCTACTCATAGAGTAAATTGTATAGGGAATAAAATTCCACGTTTGGAATCTTCAAGGGGGAGTAGTCATAGAAGCCGGGATATTCCCACACTTGACTATGGGGATGTTGTTGGACCAAGTGAACCAATTGAACCAAGTGAACCAGTACAATTTTATTTGGAAGATTTAAATCTAGACGATTACGATGATTGTATAGAAGAAGATTTCTCAAACTTCACCTTAGAAGAGGCTCCTAAAAATGTATATGATTCAAACTTAAGTCTCATTCGTTGAATTAGAACAGTAAAAAAATCTTTAGGCTTGTCTAATCTAGACATAGACAAATTATTTAATGATGTTTTGTTTCATCCAAATTTCAAGTTGGATGAGGTTTCTTTGAAAGTGCTTGTACATTGTGTTTTTTCACATTGAATCTATTTTGTGTGTGGTATTAATGTACTATGTAAGAAATAATTACTTCAATGTTAACTACTTTGAAATTATTTAGACTAACTGAATTGCATCTTATGTGAGGATTGTAATTTCATTTTGACATTGTTCATTTTTTGAATTAAGCATCTAAAAAAGAAACTATGTTTTGTGTAGGTTATTGTGTTTTGTTTGTTGGGGTTAGTGCCAAATTTTTTTATCGAAGTGATCGTGAGTTTTCTGGAATGGTATGAAGTATCTTGCCGTGAAAGAGAATTCAATGACGACAAGATGATATTCATGGAGAACTCTATGAGAAGGTATGTAGGACGCAATTGTCCTTCACTTCAAAATTGCAAATGTAGAAGGAAAATATATTGTTGTTTAGAATAAAGAGATGTAAAAATGTACCTTTAGTATGTACTTTTGTTATGTATTGTCTTTGTTGGAATGACATAGAAAACGATATGTTTTGTGCAGGACTGTTGAGTTGTGTAGAATTCATTTAGGAATATGGCAAAAATCAAATTTTAATTTGATTAAAGTTCATAATATGAAACATTATGCAACTTCAATTAAATGATTAGGCGCTCCGGTGGAATACAGTACAAATATGTATGAGCATCTACACATAGCTATTGTGAAAATAGGTTATAGGATAAGCAATAGGAAGAATTTCCTTGACCACATTGTAAAATACAATAGAAGATTTGAGGCATTGAGGAAGGAAGCAATAAGCAATGGAGCTTATTCTCGCTCTATTGGGAAGAATGCAACATTGGACAAGGTACATGAAAGAATATTTGTAAAAGTATTTTACTATGTTTACATGTAATTATAGTATTTTGAAACATGAATATAAACATGTTGAAATTGCATGCATGAAAATATTAGTGCTTATGTCAATTGTGTTATTCTTTTCAAGAAAATTTCAAAATACTATAATTACATGTAAACATAGTAAAATACTTTTACAAATATTCTTTCATGTACCTTGTCCAATGTTGCATTCTTCCCAATAGAGCGAGAATAAGCTCCATTGCTTATTGCTTCCTTCCTCAATGCCTCAAATCTTCTATTGTATTTTACAATGTGGTCAAGGAAATTCTTCCTATTGCTTATCCTATAACCTATTTTCACAATAGCTATGTGTAGATGCTCATACATATTTGTACTGTATTCCACCGGAGCGCCTAATCATTTAATTGAAGTTGCATAATGTTTCATATTATGAACTTTAATCAAATTAAAATTTGATTTTTGCCATATCCCTAAATGAATTCTACACAACTCAACAGTCCTGCACAAAACATATCGTTTTCTATGTCATTCCAACAAAGACAATACATAACAAAAGTACATACTAAAGGTACATTTTTACATCTCTTTATTCTAAACAACAATATATTTTCCTTCTACATTTGCAATTTTGAAACATGAATATGAACATGTTGAAATTGCATACATGAAAATATTAGTGTTTATGTCAATTGTGTTATTCTTTTCAAGAAAATTAAAGAAGGAGAGTGGAGGATGGTTTTGCAGACTTTAGAAATTGGAAAGCACATTCTGTCAGGTTTCTTATTGAATTTGAATATAGAACGACTGCATTTGTCAACATGCGTGGGAAGCGCACACACACAATCAAGAATCCTCCAAGAACAACAAATCAAGAATATAATATCCCAAGAAGACATTGTTACAAATTTAGGAATTTGTCTAGGAATTTGTTTGGAGACTTATCTACACCAAAATCACATGATAGGAGCCCAGGTTTGTTTCTGAAAATAAAATAAATGTATATTTCATTTTAACACTACTGAATGCCAAAAATTAAAAATGCATGTGAGTTCTAAAACTGAAAGTGCAACCTTGCATGATTATACTTGCAAATAGTACAAGTTTATAGATCTTTAGCTCTATGTCCTGGTCAGAGTTCAAGATTTGAAACAACTCCAACTTTCACTAATGCCACATCATCTTTCCATGGAAAAGAATGGTTCGGCAACATTTCAATACAAATGGAAGAGGAGAATGAACCGGAGAGGACATGCTATGCTCAACTCTGCCTTCTTTTTAAGTGCAACGTGAAAGAAGTAGGAGATAACTATATAACCAAAGAATTATGTTTAGTAAGAATGTATGAAGAGATATAATTTGATAATACAATGCAGTGTTTGGTATTGAAATGGTTTGAAAACATCCAAGGATCATATAAGGTTGTAGAAATAAATAAGATAATGAAGTCTATTCATATTGTGCCTGATTTTAGAAATCAAGGCCGTTTTTTTGTGAATAAATATAAATTTTAAAAAACTTTTTAATTTTAAAAAATGGTGTCATGGATTAGTACTCCAATTTTTAAAGTTTCACTGAAAGTAAGGTTTACTTGGGTATTTGAAAAAACAAATTTTGTTGGATAGAAGTTAAGAATCTAACCTCGTAGGGTATGGCATTGTTAAAGTGTTCCAATTGAAAACATAGTGGAAAACCTTTAAGAATGAACCTGAACAGAATAAAACCAAGAAATTGGCATTTGCAAAACTTTGCAATTAAATAGAATATGAAGAAGTTTTTTTTTGAAGAATTTACATATTTCAAAAGTCCTTCTTTGAGTCTAGTTGTAACATTCATAATGTAATGTTGTGAAAAAATGATAGTGATTTTTATAAACACAATTCTAAAGAAGAATACTTATTGAAAGCTTCACTTGGAAAAGTATTGGGAACTCTTCAAAATGAGTCTAAAATACATTGGATTTTGGAGAAAAAATCACATTGAAAAGAAATTTAAAAAATTATAACATAGAATTGAAGAAGCCATAAATTGGTTGGTGTTATAAATGTTAGGCCTTTTATCCCTAGAGGACCAAGTTGTGTTTTGTGGATACAAAAAAAGTTGTGCAGGTACATGTATGTCTAGACTTTTATAGTGTTTAATACCCAAATTTTGATAGAAGGTGAGGACAAGGAATATCTCTCATATGCACAAAATTACTAAACTTTTAGAAATAGTAGTAAAAAATTATAGCTTCATATGTCGTTGTTATCTGAAAATGTAGATGAATTGAGCAGATGTTATTAGGATTTTTTGTTTGTGGGTAGTTGTAGTTTCCTACAATGCTCTAAATATAATTTGAATTCTTATTCTTCCCCTATTTTCAATGTTTTACAAAATTAAAAACATAGGATGTAAACTGTTTATTACAATGTTTCAACCATTTGGATTTGGATTTTTCAAGTCCATAATAAACTTCTTGAGAATTTAGTGTGTTGAATACTTGTCTAGTAGTACGTACTATTTTTTTGTATGTGTTATGAAATTCCAATTGCTATGAAATATGTCAAGCATGTGGCCAACTGGTTTAGAAAAAATAATCCAAAGAAACAGAATGCTTTTTAGTTTTTTTTATTTGGAAAGAAGTGACTGTATGAAATGCAAAAGTCCTTTTCTTTGCACTATCTAAATAATGACGTATTTTGACCACAATATTTATTTATAGCAATCCACATGCTGCACATATTTGAAGTTTTTAACACATATTATAGAGTTATTGTACTACAAGATCTTAGTACATTGTACTTGACAGTTTGTAAAGAAGTGTTTTTTGAATTTTCTTTCATTTGTACAACAAATGGCAACATCTGAATGTTTACGGTGAGAAATTAATAAATCAAATGTAGTTATTAAACTCATTTTGTTTTGCTACATAATTGTTTAGATTTGACTTGTGAGAAGAGGATAGGAAGATTGAACATCATTGAAGCAGATCGAAACACCCTCACAATGAAACATTAGAGTATATTACTGTGGAAGGGGTATTGTTGTTGTTTTCTTTCCAATGAAATCTTTAACGTATTTAGAGGGCACTTTGTGTAATCAGGTCCAATTCATTTACAAACTACCTTTCCAAGGCATTCAATTTTTTTAATTTATAAAGTGTAATATTATTATTGTATTTCTATGAATAAATTTATCATTGCATCCTCACAGAATCCCACTGAAGCCTATGAAATTTTGGTTTCAAAAAATGGAAACTCCATGGTAGGAAAAATTTTGAAGTTAATTTTCATGGTTTAATCGTAATATTTTATTGCAAGCAATTGGTGGTGAATTTTTTGAGTTCAATTGGGAATACATGTAGGGAACACCCAAAAGCACATCTTTCTCTTTGCAAGCATCTCCAAAAAAGTTTTGCATTTCTTTCTAAAGAAATTTCAATGTCAAGGTGACAATGTCAAAATGATATGGAAATTGATATCTCTTCATGATAATTAAAATCTAAAAATGTATATTTTACAAAGATTGGTCATATGATGTCTCATATTGAACCCTTAGCAGGAGCTGAAATTTTTGTTACTTAATGAGTTGTTTTTGAATATGAAGAAGCTACATGTTGAAGTTACCTACATATTTAGGCAATTGAATCCAAAATTTTTATCACCGATTGCTTGCAATAAAATATTTTGCTAAACTATAAAAAATTGAATTTCAAAATTTGCAAAAAACAGAGATTTGCTTTTTTGAGATTGAATTTTTGTACGTTTGAGTCAAATTGTATAAGGATTCCATGATAATAATATTGACCAAAAATATGAAATTTACAATCTACATTGTCCCATTTTTCTCAAGGAGTCACAGAAACAGTTTGTAAATGAAGTGGACCTGACTGTACAATCACAGTTTTGAAGATTACTGGAACTTATCAAAATGTTCACAATGTGTTGAAAATTAAGCAAATTTTAGAGAACTTGGAATATACCTTTCACATTAAAGGTTTAGGATAAGATATTGAAATAGTGAAAATTTTCTTTTAGCATATTAGGTGAATACCGAATGTTGTAGATGTAGTTTGTGAAATGTGACATTTTCATAACAAAAGCCATGGGAAAACATTTAAGCCTATTTATGTAAATCATAAATTATTGGAAGATGTTATGTTTCAAATTAATAGGTAATTGAAATTAGTCTATGGAAACGGAACTTTGAGCAATAGTGTTATCAAAGAAAATGATAAGCATAGAAAAATGTACATAAACTCAATTCAAACAATTTTACTACTTCCAATATAAATGAAATATTAAAATCGTTCAATAATAGTATAATATAAATATAGTATAAAATCACAAGGACCTCTGTAATATCTCATTTTCAAATTTCTATATTAACACCATAATGAAATGTCTTGTGTAATTTCATATTTTTTAGATTTTAAATTATTACAATAATACAATGGCTTTGTATAATATCACATGCTCAAACTCTTTAAACTCCTTCATGTTACAAAAATAAAATGGTTGCAAAAAAAAATTGACATTAGAGTGGATTATTACAGTGACATTAGAGAGGTGGTATTTTGAGTCCTTAATTTGGCTTCAAACTTCATTGCATTTTTAGAATTCTGTGATTTTGCAAGCTTTGAATTCTTATGACGTCAATGTTCTATTGCTATTTCCAAATGATTAGAAAAATCTCAAAATTTTGCTACTACAATCCACATATTATATCTATATATACAATAAATCATATCGTATCTATACATACAATACATGCTTGTAAAGATTTTAATTTCAAGAATGCCAATATAATAATAAAATAATAAATCAAAGATCTAATGTGTGCTTAGCAAAGCAAGCACCAACTACTAGTGATGATTAAAACAGCAACATAAATCTTTTGAATTTGAATCAAGATAAAATAATATAAAATTCATTTGTTCTTTGTAGCACACTTTCTATACTAAAACAATACCAAAACAATACTAAAACAATAAACCAATATTGAGCAACAAACTAAATAGAAACAATATTACAACAAACTTGAATCAATTATAACTATTGCAAAGCTGCAACAGTAATGCTTGTATTGTATGTCAATTACAGTTTAGTATTGAAAATTCATCTCAAAAATTATCATATCTAAAGCAAATCAATATTGAAAATGATAATTTAAGTTTCAATATTGCAACAGGTTTGCTATTATAAATTTTTATCTTTTATTCAATTTCAATATATTTTCAATACTTTTATCAAAGCAATACTACAATGATGAATATAATTACAGCTACACAACATTATTGAAACAATTCAACTTCTACATAGCAAACAGATGGTATTGAAACTGAATTGCTACAACTCTGTTGCAATTGTCTTCATTTTCCTGATGGATGCTGGACGTTTGGCGTTCGCTGAATGACAAAGAATCTTTCCTTTCAGGACAGAAATGCAACTTTCCATCTTCGGTACTGGGGGTGGAAAGGGAAGATCTTCTACAACATTTTGACTTCCAATGCATATATTTGGCTTTTTCAAAGTAGGTGATGTCACACGGTATCAAAATGCATGGTTTCCGCGGCCACCGGTCCGTCCTTCAAGGGTTAACCCCTAAACAACGGGCGGGTCACCGTGGGGAGCAGCGGCTGTGAACAGAGTCCACTTGAGCGAGGATCGCATGGCACATGAGAAAGGCATTGTCTCCGGACATAGAATTTACTCCGCAATTCAAATTTTGAGCTAGGCAATGAAACCTTTAGGGCATGTTGAAAGAATGTGGTCTTCCCTAAAAATATGAGTACATTAATGCAAGCTAATTTTTGCACTACATCATGGCACACAATCTTAGGTTTTTAATACAAAAGAAAATGGATGAAAAGCTTCTTCTTTCTATTTTGTAGCCTCTTTAGAAGTCATTCATTGATCAAAAAATGATGCTCACGTTGTTTAAGGGTTAACCCTTAAAAAGATGCAGTGGCCATTTTATGGCTCATGAATGACAAAGAATCTTTCTATGTAGGATAGAAGTGCAACTATTCATCTCTGAAATTTGGTGTGAAAAAGGGAAGTCTTGTATAATAGTTTGACTTTCAATGAGAGCTTCCAGATTTTTTTAAACCAATGATTCACACAATATCCAAAGGGATTATTTCCATAGTCACCAAACCATCTTTTAAGAGTAAATTTGTAAGTGCTTGAAAAAAAAGGTAGTAAAATTAGTATACAAATTGAAAAATTAGCTTTTGATTCAAAGGAGCCACACTTTGAATCCATTAACAATTTAATCTAAATTTTTTGCAAGCACAACTATGAATTTCATGCAAACATTGAGTAATTGTAAAATTGATTTGTTCAAATAATAATTATAACTCAATCCTACAAAAGTAGATTTAATCACTAGAAGAGTCATACAAGGATGGAAAACACTCCCATTTGATATTTGAGTAACTCTAGCATATTGACTTTAATAGATAACATGTTTTATTTACTATTGAAAATGAATTTCATTTGTGCCTACTATGCCACACTACAAATCTATAAGGTAGAAAAAACATTTTTTCATTTAATCCTTTTTCAAAAGTTGCTTGAGTTCATTTTCAATGAAAAGTATTGCAAATTCTGTCAATATGGTATTATTGACTTTCTAAAGAAGAAGATCCTTAATCTACAAATCACCTCTCTAACTAGTGTATTTTGGTCATTTCTTACTATTTACTTTATTATGAATTTAAAACAAAAAAATATGAATTCAACTATTGAAACAAAGCTTGTCAAGTGCTATTTCTATTCTAATTAGAAACTTTCAAAAATTCTTAAATTTCAATACTTTACAGCAATATAAATTGTCAACTTATATCTATCATATGTTGAATTTTTAATTTTAGAGTGACATAGTAATTTTGGCTTATACCATGATGTTATATACTATTATATACATCTATACTAATTTTTTTAATATTTTATAAGTATTTTTATATATTTGATATGAATTCTATTTATTTTTTTCTCAAAAAATTCCCCCCAAGATTGTAAATTTCATGTATTTCAATAAAATTGTAACTTCAGTAGAAAATTCTTAAATTCAATATTTTATAGCAAAACAATCTTTGGACATATTGTTAATTTAAAAAAAATTCAAGTGAGATTGACATTTTGACATTGATCATGATAGATCAATATATAAATAAATTAACATATCAATAGACATTATATTTATCTATGTGAGAATATTTAAAAAAATTTAGTATATTTTATATTTTGTATGAATTTTTTTCATTTTTGTCTTAGGTAGCAAACAAGGTAATGCATAATATGGCTTCAAATAAATGGTTATGGGCCTATATCCTCTAAGGTGTACAAAAAAACAAGACGTGAGGTAGACTTCTGTGAAATTAATCATGATACAAGAGTATATTTGCCAATGTACAATTTAAGAGATAGTTGCTTTAAATAACCACTAAGGTGGGTACACCCAAAAGCACCACTTATTCATATTGTGCCTAGTTATTATTATTAGCTTATTCAAATTTTCATGCAATCTTGTTGGCAAGTTCCAATGCACCAAAGAAGGCTCCGTAAGCAAAAGTTATTAATAGTCAAAGTTAGTTTCTAAAAGTGCCATCTACAATTTGCGAACATGACTTATTTTGGAAATGTATGCACATTGTAAATGGCACTTTTAGGAACATGGCACTTTTGGGTGTCAACTTCAAAAATTCTCAAAAATATGAAACGACTCGGATTCTCCGAAAGGGAATCTCTTAGTAGGTCGCTTTGATACCGTAATTTGTAAAAGGGGGAGCTGCGGGAATCGAACTCGCGACCTCTCGCACCCGAAGCGAGAATCATACCACTAGACCAAGCTCCCTAGCACGACAACAGATGTAGCGCCGCCAAACATGCGGATGACAAGATATTACCGGATCGTTAACTGTTGGGTCATAACTAGCTTCCGAAATTTTCACTTTCTACCTCAAATTTCTGAGGTTTAGGGTTTAGTTGGAGCCGTAAAATTCCTATTTCAGAGCACTGCCTTGAAATGGAAACGGGCGACAAGGCGGGTTACTGAAGCAAACAAATATTGTGAACAAAATGACAAGCACCTGACTCGAGATCGCCATTTGGATCAACAGTTTCGAACTGTAGAATTCCCACTTCGCTGTACAAATTTGCCATCTTCCTGTGCAAATTCTCTTCTGAGATTGATGCTCTGTAGCTCTAGAGAAAAACTATTTACACTACGCTACGGCCTTCGCCATTTCGCTGAAGATGAAGTGCCCCGCCTCCGCTTCTCGGCGGACAGTCCTCTGGAAAATAGAGAAGCCGGTCTGGGCGCTCCACCAGCACTAGGTGACTTGAACAATTGAAACATACGAGACGAGTCTGGCAATACGAGATTGAGGTTCTTCCCATAATGGACGAGGTCACACACTAAGAAGAGCGAAATTATTAGACCCGGAACAGCCACCACATTCTGTGCCATCCATTCATCGAATTTGGATGTCAAAACAAAATCCCTTCCAAGAGAATATGCATTTGGAGTCCTGATAAATGTCGAGCCACTCCTGTAGCCTTGACCGGATGGAGTCAACGAGACAAGCATACGAGCAGTCCAGAGGGAGAATGCAGCGATGCACCACATCAAGCCAAGCCATAACACACCATCCACGAATTGGGAGACTGAGAATTGGGTGCGCCGGGAAATCCCACTGTAGGCTCTCATCGCCCACACTACAAGTGCTGTGAAGGTAACCCCCACGGCCCACCAGTGGTAGACTGAAAGCAGACTTTCCTTCCTGCGCCCGTTCGCTTCGCTCTTGTCTGAGTCATCATCACCACCATACCGAAGACGATTGTAAGGGTTGTCATCTCTGTTCCCTCCTCCACCATCTGCCAGGGAAAAGAAAACGGATTGCCAACATATAAGAAACAATTCAAGCTAATCTTCGCCAAGAATAAGAATACTCCACATGCTACACATTCGTGAAAGAACCCTAACAAAGGGTTGCAATAACGCTCTTGAATGGCCACACTAGCTCACTACATGAAGAGAGAAGCCCATGAGAGCTAAGGAGTAACATGAATGAGTAGAACTTACTCTGAAGAAGAAGAGGTAGCACTGGCTGAACTCTTTTCAGTAGTTTAAACCAAGGTGGAGCGAGCCTCGATACAGCATCTGCCAAACTTTTGGGCTCTGATAGGGAAAACCTGATATGGACATCCACAACCGCCGTCTTCTGGGAATCTCCGTCTCCTCGAGATTTATTAAATTTCAGAAACTTGCGTGGCCATGAATTGTGGCCAGAGTTGGGTGTAGTAAACGAGTCACTTCGTACAGTTCCTCGGCTCCACCTTGTACCAAACCTAGATTCCTCTCTGAAATAGTAATGAATTGAATGTTGACCGATTAGTCCAGATCAAAACTGAAGGACGAATAACAGAGTCTACACACAAATGTCCAGAAGATTACTGAGTCATGTGCAACCATAATCATGACTACCCAAAATGAAACGCCTACATTGGACCCGCAAGCGACAATAAAACCCAGACATTGAGGACACAAGAAGACAAGATCCTAGGAGAGTCTAGTGTCGATTTTCGGTAGAGTCGATTTTTAGTACAGCTAAAGACAATACTCCAAAATTTCATAGATTATTCAAACGATGTCCAAATAATGCATCATTGGAATCCTCTTTCACTTGTCAATAAGATTTTTCTTTAAAATTTGTGTTCTAAAATAATAAGTGCACCCAGTTGCTACTACTGTCGATTATGTTACATTACATTAGAATACTATTCAAACATTGATATCAGAGAAATGGGATGTTCAACTCACTTGACCACATCAAAAATCAAAGCCTCTCGCCATCCCATCCATCTGCTCCATCCGATTCCCTGTAAACAACTCGTTGAATTGTTCCAAAATATCCTCCGCGACAACCGAGACCTTGGAGAAGTCGTGACAGATGAAAGATTAATCACGCCTGTAGTCCTGGCACTAATCTTAAGGTTGCTGTTGAAGTCATGAACGGAAGAAACGGATCGGCAAGAACATGAAAGTGTCATTAGCATCGTCATCACGAGCCCCAACGGGCATCAGCACCATTGACGCAGAGATAAACTCGAAGAGCCGATTCTCTCCTTGCGTAGCTTTGGACTGCCACACCAATCCCGCAATACATCGGAGTTCAATAATTATAACGTACACACGAGATGTGGCGCGCAAATCTGTGTTCGAGGGCAGACATAGATTGCTCCACTTCTTCGGACGCTCTCGCTCAATTTCACGACAATATCACACGTCGTTGCAACGCGATATTCATCTTCAATTGAAGAAACAATGAGAGATTTATCAACCTGTGTGAATACCAAAAAGCCCTAAAAAAACAAGAAACCAAGGATTCACTGAAAATGAGGAAGCGTACACTCTCAAACGTCCAGAAATTGCAAAACGCCTCGTATATGTCCCCTTCCCGATCGAAGAAGAGAACCCGAACTGCGAGACACGATAGTAAAACAGCGCTGCAAGGGATTGCGATGGCAGATTTGGCATTCAAATGAGAAAACGAAATCACGATTGACGAATGGAGGTCACCGCCACCTGCGACCTTCATGTGCTTCGGCATTACCGTTTGCTTCAGGGTGACCGAAGCTGTCCACGAACGGAATTTGTTTTCGCTCATTTGGAGGACGATAATATGTATCTCGTCGTAACGTACGTCCCTTGATGGTTCAGTTGAGGACCACTCATGCACATTAGAATGCATATTTCAATATCACCACTATAATCAATGTTGAACAGTATATCCTTGAAATAAATAATTTAGACTATTCTAAGTATCCATTTTAGTATGTCAATCCAACAAAAAAATTCAAATTTTATAAATATAAAATTATAAAATTATAAAATTAAATATGAAATTAAATATTTAATTATGTAAACATATAAAGTCTTAAGTTTTAAGTGAAAATTTAATAAATAATAGATTCATAAATTTATTTTTTTAACAAATGATTAATTACAGATTTATAAATCTATAAAATTGATGTTTTGTAACTTATAATAATTAAAATTTATGAACATGAAAATTTTCAAACTTTCAAGAAGAGCAATTTCGTATTTGACTAAATTACAAAGAATACCTAGTAAGAATACCAAAAATCATATCAAACTTGATAGCATTAAGAAAAAAACATGATTTGTAATACTAGAAGCATTAATATTATAAATATTATAAGTTTTCATAGGCATCTTTGTAAACAATTGTGATCAATTTATTATACTGAAATTTTAAAACCTTGAAGTCTTAAAATCTTAAAATCTATTGATTTTTTATTATTGAATATTTTGAACTTTTGAACTTTTAAAATTGTGATTCATATACTATTGAATTTGGAAAGTCATTCTTTGTTCATTTAAATTTTTTAATTCTAAAAAATGATTCAATGTAGATATTTGAAAACTCATTAATTACCAATAGTTTATTTTATCAAATTTGTAAATACATACCATCAATAAATTTTTAAGTTAATTAGAGTTAAATAGTCTTAACTATTACTATAAAAATTTTATTGTTTATCAAACTAATAGTAACACAAATAGTTGTACAAGAAAATGGATTGCCTTAAAAGTGATTTTTGTATTTAAATTTGAAAATTTTCAAATAAAAACAAAATAAAGATACCAAGTTGTCTACAAGAACATTCTCACCATTGGGGGTTAATAATTCTCAATTTCTTGTAAAAATTATTAGTGGTGTAGTTTTTTCTTTCATTCAATACCATCTTCTAGTTTTTTAGTTTTTTAAAAATGAATTTGAATTTTTTTGGATTAATCTAAAAATAACACATTTTAAACCCATTTTCCAATATATTGTTATAAGATACAAGTTATAGTACCTATGAAGTTAAACCTAAAAATGTTGTAAGACCAAATACAAGAGGATTTCTAGCCATTTTAGAACATTATGAGTTCCTAAACTCTATGAATGTTGTAAACGCTACCACATTAGCATGGTGATGTAGTCAAGCAAATGCCATGTCAGATAATATTAATTAATTAATTAATTAATTAATTAATTAAATTAATTAAATTAATTAATTAATTAAATTAATTAAATTAATTAAATTAATTAAATTAATTAAATTAATTAAATTAATTAAATTAATTAAATTAATTAAATTAATTAAATTAATTAAATTAATTAAATTAATTAAATTAATTAAATTAATTAAATTAATTAAATTAATTAAATTAATTAAATTAATTAAATTAATTAAATTAATTAAATTAATTAAATTAATTAAATTAATTAAATTAATTAAATTAATTAATTAATTTTTTTGATTGAATTTTTTTTAAACATTTTTTTTCCTTTTTAATACATTCTGAAATTTTTTTAGATTTTCAAAATTCAAAAATTTAGACTAGTATGGTTTGGTATGCAACAATGGGAACAATTTTAGGGAATGGCCCTAAATAGGTCTTCCAAGGGCCCAAAAATCCTCTCATGTTGCATGTTTTGGAATTGAAGGATTTGGAAAAGCCTATATTTTGAAGTTTAGGCAAATTGAATTTTCAATTAGTAGAGATTTTCACTTTAAATTTAGGAGAATATATATTTGAACAAATTAACTAAAGGATTTTACAATTAAATTTAAAAATAAATAAATGTTGTTGAAAATTATTGCCTTGCTTTGGGAATGAATATTTTGAAGTAGTTTTGGGCTTCTAAATATCAAAGAATTTATGGGAGTTAAACATTACTAATTCTTGATAACATCCTTTGTAGGTAAGTTACACCTCTATATGTGTTAGAATAGCCAAAAAAATGACATATTGCGATTTAAATTATTTGTAATTATTAAAAAGAAAACATATTATTTCTAAATGTTATAATGTACTCTAGTATGAGTGAAATCTTCTTCTCTCTACTTGTAACACATACTAGTATGGCCTATGTTGTTGCCACAACCAAAATCAAAGTGAAAGTAATTTTATTATTTTTCGAAGTGCATCCCTCTTTGCGAAGGGCTTTCCCACGATACTAAGAATGCAAACCAAGAAGTACAGTCTAAAAGATCTCAAAGTAACAAACAAACAAATATTCTATCTCTTGTATATATACTTTTAAGGTATAGATAGTGTACCTTGTGTTGTTGCCACTATTAAAATAAAGTAAAAATAATTTTCTAATTTTTTAAAACCAAAAGTAACTCAACAACTCCTAACTTTTCTACTATAGGTTAGAATGCCACAAAACAAAGCTTGTACACCCCTCCCCACCAAGAACTTTCTGATGATATGAAAACACTACTTGGAGATACATGGACCAAAAGATCTCAATGTGACAAACAAATAAACAAAACAAAACAAAAATAAACAAAGTAGCTTAAGATAAATGGATATAAATTCAACTGTAGTTGGATAGCGTAATGTTAAATCCTACCATTGAAGGTGGGTGAGCATGCTAGATTTACCCTAGGGAAAAACATTGAAAGTTTTTAAGTTTTTTTTAAAAATCCTGAATTCATATTCATAATCAGAGACTTCAAATTAGCTATGGGAAATTAACCTTGAAACGTCTCAATTCTTTTTTGAATTTTTGCACATTTTCGCTTAAAGTTTTGTATAGATATATCATTTACCAAAATTTAATGAATTTGGTCATTAAGGAAGATTGTCTTTTCTACATTCAGGTGTTACATTTGATAAATGAGAAGTTAATTGGATGAAATAGTGCCTTGAAGGCCTCTGTTCATCGTCCCGAATATGGACATCGGAGCGCTTCAGGGTTAAAACAAACCAAAAAATCCAACACAAAAATAAACCCTAAACCCTTTTTAACCCCTAGTAAAACAAGTTTTACCCCGCTGGGCCCACCTTCGATTTATCAGAACAGACCGGGTCTCAATCAGGTCATCAAGCTTCGGCGGGTATAGATCCTCGGTGAGTGCACTGAAGGACAGCACTCACAGCAGCCATTGCTCAATGCTACCTGCAGTTGACCACGATACAGCTACGTGATTAGGGTTGGCGCCGCGAAATTTTACAGAAGTATCGTTGCAAAACTCCGCACGATCGATGCTTTTTGTATCATTGAGGTGTAATAATGCGAGTAGCGCTCTAAATCAAATCGATCTAGTCAGTGCATCTCGCCGCGTCTGTGAGTTGCATTTCATCAACCAGGCGAAGGGTTTTAGAACTAAATTTGTATATCCTTTTTGGCATGCTTGTGGAATTGCAGAGCTTGCAAGAGCTTTGAGATGCGGCTCGCGAAGTTTCCAATAGTTACTGGAGCGGTGATGGATTCTGTTTACCCAAGGGTGTTCTTTCTTGGTGTGGAGGATTCTTGATGATTTTGACTCGAATCAGGGTTTAAGGGTTTAAGGATTTTGGATTGGGGCTGTGGCGATGGCGAACGTCATTATGGCTGGCAATGTGGCAACGCGTTTGGAGCTTGTTCAAGCGCTACGCCTTGCAACCACCCCAACGGCGAAGAAAATTGAGCTAGTGATGAGTTTTATTGAATCCACGAAGAAATGCGAGGAGAATGACGCCGGACAGTGCGAGTCTACCTCGGCCTGGATCAAGATGCCTCAAGTGATTGGCTTCTTATCGGAGTGGGTGCAATCCGCACTGATTCAGTCTTCGAAACCTGGAGCATCCTCGTGTGATGCTCCTGCTCACTTGGATTCTCGTTACTGGTCCATTTTGAAGTTTTGTTTGTCGTCAGGTTATCTTCACCGTATCACAGGTGTCTCGCCCTCGTTAATGCGGCCGCTTATATCCTGTATTTCAGTATCATTATTAGAACCTCTGAAGTTGGAATTAATCGAGGTAGTCTCCGTCTTATTTACAGAGTACAGTCGGCCGTTCAGGTCGAATTTAGAGAGCTGGGTGTCTTTGACCTCTGGAGCGCTTATTCTTTTGAGACCAGAGGGTTGGGGCATTATAGTTCCGGATTCTTCTGTTGTAGCTTTGGTGAGTGCAATTGTAGAAGGTTTTTCTAGAACCATTGCGTCACACCCCAATCCGACTAAAGTTTTTCAGTCGGTTGTAGCGAGATTGCTGGAGCCTTTGCTTGTGGTGATCGGGGATTCAATTAGTAATGAGAACCGATCTCTCTTGAGTCTAGTTAGGGCAGCTGAAGAGATTATAGAAAACGGTATATTTCATCCCTCTCACATTGGAGGATTTTTTGAGGTCTGCGTATTCCTAAAGGGGAATGGGGACACAAACGTAAATAAAAAGAAAATCTCGGAAGCTAGGCAGCGGAGTTATCACAGGACGTTCTTTCAGAAAGTTGAAGAGTTGAGAAAAGCAGGGAATTTCCTGGTGCTAGTTGGGCTTGGTCGTGCATTCAAGATATATGCAAAGAGATGGAAAGCTCAACAGGTTGCGCTTTCGGAGGATATTTATGGTGTCCGAGGTCAAGGGAAGTCGCAGCTCTCTGAGAGCATTTCAGGTATTGAATCGCTCCAGCTTTTGGATCCAGACTTGAAAGCTAGGTTTAGCTCTTTTAAGGGGTTTAGGGTTTAGGGTTTAAAGTTTATACGGTAGAGGATACAATTTGCTTCTCTTTGTTATTCTAACACATGATGGCGAGTGATTTTTGGGAGATTACTACAAAGCTGTGGAGAGATTTTTTGAGATCAAATTTTATCATAATGTATGGGTTTCTTACGCAACTCTAAACGGGAGGTTGTAGACCTGTACTAGTGGCAGCAGACCACCCCATTTCCATCCAAAGATTAATAGCCATAGAGATTTAATCAAGTCACGCTTACTTCACCTGGTGATAAGTCCAACCGAATGCATGAATAGACAAGTTGCTGTTCATGACAGGGGTTGGTATTAGGGGGCGACATCGGGCCCTTAACGACTTTAATATCTTCTACCTTAGTAATTGTGACAGCCGCATGTAGAGAGGATTTCTGATGCTATGCTCTGTGTGTTAGGTGAAAAGGGTGAAAGAGGCGGTGAAGCAAAGTCATCCGAAAAATCTGGCCTTGAGATCGAAGCATCGAAGGACGAGGAAAATGCTGCGTTGCAACCAAGAAAACATGCAAACCAGACAGATGCAATTTTCAGTGTCTTTGCTGAACTGCTTGGCCCGCTCAACTCGGAACTTTCAACTCTTGTTGGGTCGGAAAGCAGCCAAATTGAACAATCAGAAGAGCATATGATGCAAATATCTCTTTTGATGCTAGGTACCAATGAGCTGCTTGCAGCTGCGAAGGAGTCTGGAGCCTACAAGTCACTGGAGGATACGCTATCATTGACGTACTTCAACTTCCTTCTGGAGGTTCACAATTTGACCGTCAAAATTGGAATGAGAATTTTTGACATCTGGTCCAATGGTGATCTAGTAATTCCCATATCTAAGAAAAAAAAGCGATCATTAGGGCCTGAGACCAGAATTATTTCGAAGAAGAGATTTGAAGCAATTTTCAGTGAAGTTGTATTCGGACTCCAACATCTTCTGGAGCTTGAGTACAGGGTTTTTGAGCAACAGTTGTCTTCCATATGGATGTTCATGTTCAAGATGCTGGCCCCTGCTATAGAGGTCAAGAGAACGAAGTTGAAGGCCTTAGAGTTCTGCTGCGGGTTAATTAATATGTACAGCGACTTGAGGCAGGTGGGTATCTGTTTATCATATCAGGCAGTAGTCACACAATCTCCTTTTGTTCTTGCCTGAGAGTCCTACGTGACCTCTAACCTCCTATCAGTACCATTCTTAGGTCACTTCTTCAAAGTAGAAATATATGTTTGGATTGATGGTTGTGCACCTAGTATCTTTGTACCCGATGACCAATTTTGGACTAGACTTGCCTCTTGTCCTTCTGGTACTTCTGCTGCGATCCTGTAGTTGATGAGGACGTTCTACCTCGAAATTTTTAGCTTTTTGTTTACAAGATCTGTGTGACATTCATTTGAAGTCTTTCTTGCATCTGATGATATTTGTGTTGATGCCAGGTTGAGATCCCCATCTTCCATCTCACAGACACGTTGACAGGTCTGCAGAGTTCTCAGCTTGAGGTCGTCGCTGTCGCTGTAGAGAATATTGTCTGCACTCCACAGTATCTAGTTACCCTGCAATCTGTGATACGTAGACTCCCGGAAGGACAGGTGGCAAATTTGTTGAGAGGTTTACAAGCAGCAGTTACTAAAACACTTGATTCATTCGATTGTCAGCAAGCGACCTCTCTATTGAAGATCCGTAAAGTTCATGGCTCAATGAAGGGCCTTTTAGAGTTATATTGTTGTATTCTTCAGAATGCGAATGTTACTTCGTCAAATAGCATCCTTGCTGGCGGGGCTGTCAGGGAGCTCCTTATCAAGGTCCTTGCTCCACCCATGATGGAGCTGGTTGATGTTTTTGTTAAAAATGAAGTTACTTCTACTGAAAGAGAACCCTTGCAGGAGGAGCTTTGTGTCTCGACAAAGTCATTGTTTCTTCTGTCGATATACACGTCTTCTCGAGTCCTGCATCGCCAATGCTTGTCGTTGATGCCTCCTATGGCCGCAAGGAAAGCAAGCATCGCTATTTTTGATAATGAAATTGATGTGCTTACTGCTGATGGGTCAGAAGTAGTTACCTATTTGAAGGCAAGCGGTTTCCTCATGCCTCTGCAAAGAGGGTATGTGAAGATGTCAAAGTTTTTGGCAAATCTTCTTCAGAAGAGTTTAACTGGGGGCGGAATACATTCATCTGCTTTGATTTATACTGTCAACAGCATTGCTATACAAAGTCTGGTGGATGTTGATCGTCGTGTCTGGGCACTTAAGTTTCTCATCAGTAAAGCGGAATCAAAGAAGAAGTATATGAAGGTGCTTCGTTCGCTTGAAAAAGAAGGAGCAAAACTAGTATCTATTGTGCTGAAAAATCTCTTTCCGATTGAAGATGAGGAGATCTCTTTTAGTACTGGAAAATGGAATAGTATTATTACAACTTTGGACTCCAACACATTATACATAGCCAGGTATATTACAACCTACCGTAATTTCTATGATTGTCTTGGCATTGTCTTGTGTGTTGTGTTTTGCACTTGGGTGTTATTTACAGTATTGGTTTGATGTGCACTTTAATTTTCAAAATTTAAATGTAATATTGTACTCATCGTCGTTGTTACTGGCCATTGGAAGGGCGGTCTGCTTGATCAAAGTCGTGTAGTTCCTAACCAAACAGAGTTTTGAACGTGTGCTACAGATTGCACCTCATATGTGAGACTGTCGACGTGTGGTCAACCTTTGCAAACGAGAGACACTTACAGAATTTTGTCATGGTATTGCTGCGCGCTGGGAAAGCTTGCGCACTGAAGGATGCAAAGAAACTTCGCCATGCTGGAGTGGAAGCTGGTTGTATGGGTATTAAGGAGTACCGAAATGTGGACTTGTATGCTATTACTGAGGACATTTTAAACAATCTCGAGTTCTATGAAATTGAGGTTGGTGCAAAGTTCCTCCCTTCCTTAGAGCCATTTAAATGGAGACTAGTACCGTAACTGATTCCACATGCCTAGAACGCATGACATTTGGCAAGCGCCCTGGAGTCCGTTGGATGTAACTCTTTCAGTACATTTGTTATTGATTATGTATATTTTTTCACTGTTTAGTTGATGATGAGGTGGTTGTCTTGCTAGTGGCTTCCTGCAAGTTTTAGGGATCTTCTTCCAAGTTTTGTCATGCAACTTCCTAACATGCTTTTCTTTGTATTCTCAGTGCATACGGAGAGTGTTTTCCTCGGCTT
This sequence comes from Thuidium tamariscinum, assembly GCA_947034885.2. Taxonomy (NCBI): domain Eukaryota; kingdom Viridiplantae; phylum Streptophyta; class Bryopsida; order Hypnales; family Thuidiaceae; genus Thuidium; species Thuidium tamariscinum. Next base: position 46,563,307 of record OX344750.2, on the reverse strand, counting down.
TTCTTGAGGAGCTTAAGAAGACATTGTTGTCTAGTTTCAAGGAGGATTGCCCTATCTTTTGTATTATCGATGATTGTATTCAGGGTGCAACAGTGCCTGCCGCTGAGAGCAATACCATTTTTGTAGAGACAATGAAGCGGAAATTGAAGTCGTTTGACAAGTTTTCTAGCTCGACTCGAAAGGAGTTCGTTTTGAGTGAGGAGCAGAAAAAGACAATCATTGATTGCAGTAGGCTTCTCAACTTACTGGCATGCCTTCCCTGCGGCTATCTCCCCCCAGCCGATAATGTCAGATGTGCATACGCAATCTGCCAGTTGGAAATGTAAGGATCATGTATTTTTGTTGTCATCTTTTTAGAGTGTAAAGGAATTTACTAGTCTGCTTTTTCGTACTTGGAAGTCAGGTGCTCTTCAGATTGGTCAGCTAATGCTTTCAACCCTTTTCCTAAGCTTGCTCGAAATTTGATTATAGGAGTTGGTTTCACCTAGAATTTGGTACAGTTTTTTTTCAGATTGTTGTAGCGTGTATTTGTTTGTTTCAGTTTTGTCTTATGTTTTCTGTTCGGAAGATTGAGAAATCGTGTCAATTTGATTGCAGATTCTTGGTCGATTTCCTTTTGAGCGATAAAGCTGTTCAGTTCCGAATACCTTATCCTTCGGAAAAATTATCAAATCTCCCTTCAGATGGCTCTCGTCTGGTTTGGGCTGATGCTATCATTGCATGCCGTCGCTTACTGAACTTTCTAGCTAATTCATCAGCTATCTCAGAACCCAGTACTGTTTCTTCAGACTTTACTCGTACTTTGTTCGGAAGCTCGACTAGCTCTCAATGCGTGACTCTGATTCCGGAGATCGTGGCCATGCGTGCACTTGAGAACTTCACGGACAGGCATGAAGGAGCTTCACAAGGGCTTCCTACTGAAGTGGATCCCTCCAATGTATATTACTCATTGTTACATGAAACCTGTGCTGTCATAGAATCGTCCTTTGCAAACATCTGTTCTGCTGAGGTCAAGGTGCTAGTAAGCCCCAAAGCCTCTCTGGATGTTCCCACTGCAGTTGAGCGAAAATCGGGGAAAAAGAAGTCGAAGAAGTTGAAAGGTGCTCTATCTGCACTTGGGGTAATTCTGGTTTCAGAAGTTCAGAACGTTGAAAAGGATCTGGAGACTGAACAAAGCCCAAGATGGCACAGGCATATCTCGACAGTTGCTGCTATCAGTAGTACCCTGTGGAGCATGACAACAGCGGTTGAAAGGGTTGACAAGGATTGCCGAAACTCTGTATCAACTCCATTGGTATGGCGGACAGAGCTTCCATATGCTTGGTTTTATATAGTTAAGGAGCTCGAACCAATCTTAGTCCGGATCCTACTACAGGTCTTGTTTCCTAAGGGTGCCACAGGTCTGGAGTTCTTTTCCAAAGCAGTGACTAAAGATAAGGAGGTGCATGACCCTGTAGAGCAGGAGCCTGCTGAGGAAGACGATTTTGATGGAGATGAAGTAAGTAATTATCCGAAAGAAGATTTACTCAAGGAACCCGTATATGTTTCAAGTGCTGAACAGTCAGAAGAGGAGGATACAACTGCCCCCGAGACTGACGATCATGATGCGGAGGCTTTGAATGTGGATTTAACTTTGCAAACCAGCGTTGTGGAAGAGTCTTCTTCATCGCAGCTTGCATCTCTGGACGCTGTTCTGGAAGGAAATGTGAGAGGAAAATCAGAATTCGTGGGTGAGCTTTACATGGCAGTAGCAGCTGTTGTAAAACTACGCAGTTTGTTTTACTCTCCCTACTCATTCACAAGCGACTTATTTGACTCCATCAGTTTCAAAGATCAGTCCCCTCATTCGTTAAACACGCTTCTACTTGCAGCTTATCGGCTGTTATTAGGATCTGTCCAGTTAATTCAGAACCAGAAACTTGTTAATCCTGGGTGGCTGGTGGGAATTATCAAGTACATGGGTGCAGTTGGGTCTTATCTTCCTTGCATGAAGCCATTTATTTCACCTATTGATTTCGTCAAGCTTGTAAATTTACACCTGGAGCTTCTTGGGGCACTAATAGTTTTAAAGGAGAGTTCTCGAACAGGCGTAGAAGATAGTCTTGAGATCACCATGGAAGCCGTGGAGACATCTGATTGGGAACTGGATGTGGGAGCATTGGAGACGCGCAGAAGTAGAAGGGCAGGCAGTGATGACCAGACAGACGATCTACTGTTCATGGCTCAGAGGTCATTCGAGAGTCTTCTGAAATATGCTCCTCGGCAACATATGGTTCTAGCCTTGCAGACCGTAGAGAAAGCCGTAGCTGGTGTATGGAGGGGCGCTGATCAAGGGTTAGGCTTTGAAAGCGACAACGTTAGGGGTTGTCAGGTAGTATCTGTTGTTGCGGCCGGTGTCGACTGTTTAGGCCTTGCGCTACAGGCTGTGTCAGGTAACCCAAATGACTTTTTTATGCTCCATTGAACTCTTGATTTTGTACGTTCAGGTTGACAGGATGATGGATGATTTAGTAGACTGTACCTAATTAGTAATGTGCATCAAAATGAGTTGTTGGACTCGTTCCTCTTGAAGCAGTCGGCTACTTTTTCCGGATTTAATAGTTTGTTGTATCTCTTTTTCTGCTTTTCTAAGAGTCATTAAAGCTTGAGCCAGTTTATGTAGTCAAATGCTTCTTGTGATTTTGTAGGGAAGATGAGATTGCACCTACTTGCAAACCACTGCGCAGCGTTTTATGAAGGACTTTTCAACCTTGTCGCCCATTGTCAAGGACCCTCAGCTTTTCTTGGAAGGCAACCATTTCCCGTATCTAGCTCTGAGATGCTGAGTAAGGTCGATGCAGCTCCAGTAGTGCTTCGTGGTCTGGAAATTTTGACCACTTTAGCAGCTCGAGCCGTGATTTTCCCAATGAAGGCCTGTTTTGTGGCAATGGCTCTTCAGTGTCCTGGAATGTTGTTCAGATCTTTCTACGACGTTGGAAAAGCGAAGGCTCTTCTTATGGAGAATGCACCCTGGAAACATGGGATTCAAGTTACTGCTAGGGGATCCCCGTTGCAGGGTTTCAATGACATGTCTGTCAAGCTGTATGTTGCTTGCTGCAGACTTCTTTGTGCATTGCTGCGACACCGCATAAAGTAAGCAAATTGCTCTGCTATTATTTTAATATCCATACTTTTGGTAGTTTTGTGCTGAATATATGTGTGCAGTTTGTTTTTATGAATGTCAACTAGATCGTGTAAAGTTTTTGGGCTTTTCTAGACATGGGTTATATTCACAAGCTACTGTGCTTAGATTTAGTCTTCAGTTGAAAATATTGCAGCATTTATGAAATCCTAAGATGATTGTTGCGCTATTTCGCAGGGAGTGTGGACACAGTATAGCATTGCTGGGCGAATCCTGTCGAATACTGTTACACTGCTTAGCTGCCCCAAGTTGGACCGATGCAGCTGATTCCTCTATTTCCTCAGCAGCAGCTGAGGCTGCTCAATGTGGTGGTTGGCTGAGCCGAGTTTACCAAGAGGTCTTTCCAAAACCCTCAGCCTTTCAGAGATTCTAGCTCTCTTTATTACCTACTTCGCATATGCTAGACCAATGACTGTTTTCTGTTCAACCGAAAAATGGTCCATTTTCTAAAAAGATTTGACAATATTTTTGTGCAATTTCTAATTATTATTGTTGATATAAACATTTCATTATTTTTGGTGATTTTCTAGTGACGTACCATTTTCTCTGTTTCAGATGGAAGCACATAAGGAGACCATGGGCAAGTATTGCTGTCACCTTCTTGCAGATTATTTGAATGTTATCTCTGGATTTAGTCTTGGCGGTATTGGACTGAAGAGGTCAGTGGCTCAAGCGCGCTGCTAATTACTTGTTTTTTCCCTCATATTAATGTGCAACTTACGGGTAGGTTGTAATTATTGTGGTTTCTGTAATTACTATTCCAACATAGGATCTAAAACTGTTGTTCACCGTGCACAGAGAGGTTGATAGTGCTCTTCGCCCTGGTGCCTATGCTTTGCTTGATGCATGCTCTGGCAACGACCTACAGCAATTACACGCCGCTCTAGGAGGTAATTTCCTCAATTCTTTTCCAAATGAAACGAGTTGTGTCATGCTAGCAAGGTCTGTTGTTTCCACTGCAATCTATGTGTGTGTATATATATATATATATATATATATATATATATATATATATATTTATCATATAAATGTGAAAGATCTAATAATTTTATCTTCGCATTCTTTTAATGCAGAGGGTGCAAGGCGAAGTGCCTTGATGACATTGCGACACGATTATGACCTCCACTATAAGTACACTGGAAAGGTTTAAGCACGCTGTGATAAGCCCCAACCAGTTTAATCATGGTTTTCCCCAAACCAGCAAAGGTTTCCCACTCTTTTACAATCCACTCTTGAAGTTTCTCTTGTTGCTGTCGGGAGGCATCTGCGAATCGAGCAATGGTTGCCAAGTGGAAACAAAGTGGGATTTCCTCGTCAATGGTTTTGCTTGGTGTCAGTGTAAAGCTTCAACTTGGTGGACAGGAGCTCAAAGCGGCTGGCTGGTCGATAAATTCCGTCTGCAATTGGCGCGAGTAGTCTAATACCCTTTGGGGCTCTGCTCTTGGACGCTCCTTTTCTATTACGGCGAAGTCTTGATACCGAAGTGAAACAAGAGTATGCGTGGAGTGCTCCGAAGGATGGATGCTCGCGGAATTCAACTGCTGTTATTTTTTCCAGTACAGTAGTGTTAAGATAGAAAGTCATGATATCAACTTTATCTGTCTTCATCACTTGTTCCCAGCATTATCACAGGTCGGATCATTATTTATTTCAGGTTTCCAGAGTTCTCAGACTCGGATCAATCAGAATTTATGCCTTCAGTTCAATTGATCGTAGCTGGTCAAAGGACTCGATGTCGTAAGATATGACGGAAAAGAAAGACGTTGCAGAGGGTATTTTTAAAACACTATATCCTTGAATATGTAGAAATGTTAATGCTTGTTGAGCATGGGATTGCAAAGGACAAAGGCAAGGCGATGCATTTATGCAACAAATTCATTTGTAATTCAGGAATTCATAGCATTCCTGAACTGAAGAACGCAGGAGTGCAGGACTCTTTCTATAGAAGCTTGCAACCCATTTCTGATCACTTAAGAAATTCAGCATACCTCCTGGTTGAGTTTGGTGGGGGTAGGGAAATAGATTTAAGACGGGTTTGGAATTTTTCCATGTTTTTCCATCCAAAAACAAAATTACTGTGAATTTTTTTCGTTCAGATTTTTTGAAACCTATTCTTGACATGTAGGTATGTCTAATTTCAATCATAGGCTGGTCAGGAAATGCAAAGGGAATCAATGGTTCATAATGCATCAAAAGAGGTTGGTTACTCCTACCTCATAAGTCAAAAATAGAACAATCTAGACTTTGGAAATGGAGGGCTAATTGGAAAGGGGTCAATTACCTCACATATTTGAAACATGTGCCATAAATTTCTTGAATTCAAGGTCATCTTTAATTGATGAGGTTGTAAGATTATCCTTATACAAGGATCCATGCCTTACCATTCCAAAATGTAATTTAAAAAGGCTAGGTGCCTAAAAGTACCATGTGATGAGATGCTCACATTGTGTACATTTGTGTAAACAATATGTATTCTAAATAGGGGTTTTAAGGGACCTATATTATTTATTTGACATCTCACACTCAATAAATATCTACCTTTATTGTACATCAATAGTTATTGTAGTGTATAGGGTGTACATTATGTTTCAAATACCTATAATTTCTAGAATAAGTCCTTTTAATTTCTTAGTCTTCTTAAAACCTCTATCCAGTGTACATGTTTTTGAAAAATGGTTTTAGAAAATCTACCTCCAAAAGACTCTTCATAACTTTTTACATAAGGGAGACAATCCATTTCCAACTACTTAAGCAATTGAGCATATCCAAAGCATGGATATATTGAGTGGGAAAATTTCATTGTATACAATAATAGAGTTTAGAAGACACCTATGATTTTTGACAATTTTAATTTCTTATACAAAATTACAATGAGTTTTCTAAGTGAAGATTATCTTTTGTTCCAAACTAGTTGTATAGGTTGTCCAATTTCTAAATAAAGATTGGTTGCAAAATTGAGAATCTTCTAGCTAATCATGATGTACCACATATATACTAGAACTAATCATTTACACATCTCTCCCTACAAAGAAAGAAAGCAACCTATCCTACCAATATGAGATGAAATTTGAAGGCAAGAAGAGATTGTTTTGGAGTTGTTCCTTTGTCTGGCGATTCTCTATATTGTCTAAGAACTACAAACAAGCCCTAACAACCAAATTTTCTAAAAAAAAAATTCCCAAAAATTTCAAAACGTATTAAGAAACCGAAAACTATTTTTTTTTAAATTCAAATTATTTGTAAAAATAATAATAATTTATTTATTTATTTAATTAATACTCGATGTAGCACAATCTCAGCCATGTCAAACTGTTGATGTGGCACTATTTCAAGAGTTTTCACAATCTAGGAACTCGTAGTGTCTTCTTGCCCTCAAATTTCATCTAATGAATGGTGGATGATGAAGAATGGATTGGCTCCTCTATGGTATCCAAATGATGTGTGGTGTGGTGTATTGGAATCCCCTATGACTTGTCAATAGTAAAATATAGAAATTTAGCATTTTAATCATAGAAATGGTGTGTAGTAGAAAAAGTGGCAATCTTATGTGTCCCTACTTTAGATTATGGTCTATGAGCAATTCAAATGACAATAGTAATTTCTATTACTTCAAAAATTCAAAAACATTTAAGAACCTTTGCATGAATGTCATAATGGAAGAAAGTTAATGGTAGATGAACAATTTACAATGTATTTGTTAGAGTTAAATTTGTATTCTCACACTCCAACTTCCAACAACACATGTTCATATATTGCATCTAATTGGCAATTGAAACAAGATATTTCTACCATAATTGCTTAGTTTCAATTTTAGGTTACAATGAAAAAGGTTAGGGCTAGATGTCACGGAAGCTTGTGGTTTTTTTCTCTACATAGTGACAAATGAAAAATCAATGCATAATTTGCCCCCATTTTGGAGTGTTTAATTTTGAATTTGATGACCTTTCTTGACTTTTATAGAAGCAAACTTGCTAAGAATGAGGGCCTTTGGTCCTTGCTTCAATGAAAGTATGATTGTACCACGGATTGTATACTTGAAGTAGACAACATCTTTTGTATTCTCTCATTTGTACCTTAGTCATTCATTCATGATACAATATAGCAATCGGGACCATTCACCTTTGGAAAAGGGCTAGGGCTACACTTCATTTGGTCTTGAGCTATTTTCATCTCCAGAGTAAAAGCAAGAACTTAATGTTTACCACTAGTAATGGATTTTGGAAATTTAAAATCATATTTAGAATTAGAGTTTCAAAGTAGTGTAGAAAGGTTATGGAATGAAGTTTTTGACATGATAAAATTTTATTTGCATTTATTCTTTATTTATCTCCATGTAGGATAGTGAAAATGAAATTGAGTACAAATGTGAAATGTTTTCATTCAAACAACCATACCATAAGCATCAATGGACAAAGTCCAAAAGTGTGAACACAAAAGTTGTAATGAATGACATACTATATGCTCCTATGGAAGTTTGAAGAAAAAAATTAGGTGTAATTTGAATGAAAATAAATTTCAAAGTTGGCCATTCCATCTAAAACTCAATTTTATTCAACATGATTTGGAATTGCTAAAGTTCTCTTTTATCAATTTTTTCTTAGAACTCTAAAAAAACTTTTTTGTACCTTAGCATGTTGGTACAAAATCATTTGAGATTGTTGTACACAAAAATGAAAGGAAATTCACATTTATAGAATTAAAAATATTGACAATTTAACAAACATGCAAATGGTGTTAATTCTCACAATCTTTGAATTTTTTTTTCTGGGTTGAGAGCATGAGATTGCATTGGCCATTGTAAAAAAAAATATAGTTTGCAATACGGACCATTCTTATATCATAATGCTCTTGCATTTGAAACATTTATTAGATTGAACAATGTGTACAATTTATATTTAATAATTGTGTAACGCATTCTTAGGCTCAATTTTTTGTACAAAGACTAGAAGTCATGATGCATATAATTCATCCAAAATATCCAAAAAAATTAAATCATTGTCAATATGATCAAGAATTCAAATTGAAAATTTTATGAATTTATGTCAATGTAATTTTTGGTGATTTAATTGTACATCCGCTAGTCATGTTCATGGTAGCATCAGAAAGCTCCTCATAAGGAAGGGTGCACATGCTTTGTTTTGTGGCATTTGGACCTACAATGTGAACACTACAAGAGAATGGGGTCTTTTAAGTAGTGTCCTAGACATCATGTCTTTTAAGTAATGTCTTTTAATGCATCTTTGAAGTAAAATTTTACTTCAAAGATGCATTAAAAGACATTACTTAAAAGACATGATGTCTAGGACACTACTTAAAAGACCCCATTCTCTTGTAGTGGAAAGTTACAAATTTTTTAAGTTATTTTTGGTTTTAAAAGCTAGAAAATTACATTTACTTTTATTTTGATTGTGGCAATAGTACACGGCACATTGAGGTAGGAGGTTCTAAAATGGAACGGGCTCTAAAACGGAGCACGTCCTTAAATGTACCTTGTTTGTACATGTTTCTTTTTCATAGTTTCATGACCCTCAATAATGTGAAAACTATGTACAGTTTAGGAGATGCTCCATTTTAGAGCCCTATGCCACTTCAACTTCAAAATTTTATAACTAACTCTACCCTACTCCAAAAAACATGAAACAACTTGGGTTAGATGTCAATTCCACTTGTCTTTTGAGGAAAATTTCCTAAAAAATATTTCAAAATGTTTCACCTCCCCAAAATTCAGTTTTGACCCTTAGATGCTCCATTTAAGGATTGTTAAACTTTTTTGGGGGGCAATCTGGCACCAGAAAGCCCAAAAAAAAAGAGCCATGTTCCCTGGCAGCAGCAGTCACTCATCCCAGGCCACCCCATTCATTTGCAAATTGGGTCCACTAATCCACTCGCAGAGATATTCCAATTCATTTGATTCAAAAATAAACAAAAAATTTTGTCCATTGGTTTTGCCAAAAATAAAAGTTTAAAATGAAAACCCCCATTTCAGTTCAGTTGTGCCTTTCATTTGGACTGTTGCCCTGCATCAGGCAATTTAAAACAAGGCCCTCCCCAGCTTGGCAAGTGCCTCCCTTGGTGGCTACGAATGGGAGGTGAAGGACCTATTGTAGGTAAACATAATGTACAATAGAGTGAGTTACAATGTTCATTTGACATGTTGGTAATGTTCTTTCCTTAAAGAATCTAATATTTTCAATCTAATATTTTCAAACTTTGAACTTTGCAATTGGTTGTTGGAAACTCACATGTCTTTTGTGTTGTACTACACAAGTACGTGAGGACAATTAGATTGGTATATAAGTCATAGTGGTACGGGCAATGTAGGACTAACTTTCTATAGAGGTTAATTTGTCTTTTAAAAATTAGATAGATCTACTTCTCTTGTTGCTCTCATGGTCCTACAGACTTGGATGTCAAAATCCTTTGATAAAGAATTTCTTCTTGTTAAGGGGTTCCATTGAACAAGTGGAGTTTTATTTATTTTCTATAACACTTAATTTTTCAACCTTTGTAAAAGAAAGCATCTTCTACATCTAGTTTTTTTTATAATATGATTTTGTCAATGGCACAACATTTTCCACAACACTTGACTAAAAGCAATCTATTCTATTGTTGTGAAATTCTACCTACATAGTCAACAAATAAAGACAATCATTTGAGATGACATTCAATTTGAAGGACTTCTAACTCTTAAAGATCTAAAAAAGTCCAAGTTGGATCTCATAACTCTGTAGTGTTGATTTCTAATGCATTGCACAAGCAAACATTTTGGGTTTCAATTTTATATACAAGTTTTGACCCACATATGTAACATTCTCCAAATGGTAAGAAGTTTGATCTCTTTTGAATGATCTTTTTCCTCTCAAACTAGTCATGACTAAAATCTTGTATTTAAGTTTTTTTATAAAGTCTAAGTTTGTTTAAAGTACACTTATAGACTGCAATAGAACTTCTCTAAGACAACCCTCTATAAGCTAAAAACCCTTTGAAAATCAATTTTGTTAAACTTGGTCTTGGATAGGACAATGTTACAGAGGTTAAGACTAAAACCAACTGTCTATAAGCCTATAAAACTCTATAACCAATTATTGTCGAATTAGCTTTGGTTCTATTAGAGTTAATTGTAAAGTGTATGCAATGGGAAACAAGGAGTCGAGTCTTAATAAAATACCATTAGATTTTTTTCAACCCTATAGGAGTCTATTTTGGGTTTGTTCTTGAAACTATTCCATGCATGGTGAACTAGTGATTGCTTGTTTGAATTTTTGAAAAGAAATTCAAATTTTTTAGAAAATGTATAAAAAAGAAAACTAATAATTTTTGAAATATATATATATATATATAATATTCAATAATTAATTAGTATTATCAGACATGACAATCTCTTAATCATGTCAAATTGTCCATGTAGGAATGTTCCCAGAGGTACCACACTTAGGAACTTGCAATCTTCTAAATGCCGAAAAAACATCTAATACCTATAAGTGTACCCAAATTTGAACTCTACAAAAATCAATAGTCAACAAATCAAAGCTAAGTGAGTGTCATTCAAATATGTTATCCAATTATAGTCAAGTATTTGAAAAATACATAAACTATAGCTTAGGGACACAAATAGGTGTAGTCTATGATACTAGAAGACAAACATGGATGCTAATAGGTGTTTCTACCTTTGAGGGTTTCCAAGATAGACCAACCTATTACCACCTTGATTTGCAATCTGATTATCTTGGGGCCAATTCCAAGAGACACATATTTTTCAAAGGTATGTGTATGTTTCATGAATAAAAAACAAGTGAAATTATTATTTTTTGATCAAAATTATAATTTTTGTAAATTTTGAAGTGTTTAGCCCTAAATCATAAAAGTGCTCATGACTAGAGTCATAACACTACAAGAGAATGGGGTCTTTTAAGTAGTGTCCTAGACATCATGTCTTTTAAGTAATGTCTTTTAATGCATCTTTGAAGTAAAATTTTAGTACTGAAAAGACTGTCTTTTCAGTACTAAAATTTTACTTCAAAGATGCATTAAAAGACATTACTTAAAAGACATGATGTCTAGGACACTACTTAAAAGACCCCATTCTCTTGTAGTGTTATGACTCTAGTAACAACCTATAACCACCTTCTTATGTCCCCTAGGTATTCACCAATAAGCTACATTACCTTAGATGATATAAATGCACTGATTTTGTCAGGTTTCTACACAGAATTGGCACATTTTTTGTTAAACTTGGATGGTGGAATGGGTGAAAATGGGGCCAAATATAGGGTGACAAAAATGGATTGCAAACAAAATTAGAGCGAGCTTCTATGTGAGTCGGGCCGGTCGAACTTGCAAGGGCAAGCTACACATTAGAGGGGATTTGAGGCTTCCAAAGGGCCGTTTCAGGGTTGTTCTCTAAAATTGTTCCCGTAATTGCTAGCCACTGTCAAGCCAGCATTTATCCAAAAATAAAAATAATTTTTGTTTTTAAATTAAAAAAAATTTTAAATAAAAATTTGGGTCCTGAAATATGAAAAAAAAACCTCCCCAAAAATAATGACGTGGCACTCTCTCAACCACGTAGGATTTCTGTTCATGTGGCAGAAACTGCGTTCCCACAGTCCAAGAACCCGCAGTCTTCCAATGGCCTCAAAAATCCTTTAATGTGAGAAGTGAGTGATGACATTTCTATGTGGACCCGGTGGGTGGGGAGATATCAAGTAAGAAAAGCACACGTAATGATTCCCTTGAAGTTCGCTCAATCTCCACCAATGGCCTCGTCCACCGATATTGGTGAAACTTGAGCTCCTGCTTCTCTGCTCACTGAGACCAGCAAGACAATCGGTGGGAGCTGCTTGTCTTGTACTGCTTTTGCTACCAGCCGGACTCACATGGAAGCTGGCCCTTACGATGGTCTACCTTAGCGTGCGGAGAGCCGCATAGGAAAAGCTTTGAAGGGCCCCGTAGTCAGTTGGCGTTCCACTGGTGCAAAGTTCGTCTTCCGCTCAGTTCCTGTGAGAAAACGCGCACCGCACATCTGACCACGCCTGCCGTACCCGGTCGTCAACTGACGGAAGGCCACTTTGGCTCGTAGTCGGGCTCACCTGAAGGACTCCCGTCCTGGCTGATGCGTTCCACAGTCCCTCAGAGAATATTCCCAGAGCATATGTCCTTGGGGGGGCTAAGGTAAGGTAGAAGTGCGCATCAGGGCTTCTTTTTCATTTTTGGAGAATAGTCACATTGGCAATATAAAATGTTATACAGATGTTCCAAATTGCAACATTCATCCATTTCTTGGATGTATAGTATGGTTTTCATCCAAAATTAGGCAAATTCATCTAATATTTTTCTTTATTTCAAAGTTGTATGGCGATTTCATCCAAGTTTTCCAGCATTTTGGGGGGTGTTTTTTAGCTAAATTATTTTTTATGATACAAACTGGCACCAAAAAAAAAAAAGCCCTAATGTCCATGTTTTTTTTTTTGGTTTTTGGACAAATGGTTATGTGGCCTTCCTTTCAAGAAAGTTTTAAGTTGTCTGGCTCCTTAATTTGGCGGACTTGAATTGAAAAAGGCTATATTTGAGTATGCAATTTTGAATACATAATTTTTGTATGTGTTGGCTTTTGCACAATAGATGAAATGAAACTTTTGAAACATTGTGGCAACGGTGTGCAAGAACATTATTGTTGTTTGGCATTTTTTAACGCATTTTTCATCTTTTTCTTTCTTTTGGCTTGAAGTTGATGATTTTTTTTTGAGGAAATTAGGCCTTATAAGGCCTAAAAAACCCCTTGAAAGTGCTTCTTCTGGACAACTCCTATATAATGGCTTCATAAGCTAACCTATTATAGACAATATTCGGATGCATTTATTGAAAAAGATTTTTTGTTTGTACCTTCTTGTCCAATCATCTCTCTTTATTTATTGCTTAGGGAAAAGTGCCAAAGCTAACCATAATAAGTGAGTCTATGAAATTAGAATGGATCCTAATGAAAAATCTACATTTACATTGAATAAAATATTCATTTCTAAGGATTTTTTTTCCAATGTTCTTCATCTTCAAGTTTGCACACATTGAATTCAATTTCATAGTAAATTTCCAACATCTTATACACTGAAATGCTTAAAAATATTTGTTATAAGTACTAGTACCTTAACTCTACCTATAACAAGCAAAATGCCAACTAGCCCATCATAGGCATTATTATACTAATGGCATAATTATACATTCCAATTTTGAAATGACGACCACTAAGATAATTTTTCTTGTGATGGATTGGTTACCTAGAAAAAAACTGTAAATTTGGTAAAAGTTACTATTATTTTTGGCAGATTGACAATTTTTTGGTGATATTTACAATGATAATTGAATTTTTAAAAATTTCTTTTAACAAACATGTACATTATGCATTGACCCATTTTAACACTTTTAGAATCCTGTGCTCTTAGTTCCCCCCAAAAAACTAAAATATTGTGAGAACGACCATCATTTGCATTTTTGTCAAATTGTTGATATTTTTTATACTATAGAAGAGAATATTCTTCCAATTTTTGCGTACAATAATATGAAATGATGCATACCAATATGCCATTGCACAAAATGCTTTCTTAGAATTCTAAAAAAAATGACAAAAGATAAAGTAATTTGAATCATAGTGAACAAAATTGAGTTTTTGACATGGCTAACTTTGAAATTAATTTTTATTCGAATCACAATTAGTTTTTTCTTGAAACTTCAATGATAATGTGTAAAGTAGAACCACCCATAGCCAACTAGCATCCCATAGCCAATCTATAAATTCACATATTTCCAACCAAGACTAGAGTATTTTTTTCTACCTTTTTAAAGTTGGGACTACAAGTTCATGACACATGTCCCAAAGTAGTGAACAAGAAAGTATGAAATAACAAGTGAAAAAGTAGTTTTTTAAATGATAGAAATTAGAAGAGTCCAAAGATTGGTTGTAGGTCCAGTGCACTTTTGGCCTTTCAAAATTCATAGTAATTTCAATTCATGTGATAAAATTACCCAAGTTTTGGCAATCCCCATCATTCCTATCATTGCACCTCTGAAAATATTTGCTTTGCCTTGCATTGCACTAGATCATGTCTTGAATATCTAAATGATTGGTAATGGGTGGTTCTACTTTAGTATGTTGTACACTACAACTTTCCTATATATACTTTTGAACTTTGTCTATTGATGCTCATGGTATGATTGTTTGAATGAAAACTCATTTTAGATTTGTACTCAAATATGTTAGTCATTGTATGAATTAGAATTCTTGAAATTTGATCATATGATGGTAAATAACCAAGTTGTGAGTCTTTCACTTGTGATGAAAAGATCACTCGATCCAATCAACCTATTTTTTATTGGTGATTTTTTTGTCGTCAAAAATTATTGTGGGTTATTTATCAGTGACAAGAGTAACTTAAGGGCAAAACACCCATTCCCGCACCTGTTCCTTGCAGTGGACTATAGATTCACCCAAATGCGTTAGTAGAGTTTCCTTAATGTGTTCGCCACATGTGTGATTGTAATTTGCTGATACAATTGAAGGATACATAGGAAAATCTGATTGGTTGAGTGCTGATTTTTGCAGGGTTTAATTTTGGGGACATCTATAGGATGGTTCTGTAGGTCTAGGGAGCCAACACTTTGAAATTTTGTAGAAATTACATATTGAATCTGAAAAATCTAATTTTTTTTTAATCATAAGAGGATTTTTCAGGGCTTCAGGAGACCGTTTCAGCCCTGTTCCCCTGTCTGCGAACGCGTTAGATAAAATAATAATAAAATAATAATAAAAAAATAAAAAAATAAAAAAATAAAATTTTAATATTAAAATATTATTAAATTTTTTTTAAAATAATAAAAAAATAATATTAAAATATTAATTAAATATGATTATCTGATGTGGCAGCCTCTTGGCCACATCAGATCGCCTCAGTGGCAGCGTTCAGAGAGTTCCCATGGCCTGATAACTCACAGTCTTCCAGAGTAGCTAAAAATCCTCTTATGATTCATGATTTTCACCCACTAATACTAGGAAAATATCATTTTTAGAAAACTCTGCCTCCAACTGTGCTGAATTCCTTATTTGGACGGTTTTGGGTGTTTCCACTACATAGAACTTTCGAGTAATTATTGAGAGGCAGGGCCAAGGAATTGCCAGATTTTTCTTATATTATAATCATTATACAATTCAAATGGATAAGATTGGCAAATACTAGCCCATGATCTTGTACTCGATCGCCACAGTGAAAATCCAAAAACTGGACGGGTCACCCGCTGCGTCCTAGTCCAAAAAATCACGGTTCCAACTTCCAAAGCATCGTCGTCCTGAGCTTCTGAGGACCGACAACCACCAGCTTCGTCCCATTCTGCCCCACCCCACGCTATTCACATTTCGCCCGTCGACCAAAAAATCCCACCACGCTTCGCCAATCGCAGCATTCCCCGTGAGCCCAACTTTCACCCATGTCACTTGCGTCAAAAATAAACACACAGTCACAAATTTAAAAATCACAAAATCATTCCAGCAGGAGCATCTTTGAACATTCCATCGGTTGCAGGCGGTGATTTGGGTAGTGGAAGCTGAGGGATTGAAAGCTCGTGGCCCCACGCGGGTGTCAAAGCTCAGGAACAACTGAGTGCTCCAGCCTTCACTCGCAGTTATGTGCTCTTCGTCTGCAGCTCTTGCTCAGATGTGAAGAAGTCTTTGGATTGCTGCCAGCAAAGTACTTGAACTCCATTCCCAGATGTGGTCTTCTCTTCGATTGTAGCCCACTTTGATTGTTGCCGGGTTTGATTGGACGTAGCGCATCAGTCGATTACTGCAGTCAGCGATGGCGACGATGCAGCAAGTGTGTGTTGGTATGCGAGGATGTGGAGTTTCGACTCCGACGATGTTGGGTGCTTCTTCCCGATGTGAAGCGGCTATGGTTTCGTTTCAAGGGTTGCGCGCGACAGTGTCTCCGACGCGCAGCAATCGACTCGGCGTGGGGACCGAGGTCGCTGCGGGGTCGTTGTTGCGAGGGCGGTCTGCTGATGGGGTGGTTCGCTGTGTTGCTGCTGCTGCGAGCAGCAATGGCTCCAATGGCAGTGCGGCCTCCACCTCCACCTCGTCGTCGCCTCGTGGGGGACGCAACCACAGCGGCATGAATGTGCTGTTTATCTCAACGGAAGTGGCGCCGTGGAGCAAGACGGGCGGGCTTGGAGATGTGCTGGGGGGGCTTCCGCCTGCGCTTGCTGTAAGAGTTTCACGAGGCTCTGTCTCATTGTTGACAATGTGTCAATCATTACTTGGGCGAAGGAACAGCGTTTGCTGGAGCCTCCTCTGTGTTCAAGAATTGGTTGACGAGCTTGCTATTGAGGGTTTCAGTTGTGCGTTTCTTGTCTATGTTTTTACCTCATCTTCGATATGGCCAATTTCATTCGTCCTGGTTCAGTTATTGGATTTTCAGCAGCAGTATAGAGGGATTGAAGTAGACGTTTTCCTTAAATGTAGAAATGCTGTGGTAATCCCGGAGAGTAATGGCTTTTAGAGTGATGCTTGTGTGGAGGAATCAGTTTAGACTCTCTATTTGAATGTAGACGAGCTTTGCCAATCTAGGAGAGTAATGGCTATTTCTGAGTGATGCTGGCGATGGATCTTAATGAGAATTCTCTATTGAATTCAGAGCTGGATGCTGCGATCATTGAATTGAGCACATTGCTGAGTGCTTCAGTTGTGTATTCTTGTGTATTCTTGGGCATGCCATGACTATGGTGCATTGATTAGAAGGTCGATTGAAGTTTTGAGAAGCAGAGTCCGATTGTGCGGTGACTGTTGGTATTTTAGAAGAGTTTATGATAGCAACAGAATTTTAATCAGCTCTCTTTTTGTGTGATTGCAGGCTCGAGGTCATCGTGTGATGACCGTGTCCCCTCGATACGACCAATACAAAGATGCGTGGGATACAAACACTCCTCTTGAGGTATGTATAGTTCCTTTCGAATTTGAACGATTGAAAATCTCGTTACTTGTTGAATGAAGGTTCTGGGTTGTGCAAATGATAAGTTCCAGTGTTTTGAAGCCCGTTTGCTTTTGGGTGCTGTGTAGATCACTATTGGCAACAGGACAGAGACGGTCAACTTCTTCCACACCCACAAGCGTGGTGTGGATCGAATCTTTGTCGATCATCCACTTTTTCTTGCAAGGGTGATTTTCTTCTACCTGTATTGGAATGTGTTGGAATCTCACTTGCATTAAGAGAATAGGCCGAAGGAAAGGGGCTACAATCGTTTTTTATGAAAGTATTCCAATTCTTGCGTTTCAAATCTCGTCGAAGTTTCCGTTGCTGCGTCTGATAGTGAATTATGGTGCAGGTTTGGGGTAAAACTGGCGGCAAGATTTATGGTCCCACTTCTGGAGAGGATTATGACGATAATCAGTTTCGGTTCATGCTTCTTTCAAAGGTGAATTGACCTTTGAATATTTTCATGTTTTTTCTTTTGATGTAAGTTCCAACGTTGAACTCAATGATGCATACTAAAAGCACTTATCCCTGGCTTACAAAATTTCCTGTTTAGGCGGCCATCGAAGCAGCCAGAGTTCTAAAACTTGACAGCAATGAGTTCTTCAGCGGCCCGTACGGTAGATCTTCTAACCTGAGAAACATCAAAGATAAAAAATTTCTTGAGGAGATTCGTCAAGAGATCAATTTGACTTGTATATCGTAAATTTTCATCAGATAATGTATTTAAACCTGGAAGTATTGTTGCATGAACTAAGGACACCAACGATCGTAAAATGTGCCTACAGGTGAAAATGTTGTCTTTGTGGCTAATGACTGGCATACGGCCCTTGTCCCGTGCTACCTCAAGAGCGAGTATAAGGCTGCTGGACTCTTCCTGAACGCAAAGGTGAGTGATACCACAGCCGGAGTAGCTGCAAATGAATGAAAATCTTTCTCATGCAGGAGCATTTATGCACTTAGTGCTAGTTGCATTTGTGCGGTTATAATGTGCCAATCGAAGTATGGTATTTTAATTACCTTACGTTACACTATAATTTAACCCCTAAAACGACCAAGGGCCCTAAACCAGGCATTAGAATCTTTTGGGCAAGGTTAAACAGAGATGGTGTTTCTTTTGTTCAATTTCATTTGTTTTTGGACCGACAGATGCAACGTTCTCCAGTGCTATAAAATTTGGTCCTATCTGAAGCATTGATTTTTTACGATCTGATCAATTGACGTTGATCGTTTCAAATGATGAAGCCTCGGTCTTTGGGGGATTAATTCTTGAAGGAAACTTAATTTTTACGTAGGAGGAATTTTCTGATGAAGGCACTGTAAAAGTGACCGAAAATGAACCAGATATTGAAGCACTTCTTATGACATGGAACTTGGTATGGCAGGTGGCATTCTGTGTGCACAACATAGCCTATCAAGGAAGGTTTGCCTATGCTGATTTTGACAGACTCGGCCTGCCAGACAGCTTCCGAAGCTCATTTGATTTCATCGATGGGTAAATGCTTTGGCTTTTTCTGCGCATGATCTTGGAGTCCAAATTCGGTGACATGTTGGTATAATATGAGTCGTTCATTGTTCTTCAGGCGTTCTAGTGGATGAGTGTTACCTCCTTATGTGTTAACTTCACTTAAGTTACAGAGAACTTTACTCCTTCCTAAAATATACTGAAAATGTTTAAGCATCAACAACTTTTCTCATTACGACTCACTATTCACTATTTTTCCATACGCATTAGAAAGTGGATATTATATATTTATGCATGCGCTTGCAAGCTTGCACTAAACATTTGGCACTTGGTCTTTTTAGCCTGAATTAATTGAGCATTACCTATGTATATGTTAACTTCCTCTCATCTCGTGTTCCCTTCATAAGTGTTTATGCATCAGTAGTTTATAAGAGTTAGTTTTTGTCTGCTCCAACTGTTATCATTTGAAGAAAGTGGACTGTCTGTGCTAACTGCAGGTACTCGAAACCAGTGAAAGGACGCAAAATCAATTGGATGAAGGCAGGTTTTGTGGAGTCCGATCTAAATTTGACTGTGAGCCCAAATTACGCTGCCGAGCTCGTTTCTGGGGAAGACACCGGAGTGGAGCTTGACGTCATTGTCCAAGGAGAAGGAATTAAAGGGATTGTCAATGGGATGGACGTTCAAGAATGGGACCCGTCTGCTGACAAGTACCTTGACACTCCTTATGACATCAACACGGTATGAGCCTTGCATTGCAACCTTGGTATCCTAGTTTATTGGTTCTGGACCAAAGGGGAGGAGGAGGCCTCACAGTGAATATGAGGAAGTTTGAATAGGAAATCGCTTTTAAAGCGAGTCAATTCTGCATTGTCAGAGTCAGTCGTAGTGTAACTTCTTGGTTATTATATAGTTTGAGAGGAATCTTTCATCAAATATGTTTTGTGTCTTATATGCAGGTGTTTGATGCAAAGCCAGCGTTGAAGGAGGCGTTGCAAGCAGAGGTTGGACTTCCAATCAGGCCAGATGTGCCTCTCTTCGGTTTTATCGGTCGACTGGAAGAGCAAAAGGGCTCTGATATTTTGGCAGAAGCTGTAAAGGATTTTCTGAAAGAGGACGTCCAGTTAATTGTGCTGGTACGTGAGCCGTTAATCAATTGTGTTTCATGGTTCTCATTGCTCTACAGATAATATACCACCGAGCAATGGTATAAATCCCGGTTGTTTGATTTCTGTTTTCTCCCTTCGCTTCTTCCTTTACATGTCAAGAATATCACATCGCCTGTTCGTGTGCGGAAGTAAACAGTTCAAACAGAATTTTCAGCAAAATTAGATTGTTGTAAGGAGCTATTAGAAAATATCGTAAAAGGGACCCTTCACATAATTCATGGGGAGGTTTCCTAATGGTCACAGTAGACCATACACTGCAATCACTGTGAACAATCAGTGCGAGCATAGAGAGGCCTCCTATGACTGATGGGAGATTTTTGTGATGATGCTATCTGAAAGTTTTTGAAGCCATCTTGATTTGCTGAAAACACTGTTTCACTCTATTTCCGTTGCAAAGTTGATTGTTCTTCACATAGCTTATGTTGGCGGGATTGATAACGAATCTATGGTTGACAGGGAACTGGCAAGAAACATCTGGAGAAGCAACTAGAGGAGCTAGACACCAAGTTTCCCGGGAAGGCAGTTGGAGTGGTGAAGTTCAACACCCCTTTGGCACATATGATTATAGCCGGGGCCGATTTCATGCTGGTGCCAAGTCGGTTTGAGCCATGTGGTCTCATCCAGTTACATGCCATGCGCTACGGAACGGTAAGTATCCTCAAATAATCTCTAAGGGAGCAAGAGGCCGAATTTGGGTCTTATTTTTTTGAAGGAAATTTTGAGTAAATCTCGTAGGAACTTTCTTTTGTCATCTGGGTTATGTTTTTCAGAACACGATCCATCAAATTGGTCATTTTAAAACCACGAATCGTTGGTCTTTTGGGGGTCAATCCTTCACTACACAAGCGAGAGTTGAAACCTTGTATTAGCCTCTTCACTTGATTCGTTTCGTGCTAACAATCTTGTCTGTTGTTTGTGTGCCACAGCCGGCCGTGGTTGCATCGACAGGTGGACTTGTCGACACAGTGAAAGAGGGCGTTACAGGATTCCAAGTTGGGAAACCTTTCAACGTTGATGTAAGTCCTTGCATCAAACAACTATCTGCTGGATTAGTAATGATTCAATACTTCTATAGGCTGGCATGTATTTTCTTTCTTTGAAATGCTGACATTGGTTAAACTGCATCAGTGTGAGAAGGTTGACCCAGAAGACGTGGCCCTCCTCTCGGCCACTGTGAAGAGGGCAGTCGAGGTCTATGGAACTCCGAAATTGAAGACCATGATTAGAGCCTGCATGGAGCAAGACCTGTCCTGGAAAGGTCCTGCACGCGAATGGGAGGAGACACTGTTGGGACTGCAGGTCGAAGGCAGCGGCCCTGGACAAGAGGGTGAAGAAATTGCTCCCAAAGCCAAGGCCAACATTGCAGCCCCTTGAATCATCCATAGTCCACATCAGCTTGCATTCACTTAATGCACTGAATTGATCGATTGGCTCGATCAAGTGCAATTTACCCCGTTAGCATTCACTTAACGCACTAAATTGATCGATTGGCTGGATTAAGTGCAATTTACCCCGCTAGACACGAGGATCATTTATTGCCCTATCCAATCTGTGAGTGGTAAGGGAGTTACTGTTACGAAAGGCCCAAACCAATTTTGAAGTTTTGAGGTGGTTGTGGATGAGCTGCTGCTGTTGAATTAGCTGTTGTGTTAGAAGTTGAAGGATTTCGAGAGGCTGGAAAGTGCGGGATATCTGCTTGAGACTGCATCCGTGTAGGGGAGAGTGTAGGCCAGTTTTCTGATTTGAGATGACACTTCTTCACCGGAGATCAAGTACAAATTCTTGATTGTACATCATACTGAGGGTTAATCAGCGTAGAGACTGTTATTACAGTCGTTGGTTTCACTGCTTATCACAGACTTTGGATTATCAGTGAGGTCTTGTTGACACGGTCGCAACTTCCGTCACCACCTCCGATCCAAAAAGAAATACAAACCGTCTCACACACACTACTGCCACTACAGCTTCCACAGGGAAAACTCTCCGCAGGTTTTAGTCCTCGCTTGCACCGTAAATGAATGATACAAAATTAAATCCTCTCGACACAATCTCAAATTCAAGTATCCACTAGTCTAACTATCACCGTTTTCGCATTTCGCAAACTCAACACTTCCTGCTGTCGCACGTTTCTACTTCCCAGATGTGGCGCCTTCCTACAAACAGTCAAAGTCTTGCAAACCAGCACCTGGTATGGTAGGATGCTCAAAAACTGTGCGTGTTCTTGCAATCGTTCAGTACGGGGCTGTGAAATTGACTCTTGACACTGGAGAAAAAAACTGTGGATTACTTTGGAGCATGATAGATTTCATTTACACTTCTTCAGAGGATAGTTTTAGAGCTACAAGGGGTTCATTTTTATCTAAGTGAATAGGTGTTTACTAATTTTATTCAAAATAAAAATTAGTTGTTGAACTACCTTCTTTCAAATGATAAAAAATCTGAAATAATGATGAGGTCTATCATTCATTTCAGTTTTAGAAAGAAACACATTTAGAAACCATATCAATTACTTTTGACATGTTGCAATGCTAGTTTTTAAACAAAGCCTGATTTTTTTCAAAACTTGGCATGCATGGGTTTCCAAGGGCCTACTTGTCACTATTAGGGCCCTGTAGCAAATTGTGTTTGAAAATTCATAACTAATTCAATAATGCTTCAAAAAATATGAAACAACTTGTGTTAGATTCATCCTCTATTTCTCTGCGACTGAAAAATCAGCTAAAAATATTTCCATCAAAGGAAATACATGAAAAAGGCATATCAGTTCTTAAATGAGCAATTTTTGAGCATACTACCACTAGCTCAAAATCAGCCTCTTTGTGCAGCAACAAGCACGTCATTGTTCAAGTAAAGATGTCTTCAAGCACCTTCACGACCTCCAAACTTGGTGTCACATGTCAACCACAATGGGATCAATGCAACCTTGTGAGCATTTTATCTCCACTCTTGAAATGAAATGGGTACAGCTAATTGGATTGTAATAACTTGGAGTTTGTTTTATCTAAGAAATTCCTATATTGGGTGTCATATGCTCTTCCAATTGACTTTTCAAGCAACGAACAAGTTTTGATAATTCTAATACTAATCACTAAATATTCAAAGAGTCACTTGTGGTTGATTAAAATTGTAAAAGCTAGGTTTACTTGGTTGAATCTAATTCTAATGGAAAAAAATTTGGTCCTTTAAATTCAAATGACTTTGTATGCAAAAGTTATAGGACTTCAAAGTTTGGAATGAATTATTTTCTAATCTTCTCCAAAACTTCATCTACTTCTCAATCAATGATGATTTGTTTCAAAAAGTTGATTACCCCAATCACTGCCGAGGGGCTGGAATTCCAAAGAATAGAGACTAAGGTAGGTACACCCAAAATGAAACCTGACCTTAAAGCGCCATCTACAATGTGCATACATTTTCGAAATCAGTCATGTACCCAGACTGTAGATGGCCATTTCAGAAACAGACTTTGACCGTTAATAACTTTTGCATACGGTATCCAAATCCTATGCTCTTTGGTGGGTTGGAACATGTTTTCACTCGCCAATAAGACTGTATAAAAATATGAACAGCATGATGACAGGAACTAGGCACAGTAAGAATAAGTGGCCATTTTAGGTGTACCCACCTTATTGATGAAATAGGCCCCACAAGAACAAATTGCCCTACTGCAAAATCATTTCTAAACACACTCAACCCAAGCCTGCTACGGAACCGACTTTCTGAGAGCATCAGATCGCGCCTTTCTTGCAGTTGTTGGCACTTGGCAGTAGCTTTAGTGAAGGAATTCTCCTCCATCACCAGGCAGGCCGACCATCACCTTTCAAAGAAACTTTACATTTGTCACAAGCCTCAACCTCTTTCAGAAAACAGTAGTCACAATTACAGTTTCGCTGCAAATCGGATACTTCAGTTCACCCCAGAATCCACCGTCAAAACAGGAATGTCGTTTCCGTACTCCTGCAACTACGTGAAGCATTTCGGTCCGAGTGTCCGATCGTGGTTTTTATTTTTATTTTTTTAAACGTACGACCTTCGAGGATCGCAGTCGGACTGACACGACACAACCAAGGCAACCTGGCCGAACCGATCGTGGTTTTGAAGAAACGGAATCTAGGTGACTTCACCGTGTTTTCTTGTTTCTCTTGCAAGGAAAGGAAATCAAGCGCACGGCTTGGATCAAAGGAGCTCTCTGCAACTGCAACTCTGCATCTGGATCAGGCGACTCTGTGTTGTGGCTGCTGAGCGTGGCCAATATGGCATCCCTGCACATTTCCAACCCCTTTGTACGATTTCTACGCTCCCATCACTTGCGAATTCCTTGCGGCAGAGAGTTGGTAGTCTCTTGCTGGAGTGTCTGCCCAGTTCCTCTTGTTTCTTTTCATGATTTTAGGACTTCGAAGTGACTAGCTTGCTTGGTGTAGAGCAAATTCTTTCTCCGGGATCATGATTGTTTGCAATTGCATAATCGCCTTGACTGGAATTCATTATGCTGACTGGTTTGTCCATGCTGTGGATTAATTAATCAAATTTGTCTCCTGAGGGTGCTGTGTGAAATTGGCTTAAATCTGGACGTGGCCCTTGACGGAAGAGTTATTGGATTACAATTGGTTTATGGGCTGTTACAAGTTTGCTAACAATTGCAGACACAGAGTGTGCGAACGTGCACCCCCTGCCCAACGCCGTGCATCAGGCGTAACGGAGCTCAATTGTCACTATTTGCAGTTCCCAATTGCAAAGTAAGTGGCGTACAAACGCCGTGTGTTTCATTTGGTGCTCAGCTTGGTGATAATTCGCAAGGCATTGAACGAACTGCAACGTCTTATCATTCTCAGAGCTTTGATTTTCAAGGAACCTAAAGCTCTGTGTGTTACAACACTGGGGTTTCAATTTCGTGGACCTGACCTAACGAGGAGGAGTTCGCCCACGTGATCATGTGCACAGATTTCGAAATGGCGAGTATCCATCGTAAGAGCAGCAGGCTCTTGTCCCTTCGGCTTCAAAAGCTCCATTGGCAAAGGTGCCAACCGAGAACTGTCGATGGAAATGAACGTGGCTACGGTGGGTCCTTCTGTGAATACAACTCCCTATGCCCCTGCTCCATCTTCCGAAGCCCCAGACGACATCAATCTCGGGCCTGGTTCGCCCTTTCTCAAACAGAGCCTGAATTGCAGTGCTATTTGAATTGTGGGCATATCAGGATTCTGCAATTGGTAGCACCCCTTGACTGTTCGGGATCAACAATCTCTGTGCACAATTGGTAGTAGCCGCATAGTTTGCAAAGCATAATTTGCATGTGGTTTCAGGGACATACGAGTACTTGCCGCTGAAGATCCCTTACCGGATGACGATGGGCATAGAGCCGCTGGACATGAAGGATTGGATTGAGATCGACGTCTTCTACGACGAAGAAATGGCTCTCCGTCGCGAGATTTTGGAAAGCCGGAAAGAAGTGGTCATCGTGAGCCGACCCGAGGCGACGGAGGCCAACTGGGAAGTGCTGGAGATGCTGGTCGAGTTTCTGCCAAAACGTTTCCCAGATCGGTTCCGTCGTGAGGGCACCCTGTTGTATAACCTCGTGACTGGTGAGTGCTACAACGTCGATGATCGGTCGCTTGATCCACTCGAAGTGACGTCGCGTCTCATTCAGGTGGGTCTCCTGTTTCCATTGGAGCCGTCAGAGTAGCAAAGAGCTATTGCTCTCAGTTTGTGAATTAGGTTTACCGGTTTAGGGTTTGTGCTTTCATGCGTTTCTTGCAGCTCTGCACTCTTGTAGGCAAATCCGGAGGCTCTGTAAGGTGGAGGACGGTAACGCCATCTCCTCTCCTGTACTGTGCTTTATTACCAACAGCATCTCATCTGTTCTCACACTGGTTTTATTAGCCTTCAAGTTGCAAGTAGCCTTAGCATGACTTGTATAAATGTTCATGGCTACTGAACTTTGAATAAAAATGGGCTTGAATACTGTCCCTCAATAGTGGTCGATCTGCAACCTCCCTCTATGCACAAGCAATTTATTCATTCTGATGGAACTTGATCTCCACAAATTGAGCTCTTCTACCCAAAGGAATCTCTCCTGCAAGCTCTATTCAACTTGCAAAAATCACATTCCTACTAACGTATGGAGTTGGACTGTTGGACGCATATATTCCGTATACGCGTAAAGGTGGACGCAAATTGAATCCTTTCTTCATGTGAAGTATGCGGAATGAGTGTCCCTTTGAATTCTGAAGCTACGTCATGGTGGGGGTGATGAATGTGCAGGAAGATGTATGTGTAATGATGAAAGTGGACGGCAAATTGAGACTCGTCTCGGGTGCGGTGTTGTTTCCCCAACGGTGGCAGTTGCTGGAGAAGATGGGGATGGACATGCGGGACATTCACCTGCCCGTGCCCTTGTATGCGGAGGTGATTGGATCCGCTGTGGAGACCTTTATGGGCCGCTTGAGAGTGGACAAGCCTGTGTGGCGTGCCAATTGGGCTATCGCCGACGATCCCACTCTGTTTCAACCTTTGAATGAGGTACGGTTGACCTGCCATCGACTGCACCTTCCCCTTCTCTGCGCACTAATTGCACACCAACTTCGTGAATCTTTGGTTCACATTGTAAAAAATTGCTTTCTTTCTTGACTGTGAACTCTTTGATCATTGATTACAAAGTTGTGGATTCACGGAATCGTTGATTATAGAATTGCAGGAATTTCTCGTGTGACTAGCTCTTTAGACAGGTAAGAGAAAGTGTATGCAGTGAAACGTGTGGTTCTAACGGTGGTTGAATGAAATTTTGGACGTTATCACTGAATGCATCGTAAAGAATAAGAGATGTATGTTTCTTGAAGCATTTTTCCTGGTGAAACTGTTGTCTTAACCCGGTGTTTCAAGAAGTTTCAAATCATTTAATGCGGTTTTGTTGGATTCTTATGGAAGATTGATCTAGTTTTTGGTGATGCGGGCTCACATTCTTTGCTTCTCTCTGATTAGGAGGACATCTATGCCGCCTTGCAAGGCAATATCCGGAACCCCTTCGACGTCACTGACCTCGCTGGGGACGTGGGCTCTCGTCTGTACACACGGTGTGAGCGGGAGACACTGCTGCGACTTCCAAGGTGCACTGCCCTCCTCTGTAACCCCTTTCTTCATTCTGTAACTTAAACTCCCGAACCTAAACCCTTGGAAGAGTCCTGCCACTTCTGTGTCACAGTCAATTTTTATTCCAGCTTAGAAAACACAATTGAAGTCACATTTGGTGATCACCTCGTGACAGTAAGTTAGGGACACCCAGAAGCGCAAGGTGCCTAATTGTGCCACTTGATGAGGTTATCACAATAAGTACATCTCCTAAATAAGTGTGTAGCTGTTCATGAAGAAACGATTTTAGAGCATCTACCAAAAAAAACTTTGAACCTTCATAACTTTTGCTTATGGAATTCAAATGATGTATTCTTTAATGCATTGAAATCCCCATATCATTTTCCATTGAGAAGACATAAAAATTTCAACAGTCTTATTGTAGAAACTGTTTCACAGTGGAAAATAGTGGTGGTTTTAGGTGTGCTTAGCTTAAGTATGAAGGAGCCACCACTGTTTTGGTGTTGTGGGTTAATTAGGTTTGTTAAATTCTTTTTCATTTTTCCACATTCTCCACCCAGTAACAGGCTGTGAGGTGATTGGGTGCAGATCGGATGCCATTCTCTTCACCATTCGTACATATATAAGACCATTGACAGTCTTTGAGTCGCGACCTTTACTAGCAACTCAGATGGTGCAAGCTTTGGAGGCTCTGCCGGACTCCATTACCAAGTACAAGACCATGGCCGGCTTCTACGACGTTGCCCTCAAGTACCTCCGAGACTGTGCCGCCCAAACACTCGGTTGAATATGCAATCTCAGGGCTTCTTTTTTTTTTCATTTTCTATGAAGTGCCAAAGTGGCGATATAAAATGTTATAATGGTGCTCCAAATTTCAACATTCATCTACATGTTGGAAAGAAAATATCACATTTCTATAATTATGTTTTCACCCACAATTTGGCAATTCCATCCAAGTTGTTTTAATAATTTGAAGTTTTCTTGGTGAGAAACCTCACAATTTCTTGCCATTTTTTAGTCAAATTATTTTGTTTTGGTGTAATCTAGCACCCAAAAGCCAAAAAAAAAATCGTAATATATATGCTTTGTTTTTTATCAAATAGGCTATCCAGTGTTGGTTGCTAGTTATTGGGCTTTGATGCACATAATTAGTTGTTGACTTTTCAATGCTAAAGTGGCATCATTCCATTGGCAACCCACCATTACCATAGCAAGTTGTAACTGATAACCTTCTTTTCTTTCAACTTGCTTCCTACATCCTTGGATTATGAAGATCAAAGGTTGTGATTGAAAAATGTACGATGAGTTATGTCCAATAACCTATTCACCATGAGTAGAGCTCATCAATTATCTAATACATAACCAATTCACTACTTGCACAATCCATTGGTTATCTATTACATATAAGCTTGCACCAAAGTATTATAAACTTCTATTGTCCCTAAGTATTGATGCCATCAATGTAGCATGGCGATTGAAGACCAAGGTAGGAAAATCTTTATCCTAAATAGTTTGCTCTATGCGCGGGTTGCTACTATATGAACCTAAAATGTGAGCTCATCGGCCTAAAAGACTACATATTTATAGTACAGGTGTCTATCGTATGAAAACTTTCTACATTTATAGTACAACTATACAATAGATACCTTAATTATAGGTGATTAGGTTATAATCACCATCAATGGTTGTTGTATATCTACTTATATGCATACTCAAGGCTTATATACTCGCATCTTCATGCTTACATATTAGCGTTGTTGTGCTCTATACAAGCCAACCCATTCCTAATCATCATCCTTTGGTAGTATAGGTTATTCTCTTTTTGTATAGGTAGAGATGAGTCAACAATAACTTATGGCACATTATGATCAGCATTTCAATTTTCCATCCAACCCTTGGTAAAAAATGGGACAACCTATATAACTAGTATAGGATAAACAAAATCTTCAACTAGAAAACTCATAATAATTTTATTTCGGAATATAAATTTGTGAAAAATTATGGATTCTTCTTAAATCTTTTGTTGTATGTAGGAAGATTTTTCTACTCAACTTACCCGTGCTTTAGATAGCTTAATTGCTTAAGTTGCCAAAAATGAGTTGGCTCCCTTAGCTAGATACATTATTGTCAGTGCATGAAATTGGATCCTAACCAAGGCTTTTTTTTTGGCTTTTTTGTGCCAGATTGCACTAGAAAAAATAATTTGGCTAAACTAATCACTAAAAATTGTAAAGTTTATGGCTAGAAAACTTCAAATTTTGAAAAAATCTTGAATGAAATCACCAATTTGTCGATAAATACATAATTATAGACATGCAAAACGTATGAATGTGATATTTTCTATCCAATATGTAGATGAATGTTGAAATTAGAGCATCACTGTAACATTTTATACTGCCATTCTGGCAATTCTTAAAAAATGAAAAAAACAAAAACAAAAAATGTTCCTAACGTTCCGAAGCATGCAATATTTGGATAGCTTCTGCAAACGTTCAATGAGAGTTCTAAAGTTTATTTGCAGATGAACTGAAACTAACACAAGATGAAATATCTAGGTGTACGTCTTCAAAATTCAAGCTTTTGCTCATCGTCTAAGATTTTGGGGGCTTAAAATTAGGTCGATATAGGAACTGGTTCTCCGACTCCGTCAAGAATCAGCTGCACCTGGAGGCTAGACCCAGTGTAACATAATGCATTGTTCCAACCACGCCTACACTGAAATCTGCAGGTACTGTTCAAAATACTGAGTTTAATGTGGTTTTCACAATATTCATACGCAACAAGCAATTCTTACTTGAAGATAATAACTTGATGTTTGGTTAGTTTGGATTGTTTGTTCTCTGGGTATGAAGTAGGTAGAGGATTGTGCTGCGTTGTCGGAAAGTCCTGGAGGAGGGAGTGTGCAGTTTGGTGGTTTTGCAAAATTTGGACCTTTGTATCAAATTGCCAAGTATTTTCATCATTGCAAATTGCAAAAAGTAAGATCATTGTCAAAATTGAGATTTGAAAATAGGTTGGACTACTATAGTTGTGCCAGGAACATAAGACTGCGGTTCTCAAACCTGTTCATGCTTGGCTCGCTCACCATCTTTCTCCAGAGCAGGGTTGAGTGCAGCGATGGTTTCCAGGGTTTGCACAACCTCAAGCATTGCAGGCCGATTCAACGGCGAGGCGTCGGTGCAGCGCATCGCAAGATCCAGGAACGCCGAAATCGCTTCGACCTTGCCCGATCGCAGCACATTCTCATTGCAGACGGCTGTAGCATTCCCCTGCGCGACGAGAATCCTCGCCATTTCGATGAGATTCGAGCCGCATTTGCCATTGAAATGGGGTCCAGTGGGGCGTTTCCCGGACAGAAGCTCCAGCATGACGACGCCGAAGCTGTAGACGTCGCCCTTGGTCGTGGCCCGCCAGGTCTGCGAGTATTCAGGCGGAACATACCCCGGCGTGCCCGCCACGACCGTGCTCACGTGCGTGCAGTCGATGTCCATGATCCTCGCCATGCCGAAATCGGTGAGCACGGCTTTGAAGCTCTCGTTCAAGAGGATGTTGCTGGACTTCATGTCGCGGTGGATGATGAGGTGAGTGCACCCGTGGTGCAGAAACTCCAGGCCTCGCGCGGTCTCCAAGGCGATGCGGATTCGGAGCGGGAATAGGAGTTTCGCAGCCTCCTCGTCACTCTCGTACAGCCAGTCGTCTAAGCTGCCGTTGACGAAATACTCGTACACGAGCAGCATCTCTTCCTTGTAGCAGCAGTAGCCCAACAGGGAGACGAGGTTCTTGTGGTGGATCTGGCCGAGGGTTTCCATCTCGGCTTGAAATTCCCGGGGACCCTGAGCACCGTTCTGAACCAGCTTCTTGATGGCCACGGTGGTACCGTTGGCGAGTTTGGCCTTGTACACGATTCCGAACCCACCGTCTCCGAGAATGTTGTCCTCGCTGAAGTTCGCGGTGGCTTGCTCGAGGTGGGCGTATGTAAGGGATTTCAGGCATGGCATTCCAAACGACTCAACCAAGCTGCTTCTTGACCAATTCGCATGCGATTTCCCTGGAGTCACACAGGCAAGTGAGACGGAGTAGCAGACAGGAGAGGGCAGTAGAAACTGTGCACTAGGTTGATTTCCAGCACAATGCATTAAATTGCATTGCATTTAGGGTCTAGGGTTTTAAGGTTGGAGATGGTGATTACCAGTTAATTTGTATATGCTAGTTCATGGTACACCTAGATCTGCTAGGTTCAAATTGACTTGAGTATAGTTGTAAAATCAGATGTAAATGCTCTTGAACAAATTAAGCCATAGTCAGCAGTACGAGATCTCACCTGAGGAACGCCAGTGGGATTCTGTGTGGCTAGGGCTCCAGACATCCACATCCTTCTTGACGTCAGCCATCCTCCTTCGCCACTTCGCCACGACGCAGTACAGCGAGCTGAATAACAGCAGCGCCGAAATTGTGCAGAAGCTGCTGGTGAGACCTATTTCGAGGATTTGCATGGTCTTCTTTGTGGTTATCTCATTGGAAGAAATCCCACCAAGCGCCTGACTGCACAGCTTCGGTATATTCGTGTTATTGGTCGTCAAATTCGCGAGTATCTGCGTGTACTTCGGGTCCGAGTCGTCGAAGCAGAGGTTGACATCGCCCATGTAGGAATCCCATCCCAAGGTTGTAAACTGCCCCTTCCTTGGGATGGAGCCGCTCAGTTTCGGATTATAGGAGACGTTCAACACAGTGAGTGCATACAAGTCTCCGAGCTCGGTTGGAATCTCGCCGGAGAGGTCATTGTAGGCCATGTCCAGGGTGATCAGCAATGAGGCATTCCCTAACGAGTTCGGAATCGACCCGTTCAACTTATTGTGCGACACATTGAAGGTGTAAAGCGGTTGATCACCGATATGTTCAGGGATCGGACCCTGTAAGTGATTTTCTGATAAGATGAGGAACCCTAGGGTAGCGTTTCGGAGATCGGGTAAAGGGCCGGTTAAATTGTTCTTTCCCAGTTGCCAATACCTGAGCACTTTGTCCTCGCCAAGTAACCGACTGCTTCGGAGCTTCAAGGCGCCTTGAACGAGGAGGGGTAACCATCGGTGGCATTTCTTCGGATCTGAGACGTCCAACAACGATTGAAAGTGCTGAGATTGCTCGGGCGACCATGTCGATAATATGGAGCACTCGCCTACTCCATCTAAAATCCAGGGATTCTCTCGGTTTTGTCGAAAGACGCGGTCGGAGTCCCACCCTATGGGGCCGAGTTGAGGAATTGGTCCTCTCAGACGATTGTGCGCCAAGTTGAGCCACATCAAGCTGGAGCAGTTTGTGAGCGTCTGTGGAATTTTTCCTGTCAGCGAGTTGTTTCCGAGCTGCAACCACAAGAGGTCCTGCAGATTGCCGAGGGTTTTCGGGATAGTCCCATTTAGGAAATTCGACGACAAATCCAACCCCTGTAGTTTATACAGAAACCCAAGCTGTGTAGGAATTGTGCCCGTCAAGTTGTTGAACGAAAGTCGGAGGAGCCGCAAGCTACTCATGTTGCCAAACTCCGGCAACACGTTGCCCTGGAGGGAATTGTTACTCAAATCAATGTACCGCACTGATTTGAGCGTGGTCACTTCCACTGGAATCGTCCCGACGAATTTGTTGATTTGCAATGTCACAATCTGGAGGTTGGGCAATTGACCTAGCCAAGTCGGAATTGTCCCTGTGAGCGCATTGTTGCCAACATCCAGAACTTCTAACGAACTGCACTGACTGAAATTTTGTGGCAATGGTCCGCTCAGGTTATTGTTTCCCAACCCTAGAAGCTTCAATTTCTTGAGCTTGCCTAATTCTCCTGGAATCGATCCGGTGAATTGATTTCCTTGCATGATCAACATCTCCAAGTTGCTGCAATTGCCGAGTTTGGGCGGCAGTTGACCTCTTAATTTGTTCCAAGCGACGTCTATCTTGTATAGAGATTCACAATTCGAGAGGAGACTGTCAGGAATGGACCCATTGATGGCATTGTTGTCAGCCATGACGAGCTCCTCAAGGTAATTCAGCTGGCCGAATTCTTCAGGGATCTCACCGTGGAAAGAATTGTTGCCGAAGTCTACGGTACGTAAGTTGGGACAACTGCTTAGTAACGCTGGAAGACTTCCGGTGAGGTTGTTGGAGGACACGTTGAAGAAGTTGACGTTATTGCAGTTTGCAAATAGCCCAGATGGAATAGATCCATTCAACTGATTCCGCGACAGGTCCAAGTTCTTCATATTCATGAGTCTTCCGAGCTCCGCTGGAATGTTTCCTGTGAGGCAGTTGTCGGTGAAATTCAGCTCCTGCAGGTTTGCACATGGCTTAGAAATTTCAACTAATGCACACTCAATCCTCTTCAATCGCACCCCAACTTTTTCACCATGGCATACGTTGAATATGTGGCAAGCATGCTACAATCAACGACAGGCCGGACAGGGTTGGGAAACAAGTGTCGGTTAAATTATGTTCTATTGTAATGAGGTGTTCAATTTCAACAAGAGGTAAGTGAGATTGAATGAAACCAATCATAATAACTAAGAAGTATATTGAAAGGGCAACGATGGCAGGTTGGAAAAGGAGTTGGAGCATTTTATTACGAAAAAAAAAGGATGAGATGGTGTTTTTTTGGATTGAAGCTTGTGCCACTTCACCCTGGAACGACAAATTGGTGGCCATGGAAATCATGCATTTTGATACCAAGTAACATCATCTATTTTGAATAAGCCAAATATACTCATTGGAAGTCTAAGTGTTATAGAACATGTCCCCTTTCCACCCTTCATACCAAGGATGAATGGTTGTACTTCTATCCTACAAGGAAAGATTCTTTGTCATTCATTGGACATAAAACATCGGTCTCAATGTTTAAGGGTTAAAGTATTGATAAGGATGAGCTTTATTAAAATCTTAATTGCATTATTGAAGAAGCACTTATGCTTACAAATATCAATGCTAACCTAAATATGGGTGTTAAGGGAACCAAAATATAAAAGGGACTTATTTTAGAAAAAGATAGATGTTTGAATTATGATATACAACCTCAGACACTTTAGTAACTATTGATGTACACCAACAAAAATATAGATTAATTATTATGGACCCCTTAAAACCCCTATTCAATGTATAGAATGTGTTTGATTGGAGAATTTTGCACGCCCCAAAACTCCCACAACTAATGTTCTTGACCATGTGGAGTCTTCTCATGATTCTTTTCTTTGATCTACAGAGCCAACATTTCTCCTACTATGAGCTTGCTTATTAAGGTCCAACTCAAACTTCCTCACGTAAGTTTTCATGAATGCAAAGCCTCCTCCCTTTCAGTCCAAAGCCGATAATGTTACTCTAAAAGCTCACAACAAGGAGTAAAATTATGTGCACTGACGATATTACTCTCTCCCCCAAGGCAATAAACCAGTGACACAACACCAGACTTGGCATCAGCAGAGTTTCAAGAGGTAGAATTTGTACCTGCGGGCACAGTTGCCTTGAACCCCAGACTTGGCATCTATCAGATAGTGGTTCCTATATATTTTGAATCACAAGGCAGATTCTATACCTGTAGATTGAAACAGTTGCCGATTTCTGGAGGGATGTTCCCCGTGAGGTTGTTGCTTGCAAATGTCAGAGAAGTGAGAGCCTGCAGGCCGCAAATTCTTCCCGGCACAGGTCCAGTGAGGTTAACGGAAACCAGGTTGACGGCGGTGACCCGGCTCTCCCCTCGCCAGTCCCCACAGCGCACGCCAAGCCAGCCACACGGTCCCTCATCGCTTCGCACCCAATTTTCTACGAGATATGCGCTGCTGTTTCGCCACGATAGGAGAATGAATTCGTCACGGATCAACCCCATGGAGAGATTTCTTGCCAATGCTGGTGTCGCCTGCAATTCTGAGAGAAGTGAGATTGTGCATCAGTCAACTCAGACAATCACAGCTTTCGAACCTCGATCAGGTTCGATATAGAAATGGTAGATTTCGGTGCATGCAAGTGGCACAGTGTGTCAGTTGAACACTTAGATCTTTGCTTATTCTAGTTTTCTGCGCTCGGAATGTCAATTTTCATTATTTCAATTGGAGTGTTGATTTCATAGCGTCAAAGATTTGACATGCAACTAAGCGCGCAAAGTACGATGTACAAACAAGGACTGGTTTAGAATATCATTCCCAGATGCCATTTGGAAAAGTGCCAATGCTGTGTTCGTATTTTGTACCAGTAGAATCGAAACTGAAGGTTCTGGGCACTTCGATTTCACAGTTTTGGTGCTTTGAAGCAAGCCCATTTTAACGAATATATTCACGAGTGTTAAAAAGGAAGTTCAATGCAATCACTTAAGAGACTCACCTCGAAATCTGCTCCTCCCTGAGCGTCTCCCAGCACTTCGAATCGCACCTTCCGGTCGAGGAAAATCAACCTGAATGATCGCTGTTACGAAGTGTGGTCCGAGAAGGATGCAAAGAAACAAAATCCAGTTTATGGACATGGCTGTTATGAAACGGTGGAGTGCCGCAGCGCTTGCAACTAATAGTGTAAGAGTTGAGACTCTAAGAGGCAACCCACTTTCCTACAGATGCCAGCAGCATGTCCCCGTCCGAGTCATCAAACAGAACTTGTCTGACCGGGTCACCAAAATATTTGCCCGGGTGTCACAGTTCATGATTTCTCTCCGAATCCGGGATAGTGCCGTTCAGAGCCTTGCCTCAAAGCACTGGCCTCTCACAGAACTTCAAATTACCACATTGCCCAAAATCGCCTCCATTCTCGGAGCCCAAGTCTTGAACTCGCGACACCCAGATGGATTCTCTCATCTCCATCGATAGTTTCCCTGCTCTTGCTATCTATGTAACCAATCTCTCTGCCCTTGCAACTAATTCTTACTCACGGCTCACTTCAGGGTGACTGTACTTTCTCTTGTAACTTCGTCGTTGCAGCTTCTGGTTACCACGACGCAAGGTCTTAAACTTCGGCGGCAGCGTGGAGCTTCAATGTGAGCTCGTGTACAGGATATTGAGTTTCTTGGCTGTGCGCAAGTCTCAGTTTTCTTCGCTTCCATCACTTCATTACAACGCCCTAAAAATATATGAACTCAAGAGGACTACTGGTCCGAAACATCCCTCCAACAGAGCGTCAGACTGAAGGTCTAGAGTACCAGGAGGTAAAGCTTCCATCACTTGTCACAGCACGTACTCTGAGGCTATTGATGACGAAGTTCTGCACGAAAGAATCGGCAGCAGAACGACTTCTGAAGATCACTGCAATGACGACCTCAGAGATGCTCATTCAAAGTGGAACACTACTCTGAAAGTCAGTGTTTGCCTAAGCTAATGAAGCCTGTGGTGGTACTCTACAGTTCTCAGGCCACGCACGAGACTTCGACGAAAGGAGCAGTCAAGATCTATCATAATAGCCTCGAAGGTGCACTCCAGTGAACGCAGCGAAGGTAGGCTCACTTATTATTCCATGACCACGAAACTTCAAAACTCTTTATGGACCCTTTTTAACAGGAGACCAAAAGCAAAATAGGAATAATCTCGAGCAATAATCTCCATCTCTGGTCAGCGTCTGCGCGGGACTTGAGGATGACTAGAACCGGGCTCCGGAAGACCTGAACAAACAAGTGAAGCGCGGCAACAAAGAGAAGAAAGTGATCGAAGGGGTTGTACGTCACAGCTGGTTTCTAACCTCAATGAATGCTGGTATCCCAGAGGAAAATAATTTTACATGACCCTCTGTATTACCACGTACCAAGAAACCCAGAAGCTAGCTAGCTAGCTAGCTAGGCTACGAAATCTATAGATGCTCTGTCTCCGTAACAATGATTCGCTTTTCGAGAAAGGCCCAACTCAAGCTTCAGGACTCACATACAGCTTCTGTCAACGCTGAAAGCCTCCTCCTGAAACTCGATCCAGGCTCTTTCCGATTCAGACTCTAGAGCCATTCAACACGGATCGTGTTATAGAGAGGCACAAGTACGTGATTGCTCGAGTGAACTTATTGCAATACCACCAACAAAGTTCCTAAGCCATGACTTCCAGGCTCCTTTAAAAAAAGATTTTGAGGTGAATATATATGGTACTTAAGAGTCTTGTCTATTCTATATAATCATGCTCGATGTTCCTCGTTGTTGCATCTATGATAGAGTACAGCGTTGATTTGCATTGAAACGGAACTTTTGGTCTGCTATTCAACTCACATGCTGCTGCTTTAGTGACTCCCTTGTTTTCGTGCCTGAAACATTGTTTTAGTTTACATAATAATGTCGTGCGAGTGTGTTTTCCGGGGCGCGAGAATTTGTGACATTTGAGACCCTAGAATGTAGGACGCATTTGGATTCACGCCTCAAAGCACCCGCCTTTGAAAGTGTCAATGTAGTGAGTTTCTGCCAAACTGATTAGGTGAATTCGCCGCTGCCTCGTAAGATACAGCTTGATTCTGGAAACATGTAAATTGAACAAGCCTGTTTAGTATGACCTTTTAAATGGCATTCTGGAGCACGATATCGTTGACTGGAACACCTTTGTCAGACTTGTTGTAGTGAAGAAGTTGGAACCCCAAGTGCTACGAAGCTAACGGCCATATTAATGACACACAACAGAATGCTACAACGTGCTCGTATTCAACCTTGACTCGGCAATTAAAATATTTGTACAAATTGAAGTTGGGTTATGCCTTGACAGTGTAACTGAATGCTCTGACTTGTCTTAAGGTAGGAGGACGGTTCTTAACACATTGATGAAAGCTACAAAACAGTAGAATGTACAAGTAATGTACATTCAAAGAAGTGGGCGATTTCAGAGCCTATGCCACTTCAGCTCCAAAATTTCATAAAGAATTCCTCAGAGCTCAGAAAAATAAGAAATGACTTGGGGTAGATGCCAATTCCACTTGTCTTCCAAGAAAAATTTAAGGAAAAATATTTCAAAATGTTTCACCTCCCCAAAATTCAGTTCCAGCTCTTAAATGAGCAATTTGTAGACCTCCTACCTTAAGAAAAATTACTTAGAACTCATGACTTCTTACCTGATCTACAACACCACAACAGTTCAATGTATACCTCTGACTTGTTCATTTGATGATCCAAAAACTA
Organism: Thuidium tamariscinum; assembly: GCA_947034885.2. NCBI lineage: Eukaryota > Viridiplantae > Streptophyta > Bryopsida > Hypnales > Thuidiaceae > Thuidium > Thuidium tamariscinum. The sequence goes on along the minus strand of OX344750.2, from coordinate 46,525,308 downwards.
AATTTTAAGCTGAAGAATTAGAAAAGGGGGTAAGTTGGGTATTCTAAACACCGACTACACTGAGCGTCGTAAACAGCGTATTCCGGGATGTATTCTTGTTTAGAGGTTTCTCTCCAACAACAAAAAGTTCGGTCCAAATGCCAACTCCAAAGTAAATTAAAGAACTTCAAGTTTCTTGCGGAAGCACTTCGTCAGTTCCTTCCAAGCCACGGCCTGGGATTTCTCAAATTTTCTTCTCGTAGTAAACTATCGGTATTTCCACCCAATTGGATAAAAATAGATACAACTGAATGTGTCTTCTTGTTGCCTGCCACTCAACTGCGGCATGTGCGATTTGTAAAAACCTAAGAAACTACGGCGGTCATAAAATATGCCACCGGGAGGTGTAAGGCCGGCCGTATATTGCGACAGAAAGTTTCCGTTGTTTGGAGGAAACCAGGTGGGAGACCTTGACTCCCTGTTGACTCTCTCGAAAAGAAGGGTCTTCACAGTATTCTTGCCTTTCATTCTTTTGGGGGTTCCGTCTGTGGATTTAGACTGAATCATCAACAAAGGGTGGTCGAGAGTATGACTGCAAATGCAGTGAGTCATCTCTTCCATTTCGTCATGCAAGCAATAGGAAATACGGTACTATCCTCCTGTCAAGAGAATTGGCTGGCCTAAGCTTACTGGGTACCTCAAAATCGGTGTCCTTAACCATCATCATAATATTTGTACTTACTAAAAAGCAAAAAGAATGGTGGTGGTGAGGAACTGGGGTGTCACAGGAAGTAAGGTACAAGGAAGTTCACGTTTCACTCCGTCTGTCTGGCTTTGAGAGAATGAGACGGAGGGGAGAATAGCAATAGTGGCATGATGCATTTGGGGAAACCTGGATATTTTGTGTACTTCCAACACAATGTTAACTTTGAGTATTGACCAAGGATTTCCTCATCATGGAAAGTCAAAACTAAAGTGTAACAATTTTGTAGGCACAGGCAAAAGGTACCCTGCACAGGATTTATGACAAAATGATGGTCACGAATTGAGATGAGGAGGTGGGCAGCCCCCACCCCCAACAGGCTATTCTTGCTACTGTGCCTAGTTACTGTTATTAGACTGTTCACATTTTTATGATTTATTGTTGGGAAGTGAAGGGAGGTTCCAACGCACCAAAGAATGTGATATTTGAATATCATATGCAAAAGTTATGAAGGGTCAAAGTTTTTTTGGTGGAAGTTCTGAAAGCGTCACGTACATACCTAAGTGTTGATTTTAGAGATATACATTGACTAATTTTGGGTTGATCGTGATTTTGGGTTGGTGTCGCATTTACGGGTGTAGATCTTAAGTTGACCTCTATATGAATTCTTATTTACTTCATGACCGATTTTTTTTATTTTTTTTCTAAACAAATGGATTAATTCTATTTATAAGGGAAAAAGTGCATCAAACTTGGAGGACAAGACCCCGGATTAGGGATTTTTAAATTTTCAACCAAAACATATTCAATTTTTTACTTTTTTAAATTTCAAAGAAAAACTTAATGAAGATTTTTGTTGTTATATATATAAACTTGTCCTTTTAATGCATCTTACATAACAAACTTACATATGGTTATAACTTTTTATTAACGAGGTATATTTTCTCTAATGATATTTATGATGATTTTTTGACAAGAATAGCACTAGTAGAAGAACTATGGATAAAAAATTTCTTCCTTTGCTAAAAGTTATAACTGAATGCAATTTTATTCCATGTACTAGTACTACTATAATTGTAATAGAAAGGCGGTAGAAAATAACTATTTTAAAGACAAGTTAGAAAAAAAATAAAATCAATAAGAGAATTTTTCAAAGTCAACAAGAATTAGGTGACCAAGTTGTTGAAAAAAAATCATCGAATGTCAACTAGAAGGTCTAAAATAGCCAAAGTCCAATACAATCATAAGTATTGAATATTACGGATACCAATCTATCATTTGACCATCTACCATCAAGTAAAATTATAATGGAAAAATTAATGAGTTATTCCATTGACAATTGGTATATAGGCATTAGATGAAATTTGAGGCTTCTAAAAGACTAGGAGTTCCCGGACTGTGGTAACACAAAAACTGCCATAGGAATGTAGAATTGTAGAAATCCTACAAGGTCAAGAGGCTACTACGTAATTAATTTTTTTTTTTACTTTTTTTCACATTTGAGGACCCAAATTTATTTATTCATTTGGTAAATGCTAGCTTGATAGTAGCCTACGATATCAGGAACAATTTTGAGATCAAATCCAAAACGGTCCTCCAAAGGCCTCAAATTTCATCTAGTAGTAGAGAGGTCATTTTCTATAATGAAATTTGTTGTCCATTACAAATTCCTCAAAGGTTATAGAATAATTTGAAGATGAGAGCTTAACCGCCCATTGACAAATGTAAAAATTGTATTCAAAGTAGAATTATAGACTTTATTTAGCATAATAGATTTTCTTTTTAAATTTGGACTTAAAAAGGTTGGAAAATCAAACTAATGTTCATCTCCAAAAATCTATTTGTGACTTTGAAACTCCAAGACAAAGTTGTAGAAAAAATTCAAAGAGGGATGTGACAAGGACACATCAAAAGATTTTTCAACCCTCTAGAAGATTGTTTCAAGGTTGTTCCCCAAAACTATCCCCTGTACCGTGAACCAACCTCTACTAGTCTGATTTTTTAATTAATTTTTTTTTTGATTTTTTAATTTTTAGAATGTAATAAAACTTGAAAAATGATTTTTTTTAAAGATTTTTTTAATTAATTAATAATTAATTAATATTATCTAATGTGGCATTATCTTGACCACATTAGCTTGCTCACATGGTAGAGTTCCAAGAGTTCCCTACAACATTTACAAAGTTCCTACATCATTTCTACAATCTAGGAACTTGCATCCTCCTGAAAAAATCATCTAATGTTTTCTTTGACATTTCAAACATCCATTTTGAAATTTGCCCAAAATTTTATTTTAGAAAATTGAAATCATAAAAAAGTTTTTTTAAATGAAATTCAATTTGATTTTTTAACTTTTCTTAGTTCAAAGTTTCTTGAAGAAAAGTTATTCTACTATGCAAATTGCAAAAGTGAGACCTAAAATTTTGCTTTAAACATTAAAATTCATACACTTTGACATCAAATAGTCAAGCTCTCATCTACAAATTATCCCAAATTCTTTGAAGATTTTGATGGACAATGGGTTTCATCATAAAATCAACCTCACCCTACCCTACATTCTTACCAAAAGCCAATGAAGAAAGATAAGCATCCCTATTGTTAAATATACAAAATAGTGTAATTATGTTGCCCTCAAAACTAGGCTTCCTTTGAAGTATGAATCCAATTAATTCAAAAAAATTATTGAAAATATCTAACTTAATAGCAATTAAATCCATTACTTTTTAGAAATTTGTAACCTAATGGTTTTTAGAACTAGGGAGTACTTACCAAAAATTAATGATCAATGTATACATGAAATTTCTATAGGAATCTATTCCTACACTAGGCAAGTATGTACCTACCAAAGGAAACTTTAAAAAAAGATTATTTTATATCTTCCACATGCATGATAGCAAGGCCCACTGCATGTATACACTTGTGAATATTGAAAATGATTTCAAGATAATTCTCTTGGTGAAAGTCCATTGCCATGAACTCCTTCCAAATTGCCAATTGTTAGTGTCTTTGTAAATTTATTTTTTGCATTTAAAAAAAATGAAAATATCAAAATATCTATTTTCTTGACATTTTTCACTTTTCTAGTTCTCATACTTAATAAGTTTTTTTTTATGCTTTTCTTCCTAAGGGTACCTTCTCTTTGAAGGTTCTTACATTTTATATTTTTTTTTATACTTTTTAAATACTACTTTTCTAATCTCACAATACTTCTTAAAGAATAGTCCAAATGCTACACAAAATGGGTGGTCTTTCTTCCAATGACCTTAAAGTTTGTTAGAGCTTAATTGGTAAAGCACAAGTAGACATTAAATTTGATGAATCATAGGTTGATGTGTCCCCTCTCCAAGTACATTGTCATGATGTTAAAGGTTTTTTAAGATTGTAGTAATGGGCTAGTGGGTGACACAAATGGAAGGGGCTAATAGATGATGGCATTGGATTGTTCTACCTCAACCTTGTAATGCTACTCTAGGCACTAAGTATTTGATGGATGACTCCACCTCATACTATAGGATGGAAAAAAATGGTTTTTCATTCAATTTTGTTTATTGGAGGTATTTGAGTACATTCTCAATTAATAGTATTGCAAATTTCCTCATTGTGATATTATTGACTTTTCTAAAGAAGAAAATGTTTAATCCATAGACTACCCTTGTAGTATGTTTGGGCCATTCCTCCCTATTTGTTCTTCATGAGAATTTTAGCAATAAAAAAAGATGTTTTGAATTTGAATTTGACTTATAAAATGAAACTCATTAAGTATTATTTCTGTTCTAATCAGAAATTTTAAGAAGTTTCTAAGTATCAATATTTTATATTAATATGAACTTTGAACCTAGAGACATCATTTGATGAATTTTTAATTTTAGAGTGATGTGCTAAATTTGATTTATACTATAATGTTCTACACTATAGTATACATCTTTAGTAAAAAATTTAGATTTTTTTTAGTATATTTTATATTATTTTTTTGTAATATTTTTCATTTTTCTCCTTAAAAATTTCATAGTAATTTTCAAAAATTTATAAAAAATTTGAAAATATAATGAACTGTAGTAGATATATAGCTTCATCTCTAAAAACAAATGTAAAATTTTCTATTCAAATCTAATTGCTAGTAGGGGAGATTTGGGGCAAAAAATGGCCAATTAAGGGTTGCTTCCCTCGTAGTTCCCTATATTGTCCAAGCATACTAACCAGCCCTAAAGTTTGATTTTTTGAATTTTTGAATTCTTTTGAATTCCAAAATTTCCAAAAGTATTAAATTTTGAAAATTGAATTAAAAAAACATATCTCTTAAAATTAAATAACTAATTAATTAATATCTGACATGACACGGTCTCGGCCACATCAAACCACAAATGTGGCATTGTTCCTAAAGTTCCTACAGTCCAGAAATTCACAATCTTCTATTTGCCTCAAATCTCTCCTAATGCAAAATGGTAGCTTATAGGATACCATGCAAGGAGATTGAAATTAGTGGTCATAGTCCCAACCTTCCTTATGAGGTTAATTCCTCAGTCATTTTTTAATTAAAAAATTCTTTTATAGTAGATGTTCAAATGAAAGACTAGTATTTGGCTCAATAGATTGTCAATGATTCTTTGGATTTTTGACCAAACCATCTTTATATTTATTTGTAGATTTGATTATATAGTCTAAGAATCAACAAAAAATTTGGTACTTTTTTTGAAAATTTAAGGTATATCTACTATCTAAAGAGAATAGGTGGATTCTTTTAGAATTGTCTAAATTCCTTTTTTTTGGCCTAAATATAAAAACTCCTTTGGCAAAAAAACATGAGTCAATCCATTTTTCTAAACATTATGTGTATTGCTAGTAGGTTGGTAAACTATAAAAATTTAAACAACTCTATTTCAATTATTTTAAAATTTATTTGAAACTCAAATTTTAATATATTTATTTATTTTCAAAAATCAAATTGAAAAAACATTTGAAATTTAGAAATATGATCAACTGATAATTGTAAAATTTTAAAAGTGTTGAATATTTAAACTCATTAAATTTTAAATATCAAGATTTCCAACTTTCCAATTCTATAAATTTTTGAATTTCGAATTTTTTAAATTTATGAATTTAATTATTCAAATTAATTACCAACAGAGCAACTAATGTAAATTATGAATTTACAAAATTACAAATAAAGAACTAAATGCTTAGGAAATTATTAGTTTACAAGGTAAATATTCACTTTTCACAAATAATTTGTGAATTTTTAGTTTTCAATTTTGAAAATTTATAAATTCACAAATTCACAAATTTAAAATAGGCTTTAGTATATATATATATATATATATACTACAATAGATCAATATCATTGAATTCAATTTTATATTTAGTTGTTTCTTGTTTTATATGGGATAGTTTATCTAAAACAGTGGTACAATCAATATACAATATATTTCATTACTTTGAGTTTTTCTACCTCAAAACTTCTTTCTCATAGTGATTTTTTTGCTTTGAGCAAACCTAAAGAATAAAGCTAATAAATTTGAATTTTCAATATGTTTGAAAATTTTGAAAATTACCAAAAAGTAAAGATTTTATTGAAATTTCAAGATTGAGGATCTATGTTTGTAAATGTAAAAAGACAAGAGAATTCTCTTTATTTTATATAATATTTAAAACTTTAAATACTTCTATTTTGAAATTTTTAGATTTTTAGGCATACTTTGTATTTGATATCATTTTACTTGATTTTTTCTTCAATAATTTACAATAAATTGAAATTTTACAATAATATAAAAAATATTACTAAATACAAAATCTCTCCTAAATAGCAAAAAAATGAAGCATACATAATGAAAGATTTTGAGATTTGATTACACAATGATGAACTTTGTTCATTAGTTCATTTATTTAAAATTTAATCCCACCACCCCAAGAAGCCAATAAATGTTTGCATTGGAGAAAATGTTACAAAATTGAACCCTATACATTAGAAATATATATAGAATTGGAATAAAATTGAAGTCAAAATGAATTTCTACACTAAAATAAGGTAGAACTACCTATAACCGATCATTTAAGGTATTCTAAACATTATCTAGTCTAGCACTAAGTAAAGCAAATATTTTCAGAGGTGAAACAATAGAAATGATGGAGATTGCAAAAAAATTGATAGTTTTATTACATTAATTAAAATTACTAGAAATTTTAAAAGACGAAAAGTACACCAAAACCATAGCCAATGTCTAGACTCTTTTAATTCCGATCATTCAAAATACTATTTTGCTACTCACTACAATACTTTATACTTTATTGCACACTACTTTGGGACACGTGCCATGATTTTTTAGTCCTAACTTTGAAAAGGAAAAAAAACAAATATTCTAGCCTTGGTTGGAAATATGTGAATCTATAGATTGGCTATGGAGTGCTAGTTGGTTATGGGCGGTTCTACCTTAGTCAATCTACAATCTATTATATTGAAATGTGTATGTTGTGATTTTATAATTGCAAATGATGAACTGCAATGCTTACAAAATGTATTATAGAATAGAGAACCTTGGGCTCTATTTAAGGATTTGAAATGTACAACATTTACATAATTATAATTTTAACTTCAAGTTTGGTGAGATTTGTTCCTTAATAGAATTTGAAGGAGTCACTTAACACATTTTAGAAACAACTTGCGATAGGACATAGATAGCATTTTATTCATTTTATGTAAAATTTACTAAAAAGCTAGCTACAAATAAGATAAGGGCCATTGAAAGTGAGAAACCAATTACAAAAAATGTAGGTAGTCTACAAATCTAGTCCATTAGAATATTGTACCTGTAATTTAGTGTCTAAAATTTTAGATCCTATATAATATCTTTTCTACAACCCATTTAAATAGCTAGGTGCATAGTCAGATCAAAGGTTTTTTGACTAGAAATTACTTCATTTGAGGTGCAGGCCTTTAAAAGTTTGACAAAAATATCACTTTGTAAGTGCATTTAGTTTGCAACATTTATTCATATTAACTACTATGTTAGTACTAAGTTTGAGATGTACATTGACATTGAGTACTTTATTAGCATTGCCTTGTGTTTTTTAAAACAAAAAGGACAAATTCTCAACAAGCACAATTTTTACTACTCTCAGATTGTATTCAATTCTTTTATTGTATTGATTAACATTTATTGATAAAGCTAAAACTTAATTTAGACTTTTGAATGTCTTTGAATTTTTTTGAGTAAATTTCCTTGGAAGATGAATGAAATTGCCATCTAATTTAAGTTATTTCACAATACATTTCCAAATTTTGTAGAATGAGTTATGAGTTCATGACATGTGAAATGGTATTATTAGGTCCTTGTTCTTGTGTCTTTCAATTTTGGACATGTTGTCTTATTTTTTTCTTATATTCATAACATTATTGAACTTCAATCACCTACTATTTGAAAACCCATGAAAGTAGGCAAAATTCGATGCATGAAATTTTTTTACTTTTTTGTCTAATCCTTCTCCTTTCACCTTCCTTTTCAATTCTATTTTTTCTTTTAAATAGAATATAGATTAGAAAAAATTACATTGGCATAAAAAATAAAAATAATGATAGGTTTCCAACAAATAGGCCATTTCACAAATTTAAGTACTTATAGGGATCCTTTAATTTTTGCCTTAGAGCTAAATAGACCCCTAAAAATACCCCCCTAAAAAATTGCCCCCTTGTTGCACATGGTACTCAAGATATACATAAAGTGCCCCTCTCAGTGGAATAAAGAGTCTATTTTTTTTTTTAAACACAAAAATGGAGAAACCAACCAATTATTATAAACCTTGCATCAATAGATAAAATATATAGTCAAGTCTCATATACTTGAGATTTTTTGGTCTAAAATACTAGATTGTAGAATTTATTGTAAAACAAACTCCATTAGATGTAGCAACAACATTTAGAAAAAAATTATAGATATATTACACTTATCTTAAAATCTCTTGTTTTCTACTTTGTATTATGTTTTACATGTGTATCCAACAAGTACATACATTTGAAAATTTCAAGAAGTACTTTCACATTCTTATAATTGCATCCTATTGACTTAAGTATTCAAAAATATTTAGGCAAATCAATCATTGATTTTAGATAATAAAAGATATAGGGGTATTGTAAAAAGATAAAAATAAACTTATTGTTTTATTGTTTTTTCTTCCCCATTATCCTTCTAATGCCTAATATATTACAAATCTTTAGTCAAATCAACCATTGGAGTTACACAACAATAGGTGTGACATAAAAACCTAAAAGTCACCAACTTCAATTAATATTTTGTTTCTACCTTTAAAAAAATGTACTAATCTTATATTTTGATTGTTCAATGCTTTTGACGTAAGTTTTTGCCATAACAACTTTTCATTCATCAAGACAATCATCAAAAGTATTAATTAAACCTTATAAAGACAACATGCATTTGAGCATTCATCAAAAGTATGAATTAAATTTTATAAAGATAACGTTCCTTTGAGCATTCCCTTATACCCAATACGATACTATTCCCCAACTAAATTCCTTGAAAGAATTTTTCGTAAGGGAAAGACTTAGTAGGAGCAATAAACACAAATAATAAATTTACAAAAGAATTCTTCATCAACCAAGAAGACATTTTTATTTTCAACAAATTTGTCAAAAAATCTAAGAGGCAACTAACTATGACTTCTTAATGTATATGGAATAGTGAAATTAGGTTGTTCCTCACTAATTTCTCAACATTTTATACTCTATAAATATTTATTGTTATTATATAAGGATGCATTAATTTTCATCAACCCATAATAATGTATGTGATATGGGTTGGTATATTGACTCAAGGCCATTTCAAGAGTTACATGTGCCTCTTGGACATGAACAACCATGAATCATGATGTAGTTTTTTGAATATAATAACCTAATTTTACTATTCCATGTATTTTTTCTTTAGAACTTTGAAGCAATTAACCTTAGTAAATTTAGTGTGGGGTACTAGTAGGAAGTCCGTGAAGCACCTATTTAAGAGTTGGAAATTGAATTCACAAAGGCTAGACTTCTTGAAATATGTTTTAGTAAATTTTATATGAAAAAAAATGGAATTGGCATCTAACCCAAGTTGTTTCAAAATTTTGGACCTTCTTGAAATTAGTTTGAATTTTCAAAGTTAAAACATGATGATCTCTAAGAGAATCCACCTCCTAAAATGTATACTATTTGAATAGATAATATCACATTAGTACATATCACATGTCTATAATTCTATTTCATCTACAATCTAATGATTTCATTTGAGATATTTTGCTTTAATTTAAATTTTTTGGTTAAAAACTTCAGGATCCATTGCCTTTTTTTAGCCAAATTTTTTTCCAATGAAATCTAGTACTATAATGCCATCCACCCACCCACCCAAAAGTGTCATTCATGAAGGTAGAGGCCCCAATTATCATCCATGTCCAGTATTTAACCTATAAGATGTAGGGATTCCAACTAAGGCTAGAAGAAATTTCCAACTAAGGTGGAAGTACCAAGATCCAATCATTTAAGTAATTTTAGAATAAATGGTGCACAATATGAGGTGGTGGACATTTTCTCCATACAAAAGATAAGAAATATGGGTATTTCAATATTTTTAGAATTTTATTTCCAAAATTTTATTTTCATTGATAGCCAATGTCTAGAATCTTCCAATTCTGATCATTCCATAACTGTTGTCTGCTCACTAATTTGGAACATGTGGCCATACCTTATTAGTCTGAACCTCCAAAAATACGAAAAACACGCAATTCAAGCTTTGGTTGGAAATCTATTTTGGCCTTGATAGGAAACGTTGCACCCCTACAAGTTGGCTATTGGGTGTGGTTGACAATTAGTGCCTCCACTTCAAAGCTTGGAATGTATTTTTTGGTCCTTTCCAAAGTTAGTATGAATAAGGTGATGAGGCATATCTTATAGTAGTGACTAGTAAGCAAGAAAGTAGGAAGAAGTGAGCAGAAACAATAATTCTAGTGTGATCGAAATTAGAAGAAGTAAGACATTGGTAGTGCATAAAGTGCACTTTAGGACTCTCGAATTCACGATTATTTCAATTTTCAGAGTAAAATTCATCAAAATTTTGCTATCCACATATTTCCCACCTTTGTACGTGAGAAAAATATCCTCCACCTCCTCCTCCTCCTCCCAATCTGCTCCAAAATTGCTGAGATGAGCGGCTACTGGTGCCTCTACCTTAGAAGTGAAATGAGCCAGTCGGAGATCTAGAATCCCCCCCCCCAAAAAAAAACACTTTTAGGGCAGTCAAGCAGACTAATCCATTGACTGCCAGGTGGACTTGAAGCTCAAAAGTGAGTCATCCTGGAAGACCCGTCTGGCTCGCCAATTTTGACCCAAGTTAAAAAGTTTGATGACTGGGCAGTCCTTACACCTCCAGAAACTTCTGGGAGCCTTTCAAGTTTCAAGACAAACAAAATTTAAAAAAACAAAAAACAAAAAACAATTCGTTATCCCTTCGAGGACATTTCATGGTGGTAAGTTTCATGAGTTTAATTAAATTTTTCCATAATTAACCCCAAAATGCCCAACCTATAGGTTTTTTTTGGCAATACAATGAATGCCAACAACTCAAATGGAGTTTTTATTTTATTTTTCATTGAAATTTCATACAACATCTACTCAAGGAGTAGCTTTAAGGCACAACAATTTTCATAACTTTTGGCCACGTGGTTTAAAAGTTGTTGTATGATATGTAGTTTTGATTGTTGAATGGGTAGCCTAATTTTTTTTTAAGTGTAAATCACTTTTTTAAGAAATAAAAATTTGAAATTGGTTTTGTAGATTTATACATATGTAAAAAACTTTGGATCATTCCATTCTAATTAATGAGATGAAAGTTACAAAGAGTTTTAGTTTTGAGGCAATTATGAATTCTCTACTCTACAATAAATTTTGAAACTCTTTATTTAATCTGGTTTCAAATTATTTTGGAAAAAAATTTAAAAAATTTGGTAGTGGTTGTTTATTAGAGCTTGGGATTAGCAATTTTCAATTCCATAAATAAAATCTTAACAATTTGGTATGGTGAATCATTCTCTATTTTTTTTATTTACTATTTTTAATTTGTATTGTGTACACTTCTAAATGATCTGAAATTTTTTGAGTATGTATTCAAATTGCCTTGAAGAATGAACAAAGCAACAACACCATTTTTGGACAATTTTTCATAAAAATGTGAGGTTGTAAATTGTAGTTGCCCATTTTTTCACTAGGCCAAAAAATGGATTTCTATCATTTCAAACATTAATATCTTACAATTTACAGGGTGGAAATTTCTTAAATTTTTTTCCACATCTTTTCAAACTAGTGTTCCACAAGACATTACAATTACATATGTCCAAAAACATTTTTTTCCTAAGATTTGGTAATTTTACTAAAAATGGCAAATTTGGTGGAATTTTGGTGAAAACATAGTAAAAAATATTTAAGGATTAAACACATTAAATTGAAATTCATGTTTATTTTCTTAAACAAATTTAAACAAAAATCATAGTAATTTTTAAAATGATAAAAAAGTATGAGATTTTCAGCAAAAATGGAGATAATTATTGTGATAAACATCCACAAGAGGATTTATGGCCATTTTAGAAGATTGTGAGTTTCCGAATGTTGTGAACGATGCCACATGAACATGCTGACCTAGTCGAGCGATTGCCACATCAAATAATATTGATTAGTTAATTGTTTCAATTAATTAATAAATAAATTTAAAATAAATTTAGTGCTTTTTAAGACATTTTGACATTTTTTGGGGAAAAAAACCGAAATTCAAAAATTCAAACCAACAAGGGTTGGTCTATAGCAGTGGGAATAGTTTCAGGGAATGACCCTAAAATGGTCTCTCAAAGGCTCAGTGAAATCTTCTTATGATTAATGGTATAATTAGTAGTGTAGTCTTTGTGATTACATTGTTGAGAGAAATCCATAAAAATAATTAATAAATAATGAAAAAATCATGTCAATTACAAAATATGTTTAAAAAATCTAAAATTTTCTTTGAATATTGTTGTACAAATCAATTTACCATGTCATTTTTAATTTTTAGATGAACACTTCATGTTTTATAGGCCAAAAATTCAAATCTTTCTATTTTATTTTTAGAATATGTAAGAGCTTGTAATAATGCCTTCATTATGGAAGAATTGTTCAACGCCTATCATTTTTTAACATTTCTTTTATTTGCAGATTGGTGAATTTGGTGGTAAAATAATCCGCTCTAAAATGGAGCGGGCATTAAGAATGGACCCTATAAAAGGTTGTAAAATGAGCAATAGGTGGTTCTTAAATGAAACTCCACATTAGAAGGGATTTGAGGGCTTCCGAGGGCCGTTTCGGGACTGTTCCCAAAATTGGTCTGGGAACGGTTGGCCGCTGTCAGGTCAGCATTTTCTCAAAATTAAAAAAAATTAAAAAAAGATTTTTTTTGGATCCTGAAATATGAAAAAAAGTCCAAAAAAAAGTCGATGACGTGGCACGGTCTCGACCACATCGGATTCCTGCAGAACTGTGTTCCCACGGCTGTTTTCGCGATTTCGGGCTGTGGGAACTCACAGGCTTCCAGAGCCCTCAAATCCCTTCTAATGCATTCATTGAATGAATTAAGGAAAGATGCATTGGGAATAGTGAGAGCCAATCATACTCTTTGCTTCTTCATCTTTCTTTAGAAATTGCAAGTGAACCATTCATGAAAGACCTAGAGATATAAAATAGGGACCTACGGCACATCTCCTTTGAAAATTCATAACTAATTTTAAAATGCTTCAAAAATTATGAAACCACTAGTGTTAGATTCCTCATCAATTTCTCTTTCTCTGAAAAATGGGCTAAAAATATTTCCATTCAAGAAAATACATGAAAAAAGGGGACCAGCCCTTACATGCTCCATTATAGAGCCCACTACCTTAAGCCTAGCCAAATCGTCACCAAGTCTTATAATTGTGTAATTTGGAGCTGTTACAACTCCCTAGTGCCTCATTTTATGAAGGTCAAGTATTATTGAAGTGTGTTTGAAGATGTAGACTTGAGGCTTCAAATACTTGGAAAGACATGGATAGTAAAACGGATAATAGTTCAAACAACAATTCTTTAATTTATTAGGGTTTGAGTTCCAACAAGATGTGAGTGTGTAGTGTAGTAATAATTATATTTAGTTTAAGTAAATGCGATTGCCTTGTGCAATACTTTGGGAGATTCTTGACTCACATTGTTAAATTTTGAAGATAAGCTAGAGTATTTCACCCATTTCCAACCACTTAAGCAATTACACATGTGTAGCCTGCACCTTTTTTTAATGCAATTTTTTTCATGTATAGAAATATAATTTGGAAGGATGCCATATTTATCAGAATTTTATCACACAAATTGTAATTGCTATGAATTTTTTAGTAGAAGATTCTCTTCGACCTATAATGGTGATATAGGTTTAATACAAAGCCAACCAAGGGCTAGTTGCATTTATAAGAGCCTTGTAACCAATCATAATGTGCCACAATTGCTCTGGGAGCTACACTATAACTTCATGGAAAGAAAACAACCTATTGATTGGAAATGGGGGTTGATTAGTAACGGGTCGCCATCTTCTAGTACAAAGTGAAGGGTGTTGTAATTCGTATTGCTTGTATTGTTTCACTTGTGGCACAATCACTATGGTTAAATAGAATCTGGGTTTGAATTGGATTTAGTGATATTAAGACAATCGCTTCTTGATTTTATAGTATGTGCAATAGTAGGGTGTTATGGATGAGCAAATTCATTTTTGAGCAACAAAGTTACAAATTTTGTGTTTTTACAACATGTGTAATTAGAGATTTTTTTATTTCGGACCCAAATTTTATTAGAAGGTAGGGATGAGGAATATCTTTCATATGTAATAAAAATTAGGACATTTGAAACTATGAGTCAAAGGTTATGGCCTAATACGTTTTTTTTTTGGTAAATAGGTAGTTTGGGCAGATTGAAAAAATCACTTCTTTTAAAAACAAGAATATGAAATTGATTTTCTTCATATATGTGTGGAAACTTTGAATCAATCCATTTAGATCAATGAGTCAAAAGCGGGGTCAAAAGTTATAAAGAGTTTTTGTTTGTGGGCAATTATGGATTCTCTACTCTAAAATAAACTTTAAAGTTCTTTATTTTACTCAATTTTCAATATTTTTTGAACAAAATAAAATAATAGGATGTATATTGTTTATTACAACATTCCAATTGTTGAAGTTAGCAATTTCTAATTCCATAAATGAATTCTTAACAATTTTGTATTTTAGATCATTTGCTACTTCTTTCTGTTTACTATTTTTTTCTTATATGTTGTACACTTTCAAATAATTTGAAATTTTTTAGTCAAGTACCATACTTAGCCAAAACAATGAATCCAAAGAAGAACGAGGGCATTTAGGACCATTTTTTATATGATTGTTGCCTTCTAAAGTACAGTTGCCTTGTTTTCCACAAGGTAAAAAAAATTATTTTTGAGCATTCAAACACTATTATCTTGCAATGTATACAGCGAAAAACTCTCAAATAATTTTTTCATGTTCTCAAACTAATTTACTAAAAGATCCTATGGTTACAATTCTCAAAAAATAGTTTTTAGGAAGATTTTGGTACTGGTACTAGAAATGGTAGTTTTTGACAATTTTTAGAGTAAACATAGTCAAGGAACTTAAGGGGTTAATGCAAATCACAAAATTGTTACCCTTAAAAGTCATTTGGATTGTTTTTGGTTGGACTAAAGGAAATTAGAAAAATAAAATAAAAATGCATAAATAATCTAACCTTGCCCAAATTTTTCTCTACACAATAAGTCTTGGTTATCTCTTAATGACAATTATATTAGTTGAAAGGCATATAGGATGATTTCCATAATGGTATGTTAACCCCTAAAGGACCAACATGCCTTTTTTGGCAACATAGTGATTTTGGCAGGTACATGTGACTGGAGATTTTCCATGTTTTGGGACCAAACTTTAATAGAAGATGTGGACGAGGAATATCTTTAAAGCCAAACAATTTTTGTGACTTTTGACTTCATGGTTGAAAAATTATAGCACAATATGTTGTTTGTTTCTCAACTTGGGCAGTTTGGGCATATAAAAAAAATCATTTTTTTTGGAATAAAAAATTTGAAATTGGTTTTCTAGATTTATATATACGTGGAAAGCTTTGAATCATTCCATTTGGATTAATGAGTCAAAAGTTATGAAGGATTTTAGTTTGCGGGTAGTTATGGGTTCTCTACTCTAAAATAAACTTTGAAGTTCTTTATTTTACTCAATTTTCAATATTTTTGTAAAAAAATAAAAGCATCGGGTGTAGATTGTTTATTACAACATTTGAACCATTGGAATTGGCATTTTTCAATTCAATAAATAAATTGTTACCATTTTTGTATTTTGAATCATTCTATACTTCTTTCTACTTATTATTCTTTTGGTATATGTTGTACAATTCCAAATGAATTGAAAATTTTCAAGCATGTAGCCAACTTGAATTGAAGAATGAATCCAAAGAGTTGCAACCATTTTGGACATTTTTACATACAAATGTGGCCTATTGAAGTGCAGCTGCCCAAATTTTTGCAATGGTAAAAAAAGGATTTTTGTAACTTCAAACACTAATTTCTTGCAATCTACATGGCGGAAATTTCTGAAAGTTTTTCTACATCTTTATAAAATAGTATACTAAAAGATCCTATGGTTATATATGTCAAAAAATGTTTTTTTTTGTGAAATTTGGTAGCTATCCTCGAAATGATAGTTTTGGAGCAGTTTTGGTGGAAACATAGTTGTGGTCCTTTAGGGGTTAAGTTCAGTTAAAATTAATTCTAAGGAGCATCTAAGCAAGGATTTGGTTCCCCCTTCTTTCACCAATATACATGGTCACTTTACTAGCTCAACCTTCCAGTTATTAATATTAAAAAGGAGGAAATTTAAAAATATTTAAACTTGTAATTGGCAGAAAAAATTAATTGAATAATTATAAATTCAAACTCCTAATTGGACTGAAAATAAATATTAAATAAATATTATAAGCTCAGATCTTAACCCTTGAAGGACCAGTGTGCCAAATTTGGCAACATAGTAATTTCGGGCAAGTATGTGCAAGTAGAGATTTCCATATTTTAAGCCCAAAATTTGGTAGAAGGTGGGGAGGAAGAATATCCTTTGTATTAAAAAAATCACGACATTTGGAAATATTAGTCAAAAGATATGGCCTAATATATTACTTTTTTTTGGTAATTGGGCAGTTCGGGCAGATTGAAAAAATCACTTTTTCCAGAAAAAAAAATCTGAAATTAGTTTTCATATATGTATGTATGGAAAGCTTTAAATCATTCCATTTTGATCAATGAGTCAAAAGTTATGAGGTTTTTTGGTTGTGGGCAATTATAGATTCTCTACTCTAAAATAAACTTTGAAGTCCTTTATTTTATTCAATTTTTCATATTTTTGAATAGAAACAAAAACTACAAGATGTGGATTGTTTATTACAACATTCCAATCATTAAGATTAGGATTTTTTAATTCTACAATTAAATTCTTAACAATTTTGTATTTTGAGTCATTTGCTACTTTTTACTTACTATTTTTTCCTATATGTTGTACAATTCTAAACAATTTGAAATTTTATTAGGCAAGTACCCTACTTGGGCTCAACAATGAATATAAAGATGCACATTCATTTAGGACCATTTTTCAAATAATTGTTGCCATCTAAAGTGCAACTGCCTTGATTTCCACAAGGTGAAAAAAATAATTTTAAAACATTCAAACACTAATATCTTGCAATCTACACAGTGAAAAACTCTAAAGTTTTTTGCATATGTTCTCAAACTAATTTACTATAAGATCTTACAATAACAAATCTCAAAAAGTATTTTTAAAGAAAAATTAGTGTTGATACTAGAAATGGTAGTTTTTGACCATTTTTGGAATAAACATAGTCAAAGAACTTAACGGGATAATTGGACAACAAACAAAATTGAAGATTGAAAAATGACAACTTTAAGCTTCTACTTCTACCAAAAATTAAAATATTAAAATACTTGCACACCAAATAGAACTAAAATTTGAAAAAAACAAATTACAAATCCCGAATTATAAATTCAAGATCCGAATTGGACTGAATAAGAAAATTAAAAAAAGATGACAAATTTGAGCTTCCAATTGAATTGCAAATGTAAATTAATTAATAATAAATTGAAGCTTCTCATTACACTAGAATTTTTAAAAATTTTAACAATTCAAAATTGAAGTTGTTGATAGTATAATTGAAATTCATGAATTTTTCACCACAAAATACCAAGAAGACTTCTCATCCCACTTACTAATGATTCTAAATGAGAATTACTTGAATTAGAAGCCTATTTAATAATAAATTTGATTAAATATTTAAAATAAAATAAAAAATAAAAAATATACATCAATTATTTTTTTCAAGTGCGTTACTTCAAGTCTAAAATTTGTCAAAAAAATTCAGTTTTTAACCCGGTTTTTAAATTTGTGATGGCACAACTTTATAAGTTTATGGACATTTGGGAGAGCCAACATACATAATCATATTGGATGACATGATGCAACATATTTATCATGTCATTAGGACTAGGGGAGGACACTTCCCGTTTTTTAATAACCTACGTGCGGCGGAATATAGGGTACATTTAAATAATCTTAGGTAAAATTTATAAGAAATTTACATATAAAATAGGGGACATTAAAAAGGCAAAGTGTTTTAAAAATAAAATAGGGATGATAATATGGCTGATTTTTCTGCTTTATGGTAAAATAGGGGCTCTTTTAATGTTGCCAAGTAATGATTACAAGTAATTGATAGCCCCCCTCAAAATACCCCACCGCCGCACGTGGGTCCCTCAAATATACAAGAAGTGTCCTCCCCGGGCATTAGGAAATTAGAAAATCCACATTGTATAGTAATGGACTCTAACTTCAAATTGCAATGAAATATTCAAAAATAATCAATTTTGAAAATTATATTTGATAAGCTTCATTCTAATAGTTGGTCTTTGAAATTTGTATAAAACATTTCTATGGCTAATTTGCTAATCTACAAAAATAGGAGTATAAATGAGCCAAATAGAAAAGGTTGCATCATTCTTCAAATTATAGAGTACTATACAATGGTTATGGCCTTAAAAGAAGAAGCACACATCTAATTTGCCATTAGTTGCCCCCCCCTCTCTCTCTCTCAAAAATCACAAGTTGTTGATTTTTTTTCAAAAAAAATGCTTCCCCTCTAGAATGCCTTCAATTTCTTAAAAATTCACAAGCCGTTGATCTTTGTGAGATTTAATTTGAATAATCCAAATATGAATTTTGGATCTGGATACAAATATGCATATTCTATGAATATAAAATATAGATATGGATATTTGGTATGCAAATATGAAATTATGAATATATATATGGGGGCAAAAGTGGATATAGATATAGAATATGGATACTATATGAGTACAAAATATATGTACGATACTAGAATACCGATATAGATACTTGGTATGTCTTATATTGATTGTCATGTTAATCCCCTTCAAAAAATTACAAGTAGGGGAAAAGGGGGGAGGGTAATAAATTAATTTTAATTAATATATATTTTTAAGCTCCGGGGGGGGGGGGGCAATCCATATTCCATAGGGGAGTTTAAAATTTAAAAAATTAATTAATTAAAATCTTGAGTGCACAATGATAGAAGTGCCACTATGCACTCAAAATTGGCAATTAACCATTATAATTTCAAGATTGAAAGTCAATGACTACCTAGTATATTTTACAATAATCTATTGTGTTTTACCTATCATTATTTAGTTCTTGCTTCATTTTCTCTACAATTTCTTTTAGTCTACATATTTTTCTAATGACATCTATTTCATCTCTTTGACCTTTCATAAATAACTTTGTTCTATCTACCCAAATCTTTGCTATTTGGTTATATGTTCTAATTCAAATAAATCATATTGTTTTCACTCACCTAGAAGTAGTATAGGACACTATGTTATGAGGCATAGTATTCAAAGTTCTCAAACATCTATAAATGAATGGAAGAGAGACAAAGTGGGTTTAGTAAAATGAATTGCCAATTTGTATGAATGAAGATTTATAGAACTAGTATCAAGCCCTTAAGTAAAAACAATTGATGAAGCATTAGAGGCGAACTTCCCATTACCAACTAGAATTTATAAATCTACAACAAAATTTTGTAGGATTCCCAAGTAATCTTATTTCTACAATTGATGTTTTTTGCAATACGTTCCATTAGGAGTGGGATCATAGTTCATATGCATATGGAATTTTGGCTCTTTAGTTGAATACAATGAAAAATTAGCAAAAATAAGCTATGTGTTTTAGAAAATTGGGGGAACTTTATAGTTTTGAGTTATAGATTCTATGTTAGGTTCTATGTTGACTTTGGACAATGTGATGGAATTGTAGAAATCATATGGCGTGCAAAATTTGATTTCTATTCTACTTGAGAGTAGAAGTCAAACTTTGCACTCCAAATGATTTTCACAATTCCATCACACTGTCCAAAGTCAATATAGAATTTATAACTCAAAACAATACATTTTTTCCATTATATTAGAATCCATCACTCACTCTTCCTAATTTTCTATTGTGTCCAATTATGGAGCCCCAATTCTATATGCATATGAATTGTGATTCTACTCTTAATAGAAATTAAGGTATTGCAAAAATCATCAAATATAGAATTAAGATTACTTGAGAATCTTATAAAGCTTTGCTCTAAGTTTGTGAATTCCATGCGGCCTAGTAATAGAAAGCCCCCTTTCATGCTTCATCAAATGTTTTCACATAAAGGCATGGTAATTGTTGTATAAATCTTGATTTATACAATTAGCAAGTACATTGAACAGGTTTATGATTATTGTTTAAACCTTCAAAGTTCTCCCATGTTGTACTTTTGTATCAGCTTTGCACTTCATACTCACATTACCTTTCCCTCTTTTCTCTTTTGTACTCTAGATTTCTTACAACTTTCCAAAATTAATGAATTAAATTAAAACTTGGTAACAATAAATAATTGTAAATATATTCAACACAGTAAATGCAAACAATGTTTTCTGTATTCTTCCAACTCTTTTTATACACTTTTGTTTGAAAGTAAAAGCAACCTTTGATTTTTGGATTTTACTTTAAAAAAAGTAAAACAAACCTTCATAATAGTTCTTTCACTTTATTAAAATTGAAGGTATTATTGTTCGTAGATGTTTTTCTTGAAACTTTTAGAATATCTACTATCCATCATTCTCTATGTGGGTAGATTCTTCAACCATAATTCTAACAAATATAGCAAAAGTAATAAAATTTATATTCATTCAATGCCAACTAAAAAAATGTTCTACAAAATGTATGTACTCATTTCGTTGGAATGGATAGTTTGATATTTACGCTAAAACTTTGAGTCATTCATTTCAAGTTTGTAAGATGAAAATTATGAGGATTTTTATCTTGAGGGCAAAAAATGCAAAAAAACAATTGAAGTTGTTTATTGTATTCAATTATTGATTTCTCAATTTGATTTGCATTGTAGTTTTTTCTTTCATTAATGTTGTTTTGATTAAACCTTCAAGTCTAAAAGCCCTCCCATTTTTTTTTTGTCAAAACTTATTCAAAGTTATTGTTTCAAATGCAAATAGCTAAAAGTTTGAAGATTTATTTCTTTTGCATATCCACCAATAGGACCTTGCACTAAACTTGTAAGAGAATGTTTAGGAATTTAGACAATGAATTTAGTTTAATTGGAATAAGTATAGCTAGATTATATATTTGAATATCTAGACTTAAATTTTTTTGTAGTACAAAATTTGAATTCAAATAAAAATATGTTGAAGGATTGAGTTGAAGATTTAGTAAAAAACAATAAAATAGAGTTAATTGTATTTAAAACCCAATTTTAGTGTCCCTAGAAATTTTTATCTTGTATTTATGTTGAACTCTAACTCCTGGTTTTGCATTGCACACTTTAAGATTAATTCTTTCAAAAATCCCATTGTTTTCATTCTTTAAAAATTGTTGAGTTCAAGTAAGAACTTTGTTCGCACAGAAAAAAACATTCCTTCTTGATCTCTCTACTGTATTCTTTGAAGACTCATTTCATCCATCCATTCCTCTTCTCGTCTCACGGCCCTCTGTAGCTGGAGCTTCTCAAGCTCTCGATTGTTGTGACTTGTGCTCTGTGTGTGCTACGCGTGCTGGAAATGAAATTGAATTGAATGTAGAGATGGCGACCATCAAATCGCTGAAGTGTCTGAACGGATTCAAAGACACAGATCACCAAGTAAGCAAGGATTCAAACTGAAGGAATTTTTTGTTAGAGAAGTTCAGGGTTTAGGGTTTAGAGCACACATCACGATTTGTCTCAGGAAAGTGAGGGTTTTAGAGTTTGAGATTTTACTGATAAACTCCCGTCTTGATACGCGTGGAACAGAGCCTGGTGATAATTGTGAAGGCAGCACAGGTGAGTCAGGTCAAGGGGAAGCGTGGTGATTGGAACGATTTTGTGGCAAATGTGAATAAGAAGCGGGGTGGGACTCACAGTGACCCTGCGAAGCATCCTGTGGATGTGTTGGCTGCTTTTGTACAGACTTTTTCCAAGAAGGAAGACGTTGAGGTAACACTCTCGTAGATTCTCAACTTGCCCTTTGCAGTGTTCCTATCTTGGACAGCATTCCGATTTTCATTGCTTTTAAATTCTTAACTGCTCTTCTAGTCTCTTGGATTCCGAAAATTACGTATGTCACTCGAATGTATGTTTCAGTGCGGGTTTTGTACAACTCCATGACAGTAACCAACCCTAGATAAGATTTTTTTTCTGATCCCACCACGTGGTTGAGGGTATTGGCAAGAGATTAGATCAACGCTTGAGCAATAGAATCATAACGGAAGTCGTTTCGTATGGTTCCAATATTCATATCATATTCTACTGATTCTCAAAGTTGAAAGCATGGGGAGCCTAAACGACATCCATTTAATTGGACACATTCAATCCGTTTTTGCATCTTCTTGCATTGGTTACTTTTAAATTGTGACCTTATGGTTTTTCCTTAATGTTTTGAAGATTAGGCATTAGGTTTCGGATGATATCACTTTTGTGTACACTTACTTTAAGAATTTTGAAGTGGTAATGCAGATGGTTAGAAGGATACGTAATTGGGTCACTTATTCTAAAAATCAGAAATTGCTGAATGAGACACATCCGTTTACCAAGTCTCCGGAACAGGTACTCTAATCCTAGGCGGGAGGAACAGCTTTAGTTATGTGAGCTTCCGGTTGAGAGGGTGTTACGTTTCTCCTGATCAATGGACTCCTGTCTGTTTGTAGCGTTTCCGTTGACTTCAATTGAATGTTCATCATCAAACTCTTCTGCAGTGTCATTGAGAAGGAGAGTTCTGCTTCTAGTCAATTTAACTTGAAGTTTTAACTTAGGATGTACTGTAGAACATTGTTAAACAAGTGGAGCTAGGACAAAGGTTGAAATATCGTTAATGTGGTGATGGCAGTGCAGGAGCTCGTGGAGTTCACTCAACGTCATCCGCGCTTTGGGTCCCTTTACAAGTTCCAATCCTGGATGGAGGTAGCCAATCAACCTCTTCAAGATATATGCACCTAGTTATTACTGTATTCTAAAGTCTGGAGTTATTCTTGAATCCTTACGGTGTTTCTTAACCTCTGAGTCCCCAAGCTGTAAATAGAAGGTTCATTTGGAAAGCATAATCGGTTGTAGCAACTTTCTGAACATATTTCTTTTATTAATGAATGTAAGGTATGATTACTTCTTTTCTACCGGTTAATTTCTGTTCCATTCCTTGAAGCGTCCTAAATGATTTTTTTCAACTCCTAGAGAGTATGTAAGCGGCCACTTTGGCCAGGGGCACTCCGTGGTTAAAAGCTCTACTAGATTTTGACGGAATCATGTAAACTGTCCATCTCGTGCTGGCAAATTTTACAGTAATAATCCTATGAATATTCCAACTTTGGATTTGCCAAGCTCGACTATGGTTCTAACAGCACCTTCGAAGGTTCGAAGGTGCTTCCTGAATTAATGGTTTCATTATTTCCTGTACAAGCGCTTTTCTGTATGGGGGTTCTATCGCTGACTTTGGTGTCGTATCGTTTTCAGGGTTGGAAACATTCAAGGAGAGGAGACCCCGATAGTTCCGTGCAGTTGATATCACTTGATTGCGAGATGGTGGTTTGTGAAGGTGGTGTTAAGGAACTTGTTCGTGTTTGTGCTGTGGGAAGTGATTACAAAGTGAGTACATCCGATTAGGATTATATTTTCATGTTATTGCAGTTATCTATTCACTTCCCTCTTGATTGTAATTGGATGGAATGTGAATTGTATTTTGTATTGCTTCTTCTTGATGCGTCTGGCAATGCGCTCCTTTCTTTGGGATCTACACAGTTAAACATTGCGACTTTCTTATCTCCTTAATTACGTTTTTGAAGTTGATAGTGGCAGCACAACTGTTTTTGTGCTGCATTGTTAATTTCCTGTTCCTGGTGGCGGAAAGCAATCGAAATTCTGATTGTAGATTTTTCCTGGAGCTGCTGCAGACATTGGCTGACGAGTTAGTTGTGCCCAACGGAACGGTGACCGACTATTTAACAAATATCACTGGAGTTTCAGAGAGAGATCTACAGGGAGTTACTTTCTCGCAAGCTGATGCCCAGGTATTGTCTCCTCGGATTCTACAGAAAGATCTACAGGGAATTTTTCGCAATCATTGTCCATGCAGGTTGATAGGGTTGAATCTGAAAGGAATGATTTTCTTAAAACTGCTTTGTTTGTTGGCTGGAGATATTTTCCCTATTGAATCCCCTCGGATTTTGTCAATGTTCCCGAGTCTTAACTTGAATTTACACCGTCCTGAAGGACAATTTGCTACGTGCGACCTTATACTTTATGTGTATCGTCCGGTGCAGTGAATTAATTCTGTGTTGTTGTGCGAACTTTGCTCCCGACCTCTGTAATAGGAAGCTTTACTCAGAGCATTTGTGTTTTATGTTGCAGAAGTTGGTGATGGATCTATTGACTCCGGGCACTGTTCTTGTTGGACACAGTTTACACCATGATTTGAGAGGTATCACGTCTTGTGTCTACTGATGATCGTTATGATTTAAGCCTCTTATACTTGGTCTAAGCTGGTCAGAGTGTGTTAGATTAAGACAGGTATTCGTACAGTCAGACGTCCCTCGAGTTGTTGTAGACTCATGTGAATCTTGTCTGAAAATGTGGGTACTGAACTTATATTGAATTTTTATTACAGCCTTGCAAATCGATCATAAACGGGTAATTGATACGTCGTTGTTGTTTCGGGACTCTAGTTGGCTGCCGACTTACTTTCCGAGCCTTCCCAATCTTTGTCAGGTGAAAAGATGCTCCCTGTTTCATTATGGCACCCAGTCATGATGTATTTTAATTTGTGAGGTTTGTGAAGTTTTTTTTTTGGAATTATTAATATTTGGGAACCTTGCATGAATTTTTGACAAAACTGTGGGTTGCAGGCCATTTTGAAGTACAACTTTAGAGAGGATGGCAAGCCTCATGATTGCTTGAATGATGCTATAATTCCTATGCGGTTGGTACATTACCGGCTTGAGCATGACACGAGCAGTTTGTCTCTTGCTTTACCACGAAAGGTATGGATCTGGTTTTATTGACGTGTAATCCACCTCCGTCTTTGCTCTTACTTCTTAGCGATTGTAGTAATTGCTGTGGTGCCCAATTCAAATGTCCAGCTAGACTCAAATGATCTGTATTATTGACTTTTTTTCTTCACTTTGCAGGATGTGAATCTAGAGGGTTCGTCCAAATTATTCTTGCACAAGTTGCCAATGTCAATCCCGGTATCTTCACTTCGGACCATCTTCCCAAAAGATTCAGCTTGTCGAATACAGGTGTTCTTCTATTATTTACTTGTGTGCGGTTGTCTCAAAGTCTCTTGATTGTAGGACCTGTCTTTCTTGCACTAGTTTTCTGTAATCTTGTTAATGTTTGTCATTGTCAATTTTGTAGTCTTGTTAACCTTTTATGTTCATGTTCTATAGAACTGGTTCTAGCTTAGTTAACTTCCGACATTCTCGTGTTTTAATAATATCATGATTGTAGGATATTGTGTACAAGAATAGAGGCAAAGTAGGCTCGACTGTAGCAATTTTTGAAAGCACAGAGGAAGCTGACAGAGCGTATGAGCACCTAAAGGGAGAATTGGGCAAGGTATTACTTTTGTCTCTCTGAATATGTTATATTTTCTCAAGATAGTGATTTGGATTATCAACTTCACATATTCCATGGTAGTAGCCACTTTTGCAAGGCCATAATGTGGGCAGTTCAAATTGGCACCATGGTACTCATTACTATGAATGTTTTTGCAACGACTTATGAGTGTCAATGAATCATACATCATGTTTTTGTGTTTGCAGGATTCGGGTGGATATCCACAGAAGTCCGTGACTTTGACGTATCGTACAGGAAATCAGATGAGAATGGCCGAGTTTCTAGTACGCAAAATGCTCAACTCTTTGGCAACTGGACCAGCAACTGGACCAGCAAGTGAGGAACTTCAAGTGTTGAGCAGTTCAAGCAAGAGGTCCACTGTGGGTGATGAGAATATTGTAGTAGCAAAACGCCGGAGGATTTCTTCAGATAGCGCTGCGGAGTTAGATTGTAGTACCGTAGTTACTACAGAGCTTCGTGATGGTGGTGTTGGTGAGTCACAAAGTCAGGGACCTTCAATGAGCCCAACCTGGGTTAACAAATACCAGCTCTTGAATCAGGTTCAAGATGACCGAGAGATGGAAGAGGGAGAGATTTCTGAAGGGAAGGTGAAAGATATTGCGGTGGACAAAAGACTTTGTTGTTCTCACTCCCAAGAACTGGAGTCTGTGAAATCTGAACTTGCCAAGGCGCGCAAGGTGTCCGAGGCTAGAGCGGACGAAATTAAGGCTTTGCAGAAGCTGGTTGCTGCACTATCTCGCAGGGAAGGCCTGGCTTGACATTCACAAAGCCATGTCAGTGTATATGATTACATTGAGGTACACAGACTGTTTTCCAGAGCTTGGTACGATCCGCTGGTGCATACAGATCATGTGAGATTTATCAAGTTACCGACAATTGTTACTTAGTATGTGGTCTGTCCAATCTCATGAACCTTGTAATTGCTTGAGCAGAGGGGACCTCATTAAGTTTTTTGCACAGATAGTTGACTGGAAATATATTTTGTGAGTACTCTCTTGATTCTAGGATTAGGTTGAAGGTGCTCTTTGTTATTGAATTACGACTGAAAATTGTGTCTTGTTATAGATAAGAATTTTACTCATAATGACATTATTTTCTTGGCAATTTCTGGAGATTGCTATATGATAAATATGTTGAACATTACTCTAGTCATCTGCTAAGTCGCGAATTGTAAAAACAGGGGATGAGGTTGCAAAAGACACAGAACTTTAAATCCCAAGCTTCTGAACATGATGGGAAATATGATGGTTTTTTGACCTGGAAGCAAGGACTTGTCTACACAAGACCACTTTAAGCCCTTTTGTACTTCAATAGCCACTCTTTAAGATTCTTAAGAAATTTGGATAGGCTCATCCTCCACTCTAAAACCACTCTCCAATCAAAATGCAGTACCAAACTCCACATGAAACTCAAACTCAGCTTCTTTTAAGTGGGTACCTTTATTACTTTGAGATAATATAAACCTTCTATTTATTTAGTTGATACTTATATTAGAGATAAGATAAACCCACTATCCATTTAGTGGTATTTTTGTTACTTTGA
This sequence comes from Thuidium tamariscinum, assembly GCA_947034885.2. Taxonomy (NCBI): domain Eukaryota; kingdom Viridiplantae; phylum Streptophyta; class Bryopsida; order Hypnales; family Thuidiaceae; genus Thuidium; species Thuidium tamariscinum. Next base: position 46,497,778 of record OX344750.2, on the reverse strand, counting down.
GATATGATAAGAGAGGAATTGATTGGTATATTCAAGCTTCTAATCAAAATTCCATACTAATTGAACATTCCTAATATATTATGAGAATTTGTCATGTACTATATGCATCAAATTTTAGATAGAGAACACCTATAGATGTGGAATTATTAAGGTCCTTTCTTCTTCTTTGACATAATCATTAGAGAGGCTTGTGATACTAACTAATTTAAGGTAAGGATACTCAAGAGTGCCACTTGATTAAACATTGAAATTCTCTTTTATCAATACATTATATACCTCTTGACAAAATCAATTTTAAAACATCTATTAAAAAAAATTTGTCTCACTATAATCTCTGTATTCGGTACCCAAATAAGGTATAGCTTTTTGTAGATAGTATTCTAATAATATATTATTTTTATATTTAAAATCTCTTTTCAATCTTTAAAAAGATTACATAATTTTTTCATCAATCTTATATAAGAGACTAAGTTCTATTTTTGAGTTGCATTAATAAGCTAGTAATGACCAATTCTATATGCTATTAGGTCAAAACATCATTTCTAAGCTCAATTTAGTTTTTTTTATTATATTTTTATATTTGAATTTTTATCATATAAAGATTTTGTATTGTCAATAAACGTGTAATTTTCTTTAATTTCATGAAAATTTATCTTGCTTTATTTATAGCAAAAAAATAAGCTAAGCATATCCACCATTGATCCTACTAATTTGAAAAAAATTTCAAGGATTAATTAGCTATGATTCTAAGTAATAATTGTTAGTTGTTTTTAGTTTTAGTTTTTTTTCTTTAGAAGCCTTTAGTATGATGTTCAAGTCAAATTACAACTACTAAACTTAGACTTTTTGCAAGTAATTTCTAAAAATTTGGTACTTTATGGCTTGTATAGACTATGTAGTAGTTAATATGACCCATTTTTTCTAAAGCCATTTGTATTGCCAACACTTTGGTCAACAATAAAAACCTAGTACTAAAGACTATTTTAATTTTAAATAACTCTTCAAAATTTAATTAAATTGAAATATATTACATACTTACAAATTCAACTAGGGCTTTGGTGCTCTCTTGAGTCCTCACCATTAGTGACATTCAATTGTAGGTTTTGAACATTTTGGGTGTATATATAGGGGGTAATTTTAGCAAAACACATTCTATGTTGGAATATTTCAGAGGGTGCTTTTCAACTTAAGAAATATAGATTTTTTTTAGTGTTTCGGGTGATTGCAAGAAATACTTCATATTTTGGCTCAAAAATGTAGTTTTGGGCATAGGATTGGTTGTACTACATGATGCTACCTATAGTATGTGTCAATGGTATCTCAACCAATCTCAACCATTGATTTTGTAGATTTGAACCATTGATTGAGTACTATATAGTTCTATGTAGTACTACGCAATACTAGAGACTACAATGTAGTACTTCAAAAGACACTAGGAGCATAAATTAACAAAGGAGTAAGTGGATTTTTTCATTTTTAGTAATTTACAAAAAATCTTAAAATTTCTATAGAAATAGCCATTTTCTAAAGAAGATTGTGCTTGCATTATACCAAAGAATTCTTGTAAGAAACTTTTTCACTCTCTATAGCCTTTGCATAAAAGAGAGTCACCTTGACACCACATATACAACCAACATGTTTCTATTTTCATAAAAGTTTATTTTCAATCCTTGTAATGTTAGTAGACCTCCGACATGTCTAATTTGTGGCTTCAAATTTTCATTTTTGGATTAAAAATAGGACAAAATCCTCCCCACCTCCCCCCCCCCCCCCCCCCCCTCCAAATGGCTAAGATAGACTATTAGTTAGGAGGACGTTAAAAATACTAAAAAAATTTGAAAAAATTTGAAAAAATTATTCAATGTTTTCAACTATTACATATACCTTCACTCCAAATTTCATGCCCAGTGTACAAGAAATGCAGAAGTTATGAGCACAAAACCACCCGTCCAAGGACAAGGGGACACAAAATAGGACAAGTGTTTCTTGCAATCACCCTTTATATTAACCTTGAAACTCTTGAGTAAAATGCATCTATTGGATGATTTTAGATAAAGCTCCAAAATTACTTTGTTTAGAGGAACTTACTTGAGCTAATTTTCAATGAATGGTGTTGAATATTTTTTCGTAGCAATGTTATTGAAATCCAACTTCCTACAATCATAAGTAAATGATAAGTCCTTGTACTGTCTATTGACAACCTATATTCTTTTCCCTTTATTTTCACATGAAAATGTAATTTTTTGAATTTAAATCAGCTTGTGAAATTAAGCTTATCAAGTTGTTTTTTCTATTCCTATTTGAAATTTTACAAAAATTCCTAAAATTTTATATCTTATAGCATTCTAAATTTTAAACTTTTGCACTTTAATCTCTAAGAGGCATGTTTAGAGGCCCAAAACTACTTCAAAATACTCATTACCAAAGCAAGGTCAAAATCTTTGTCAATACATACTTTTTAACAAACTCAACCATAAGATCCTTCAAATGATTAACTTACTCAAGTACATTTTTATTTCAAGATTGTAGAATGAATATATTCACTAATTGCAATTTTGCAAGTTCAATGTGTCTAAACTTCAAAATGTAGGCATTTCTAGTCCTTTCTAAAGGTGGAGTTTTGTCTTCAAAAATTTTTAGAGAAAAATGAAGATGTCTTATAACTTGTGCATTTTAGTCAATATGTTTGAAAACGGATTGAAAATATGTGTAAATTTTCTTAACCAAAACAAATTTCATATTCATTTCTAAAAAATTTATAAAGTGGAAGGTGTAACTAAGTAATTATTGAATGAAAGATAAAAACTAAACATACTAATAACTTTTGGAAGAATTTAAGAATTGTCAGTCCCAATGGTACAAAATGTTTTAGGAAGAAAATAGCATCCTTTATGGGTGAATTCATGAAACACTTGTACTATTTGTTGCGTTTTGCTGATTTTCTTTGGGAGTACTTTAAAATTAGATAAATAATTTTAAATTAAAAAAATATGACTAACGTAAAACCTTTGAGATGAAGAAAACCACCGAAGGAAATTTGTTAAAAAAAATCTCTAAATAGGAGAACTTGAAAAGTACCAAACCTCAAAAAAATACATACTTTGATGTTTTAATTAGTAAAAATAAGGAATTAAGAAAAAAAAATCGTCCATTTGCAAAAACTTTATGTAGATGGTTATTCATCAAAAAAATCACCAAAATCATTTTTTACATGTTTCCAAAAAAATGTAGAAGGAGGCTCACTTTGTGGACTTGTACACCACATAAAAACAACTTTTTTAAGAATCCCTTTGCTAGAAAGCTAGAAGTCTAATAGAAGACCAATTCATCCAAATTTGAGCTCAAAATCATTAAAAAAAAAGGTACTCAATAGTACTAGAAACCTCCAAATTTGGCATTTGTGACATTCAATCATTAGTACTATTTTAATATTAAAATATTTTTGAAAATTATGAAAAAAATTACCTAAAGTTTATGATAGTCATGAGTACCTTCCCTATAATTTTTGAGTCATTTAGAATTAAAACACAAAAGTTATGGCCAAAAAACAGATCAGCACATGTCGTGTGACAAAAAATAATACAAGTGTTTCTTGAATTCACCCTTATATTCATTTTTATTTAAAAAATTTCAATCTGAAATCAAAAGACAATATATAATCTTTTTTCTACCTTCATTGCTTTCAAAATAAAACTCTTCCTACCTCTTATTTAATTATTCAAAATTGAATGTTCTAATTTTTTATGACAATGTATCAATCTATTATCTATACAATTCTAAAAAAATCATTTATACTTTTAAAAGAAATATTTTTTTTGGTGCCCAATCTTGACATTGAAGTTGTTGTTTTTAAACTTCTAAATTTTGCTATATATATTGAAATGGCATAAAACAAATTTGCACATATAGATTATGATGAATAGCATTCATCCTAAAAAATTCATGCAAAACTTCCAAATTATGAAGTCAATAGAGCTTGCTCAAGTTTTCAAAATCCCAAAATGGGTTCTTTGGTTCTTTAGGGGTTAATTATGGAGTGATAATTTAATATTTTAGAATTATTTAGTAAACCAAAATTGCACTTCAATATTCTACACTACAATATAAATACATACGTAATTTATCTAATTTTTTAATATACACTTTTTCCTTTTTAATTAAAATTTTCACAATAATAATTCAAATTTTCACAAAATATATCTGAAATTTTTTTGACACATGGAAAACATGTAATCACACTCCTTAAAAATAAACACAAAAACTAAATTTATAGATAGTTGAAAATGAAGTTTGAAAAAATGGTGATATGTTTGTTCTTTTAAGGTTATAATTCTATCAATATAGAAGTCTTGGCAACTTTAAACTTGTCATGGTGAACTTTGGAGAACTGGTATATATCAAATTATCAACCAATAGCCAACATTAGATCCTAAGTAAATTATCAATTCAACAACTCCCAAAGATTCAAAACCCATGGTTGCAAAGTGAACCCTATGTTCCACTCATTACCTTGAAGTCCCTCTAGTTGTGTCAAAAACTATTAACTCTCTCAATTAAAAGATTTTTGAGGAAACCAAGCTGTTATATATGTCATAATTTTTGCACTGGAAAAAAGCCAACTCAACGAAACTGAAGTTAAGAAGAAATGAGCGATCTTGATTGATAAAAATCTACTTGGAAGTAAGAAGAAATGAACTGTTAAGTAAAATGTGAACACTCTTAGGGTTATTATAAGAAATCCAACTGATGCCCACAGTCTTGTTGTTGTTGAATTCAGTTAATTAAGCAGCTCTGAGTCTTTGACTGTTAAATTCTAACCCACATTTCGTATCGTTGGAAGTTATGCCTATGATTTGCACTTTTCAGTATTCCAAAGGCTATAGAATTATGCATTCGAACCACCATCATCGATCATATGATGTATCAAGGCTCGAGAAAAATCAAAAACCTTCTGGCTGATTTGTCCATGAGCCTCATCGCAATGCGAATGCAGGGCAGCTTGAGCAAACGAGTGACACTGCTCGCCAAAATGGATGCCGACATATTCTCTTTCAAAGTCAATACTGGCTAGCAAGTCGATCTCCAGCCCCGGATTGCATCAAAATTGGAGTGAAGTGTTCTAGTAATGTAGTATTCTATGCATTACTAGAATACTGGCAAGCAATTCAAGTCGATCTCCAACCCAACACTGGTTGATACTCGAGTAGCACCAGAGCAGGTTTGAACTAGGAAACAAGCCCTTTTTTCTCGACTTAATTTCGGGACGTGCTTCCCCACGTACGTTTTTCGACTTGCGAGATTTCGATGCCATTATTCTTGGCAACATATGAAGTCCCCAGCCTTCCCAAATTAAGTTACGGTACTTCAGATCATTTCATTGGCCATCGATTTTGTGTGTCTGTGTGTCACCTACCTTCTTTGTTCTCTGTCCACCACACTAGCTGTATGTTAATTAGTCCCGTTGCTCTGACTTACCTTCGAAGCAGTCAGCTCTTTAATTTCAATCCATTGATTTCAGCGAGATGGAAGCATCACAGTCCCACATGAATTGGGGTTCGGATTCTAATTAATACGTTGGAAAATTCCACCATCATGTTTGCGGCGGATTGTGACGTTGTTCCTTATCTGATTCACCATAACTATCACTATCAACGGCTGTTCCTTGATGACGCCATGATTCCGCCTCATAGTGACGGTGCTCAAGTGGATCACGCCAACGTTCTCCCAAACCAGGACGACGTGGAGCAGCTAGATTCGAATTCGGGGCGTGCACCGGAGCTGAATGGGGAGCCTGCACAGCAACTGAATCGGGAGCCTCAGTCGCAGGAGCTCCAGTGGCCCTCAACGAGAGAGACCATACCTGATCTTAACACCGCTCGATCAGTCGGAAGAGACGAACGAATCGGGAGAAGGAGATGGATCCGAAGAGGAGGATCAGTCTGAGGAGTGAGGTGGAGAATGTTCACATGATCACATTGATGAATCCACTGGAGGAATCGCCTTGCAACCGCAGTTGCCGTCCGGCTAGAAGATAGATCGGGGTCAGTTATCATAAGAAGAACAAGCAATGGGAAGCGCACTTGTGGATCAAGGGCCACCAGCTGAACGGAAGCAAGAAGAAGGGCATGCAGATCTTTCTGGGAAACTTTGAAACTGAGGAGGAGGTGAAAGTGGCGCACGACAGAGCTGCCATCAAACTCAAGGTAAATCAAGTCATATTCAAATAGTCCGTCACCATGTTTATTTGAAAATTTGGGCATGAATTGTGCGGAACATTTTGTCATAATTGATTGTCACTAGTTCATATTTTCAAGCAAGAAATGTCTCCACGTGCAAAAAGTCCAGATTAGCATTTCACTAGGCACCAATTTAGAACGCCGTAGTTATTGGAACGTACTCCCATTTGTAAATACGGTAGCTTAGTTGCAAATCGCACTTCTCTGAAACACGTTGTCCGTTTCCACAACAGATGCCAGTATGCCACCGAATGCGAGCGGGAAGCCTCAATTGTTGAACTTTCCCGAGGCTGTTCAAGGAGGACCACGCCCACTGGACCGCTCGCGACTTCGTGTGGAAGATCCGGTGCGCATCAAACAAGTCCAACAAAGGCAAGAGCAGCTTGAAGGGGGTGAGCGTAAGGAAACGATTGGCAAAGAAAAGCCAGGAGTGGGTGATCAGAGACCAATCCCAGCTCAGCCTGACGGCCAAGGAGTTCGGGGAAGACAAGAAGCGAACGTTCGATCGACCTGGGCCTCTTTGCAAGTGAAGAGGAGGCGGGCCAAGCGTACGACCGAGCGCTCTTGTTCCTGCGCCAGCATCTGCCGGAAGTGGAGCAGTTGCGGTACATCACGAATTACAGACCCAGCAACTACTCCGCCGACGACATTGAGGCCGGCCATGGCAAGCAAGCTACCAAGCAGGCTGCTAATGCTAAAATGACGACTGAAGTGGATCATTCAATTCAAATGGTTGTTTAATTGCACGTGCAGTTCCTGGAATGATCGATGATGTAATGCAACCAGACCATCGAGCGAGCGAGCTGCGTGCACCGCATACGTGCATGCTTGCTTCACGTATGACTTCAAATTTAGACGGATGAGCATCTTCCTCAAAATAGCGGAAGGCATCATGAGTTCGATTCTCCATCTGCAAAATAATTATATTACAGAAAATTAACTATAGGCTACCCACGAGGTACTAATTAATTTCCTGACCTAAAAATTCAATTTTGTTAAAGTGGCCAAATTCCAGCGCCACAAATTGCGACATATGTGTACATAATGGTCTAAATGTAGGACCAGTATGGATTTATGTTTCGGAACAAGCGTTTTGAAAGGTGCCAAAGTATTGAAATTTTTGCCCATTTTAGCGGAATGACGTTCTAGCCTTCTAGGTGGTTTTCACTCTCGGATTTTCAATAAAATGTCATCGGTTCGAAGGAGAGATGATTGTATTGGTGCAGCAGAGTTTGTGCAGCGCAGTAATTGGAATGATCGAGTTACTGTATGCACTGTGACTTCTGGGACGGAAGGACAGCTTGCTCATCTTTCAAAGAGTCATAATAGTGTATATTCAATTTAGTGGTTAATTGATTGAAGGGAAAGTTCATCAGACGTTCTAAATCTTGTAGTTAAAGCACGTATGAAATAAAAATTATGTACTTGTGGCATCAGAATGTAGGACAGTTCAGGTCGACATGCACGCAGCCGCGCACTATTGACGACCTAATGGAAATAATGGAATAATGGAGAATTTCATTTGAAAATTGATCTTTGGAGTTCTGGTGATGAACCATTGTTTAAAAAAGATACTTCTGTGCCCTACATGTATGGTATACTGTGCTGTACATTATAAGAATTTGATATTGAATATACAAGGTAATTTCAATTAATAAAAAATAATTTACAATTCTCAATAGCCAAAATGAGATGCACTACTACAATTCTTCTTTGCCTACAAAGTCCACCAAAAATAAGATTCCAAAGTTTGACACTTAATCAGTGAAATGGTTGGTACTGACCGTTCTCCAAGTAAACAAAGTTTGGGAGGGTTTACTTAAAAGACTCTACATGTCCCAAACGTTGCATACTTACTGAAAAATGTTACAAACCCTCCAAATCCTAGTTAATTAGTCAGAAGCAGATTTCCCTGTTACATAGGTACAGGTGCAGTCTAAAGTTTATGAGTACAATTGAATCATACTTTGCCATTTCAACTGAACTTTTGCCAATTTCGCTTGCTCTCTCATTCTATGTATGTTCCCCAACCGAGGATTGAACATGACCCGGAGCTTCAAATGCAAGGATTGTTTGTCATCTAGAAACTACCGAGACCAGCTTCAACGACGCAAATCCAAAGTCACATACGTGCTCTCGAGACTGACAGAAACGAGGTCGAGTATCGCACCAACGAGGTCGAGCATCGCACCAACGAGGCACGTAATTACATTTGTAGATCGATTATATAAGCTGGTGTTAGGCAGGGCACTCGCACCATAACTGTCACAACTTCTCAGTTCGTAAGATCACACCTTCGGTTTAAGCTTAGAGTCTGGTTGCAATCAGGGATCGTGAGAGCTTCCCCAGAGCGAACGGTTTGAGGCCTCAAGAGCACTGCATTCCAGTAGCGTACGCTTTTTCTTCAGTCTAGATCTTTACTACTTGCGGATCCGGCCGTTCGCATTTGCGCTTCATATATTTACCACCAGAGCTGATTGAGCATTGAGTTGATCCGTAATTTGCACACCTTGCATCTAGCAAAGTGCGCAAGTAGCAAATTAATCGTACTGCCGAGCGAGCGCTGAATAGCATTATATATTGAAGACTGAGTTTTCGATGGCTACTGGTCATGCCCAAGAGAACCAATTCGTAGTCACGGGAGAAAGCTGTCCTCTGCCATCCGCAGCCTCCTCCGGCATACTTGTGGATGACGAACCTCCACGTGCGATCCTGGAGTGCCACATCTGCTTGGATGCTCCGACGGATCCCGTGGCCACCTCGTGCGGTCACGTCTTCTGCTGGACATGCTTGAGTGAGTGGCTCCAGAACTCACTGAAGCCATGCCCAATTTGCAGGAAGCTCTTGAGCAGAAACTTGAACATCCTTTCTCTTCACCACGGTGCTGGAGATGCTACTGCAAAGGCAAAGACAAGGGCAAGCCACGGCAATGGCAGCGCCAGTGAAGCTGCAGGTCCAGGGAACGTCGTCCCACCCCGTCCAGGCAACCCACTCTTGTTCGTTCCTCGGGAACCAGGTTCAAGTCCCGAGTCCGAGTTCTCCGACGCCATGGCGATAATTGGAGCAATGGGTGAGCTTGTCCGCGAGAGATCCCGAAGCCGCAGTTTGAGGTTAGATCGAGCTCACCAGAAATCCCGTCTGAAACAACGTAAGAACGAGTTGGTGCAAAGGAACTCGGACTTGGCGCAGGAAACGAAGCGAATGGATCGACACATTGCTCAATTGGAGCGGCGGTTGGCTCTAGCCAATCAACAGCTGCCCTCTGGGTGGAGTGACGGCGCGTAGCTTCAGATACATATGTGATCGTACGTACCAGTCTTTGCAAAATTAGAGGGCACGCCGTCCTCACTGATAATTTGGAGTCGTGTATTACCCCTTTAAATCATAGATCTAGAGTAGTTAGACTGCTCAAGAATACATAATCTCTTGAAAGAGCTAAAGCTAGAGCTGAGAGCAGATGTAGTGTTCTTTGCACTGGTCCTTCAATTCATTCTGGACCCAAAGCAAACACAATCCTCCATTGCATCGAGGTCTAGGCCCCAACACAGCCTTCACACGGCTGCCAAATTTGAGTGTAATGTTCAGGATTACACAGCAATGAAAGGCTAGCTAACTTAGATTCAATATTTCCTCACGATTATATCTTTCCGAATTCTCACAGTACTCTCAATGGAATTTAATTTTCTGTCATGACCTTAACTCATTTGCACTGAGGGCGGGATGCATGGCTGAAGCAGGACTGACTTCGGGCTGCCGATGCACCGCTCCTTGTCAGACATGTATGTTAGAGAGAGATCTATGGAACCCGATTACGGTAGAGCAGGCTGAGGCATGATTTTGTCACACACAATTTTTTTTCTTTTATCACTAAAAATCCAGAGCCTGAAATCAAAATTGTAGATTTTGAGGTTTTGATTCCAACCATAAGGTTGGATTCATCAATGCTATCACCAATAATTTTTTATCAATTTTGAAAGGAAAATTTTAAATTTCCTTCTTAATTCAATTACAACTTTACGAGCAAAATATCATCATTTTTTGAGTAAAATTTGTTGGAATTGATTTGAAATAAGATTCTCTTGATATGGTGATTTTTCAAATTTTTGTGTTCATTAAGTGTGACCTCATTTTTGCAAATCTAATTTTGAACTAGAATCAAAGTAATTTTGGCTTGGTCAACTACTTGATATACTTCCAAATTTGTAGTTTTTAAAAATACACATACTCTAGTATCACCAAATCCAACCATCAGATAGAACAACAACTTGATAAAGTATGGCAACAAATTTGAATGACTTTCATACATGCAATAATGATAATGAAACTTGAGTATTGGATTGCTTTAGAATTAACTTGGAAAGGATGAGACCAATCAATAAGGTTATTTTGCCAAAATTGATCTCTTATATGATTTAATAGGTGCATTCTTCAATTTCAGAGAAATTTTGAAAGCCATTTGTCATCCATAGACCATTGTTTGCCTATGTAACATTTCATCGTTAAAATGAAAAACCAATAACCCTATTATGTGTTGGAATATACAATATATCATTGGATTAATATGATTTAGGAACATTCTTAATATATATTGTAGTTCCACCCAACAATTGCAAGATGTAACGTCAATTTCATTAGGGTAGGGCAATTTTAGAACCAAATTTTGCAATATACATACACAGATAGACAAGGATAGAGAAAGAATCCTAAATTTTCACATGCATGCTACTTTGATGCATAGAAAATAAAATTAAACATACAAAGAAAAGAACAATAGAATGATAAAAAAAAATACTTCGATGTTTGATTTTTAGAGTAAATAGTAATACAATAAAAAAAATTCAAAAAAATGTATTCTCTACACTTGTAGATAGGTAATGCATTTTAAACAAATGTGAAGGTTGACACTTCACTATATTCAAAAAATCTCTTCATGCACTTACTTAACTTCAGTCTTCAGTGAGTCCATATCACCCATTTTTTACCTTCAAATCTACAATTTTTGATTAAAAAAAAATAGTACCCTTGGGAGAAATACTTCCCGCATTTTAGGAACCTACATGCAACGGAACATAGGGTGGATTTAATTCATTTTGGGTAATATTTATAAATATTTATTAAAAAAATTACATATAAAGTACGGGATATGAAAAGTGGCAAGTCCTTTTTAAGCAATGTAAGTAGTGAAAAGATATGGTTCATTCATTTTTAGATATATGTAATTTAGGGGCAAGAGAATTGAATCCAAGGAATTGTATATAATAGGATCTGGTTGTACTAAATTAGAGTTTCAATAGTAGAGTACTTGTATGTTATAGTTACAATACAATAAATAGATGAAGGTGCGATATCAATATAGATGAAGGCATTTCTTCTTGTCTGCATTTTGACATTGAGGTACATTTTCAGTACTTTGCACATTTAGTACTTTTGATTTTGGCTTTGTATTTTTGAACACATTCTTTATCTGGCCTCTAATTCAAGTATGGCTTTCAATTCTAATGTTTTGTATTTGATTCATTCATGCTAATTGGTGTTGAGATGTGCTTATTGTTTACATTCACATGTCAATGCATTTGAAAGTATGTATGTTCAAAGCAACGATGCTAATGTGTGAGCAGGAACATGCCAGCATGTGAGCTTCTAATTTGTATATAAGTAGATATACTACCACCTTTAAAGGTGTTTATAGTAAAACTACCTACAATAAACATACCTATAGTATAAATACACTCTTATCATAGAAGGTTTTTATAGAATAAGCACCTATACTATAGGTGCATCATTTTTTAGGCTCATAAGCTCACACTTCTATGCTCACATACTAGCAACCGTGATGTTCAAAGTGCTCTTTCAATAAAAACTGCATTTTCTAAACCTTGAACATAGCATTATTTGAGATTGTATAAGATTTTAAGTTAGAGATTAAATCCTTTTTTCTATGAACTTTTCCTTGTCACTTTTACTTTCTCATTATTTTTTTGTTTTATTTTTTTACTTACAAAAAATATAGGTTAAAAAAATTGCATTGACCTAGATATTATAAGTAATGATATAGATGATTATATAGGAGATTTTTCCACATTAGGTAATGATATGGGCCCTCTTAATGCTGTCTAGGAGGTAAATAGGCCCCCAAAAAATACCCCTCTACCGCACGTGGGGCCCCCAAATGTAGTAAGAGTGTCCCCTCGAGATAGTATCAAATCCACCCAATCACCCTTGGTACACAACTCTTGTATTATACACCTTATTTCATAATACATGTATTAAAAAAACTAATATAATTAGGTTTTCAATTCTATTTTTGTTCTCAAAAAATATTCATTTTATGTATATAATTGGACTAATATGCATTATAAGTAATTATAATCAAGGCCATATGATATGCATCAGAGAAAAAATCAAGCTTCTCGAGGGATCACCGAGAAATGATATACTTTTGGATTTCTATATCTTGCATGGCCCTCATAGAATCCTACTAATTGGTGGTTCAACTTTTCTAAGTTTTGAAAAGGTAGTCAAGACATAGTATTCAAGGTGCAATACAAAAGGTGTTTAATAACCAACCCTAAATCCATTTAAGATTATTAATCAATTTAGAATTGAAGGCATTTAATCAATTCTAATCATTTGGACAACTAACTTCATGCCTTCATATCAAAAGCGACTTAATTTTATATGTTTAAAGGTGATAAGAGAAAATTTGTACACAAGTAGGTGAGTAGTAGGTAAAACAATCCATTTTGGATATGTAAATTAGGTTAATAGAAACTCAACCACTCATAGTTAAGTCAAAACATAGGAATTGTGCAAAAAGTAGGATTTTAGATATCATTTTAGCATAGAAAAATAATTTCTCATAAAAATTATTTTAAAAAAATTTGAGGAATTGGCCTTAGTTTAATTTCAAAAAATCCATTTGAGGTTCAGAGTGTCCAATAAAAGATTATGGACAAAATTTTGCAAGGGTGTTTGAAAATGTCAAAGAAAACAACCCTTCCAAACCTTCTCTAAAATTTGTCCACAAATTTTAGTCGGAGTCTCAAAACCTCAAATAGATTTATAGAGATAAAAATTAGATTGATTAACTTTGTTTAGTTCAAAGTTTTTTGAAGAAAAATATTCTACTTTGCTAAAATGACGTCTAAATTTACTCTTTAAGCACAATTTTATGTTTTGACTTAATTGCAAGTGGTTAAGCTCTCATCTTCAAATTATCTTGTATTTTTTGAAGATTCAATATGGAAAATTGATTTCATTATGAAAAGAACCTCACCACCCATCATTTTTGCTAAATGTCAATGAAATAAGTCTTTCACATCCTCAAAAAAAGGAGATTCTTGATGGTTGATGGTAATCAAACTATTTTGACCATTTTTTGTTTATTTTAACATACAACTTGGTAAAAAGTGCAAGGTACACCACATTAAAAAATGTTTAATAATGAATTGGACCTCTATTACTTGGATTTTAAACCAATTGACATTCCAATATAATGTGAAAAGCAATGGGAGAAAAAATAATGAAAGTGCAATATTAAATATAAGATTCAAGGTCTTCTCTAGACTTTCTTGGAGCCCTTTGAAGGTGTGATTTTTTTCCAATGAGAGTTGTGTACTGACACCACCAACACAAGCATCCACTAGTAAATATACCATGGCAAAGTTAGATATTCATTTAAGGGTTGTTTTTAAAAAAAGGTTAATTTTTAAATACAAGAAAAAAAATTACTCAAAGTCTAAAACTATTATGTCTCCTTAATTTTATTTTATATTTTACAGAAAAATGACTTAAGATGCAAAAATTGTGAACAAAAACCACCTCTCCAAGGCCAAGAGGACCAAAAAAAAGATAATCATATCTTACAATCACCTATAGGTATGATTTCATATTGAAAACATGGATTTTGAAAGATATATAGGTATTGGAATACTACAAGTTCAGTGTAATTAATTTTTATATGATTTGTTGCAGTTTCATTTAGCATCAATTATATAAATTATTAGTAATGTCTTAAAATTAGAAACTCAATTTTGGTGATAAATTCAAGTAGGACCAATGTTTAGACCTCTACAAATTCATTTTAAAAAATGAAGCCCAAAGTAATTTTTCAAATATAAAAAAGAAGAAAATGCATTAGATGAAAGTTGAGGGCAAAAAAAGATTGCTAGTTTCCAAATTGTGGGAACTCTAGGAACATTGTCACATCAAAAATGTAGCATGGCCAACTAGCCAAGATTGTGCCATGTCATAATTTAATTTAATTAATTGATTGATTAAATTTAAAAATATCATTTTTTTGTTTAGTTGTCAATTTCTTAATACTTTTTGAAATTTTTGAAAAAAGAAAATTTAATTTTTTGTTTTGAAAATTCAAAAAGTAAGATTGTTGGGGTTAGTTTGCAATTCCTATATAGTATAGGAAACTACCAAAGGAATAGCTCCAAATAAGTCTCATTAGAAGAAATTTCAAGGCTCCAAGAGATTGCGAGTTCCCATAGTCTAGGAATGCAATAAACTACAGAATCACATGAATTCGATGTGGCAGGGGCAATGCCGCCATTGCCACGTAATTTTTTTAATTTTAAAAAAAAATTGACTTTTTTTGGCATTTCAGGACCCAGAAAAAAACTTTTTTTCCCCCAAAAAATACCGGCCTAACAGCTCTCGACCATTTCGTGAACTGTTTCGAGAACAATCCCGAAACGGCCCTTTAGAGGCCTCAAATTTCTTCTAATGCTTGTTGCCCTCAAATTTCATCTAATGCAAAATCTTAAGAAACTAGATACGATGACATTTAAAGTATTAATAAATAAAAATATTTAATTCAAATATAATTTTTATGAAATTATTGAAATTGATATACCATCCAAGAAATGAAAATCAACTCTTTTTTTTTAATGTCTAAAAGCCTAAGTGCAAAAGATTTGTCTATACATGCAACTAGAGTTCACAATATTTATTGTTTTCAAGTTTTCTTTTCAAAGTCAATTTAAATCTGGAGTAAGAATACAGCATTTGAAGCTCACCTTGAGATTCTTAATTTTGGGTATTGTAAATTTTTTTTAAACATGAAAACCTTGAGACAAATTAGCAAGATTAATCTTTAAATTGAAAGAAAACTAATTTAAAAGTTATTAAAGAAGACATAGAGAATATACAACATGTGATTTGAAATAATTCCATTGTTTCTTGGAATCACCTAATAGTATGAGTATATTAGTTTGGATTTGTTTACCTTAGATTTTTGGACTCTACAAATTGAAAGTTATATTGGCTAAAACAATCCATCTAAGTAGGTAAATGACAAACACTTGAAAGTTTTTCACAGAGTAGATTTTAGTTTAACCCTTGAAGGACAGAATGGTAGCCATGGAAATCATGCATTTTGATATTGTGTAGCTAAATATACTCATTGGAAGTCAAAGTACTATAGAAGATTTTCCCTTTCCGTCCCTAATACCGAGGATGAAAAGTTACACTTCTATCCTACAAGGAAAGATTCTTTGTCATTCAAAGGACGCCAGACATCCGTGGTGGCGTAGGGTCAAAGAATGACAAATCTAAAGATAGGCTATTTGTTTTGTTTGTTTGTTTGTTTGTTTGTCACACTTACATCTCTTTAACCGTGTATCCCCCGGTCACATGCTTCATATTGTTGGAAAGCCCTCAATGAGGAGGAATGCATGGGCTTGGTTTCATGGCATTTGGACTCATGGCAAGAATGTTATCAAATTTCAAAATTTTAATGGATTAAAAAATTAGGAAATTACTTTTACTTTGATTTTGACTATGACAATGGCACAATGCACACTAGTATTGGTGAAATTTGCATAGTCACTATTACCCAATTGAAACATAATGTTCATAAGATAGAAAAACATTAATCTCTTGAGGATTGAGTGTCTATTCAACAAACACTTCAAGACTCAATTAGGGTCATACAAAGTCAACTTTTAACAAATGCTTTCAAAATTTTGAAATTATTTGGGAACCTTTATCCTTTTTATTGGAGCTCTAAAATATTTCAATAGGAATCGTGGACCAAAAGTTGTATTGCTTAACCCCTAAAAGCCCAAGGGGTTAGGACAAAACACGAATGTGTTATAAAATATAAGTGTTACAACTTTTTTGAAGTTAGTATCAAAGAAGATAATGTAAAGCACAAAAAGTAGAAAGTATTCATACAGTCAAAGTAAAAAAAAAATTAGATTATTTTTAAATGAATTTTGAAGATATAACTTCAAAAATTCACCAAAAATACAATTTCTATTTTTAGGATTTGAAATTTTTTTTATTGGTCAAAATTGTGTTTTTTTATTGATTTATAAAAAAATTCAAAATATTCAACCTCTAAAAGCCCAAGGGATTAAGACAAAATACAAATGTGTTACAAAATATAAGCTTGACAACCTTTTTGAAGTTAGCATCAAAGAAGATAATGTAAAGCACAAAAAGTAGAAAGTATCCATATGATCAAAATTAAAAAAATATTTATAGATTCTCTTCAAATGAATTTTGAAGATATAACTTCAAAAATTCATCAAAAATACAATTTCTATCTTTAGGATTTGAAATTTTTTTTTATTGGTCAAAATTGTATTTTTTATTGATTTGTTTGAAAAATAAAAAATATTTATTAATGAGAGCATCAATACTTCCCCCAAATAGTAAGTTTTTCAACACTAAGCAATTTTAGACACTTTGTACTATTTCTCCTTTTTTTTGCTATAACTTTTGTTTGACCGTATAAATCTTAGTTTTGAATGCAAATGTTGAAACACAATTCAATATTTTGAAATTTTGAAAAAAAAAAATTGAAAAAAGTTTTGTTTTGCCCAAAAATGCTGCTCGAAGTTGGGCAGCGACTATAAAATGGTCACTTGAGCACTTAGGGGTTAAAGAAATGTGAATAGTTTAAGGCAATGTGGACAATTTTGGCATCTATTGCAAAATTCCTCATTTTCTTCTAAAATTTGGCATGTACGTAACTAATATGATATAATGTGTAATTGCAAGAAAAAATACATTTAGCACAGAAATCTCATTCCCAAAGGAATCAAACCATAGTACCATACTAACACTAATGGCAAAATTTGAAAAAAAATGAACATTTAAAAAAAATTGTGACTTCAAAGCTCCTCCAAAAAAATTCTCTATGTTTGAAATGTATGATTGGAAATTTTACTATTTGGGCTTAAAATTTTTTAAATCCTTCTCTTCACAAGAAATTATCAAAAATTACTAGTGTTTTACCAATTCACACAATAACCTCTTTACTTTGCTATGAGTTTACGTATTGAGATTTAGAATTAAATAGAGGAGACCCAAATTCATCAAGAGCAAAAACAACAACTTGGAGAGGGTTCAAAATATATGAACCTAGCTTAAAGAAATCATAAAAAGTTTAGTTTTCACTTCAAATGTTATAATCTTTCAATCCATGTAGTCAAATGGGCTAAAGTTTTTCCATGCATTGTCACAATAGTCAATTACATTTTGTAGGGTTGAAGTTCAACAACAAAGTTTTTATTTCAAATTTTGGACAATGCACTCAAACATGATAGTTTTTGAAATTTTCTCTTGAAAAACATTGACATCTCATTCATTATGGATTAAAGCAACAATATAAGAATTTCATTGTCTTTTGTGAGGCCATATTGTAAACTTTTTGTTCAATTAATTTAGTAAATTGTAGAGAAAGACATTGCAAGTAGTTTTGAATGTTGATTAAAAACAACTTGAAGCAAGTGAGCAATGCATGAATAGGGGCACTATGAACATCCACTTTTGCTAATGGCTTTATTCAAGTTCTAAGTTGAAAACTGAATTGTTTTACATTTTCTACCAACACTTAGAGCAAACACATTGATTTTGAAGAACTCTCAATAAACCAAATAAAAATTTTGAAGTTTTTCATTTCAATATGGCTCATTTGAAATCATCCAAATGCCATCTTGTGACATTATGAAAATGGAGTCACCATTATTTTTATATTAGGTAACGAAAAAAGTAGAGACACTTAAAAATTAGTAATTGCTATTACATATTATTTGCTAGAAGTTACTACTATTCAATAATATTGTAGCCTACATTATTATTATAATTTTGCAAATAGTGTGATTTTGGTCAATTAGTTTGATATATTATATTGACAACACAATTATTAATATGTGAGCATAGAAAGTGTGAACCTATGAGTCTAGAATTCTAGACACTTATAGTATAGGTGTCTATATTATAAACACCTCAATGGTTATAGTGTATCTATATTATAGGTGTTTATGTTATAAACACCTTCAATGAGTGTAAAATACTTACTTATATTTAGGCTCAAGGCACACATGCTCACACTTCTATGCCCAGATACTAGCGTTGTTGAAATTTCTGGTGAAACCTTTTTTGAAATTCTTAGAAGATAGGGAAATTAATTACTTTGTGGGAATATAATTTTTAATTCAATTGGTATTTGGGAGAGAAAGTCATTCTATAAAGAATCTAAAATTGAACTTGCATGTAGCACAAAAAAACACAAAAAGGCTAAATAAAAAATTTAAATTATTAAAATAATATTATATTCTTATTTGTTTTAAAGCTTCAATTCATTCTATTTGGGCTTTTAATGAGAAAATTAAGGACAAAATTGTTTTCCAAGCAATCTAAACATCTTTTTGAAAAAATAAATTGTAGGATTCATTTTTAAATGCAATTTCTACAATTCTTCAAAAAAGAATTGGAGAAGGTTAAGTTTTTTGCTTAAACAATCTCACCATTGGGATTATTGTGTTTAACCCTCTAAATGCCAAGGCCTCTTTTGAGCTTCTTGGAATTTGTTCTAAGTTGAACAAAATGCCAATATATCAATTATTTTGAATTGTAAACGTACAAATTCAAACTAGACATGTTAGAGATTGCATGGGAAAAGAAAACACAACAATATCACTTATGGTGTGAAAGATTATAATATTTGACCATGAGGGTGTTAAAAAATGCAAAAGGAATGTGAAGTCTTTCTATCTTCTTTTGCAAGCCATATCTGAAAAATTGGTGACCAAAAAAATATGAGGTTAAGGGCCTAACATGCATAACTCCAATCAATTTATGGCTTCTCAAAATCTACTCTATAATTTTTGTAAATGAATTTTGAATATGATTTTTTCTCCAAGATCTAGTTTATATGAGGCTCATTTTCAAGAGCTCTCAAT
Source organism: Thuidium tamariscinum (assembly GCA_947034885.2). Taxonomy (NCBI): domain Eukaryota; kingdom Viridiplantae; phylum Streptophyta; class Bryopsida; order Hypnales; family Thuidiaceae; genus Thuidium; species Thuidium tamariscinum. The sequence goes on along the minus strand of OX344750.2, from coordinate 46,478,337 downwards.
CCTACAGAAAGTCAAGATTGCAATGGGTACCCTTACACAAAATCTTGAATAGAAAAATCACCATCATCCATTTTCCAAATTGGATTTTTGACATTGAAACTAGACTTTTAAAAACACTTTTTGAAAATATAAACTACTAGAATAGCAACTTGGTTAGGTTTTATTTAACTTCAAAGTTTTGCAAATACAAGATTCTAGTGCCTTGAGCATTTAGGGGTTAAATCTCATCTTAGAGCTATTAACAATTTTGATTTTCATTCAATCTTGGCCTGGATTGACTTCTACTTAACAATTTTTTAAAGAATAAAAATCAAGTGTTCTTTTTGTGAATTTTATTTATAAGACTCTCAACTCAATTTTTAAAGGCAAAAACATTTTAATCCAAAGTTTTTAGAGCAAAAAATTTCTACAAAATTAATGGCAATCAAAATTATCTAGAATAGATGAACAAAGTTCAAAAGAATTTTTTTCCAAATTTGAATGCTCTTTCTTCCAGTCTATAGAGGGTCAAATTTTATGAAATATTTACCACATCATCTCAAACAAGTTAAGTATAAGATTCTATAGTTAGATTTTTTAAATGTTTTTTTGTTTTGTTTCTTCAAGCAAATACAATATAGTAGAATATTCAACAATTTTTTAGAAGAAATTAGAACTTTAGACATTAAGACAAATAAGATGAGACTCATTGTATTTTCTAAGCCCTAGGCCAATAGTATTAGGGTTGCCAACTTTTTTGGAAACTATAGCCTACTTATAATCCCAACTCTACTCCTTGATTTAGAAAAAAATTCTATGATTGCATATATAGAAATCACTTTTGAGAAACCTAAAAGGATTTTTTCTTTCAAATTTTAATAAGTTCTTTTTTTAAATGGTTCATCACCATTACATGTTTTTTCAACCTTTTAAGAGATTGTTTCAAGGTTGTTCACCAAAATTGTTCCTTGCATAGTGCATCAACCATTCCTAATCTGGCTATTCAAAAAATAATCAATTAAAAGAAAAAAATCTCAAATATTTGAGAAAGTATAAGAAAATTGAAAGCTAATTTCTTAAGAAAGATTCAATCTAAAAAATAAATTCAATTTAATTAATTAATTAATTAGTATTATTTGACACGGTAGTTTTGTAACCAAGTCAACATGCTTATGTAATAGAGTTCCTAGAATTTTCCTACAACATTTCCAAAGTTCCTACAATGATCCCATAGTTCAGAAGCCCATAGTCTCATGGAAGTCTCAAAAAACATGTGATGAAATCATTGTATATCTAGACACATATAGAAAAGACTAATTTGTTTTAATAGTGCATATAACACCAATTTACCAAATTTTCACTACTCTTTATGATGGTTAGATTCAAAATAAAATAATTAAAAATACTATTGGCTCAAAAATTCAAAATTACTATCAAAATTACCAAAAACATTTTTTCCTAAAAAAAGCATGGACATAAAAATTTTATCCACATTTTAGAATTTTTAACAATAAGATCTTATTCTTCAATAGTCCAAGGGGCTTGCCTTAAAAATTGGTATCTAAAAGTAATTTTGAATGTGTGAAATATGACCAAGCAAAGAACAATACAATGTTTTTTCAAGGTTGCCAAAGCTTTTGACAATATAGCTTTATTAAGTTTTTGAGTCCCACGCCTCAAATTTTATTCTACAAAAAGATTTAACAACTTCAAATGTAGGTAGAGCCTTATACTAGGAAAAGTAAGCTTATACAAATTTTCAAAGCTAAATAATCCTCTCATCATTTGTCCAAATTAAAAATTAAAAGTCAAAATAAAAAATACAACTTTTTAGCCAAACAATTGGATCTTGTAAAACTTAGATTCTCTAGTGGATTAATTAGCTTTCCAATCTCAAAAAAGGTGAGAAAAAAAAACTAAAGTTTGATATACATCATTTCAAATGTCCTAATCCCTAAATGCCCAAGGTACCAAAATTTGATGTTTGCAAAACTTTAAAGTGAAATAAAATCCAAATAAATTGCTATTTTTAGTAGTTTATATTTTTGAAAACTTATTTTTGAAGTCTAGTTCAAGCATCAAAAACCCAATCTTAGAAATAATTGATTATGATTTTTCTATTCAAGGTTTTGTACAAGGTGTCCATTGCAATCTTGACTTTCCATGTTATTGAGGGCCCTTAGAAATGAGAGTCAAATAGACTAGATCTTAGAGAAAAACCACCATTAGAAATTCATTTAAAAGAATTGGAGAGTAGGTTTTGAGAAGTTATAAATTCATTGGGGTTATGCATGTTAGGTCCTTTAACCTCATTTTTTTTGTGACCAACATTTTAGATTTGACATGTCAAAAGAGCATTCAAAGACTTCAAGTCACCTTTGCAATTTTAACACCCTCATGATCAAACACTATAATCTTTCAATCCATAATTGATATTGTTGTGTTTTCTTTTCTTAATCAATCTCTAACATGTTCTAGTTTGAATTTGCATACTTACATTTCAAAAAAATTGATAATGCTTGTCAAAATGTTGATTTTTTTTTCAATTTAAAGCAAAATTCCTAGAAGCTAAAAAAGTCTTGGGTATGAGGGGGTTAAATACCTCAAACCTTTCAAATTTGAAAGAGCATTACGGGGTAGTCATCTTTGTAAAAATAGTGCTATGTGTTAATGGACCTCTGAAAATCTGAAGCTAAATTTTGATACAGCCTTGCCAAACTTGACCTTATTATTATTGTAATATTGCACTAGTGTACCCTGTGCCATTGCCACAACCAAAACTAAAGTAAAAGTAAATTTTTAATTTTTTAGAACCAAAAATAACTCAAAAATCCATAACTTTCATACCATAGATCGGAACCCCATGTAACCAAGTTTGTGCACACACACATACGCTGAGAGCTTTCCAACAACACCAAACATGCAACCGTCGAACGAACGGTTCGGGAGATCTCAACGTGACAAACAAACAAAACAAAACAAACTACCTATCTTAAGGTATAGACTATGCCAATGCCACAGTTAGAATTAAAGTAAAAGTAATTTTCTAATTTTTGAGAACCACAAAAACTTTGAAACTCAATAACTTTTTCACCATGAGTCCAAATGACACGAAACTAAGCTCGTGCACCCCTCCTCACCGAGAGCTTTCTGACGGTATCAAGCATGCACCTGATGAACACATGGTCTGAGAAATCTCAACATGACAAACAAAACAAAACAAAACAAACTACCTATCTTAAGGAATGGATGTTGAAAGCTTACTTACTCTACAAATCCCCAAAAATTAAATATTGTAGAGACACTAATTTTACGTGGGTCACTAATTCCCCCTCACTTTTGAGCACAGTGGTTGGATTACCCAGAAGTCCCCATCCGGCAACGCGTAGAAACGCGGCGCTTATAACGCAGAGACCCTTCCAGGCAATTCTTTAGCCCTTGGTTACTTCTGCGATTCTCCGTAGTGCGCCGTGTCCTTGCCGTGCTGCCGTAACCGTAACCCGCTTCGCAACACATGGTGTCTTGCATTTCTCTTTTACGAAAGACTCGGCATTCGCGGTGTTTCCTGACTGAATAGGTGGTGGGTTTTTGCGTTTGAGTTTTTCTGGTGGAGAGTGGTGATTGCGAATTGAAGGTAGTGTGTAGAGCTCGCGCGGTGGTGGTGTCCGGGAGAATATGGATCCCAACAATCCCTTCAATCCAAATAATCCGAACACTCCATATAATCAGCCCAATCAGCCCAATCAGCCGAGTGGGTCGGACCCGAACAATGCTGATGAAGTGAGTTCCGCGATTACTTTGTGATTTTGAATCCAGAGAATTCTTTTGCTTGCTGCTTTGATGGCATACTTCGTGGTGCCCCTCTTTTTTCGGTTTGGAAGCTCTGTATCAGGATTACCTACCTTTTCTTATGGATTTGGGTTTTATATTTGTGCCAATTGTGAATTATGCGGATCAGGTGTCTCTCTTTTTTAAGGTTTGGATGGGTTTTACATTTATGCCGATGGAAGATTTTACCGATTTTCTTCTGCTTTTGAGTTCGGAGATTTCTTTTTCTTATTGCTTCAAATGGCATACTCATTGGTGTCTCTCCCTTCTTATGTTTGGATGCTCTGTGATCGGGATTACCGTTCTTTTGTATGAATTTAGGTTTTATATTTGTCCCGCTGGTGGATTGTACCGATATTGTTTAACATGTTGCATTTCGATTGGCAGAAAGGATTAGGACATATGATACAAGGTTTCACCCATGGCTATGGATCTGGACACCAGCATGGATATCCTCCTCAATATGGATACTCTGCGGATCCCTACGGTTATGCTCCACAGGGATACCCACAGCAAGCATACGGACCCCCACAAGGGTATGGACAGGCTCCTGGCTACCCTCAAGTCCCTGGAGGGTACCCCCCGCAGACTGGCTACGGGTATCCCCCTGTGGCCCCTCAGCACTACGCTGGCCCAGCTGGTTACCCGCAAGGTCATGGCTCCCATAGCGGACTTCCTGTAGGTATGTTGTCGATTGCTGCTTTGGTGTGTATGGGAGTTTTCATTGTCTAGTAGACTGCGTATTGACGTTTGCAACTCGTGTATTTCTTTTTGTCTGTGTCTGATTATTTGACTCGGTGTAACGTAAAGTCTCCATTCACCATACAGTAAGGGAGAGGTTCCATTCACCGTACATGTGAACTTTGAACCTTTTATTACAACACTCTAGATATTGCACCATCTTAAATTTTGCTCGATTAGTTTGTGTCCAGCTAAAAATCATTTGCACAAAAGTAACGTCAAGAGATTAAGTACTTTTGCACGTAGCACAAATCAAAGCCCACATGTATGCTTAATGAAGTCTCTAATGTATTGTATGGTTAATGGAGTCTCTACCTCAAGTGATTGTAAGATTTTTGCTTATTAGAGGTGATTCTGAAACAGCTGCGGACTGTAAAGGGTTATCAAAGGCATGTATGATTCGAGGTTTTCGCTTGATCTGTTATGTGTCACTCAAGTAGGGGAATAGGAACACTGTCGTTCATAAGCACGGCATCGGCCGTGCTTTTGTTGCACCTGGTATTGTGTGATGATTCTTGTTTATGGCTATAGGAAAGCTGCGTTTACTGTAGGTCTGCACAAGGGATCCTCTATACTACCCCTGTTCCGTGTATAATGCTACAGCAAAGGGAAAGCGAGAGAATCTCGGGTCAAACTTCTGGAAAAAACTTTGATATTTGATGTTCGGGGTTTAAGATTTTGGTTCTTTGGATGATCTGGGCTTCAGGATTTGACCTAATTTCATTTAAGCCAACTGATTTGTTTGTCCATGTAAGTGAATTTGATGTGTTTTGATCTTTTCTCTGGATCAATCTCTTGAGTTTTCATTCGCATGGATGAAATCAAGGTTATTGGTTTGGTCTGTCTCAAATCCTCAACTTTCATAGGTTGGGTTGGGCTTGAAACTATTTGGATCTGACTTTAAGTGAAATTCCTGCAGGGGGTCTGGTGACTGGAGCTGCTGCTTTGGCAGGTGCATATGGCGTTTACAAGATTGGTTCACATGGTATGGGTCATGTCAGATATGGACATGGCAAATATAAGCACGGCAAGCACAAGGGTTGGGGCCGTGGCAAGTTTGGCAAGGGCTATAAGGGCATGAAAGGATTCAAGAGGAAATGGAAATAGGTGAATAATTATTCGCATCCCTCTCCTGGATGAAGCCTTCATTGATATGTTGAAGGAACGTACCAACGAAATGGTTGCTGGCCTATTCTGCAATCTGTACATATTATTTAGATTTTTTTTCTAATTTTAATTAGGAACTTGTTGTTTTGATCTGGGTTTTTGACAGTGCACCTGTCTACTCTTTTCGGAGATTTTTTGGACTCCTGTCTTGTTGTCTTGATCCAGTTTCGAAGTAGGGTTCAGGAGTTCAAAAGCTAATTGATTAGGTTTTTGAAGTACAAGAATCAGGTAATCGTCCTTGTAATTGTGACACTTCTCTGTATTTTCAGGGTGGCTTTTCAAATAACATGACATGACCAATTTCACACATGTAGCAATTGTACAGGGTTACTGTATACGTGGGATTTCAGTTTCATCTCCCCTTGGAAGAGTTTTGTGAGCATTGCTTTTTAGCAACACAGTTTTTGCCTATCATTTTAAGAATGTCTAGTTGTGAATTTTGCTTCGTGTAGATAGTATCCAAAGTCATCATTTGTGAAGCAATATGATCAATAGTGGAACTAGTCATTAGTCAAACTGCAACTGCTAGTGGACTGTTTTGCCTTTGAGGATTGTCTAGCAGTCATTCATGTCCATCAATTGACTTGCCTCAGAATTTTCATATTCCATTAGGAAGTTGAATGGCATGTTCTCATCTGTTTCCAAATACACTATGCCAAGTGTACCTTCAGTATTTTACCAGCTTAGTAGGGATGAATGATTGAAGTCAGAATGTGTGTCTAATCCTACATTCTGGTGAAAGTTTTATATGCAGTGGTTTGTAATTTCAACTTCACTCATGTTGTTGGTTGCTCTGGTCTTGCAGATTTTCATTTTCTCCTTAGAGCCATGGACTGTACATTGACATCCCCCCTTGACTAGAATCTCCTTCACAGCTTTGATTGTTTCCTCAATTTCTAGGTCTTCCAAAACCTCAAGTCCATGTGGAAGTTGTGCCTACTATTTTCTGCATTTACAGTCAGTGGCGGCATTGTGCCTGCAAGTTTTGCATGCTTGTCTTGTCAGATAATTCTTTGCTTTTGGAATATGTCTGTGGGAGCCAACCCACCCTGTATTTTGGCAATATAGGTTGTTCTCTTTCCGGTCAAGGAAAGGTGATTAAATGATCAATTATGGCGCAAGTATGGTGTATTATGATTGGTTACAAGACTCTCAACTTTGTGATCAACCCTTGGTCAGAAATTGAGCAACCTATATCATAAGTATGAGATGAAGAAAATCTTCACCTACAAGCTTCATGGTAAATTTTGTCTTGGGAAATAAAATTGTGAAAATTTTTTGGTTCTTTTTGAAATCTACTATTGCACCCAAGGAGATTTTTCCACTCAACATGCACATTCTCTAGATATGCTCAATTGCTTAAGTGCTCCAAAATGGGTTGGCTTTGTGATGGTCATCATAATACTTGTTTCTTGAAAAGGCTTTTGTCAAGTGTATGTCATATATGAGATCACAAAGTTTAGTTTTTTTTAGTACAATAGAACCTCTTTTTTGATTCATTAGGTTTGGGACCTATTTATTAACTTATAGAGGGTCAATTTTAGTCTTAACCTTTGTAATGTAGTGTAGTCCAATCTCGAACTAATTTGGCAACATTGATTTATAGTCGTTTATTGGCTTATAGTGGACCGAATTAGAGAGATTCTAGTATATTTTGTTACTACCTCAATTTGTTACGTAAGCTTGTGAGAGTGCACAAAAGAGTTAGCCAATTTGTGAATGGGTGAGCCATCCACAAGCGAGGAGCTTGTTGGTTTTAAGCTACCACCACCAAGCATAATTCTTTGAGCTTACCTGCTGAGGAATTGTGTGTAAGCTTAGCAGTGAACTGTAATTGTTTAGTATAGATTTGGTGTGTGCATGGGGATCCACACATGGACAGCAACAAAAAAACATAAATAAAAAACATCAAAAAAAAAAGCACAGCTCAGAGGTGATTCATAAGCATGGGAACTAGTGTGCATGTTGTCATCTTCATAAACTCTAGGGATTTTCAGACTGACTGGTCTCCCAACTAGCATCATGGAAGGATGTGTGGGGTAAGCAATTGACTGGCTCTCAAACTTCAGGACAAAAAACACCTCAAACCAAATCTTGGTTGTCTTACCGTGGTGGGGTTATGAGATGGAGTGGCTCAGTTTTCTTTTGGAAAGATTGAAACACATTTTACTACTTGATGTTTTAAAACATGGTTTTAATGCCAATTTCAACTGCATATGAACTTGAGTTAATATAACTTATTCCAGCTTATGCTTTCTATCACTCAAGTTATGCATCACTCAACATTCACTGTCTCTCAATTTCCAGAGTTTTTATCCATGTTTGTCAGTTACAAGGCTCCTCTTGCTCTCACTTTCAATCATTTTCCATTGTGCAAATGCAGGAATTTGGGAAAGTGATGGATGGAACCCAGTCTTGCCGGAGGATGAAATCATTCTGGGACTTCAGTTTTTTCTTCAGTCTTTGTTTGAGCTGAAAGTTTCCACCTCCCCATGTCGAAAATCTTGCCAATTCTTACTGCAGATCTAGTCAACATCCCTACATCCCAGGAGACTTGGTCTGGTGGTATTCCTCATTTAGTGCTCCCTCCCTTTTGCCAATCAATAGTGCTACCCCCCCAATTCAGGATGCTTAATGAAAGAATTTATTTCTTTTCCCTAGTGTGGGTGCAAGTAAGCTTAAGGTATTACTTTCAACGAATTTATGGGCTTGAGAAGAAGGGGAATATTTATGGAGTTTGATCCCCAGATGTGTACAAACCAATGTGCTTTGCAGTGGAGGAGGGAGGAAGACGGAAGCCCATGGTGCCCCAGCTCCCCTGTCTGATGCAGCTACTGACTGCCGTCTGCCATACTCATTGCTTGAGAACAACTCCAATCATCAGGCATTCATGGGGAATTGTTGCGGCTTTTGGAGGCTTTCCCCGTGGGTCAGGATGGCCAACTTTCTTGCTCTTATCATGTCCCAATCTTGGACGATGCTACAGCCCTTATCAATTGCTCTTGGCACTCTCAACTTGGACGGACATGAAAAGATGGGAACTGTTTGTCAGATTGCTTGGACAGGCACAAACCAGGCTCATGAAACTGGTGGAATGGTGGCTGGGCTCCGGGCTCTGGGCTCTGGGCTGGGATGGACTTATTTATGTGATCAAGCAGCACATCTGAGCGCTGGCAATCCGGAAAACAGGGTGACTTTCTGGAGTAACTCAAACCAGTAACTTGGCAGATCCAATTCTGCACAACTCAACCTCAAGTAAGTTAATGAATGGAACTTAAGAGTGGTCCAAAGGTGATGAGTTACACTCTCAAACCCTTTTTATTCTACACTCTACAATTGCAAATTGCCTGCACTGGCAGGAGCTTTGACCAAGGATACCATTTGAGAATCATGCCTCAAGGAATCACATAGTGGTGTAAGGTAGTCTGCTTCTGAAGCAACCTTTGAAGAGCTGATTGCATTTGCAAAGAAGCCCAACTCTTTAGAAACAGTTTTCAGTAATTGTTAAGAAGAAGAGAAAATGGAATTGGCATCTAACCCAATTTGTGTCATACTTTTTGGACCTTTACGGAAGTAGTTACAAATTTTTGAAGTTGAAATATAGAGTGGTCACTAACTAGAAGCGACCACCTCTTGAAATGTATACCTTTGGTATATTGAAGAAAGCAAAATATACCTATGTGTTAGTGGTCACTTTTAGAATAGGGTCACTTTTAGGGCAATCCACTGTAGTTTGGCATGTAGGGCCTTCCATCTTGTGGGACTTTTCTATGGTCTAAGCAATTTCTATTTCTATTAAATTAGTGTTTCTATGTGCTACAAATGTTGTAAGTGAATCATCTAACTTGAAAACTTCTACATGTCAAGAGATGTGAGAGGCCATTTGTCTCCAACACTGAGGAGATGGCCTTCACTAGAACAAAACATAGTAAAAAAAATCGTACATAGTACACGTTTTTTTCCAACCCTACTACATATATACGCAATCAATTTTTTACGCAATTTTTTACTACAATATTTGGAATGTTGGAGTGTGTAATATATTGTTGGAAAGGTATTTTTGAGACCTTCTTAATGGTATATTATATGCAATAAAAATTTGCAAAAGTAGTTGATTGTTGACTAAGCTTGTATGATCAAAAACATGGCAAAAAAAAAACACTCGTCGTAGAGTACGGGTTTTTTTACCATGTTTTGTTATAGTGCTTCAAGAGGGTTGAATGTATTGATTATGGCTTAGAGCTTAGATTTCAATTCAAGGCATTGTACAATTTGTAGATTGTAATAACTCTCATATAATTTAAAGGTGGATACCCCAAATACCACCACTTTTCACTATTGTGTCTTTACAAAGGAACTTTTAATAAGAGCCAATCTTGGACCGCCCAAACACATTATTGTAGAGAAGTTATTACACTACATGGGGATCATTTGCATTCATGATGTTTGTATGTGATCGGGGCCAGGACCAGTTGGACAAATTACTATATATTTTAGAGCTTTATTACTTGAGAGAGTGAATTTTATTAGAAGTTCTATTGTACTGTGATTAGACCAATCAAATTTTCTTTGATTTTCTTCTTGATGCTTGAAAGGATTTTCCTATGCGCCCTAAGAACATAATTTTTGGATACCTCCTTTACAAAAGTTACCGAGGAACAAAGTTTGGTACTGTTCTAAAACACAGTTTCTTCCACATCAGTGCAGATGGCTGTTCAGTAGGTCTAGTTCAGTACAAGTTTGGACTGTACCCAATTGCTTTTGGAGATGTCCACGAGTGAAGATGGCGGTTTAGTAGGTTCAGAGGCGCATTCAGAGGTGCCCACTTTCCTCCAGTAAGTTCGTCCCTTTGCAGTTTGCACCAGCGCATGAGATACAGTACATTGATGGATTGCTAGCTCTGCAATTCCTGATTCAGGTGCCTTCCGAATTCCTTCTCATTCTCTCAAGGTGCCGCTTTCAACAAATGAATAGCTTCGTTGCACCTGGCTGGCCAGAATGGTAGAGGCCAGAGAATGTTGAGGTGCCAGAACAAAATCTGCAGTGGTTCAGTTACCAGCGGAGACCCCAAGGCCGGCCTAGCCTGCGGCCTGCAGTGTTGTCAGAGACCAGGGGGAAGACCGACCTGCGTCTCGACATTAATTTATCAATTTCCTTAACTGCAAACGTAACATCAATCCGTCAATCGTCACCCCATACTTCACCCATCCGCTGCCTTGATCGGTGATTCGGTGAAGCCGTGAAGGGTTTTTTTTAATTTTGGAAACAAATGAAGAAGCCACGAAGGTTCAAATTCTTCTTCCTCCTCCCAGAATGCTCGATAGTATATATAAAACTATTAAACCCCACTGCAATTAATGACGTGGTGTGTGTGTGCGCAGAGATATTCAATTCATGAGGAAAACGGGGGAGCCGGAGACTCATTGAAGTTAGTAAGTTGAGGCGAATCCGAGCAGCCCGAGGTCTAGGGCTGCAACTTGGAAGGGAGACGACGTACTGTTGGTACTGTAGAAGATATTATTGTGCAGTTTTTTCCCTGTACAGTAAGTTACTGTACTGTAGTTTTTCTTCCTCGCCTGTATCGGGCAACCTGTACGAATTATGGCGTATTATTTTACTCGAAGCGACGGCCATTTTTGGAGTTGCGCATTGGGAGTTGCGCCCTCCACTGGGGTCTGGGGGCCAGGAAACTGGGAGGAGAACATGGGGAACCTTTGCGCAACAATGATATTGAAGGAGCAGCAGGATGGGACAAACTGACAAAGTGAGTGGCCGCGAGACGCAAGACCGGAGGACGGATGGAAGCTAGCTCCAGCCAAGTCCACCAGCCAGCCCGCGGAGCCCGCCGGAGCCAAGCAGGCTTCTCGCCTCCCCAGCCTCCTGGATTCCCTACCGCCGCGTCCCGGCCTGGCTCGGGGTCGTGGAGGCCGGTTCCTACTGTAGTGGGAACTGGGAAGGCCTTCAGTTGGGGAAAACAAAGGATGGAGCAAGGCAACTTCGACTCCATGATTTCAAGGAGAAAGGAGACCCTACTTGTGCGAACTAGGCAATTATCATCGACACCTTCTTGTGGAATAATTCATAAAATGAAGACAAGGAGCTACACAAAATAGTAAATTTGGTTGTCTTATTCTCACGACCCATAGCTTCTCCACATGGTGATGCATGCAACTCTCTTGACCCGGACCAAGAACTAACATGGGTACACTCAAAATTGCCACAATTGGTAATGTGCCTAGATACTATTATTAGGCTGATTAGATTTTTCATATTGCCTTTTCAGCAAGTGAAAGGAGGTTCCAATGCACCAAGGAATGCATCATTTGGATACAATATGAAAAAGTTATGAAGGGTCAAAGTTTGGTTAAGAGGGATGCTCTTGGGGTACCTATCTTAGTCCACCAACCCATACATCACATATGGTTCTTGCATTATTGCATCCCTTTACAATAACAATACATATTCATGTAGTGTAGAAGAATGTCCAAAAATTAGTGGTGGGCAATCTAAGTTCACCATTTTATTTATGAAAATGATGACATTTTAACCCCTAAATGATTGAAGCACAATTTGGACAAAAATTGTGAAAAATTGCCACCTTTCAAGGTAATAAGACAAAAATGGGGGAAAAAAATCAAAATCAAATGGTATTAAATTGTGGGGATAAATCAAAGCCTCATAGTACTCCATTGGTGAAGAGAAGAGAAGAGCTTTATAGAAGTGGGGAGGTAGAAGGTACAACAATCTATGTGAGATATGTAAATTAGGACATGAAAGAGTTTAATTCAAATAAAATTGTATCAATATGTTCAAATGTACAAAATTAGTTACTAAGAGAAGGTTGAATAGCAAAAATTTAATTACAATAAAGAGATTTTTTTTAACAAAATTTGAGCATTGTCTATCCAATATTGAAATCTTTATAGGGGAATTTTGAAACTTTTTTGGAGATGTTTGTTGAAGGAAAGATGTATGTATAGATATTTCCTACATGTCTACACAATCAAATTAAAAAAATTTATCACCAATTCTTTTCAATCAATTATCATATAAAATCATGAATATTAAATAAAATAACTCACCATTCTACATTATTTATACAAAATTCCTTGAATGACACAATCAACAATTTGTAAGGTTATTGAATCTAAGTATATTATTTACTCACATACATATACAAACATATAGACAAATATGTAGTTGCATTTCAGATTTGTAGGAGAATTTGTGTTTGAAGTTCATAGAGGAAGTTGTATGAAGTTTGTGTTTGATCAAGGTTGGTTGCAGAAGGTTGTGTGGGAAGTTTGTATTTGAGTTTCTGTATAATGTTTGTATATTTGATATTTTGATGGAGTTGATTTCAACTCCAACAATATACTCAATTTGCCTATTTGTCACAACAATGCTTCATGGAGACTATAAGAGGTGCTTTACACTTAGATGATGAGTGAATATGTTGTGTCAAAGGCCAAGGACCCTCACTTGTAATTGTATAATAGGTTGAAATCAATCGCAAGCCTTTCATATATAGACGTCAAGTTAATTTGGTAGAATTAATTTTTTATTCGAAGAAGACATGATTTAACATAGCCCAAGCTTCTTGAATTGGGTGCATTGAAAATGACAATCTAGTTCTTGGCCTAGAGACCAATGTCATATTTCAATTTTAAAAATTATTTTATAAAATACTATTTTCTTCAACAAATCGTATTTGTTGAATTTTGTGCAATTGGCCTTAGGGGGGATTGGCCCAACCTTTAGGTGTAAAGCAGTCTTGAGAAATTTTAGCCCCTCTTTCTTTCTTTTCTAGATTTTATTGAATCGGCCGGGCTTCTTGGCTTGAAGGTCTCTACATATGTGAAAACCAGCCCATGTTATAATCTTATTCTATTGAGTAGTTGAGGCTAGCCTTAACTCTAAAAGGACTGAAATTTTGTGCAATTGGACTCAAGGGAAATTGGTCCACTTGTAAGTGTAAAGAGGCCTTAATTCTCAAAGAGGTTTGCATTCAATTTTCTAGAGATGCACCTCTTGATTTTTTTTAATTTAGTTTTAAACACATGGACAATTTCTATTGATAGAAGAAACAATACACATAACCAAAGGAACCTACCCTTGGCGAAACGTATTTAGTTGTTTTAACTGTTCTTTATACCTTAAGACAAGATATTTGTTTTGTTTTGTTTGTTTGTTTGTCAGGTTGAGATCTCCTAAACTGTGCGTCCTAGTCACGTGCTTGGTATCGTCAGAAAGCTCTTGGTGAGGAGGGGTGCACGGCTTGTGCTATATGGTGTTCCAACGCACGGTGGGAAAGTTATTGAATTTCAAAGTTTTCAAGGTTCTAAAAAATTAGAAAATTATTTTCACTTTGATTTTGGCTATGGCGACGACACAGGGCACACTAGTCCACATGAAATCAGAACCTCACTCAGCCAGTTCAGAAGCCTTTCAGGCAAATGAACCAAGCTTCGGAAGCTGGAGATTCTCGTGAATCTGTCGGTTAGCACCTGTTGATTTTTGAATACATCAATGAGACTGATGCAGAGAATTCCCCACTCACTGAAGATATTTTTGAAGATGAGCATAAACAGGGGCGGTTATTTTAGAAGTTTGTCTTTATCTTCAGATTTCCCTTTTTCAGATAAATATGCATTCCATAGATTTATTTTGAGGGTCTCAATTTTGGTGTGATGATTGACTGTTTGCTGTTGAGAGTGTTAAGTTTTGGCTATTACACTAGGGGTAGTCACGGCTCCTTCGAGCACCCAGATTTCGCAGAAGAATGAGAGAAAACAAGGTCCAATCAGGAGTCGATTAGCATGAAGGAGCTATGACACCCCTTTCGAGTGCGGTGAGCGTGTAGAATCGAAATTGTGCAAGATCGGCAACTCTGATGGTGCGATCGACAGCTTCCGGTAACAACTTCGCTCGCTAACGATTCTTCACACCGCTTATTCACCTCCGGAGTAGAATAAGCGACGCGGCGAAGTCTTCGCCGTCGAAGAATATTCTGTCGCATGCCGTCTCGCAATAGCCAACCCTACGCTGCCACGACGAAAAACGGTGGCGAAGTTTGGCCCAGAGGAAGAGCTGTGACTACCTTTACTGAAGATGCAAGATGCGTTCTTCTCTGTTACTCGCTTTGAATGTGACCTTGACAAAGAGCATGGGTTGCATATACATACATAAGGTAAAGGACCCCATTATGGGCAAAATGGAAGGAAACCCATTGTGGGCAAAATTGTAATGGTGGTGTATGTTTTAGAACTTCAATATACACCATCATTACAATTTTGCCTACAATGGGCTTGCTCCCATTATGTCCGTAATGGGGGACTTTACCCTATCATATGGACCTCTACTTAGCTTCCCATTGAAAGCATTGAAATGCATGTTTATAGTGCAAATGCCAAGTATGAATATCTCATGCTTTTTTATATTAATTCTGAAAGTTTTCTTAACTATTTTTCACAAGAATATCCAAAGTTGTCATTTTCTAGTGCATTGAGCATAATTGAAATATAAAAGCATACATCAAACCTTCAATTGTACAATTTTGAACTAGAATACTATAGGAAATTGTGGAAAAAAAATCCACACTATTTGACCATATATAGATTGCAAGATTATAATGTTTGACGTTAGAGAAATCAAATCTTGTCTACTTGGGGCAGCATAATTTGACTCAATTTAGTTTGTGGAGAAGGATGCAATGTCCAAATTTGAAAGTTTAGTTGAGGGTGGTTGCAAAAAACATTAATCAATTTTGTCATGTTTTCAATAATACTCATGAATTTTTAGGAGCATTTCAAAATTATAAAACTAGTTTATTTATTTATTTTAAGGATATCACTTATTTATATACCATTAAGACAAAGGTAATCACCAAAGGAAATACATAGAAAAATTATTTGAGTAGGAAAATTAAAAAGTGCCAAATCTCAAGAAAGTAGGTATTGTTATGTTTAAATTCATAAAAAATATTAAAAATAACTAAATTCACAAAATAAAAATCATTTATTTGTAAAACCTCTACGAAAGTAGTCATTCACCAAAAAAAAATTAATAATATTTTATATGTTTCAAAATGCAAGTAGAAAGAAGCTCACTTTGTAGACTTCCACACTACATTAAATTAATTATTTTCAATGTTCCTTTGTCCATAGCTACAAGTCTACCAAAGACCTTCTTGTCAAAATTTTGCTCAGAAATATTTTTTGTGGGTACTAAATAGTGCTAAGAACCTCCAAAATGGCAATTGTAAAATTAAATTCGGTTCTATTTTTAAATAATAATTTATTTTTAATTATAAAAAAATAGACAAGGTATATAATAGTTGTAAGCACCTTTCCCATAAATCTTGAGTCATTTGGAGTGGAAAAACAAAAGTTATAGCCAAAAAATAGATTAGCAAAGAATATGTGATAAAAAATTCAATAGGTATTTCTTGCAATCACCCATTATTAGATAGGCAATTATATAGGTTATTTGCTTGCCAATTTTCAAAGATAGTGGAGTGTATCTAACACACAAAAAATCACCTTGCAATGAGAAGATCAATAGTAGAAAGGATGGGCTTTGGGCACTGAGGAATAATACGAGAGTGTAGTGCCCACAATCTACGTTGGCAAGAAGCCTAGGCTAATGTAGGCCTTGAACCTAGCATTCTAGCACTATTTCTTAATGCCCAAAGACCACCCTTTCTTCTAATAGGATGTAAAAAAAACTCATTTCATGAGCAAGATTCTCAAGGAAGTCACCTACTAAGCATATTAGGAACTCTATGAGCCCTAAGATAGGGTACTATATTTAATAACATGTATTAGATCTTACTTAGAAAAGATATATAAAGGAGAAATGATATAGGGGGGAATAATTTTGTAGATTGGATTAATGCCCTTAAAGAAGATATGGACAAAAAATGACACATCACATGCCCCAAATTATCCATAGACCTTGGATGAGGGGCTTTGTTTGCTTCAAGAGTAATCTATAAAATCCTTTAAAGTCACTTCAAATTTGAATCTATAATGAATTTTGCTTTAAAATAATCTTATTTGTTTACTCCAAATAGTAGAAAGGTACAAAAGAGCTTCATGGTCTTCAAATTTAGGTGAAAAGTTTTAAAGGAGCTATCTCCTTGAAGAATTGTTGTAGGTAGATGTTTTTTTTAACAAGGATGGACTCATTATCACTCATTTTAGTTTGACTAGGACAATTAGTGTTTTTATTAGTGCACTTGTACTTTTGTATAATGTATGTACAAACAATTGATGTTGTTTGATTTGTCTATGCTTGTATATTATATTGTAATGTAGTGTCATCTTGTCTTGTTGAGTACTTGCACTCATTGTATTCATAAGAATATATTGTAGATGATAAGTAGTAAGTTGTTTGACACAACTAAAGTTTATAAATGTATTTGCTTGGCTAAAGTACATCTGTCCAAATATATCATACTTTAGTTTTTAGTAACTATAAAAAAGTTTTGAAAGAGAAGAGACTAAAGATTAAGATGGAAAGGGAAAAAATATTAATTGAAAAAAAATCATATGAGAATTATTAGTTCTTATTTTTAAATCTAATATAGGGGCAAAAAAATTGAACTCAAAAGTGTATCATAAATGATATACAGTGCTTTAATAAATGGCAATTTAGAATTTTTTTTTAACAATAGGATATATTAAATTATGAAATATTAGATAAATAGTCCCCCATAAAATATCCCCTAATTGCATGTATATACTAAACCTCTAAGCTAGTGATCTCCATGAGGCAAGATTTTTACTCAATCTTTTTGGACTATCCTTTTTTTCTAAAGAATCAAAAGTGTAACAATTATCATAAAGATTTCTTTCTCTAAATTAATTGCATATAAATATAAATATGAAAAATTAAAATTAAAAATTAAAATCTCATGAATTGTATTAGAATTTGAACTAATTTGATTGAAGAAGACAAAGGGGACTCTAGGATAAAGAAAACCTTATTCACCAAAAAAATTGAAAATATCTTTAACCTACAAAGGTTTAAATCAAGTGGCCTACAATTTGTAGAACTATTGGAGCCTATAGTAATGCAACCTACAATAATTCAATTTTGTTAGAGCATCACCACCTCCACAATGTGACAATATGACAAAAAGAGGCAACACAGACTGTTGGATTAATTTTCCTGACCCCTTCATCAAAAAAATCGACAACCATTAGATTTGAATTTAAAAAAATCCCACACACCCTTCAAGAAAAATCAACAATCGTCAAATACAGATATGGATACTGGATACAAATATTGAATATGGATATTGATACCAAATACCAATACTGATACTAGTACTGAATATATATATATATATATATATATATATATATATATATATATATATATATATATATATATATATATATATATATATATATATATATTCATATTCATACTAGATATTGATACAAATACAAACATTGATACAAAATATAGATACAATATATAGTTATTATATCATTATCCCATATCCATTGTATCCAAGCCCACCTTATGAGAATTATAAGAGGGGTGGGGGAGGGGGGGTTCAAAAGTTAACAAAAATTGATATTTAAATCAGATTGGGAGGGGAGGGGGGTTTCAGAATTTCCAATATTTAAATATTTAAATCAGATTGGTGGGGTAGAAGCGGGGTGAGGACGAAATAATTACATTTTTAAATTTTATAGTTTTTGAGCTCATTGTCACTGTGACACAATTTGTTACAATGACAATGAGCTCAGAAGAGGCAGTTACTGCCTCACACAATCACACAATCTGCCTTTCCAAATGAGAGCATGATGGTAAGGGAGAGAGCAAAGGGAGGCCAAACAATTGAACCCCCACCTTGCCTAAGCTTACAGCCCAGTCAGAAATCCAACCCACCTCTCCCAATTTTGCTCCATGCTCTTCAGCTTCTGGAGCCCAGTCATATCGGTATTTTCCCCCTTCTGATCTATGCCACAGTTTCTGTTATTTGTTGTCAGTAGCCAGATTTGGCATCTTTCAACAAATTTAAAAAAATCTAAAACAAAATTGAATTTGAAGTATTCTGTACTCACTTGAACAGGTCCCTAAGTTAGGGAGAGGGAGAGTGCGGCCTCCAAACCAGGGTCAGGCAAGAACCGGCGGCTAGTTCAAGATCAGCCGGATGAATTTGAGGAAAAACCATTTGCAAATTGAAAGAAGGGGAAAACTGATAACCAGTGAAAAATCTGCAAAATTTTCTATTTTGAGTTAAAAACAGAGTAAACTACCGGAACTCCATACTTGAAAAACTGGTTCATTTTGGGAAGATAGAAGGAAGATAGCTGGTAAGGTGGGTACACCTAAAAGCGCCACTTTTTGGTACTGTGCCTAGTAACTATTACTGGTCTCATCAAATTTTCATATAGTCTTCTTGGCAAGTGAAAGCATGTCCCAATGCACCAAAAAAATGCAGCATTTGGATACAGTATGCAAAAGTTATTAAGGTTCAAAGTCTATTTCTAAATATGCGCTCCAGCCAAATAGGTACATAATGGAATTCAGAAATGTACAACAACTATAGATGGCACTTCTAGATGAGGTGCAATTTTGGGTGTACCCACCTTAAAACCCAAAATATTTCCCCGACCCTACTCCAAACTCCCTCATCTGCAGCCAGGCAGAGTCAACTCGGCAAGCCCTACATGCAGGCCACAGTGGCAAGCCATTAATCCTTGAAGGACGGACTGGTGGCTGTGGAAATCATGCATTTTGATACCATGTGACATATCTACTTTGAAAATGCCAAAAATACTCATTGGAAGTCAAAGTATTATGGAAGATCTTCCCTCTCCACCCCTAAGACCAAGCCAGGATGAAAAATTGCAATTTTGTCCTACAAGGAAAGATTCTTTGTCATTCAAAAGACACCAAACATTCGTTGTAGCATTCAAGAGTTAAGTTTACCCCTTAAACGACAGACCTATAACCACTGATTTTAAGCCTTGTTGCTCATCACTTAGTTTGTTGCCATTTTGGAACTAGACAAGGTAGAAACACCGATTTTCGTCCCCGTACCCATTCATGAACCCTAGAGTATGACTAAATGTGTCCATAAGCATTCATTAAAGTGTCCTACAAATTTTTAATTCTAATTTGTTGATGCAGTTGTAAGACACATTCATAATTTTCATTCACAAACAATTGATTTCAACAAAGTTTAGTTCAAGGTACATTTGTAGGACAATTTCAATGGTCTAGGGAGCCATCACTTTGAAAATTTATAAAAATTACATATTGAATCTGATTTTTTTATTAATATTCATGATTTTCACTCACTAATACTATGAAATGTTATTTTTACAAAAAAATGCCTCCAACTATGTTGAATTGCTTAAACTAACAGTTTTGGGTGTTTCCAATGTAAGTATGAAAAAAAATTCATTTTTTTTCAGAGATGAAATTTCATATCTTTTACACTTCACACACAAAATTTAGATTTTTTTGAGGAAAATTGATTTTTATAAGGATTTTTGAAGAAAGAATGAAGAAAAAAATCATATCAAATAGAAAATTACATTAGGAAAAATTTGAACCCAGAAATAGGTTGTTTTGCAGCGCAACGCGGTGCTAATACATAAAATATTTTTTGAAACCCCCCCCCAAAAAAACACTGAAAAAAAATTTGGAAAATCGCCATATCCGACATAGTCGCACTAATGCCATGTCATTTTCAAAATTGGATACTCTTTGTAACTCAACATGAAAGGTCATTAAAAAAAAGTAGATGAAAAAACTACTTCTAATCTCTTCTTATAACCCCGAACTGTCATCCAAATACTATAGAATGGCAATGGCAGCAATACAAGGTTAAGTTAAGTGAGTTTTAGGCATACCATTAATTTACACAAAGTACATAGAGAGAGGTAGGAGGTTCACTAAGAGGTTCACAAATGGAGAAACTAAGGGTTGGAGCTGAATTTTGGGGAGGTGAAACATCTTAAAATATTTTTCACTGAATTTTCTACAAAAGAAAAGTGGAATTGACAAATAACCCAAGTTGTTTCATATTTTTTTGAGCTTTGTGGAATTAATTATGAGAATTTGAAGTTGAAGTGGCATAAAATGGCTATAAAATGGAGTACTTCCTAAAATATACACAACTTGTTCATTGTTGAAGGCTAAGAAAAAGAAACATTTACAAACAATGAGAAGGTGCTCTATTTTTGAGCTTGCTTGCTTTTTAAAGCCTACCTTATTGGCTTTTGTACAACTAAAAGTTGTTTATTTAGGCAATCAAATGCCTAATTTCCTTAAAAGAAAATTTGTTTTAAAAACACAACTTCAAGCCTATATGGAAAAAAAGAGGATAAGGGAGGAGGCTTAAAAACCGCCCCAACTCAAAAAACGTAAATGTACATTGTTTGTACATGCTACTTTTTCATCTTTATAGGAATGTACAAACAATGTATATTTGAGGAGGTGGGTGGTTTTAGAGCCCTATGCCACTTCAACTTCAAAAGATCATAATTAACCCTACAAAGGTGCCAAAAATATAAAACAACTTACCTGGATTAGATGCCAATTCTACTTGTCTTTCTTGAAGAGAAATTTATTGGAAAATAATTAAGAAGCTTCACCTCCCCAAAATTCAGTTTGAGCTCTTAGATGGGTTCTTTACAGACCTCCTCCCTTAAATGTGTTAAAAAATGGTAGACTTAGAATCCTAGACATACTCACCATTTCTACAATGTTTCCACATAAGAGGTTTTTTCAGGTGACAAGAGATTGTTTCAGCCTTGTTCCCCAATCTGTGAACCAACTATTGCTAGTTAAATTCTTAAAAAAAAATTAATAAATAATAAATAAATTAAATTAAATTAAAAATTAAAAATTATATATATATATATATATAATAAAATATTATTATTTGATGTGACAATCTCTGTACCACATCAGATCACCTGCTGGGACAGTTTTCAGTGAGTTCCCGTAGTCCAGAAACTCGCAGTCTCCCAACAAGGCCAGAAAACTTCTCATGAAACCTCATTTCATCTGTCATACAAAGCCATCACATACATAAACTGCACACAAAAGTTACATGATTAAAATTGCATAAACTCAAGCCCCCAAATGAAGGAGCCAGAAACTCTGAACCTTCTTGAAAGAAAAACCACACAACCTTTAATCGAAAACCATAAAAAAGCAAAATGAAGGAGCTAGAAGCTTAGAATCTTCTTGAAAGAAAGGCCACATAACCATTGGTCCAAAAACCGAAGAAAAAAACCCCACTTCAGTATTTTTCTCCATCTTCACATCATTTAGATGAGATGCTCCATCCCAATTACCATAATTTGCTGCTTAAAAAACTACAGTTTTGTTCATCCAAGTGGCAAGCTTGGAAACCTTCGTACTGTGTACCGCATTGCTTGGTCAAGCAACCATAACAACTGCCATGTGATGGACAGAGCATGGAAAATGTAAACAACAGTCAAAGAATTCTGCAGTTGGGAATCTCCGGAAACCAGGCAGGGCATCACTGGAAGCAGGCTACAAAATCTTTTTAAAATTTTCTTAAAAACACATGGCCGAATTCCATTGCAGGCCACCAAATCTTAAGCAAGGTGAAACCCACGTTTCCTGCCTCATGAGTGAGCGAGCCGAGTAAACAGTGGTTGGCCCCTCCCTCTTCCCATGGATCGGGCAAATTGCAGGAGCCCAACATCTTTGTCATAGCATATTCGACAAGGAGCTTCGCTTGGAATTGGGACCCTGCTCCAGTGCTCCTGAAGTTTGGAGGGATGGAGGCTAGAAAATAGGGGACGTCAAGCCGGTATGCATTTGGAGAAATTCAGGAGGATCCAATGGAAGTAACATAACTTAGTCACACCTTCTTCACCTCCGTTGCAATTCTTGGAAAATGTGCACGTGGCATTTTCTTGTTGGCTAAGAGGGCATGCAAAACTCCAATTCTTTGAAGATTCAAAGAGTTGGTTTTTTTCCTCCAAAAATGAAGAAATGCCCTGAACAAAAAAAATTCTTGAGGAATTTTTGGTTAGTTGGCCATGTGGGGCCTGTAGAGCTTCCATTCAACTTTGTAGCTAACAAATTCTTGAAGAATTGGTTTCTCCTACTCCAAAGAGTTGAAAGGGATGTCACACCTTCTTTGATTCATATAGAACGGCTCCCCATTGGCTCCTCCTTTTCTCCCACCAACTTCTCCAACTTCATAGATTTTCCTTCTCATAGAAGGTATGACTATCCCTAATCTAGTTTTGAATGAAGTTGTATGAGATTTTTTCAAGAGAAAGAAAAGCAATGTAAAGGACTCCTTCCATCTCAATTGTATGATAGGCTCTTAACTCTAAAACCACAAGGTAGGAGACCTTGTTTGCACCACAATTTCAAAGCCATCCTTCTTGCACCACCGTGTGTCAAGAGTGTACATTTAAAACTTTTGAATGTACTTCACTGATACATAGTAAGGTAGAACCACCCATAAGCAATCATCACCCTATTTCCAACTTGTAGACTTCATTTATTTCGAGTAAGGCTAGAACAAATTTCTAATTAGAACTTAGAATGTGTGTTTTCTTCTTTATCAAGGTTGGAACCAATAAGTTCATCACACATGTCCCAAAGCTAGTAAACAAGTAAGAAAGAAGTAATGAACAGGAATGGAGTTCTTCTATAGTTGTAATTGAAAGAATCTATAGACACATCAGCTATAGGTCTACTACACTTTTGGCCTTTCAAAATTCATAGTAATTTCAATTCATGTGATAAAATTACCAAACTTTTTGCAATCCCCATCATTTTTATCTTTGCACCTTTGAAAATATTTGTTTTGCCATATACTACACCAAATAATGTTGCCAATATCTTAAATGATCGGTTATAGGTGGTTCTACCTTAGCCATGAAGTTGTGCAAAGATCAAGGATCTCTTATCTTAAGTTTATAGTTATTTAAATGAAAATGAGAATAAAGACAATTTTTACTTGATGTGGAAGCCACAATTTGAGGTAGTAATTGGGTAAGTGCCAAAATAGTGAATGAATTTCATAATAGTGATTGCAATGCCATTTATAACAAAGTATACAAAATTTCAAGCTTTCAACGCTACTAGCTTAATAAAAAAATCCACTTTAGGGACCTTTGGATTCAATGGACATTACTTTCATGATTCATATCTAACAACCCAAAGTAGAAATATGCCTTCAATGAGTGAAAATACGTGTTTTATATACATGAAAAGCACTTGACAATAGTGCATATACCCGTGCATATAAAATTTCCTATTCGAAATTGACACAAGGTCAATTGTGCTTCTTATGTAACTAATTGATACTTTTATTGGGATAGTTAAGCCAATGCCTATAAGAGAACATTGAAAAAAATCTTGGAAAAATATATGGTTGATTATAATACATGAAACTACTAAAAGATCATTATACGCATTTTAGTATGTCATGCTCTCTTATGGTAACCCTCATTCCAAAAATGCCTATTCATTTACTAATAGATTTCACCAAATATAAATACTTACAATTACATGCAATTACATTTTATTAATTTAATTGTAAATAATACTCCCTTTGTCCCACTAAAAACCTCCTAAAATCTTCTTCTTGAGGTATTAATTGAATTTTTAATCATAGTCTGAGCAATACATGGATTCATGAACCAAAAATCCATCCTTTAGATCTATGCAAAATCTTTAGTTTAGGTGCTATTGTCTAGGCATTCAAAATCCATGTAGAAAGTATGATATTTTAGCATAGTTTGTAAATGCTACTAGCTCTATCAGTTTAGATGATTTAAAGGGTGGTGGCAACAATGGGATTCTAGAAACATATTTTCCAACCTAAATATCTACAACAATGAGTCCTAGTTGACTTTATAATCAAATTTTTATAATATTGAAGTGGTCACTAAATGCATCATCAACACTACTATTTGAGGAAGTAACAAGTACAAAGTACTTCATATGGGCAAGGCTAAGCTTTGCTAGGCCAATGAAGAATGCTTCCAAATTGTTCCAATTGTCCTAATGAGGTCATCCTATGTAACAAACCCTTATCAAATGGTCAAAATCAAGAAAGATAGCTTTTTGTGGGATGGAAATTATACTTGATTTGGATGGTTTTAATGTGACAAAAGGAATTATTTTTTGTCAAATGATTTAGCAACCTCTATTTCTAAATCCACTCCCAATTCTTTTAGGACTAAGAATTAATTTTTTCACACTATAGAAAGTAGTTTTTTGGTTCTATAAATCTAAAGGGTTAATCATAGAGAGAATTAAGATTGTAAGTGTCATTGATGATATGAAGAATGAATATCTTTTTTCATATTTGCTAAAGTAGGGTATTGCCCAAATGCACCATAGATCCAAACACACCATCCCCAGTAGATGTACATCCAATTAAACAATACCTACTTCTACTTGAGAATAAGATTTTAGAACATCTATCAAAAAAATATTTTGATCCTTTATAACCTTTGCATGGAATTTTCAAATGGAACATTTTTGAGTGTGTTGAAACCTACTTTTGTCAAATTTTCAAATAGATTTGGCAAGATGCTAATAAATGACGATCTTATTTAGTCTCTAAAGATGATAAGGGAGGAGGCTCAAAAACTGCTCATTTAAGATCTGATCTCCCTCTTTCATGTATTTCTTTTGATGCAGATATTTTGAACTTATTTTTCAGTCAAAGAAAAATATTCTAGGAATCTAACACAAGTTGTTTCATATTTTTTGAAGCATTACTGAATTAGTTATGAATTTTCAAATACAATATGGCATAGGCCCTATTTGTGATCAGTAGGCCCTGAAAACTTATACGTACACAATTTGGAAAAAGAATTGACTTTGTTCATGAACTAGCATTGCAACATGTAAAAAAGTAATCAAGGTGGTTTCTAAATGTGTTCCTTCCTAAAGCTAAAGTAAATGCTTGAATTAATCATTAAGGTAGAACCACCTATTCCTAATCAAGGACCCATACCCAACCTATAGGATTTGGCTATTTCCAACAAAGGCTAGAAGAGATTTACAATGAAAGCTTGGAATGTATTTTTCACCCATTTTCAAGGTTGGAACTAATAAGGTGATGACACATGTCCCAAAGTGTCATAAAGTATGTAGGAAGTACCGATTGGAAAAGTAGTCTTAGCTATGATCCAAATTAGAAGACTCTAGACATTGGCTATGGGTTCAAAGCACTTTTTGGCTTCTAAAAATTTTAGTAATTTCAATTTTGGGAATAAAATTATGAAAAATTTGCAATCCCCATCTTTCTTATCTTGCTATATGGAAAAAATTTGCGTAGCCTCATATTCCTCATGATATGTTCCATAATTGCTTAAATGATCGGGTGTAGGTGGTTCTACCTTATTTTAGATTTTGTAACACTTGTAAGAAGGGAGTTCAACAACTAAGTCTTATTTTATTCTTTTAGTTAAGAATGAAGCCATTGTGGCTTTGAAACCATCCATTGAAGAAGGAAAAACCAAACTCTTATTATGCTCCAATGTAATTGGAAGTTCATTGACTCACAATCAGGTTCCATTTCACAGCCTCCTATTGGGTGGTTGCAAAAGCTTGGGCGATTCCAAAGCCTTGTCCTATAGTTTTGGGCCTTCAAGGAAGGCATGGAGGTTTCTTAGGTAATTTAGTTAAAGACATTTTTTTTTGTTTATTAATATTTGATATCCATTGCAAGATGTATACTTCTAATGAAAGTGACACTTCATGCATTGACTTTCTTGAAAAGAAGGACAAAGAGAGACAAAATTTATAACCAATCTCATTTATAAGTGATTTAGTGCAAAGTATATGAGTATTTGAACAAGGTACAATCTTAACCACTTTTATTGAATGAGTAGTCATTGAGACTAAGGCTAAATTCAAACTTCACTAACCCTTAGTAAACCGAAAAACTAAAATATTGTTCAAATCAAGTTCCCTTCCGCCAAATGAGTTTATGATATGTAGCCTTCATTTAAAAACTATGGATAAAATTCATATAGATAGGTGGAGGAATACTTTTATAACTCCAATTTGAATTTGGTTGTCTTCCTCTATACTGGCTCAAGTAGGGATAGCCAAATCCACCATCTTCGTTAGATGTACATTCAATTATACAATACCTACTTCTACAAAAAAAAAAAGGATTTTAGAACATCTATCAAAATAATACTTTGATTCTTTATAACCTTTACGTGGAATATCCGAATGAAACATTTTGGGGTGCGATGAAATTGTCTTTCAGTTGCGAACAAGGAAGTATAGAAACTTGGCGAGTTCAACAATGAACATGATGTGCCGAAAAAAGTGGTGGTTTGGGGAGTCTGTCCCTTATGTTAACCTAACTTGATATTTCCTTCCAAGTTCAGGGTTTGCCCTGCTGGAGGGTTGGGGTGAACTGGCCCCCTCGCTTGGCCACTCCAAGTAATTTCAGGGGTGGAAGTAAAACAAAAAAAAAGAACTATTTTGTGCTTAACTAATTTAACTTGTACACCACTTCTAGTTAACCCCTAAGCGTCACAAACCAAACAGCTATGAAGGTAGGGCCATTCTAAAAAAAGCAACATTACTTGAATTTGAATTGATTATTGCATTTTTCACCATACAAATCTATTAATATCCAACAACCTCATCAATCTAGATTCATTTCTTTTCAAGAAATCCACTGTACGGATGCAAACATTATAAGGTTTGATGAACCTAGTCTCCCAAAATCAAAGGTTTGAAAAACATCCCTTGTGACATTCAAGGTTAATTTAGGTCCTCTGATTGCAAATATGAATTCAGAATTTGCAAAAAAGATTATTTGCAAAAATAAAAAATTTCACTATTTTCCCAAACGGCTGAGCGAGGGGGTCAGTTCACCCCGGCCTGCCAGAGGATCCATGTGGATTGGCCCCCTTGCTCGGCCTTACCATGTTTTACTAGAGGTGCAATCAAAACAAAAAGCCCCCTAGTTTGGGATGTGATCACCCCTACTTCATTCACCCCTATCTAATTTGGGGTCTTTGATCGCAAATATGAATTCAAAATTTAAAAAAACAATTTGTGTGAAAAATAAAAAAATTACAGCATTTTACCCGAGTGGCCGAGTGAGGGGTCAGATCTCCCTGCCCTGCCAGAGTCGGTTATATATTACGGAGTATTTTTTCCATGTGGGGGAATAAGTCGGATAAGAATTCATTTGGTTGGGCCCCTCCTCTTTTTTGCAATGGATTGACACATGGAGCAAGAGAGCTGAATTTTATGAGACAGCCAAATGGTGTATGCTGAAGAGGGAGCACTCTGCCCACACCATCACCCCTTCCGCTGCACCACCACCACCAGTCTTGACTGGTTTTGAGTCTTAAGGTTTTTGTTCCTAGGGAAGGTGATGATTACATTGAAGATTGGGCCCTCTCTTTTGTTGTTTTTATGTTTTTTTAATAACAAATGGACAATTTCCATTGAAGGTCCCTCCTCATTTTGATCATAGCAACTTGATGATAAGATCGGCACCCCTACAAGGCTTTAAGGTAACTTAGTGTGCTTTTAAAGCAACCTTTTAAGAGGTGATTATAGTTTGGGGGAAGCTAAACTTCTTGAAACAATTTTCAGAAAATTTTGATAGGAAGATAAATAAATTGGCATCTACCACAAGCCATTTTGTATTTTTTGGACATTTGTGGAATTAGTTACAAAATTTTGAAGTTGAAATGCAATAGTTCCTTAAAGCGGACCCCTGCTAAAATGTATGCTATCTGTACATTGAAGCAAGCAAAATGTACCTCTACATTAAAGGTCACTTTTAGAGTCATCTATTTTACTTTGAATTGAAAAGGATTGAATTGGCCAACTAGCCTAAGGCGGCATTAACTTCAAAATTAGGAATTGGAGTCATTTCTGAAGGAACAAGTTGCTTTACGAGGTAGTGTTGGGGATTTTTTTAGAGTTTTGCTAGCACTTTTTCTTTAACCCTTAAACGCTCCAACATCCATATTTTGAATGGTGAATAGAGGGCTTACAAGATTTATTTCATCGAACTAACTTTTCATTCATCCAATGTAATTCTTGAATGTTGAAAAGACAACTTTTATTGATGATCAATTTCATGAAATTGCGGTGAATGATGATTTTGTACAAAGACATAAGCAAAATTGTGCCAAAATTCAAAAAAGGATTAAGGTGTTTAAGGGTTAAACCCTAAATGCCCAAAGCACCAAATTATGTTGGCAACAACATTTTGAAATTAACTCCTACAAATTTTTGACTATGCTTTCACCAAAAATGCTCTAGAATTGTCCTTTCTAGTATAATTACTAGTTTCTTTTAAAAGCACAAAAAAACCATTTTGGACACATGTTGCTCTAGGATCTTGTTGTATGCTAACTTGAAAAGATGTGGAAAAAATTTAAAAAATTTCCACTTTGTAGGTTGTGTTATTAGTGTATGAATTGACATAAATCCTTGTTTTGGCCCTATATAAAAGTGAGCCGCTACACTTGAAGAGGTGACATTTGTATTAAAAATTGTCCAAAATGTTAGTGTCTCTTTGGATTCATTCTTAAAGGCAGGTTGAGTAGCTACATGTTTGAAAAAATTCAAATCCCTTGGAATCATATGTAAAACATATAGGAAAAAAAATTATAAGTAGAAAGAGGTAACGAATGATTCAAAATACTAAATTGTCAAGAATTAAGTCATGGAATTGAAAAATGCCAAATCCAAAGCTTGTAATGTTGTGATAAACAATTTACACCCAATAATTTTATTTTTTTCAAAAGTATTGGAAATTGAATTGAATAAAAGATTTAAGTTATTGTAGAGTGAAAAATTGATACTTGCAAACCAAAACTCCTCATATATTTCATCTCATTAATCAAAATGTTAGATTTGAAGATTTTTATGTATAATATAAATCTTGAAAACTAATTTTGAATTTTCTTTCTTTCTAAGTAGTAATTTAAAAAAATTGAGTTGCCAAGGTTGCCTACAATTTATTGATAATTACATATCATACAATAACTTTTTAACAAATAAGTAAAAAATTATGAAAAATGTTGTATCTTTTATTGCTATTTTTTTGACACACTTTACCAAAAATTGAATGGATTCAAATGTAAATTTAATATTGAAATTTTTTTAATCGAGCTTGATATGTGCAACAACCAAAAGGATGACAATGAATTAAGGTAGGTACACCCAAAATGGCTCCTGACCTTAAAGCGCTCTGTACAACGTGCATAGATTTTCAAAATCAGTCATGTACCCAGACTGTAGATGGCGCTTTCAGAAACACACTTTGATTGTTAATAACTTTTGCATACGGTATCCAAATCCACTGTTCTTTGGTGCGTTGGAACATGCTTTCACTCACCAACAAGACTGTGAAAAAATTTGAACAACATAATAACAGGAACTAGGCACAGTAGAGAAACTGGCGCTTTTGGGTGTACCTACCTTATCCTATCTACATAAAATTAGTATGTTAAGTGATCCAACATTGATTTTTTTTCAATTTTTTTGGTAGTGCATATAGGAGAGGGCTTTGAAATAACCCAAGCTTTCGCAACCATCCAGTAGGAGGTTGTGAAATGGAACTTGATTGTGAGTCAATGAACTTCCAATTTCATTGGAGCATGATAAAATATGTTTTTTCCTTTTTCAATGGATGGTTTCAAAGTCACAGTAGCTTCATTTTTAACTAAGTGAATAAAATAAGACTTGGTTGTTGAACCCCCTTCTTCCAAGTGCTACAAAATCTGAAATAAGGTAGAACCACCTATACCCAATCATTTAAGCAATTCTGGAACAGATCATAAGGAATATAAGGCTATACAAATTTTTTCCTTGTAGCAAGATAAGAAAGATGGGGATTGCAAATTTTTCATAATTTTATTTCCAAAATTAAAATTACTAAAATTTTTAGAAGCCAAAAAGTACTTTGAACCCATAGCCAATGTCTAGAGTCTTCTAATTCGGATCATAGCCAAGACTACTTTCCCAATCAATACTTCCTACATACTTTATGACACTTTGGGACATGTGTCATCACCTTATTAGTTCCAATCTTGAAAATGGAGGAAAAGTACATTCCAAGATTTGATTGTAAATCTCTTCTAGCCTTTGTTGGAAATAGTCAAATCCTATAGGTTGGGTATGGATCCTTGATCAGGAATAGGTGGTTCTACCTTACTGATTAATTCAAGCATTTACTTCAACTTTAGGAAGGAACACATTCAAAAACCACCTTGATTATTTTTTACATGTTGCAATGCTAGTTCTTGAACAAAGTCAAATTTATTTCTAACCTGTGTATATATGAGTTTTCAGGGCCTACTGATCACAAATAGGGCCCTGTGCCTTATTGTATTTGAAAATTCATAACTAATTCAGTAATGCTTCAAAAAATATGAAACAACTTGTGTTAGATTCCTAGAATATTTTTCTTTGATTAAAAAATAATTTCAAAATATTTTCATCAAAAGAAATATATGAAAAAGGGAGATCAGAACTTAAATGAGCGGTTTCTGAGCCTCCTCCTTAGTGCATACAATGATCTGCAAGTGGACCAAATGAATTTTGAAATAAATACTTTTTCTACAACAATGCCTACCTCTTTGAAGACTTATTTGAATAAATTGAATATGACTGAACAATCATTTGTCCATGCCTTCACAATTTATTTGAATATACTTAAACTCCTAAATGCCCAAGGCACCAAAATCTGGTATTTGCAAAACTTTGAAGTCAAATAAAACCTAACCAAATTTCTATTTTTAGTGGTTTATATTTTTAGAAAGTTCTTTTAGAAGTCTAGTTTTAGTGTCAAATATTTTTAGAAAGTTCTTTTAGAAGTCTAGTTTTAGTGTCAAAAATTCGATTCTGAAAATGAATGATGTTGATTTTTCTATTCAAGATTTTGTGCAAGGGTACCCATTGCAATCTTGACTTTCCATAGTGTTGAATGCTCTTGAAAGTGAGCCTCAAATACACTAGATCTTGGAGAAAAAATCGCATTCAAAATTCATTTACAAAAATTGTAGAGTAGATTTTGAGAAGCCATAAAGTGATTGGAGTTATGCATGTTAGGCCCTTTAACTACATATTTTTTTGGTCACCAACTTTTCAGATTTGACTTGTGAAAAGAGGATAGAAAGACTTCACATCACTTTTGCAATTTTAACACCCTCATAGTCAAACATTATAATCTTTCACTCCATAAGTAATATTGTTGTGTTTTCTTTTCCTATGCAATCTCTAACATGTCTAGTTTTAATTAGTAAGGTTACAATTTTT
Organism: Thuidium tamariscinum; assembly: GCA_947034885.2. Lineage (NCBI taxonomy): Eukaryota > Viridiplantae > Streptophyta > Bryopsida > Hypnales > Thuidiaceae > Thuidium > Thuidium tamariscinum. The sequence continues at coordinate 46,446,324 of OX344750.2, read as the reverse complement.
CTTAAAATTGATACAACTTATCAAAATATTGGCATTTTCTTCAACGTAGAATAAATTCCAAGAAGCTCAAAACAGGCCTTGGGCATTTAGGGTTTAAGCCTAAATGATGATGAAATTTAGTATCCACATAGAAAACTTAATCCTCTTCACAAATTTCAAATTGCACAAGCACTTCAAAAAAAGGATGAACTCATTTTGAATCGTAGAAAAATATTGACAAATTTGTCAAACAAGAAATCAACAATTGCACTTCGACTCCTACAATTTCATCAAATGTGCAGCTTTAGAGTTAAAAATTTAACAATAATTCAAGACATGAGGTCTTAAAATGAATCATGTAAAAATAAAACTTCTTTTGCTCTATTGTCAAGTTTATGAAAAGAGGTTGTTTTGAAATTGAATTTTAGGGGATACTTTTCAAAGGAGGTTTCCATTTATTTTAGAGAGTACAAAAAGTGATCTTCATGGGAAGCATGGAGTTATTTAAATTCATAGAAATAGATGAAACCTTCAAGTTATTAAACCAACTTTCTAAAATGTTCCAAGTTCAAAAGAGCTAGTCAAAGCACAATTTCAGCTATGCCAAAATCCAAATTTCCTTGTACTTCCCTTTACTTTTATGTTATAATCTTCTAATCTACAACTTGAATTGAAATCAAACTTTGTAGAGATTTTAAGGACTTGGCTGTCTACAAGATCCTATGATTAATTTTGACTAAAAATGACTCTCAGCTTCAAGTCTTTGTAACTTGCAAAATCAAAATTCAAAACACGTTGAAAATGTCCAAAACTTTTAAGGGTTAATGGCAGCATATTCATCTATTTAGCCTTGCATTTTAAGGGTTATTGGGCAGCGAAGTTAATAAGTTATGTGTGTGAGACTGGCATCAGATAAGGGAGACAGTTGCCGTGAGTTATCACTTCTGATAAGAATGGGGAGCAACAGGAACCCACTTGGAGCAGCGGTACACGCTAAAGCTCCACCGGCATTTTGCCTCTTGTCCCAAAGAATATTCGAAGCTAATTCCTGTCCTGTACAGTAGACACTGAATCTGGACAACCGGTGAGACCAGACGCACTACAGTATTGGGCTGGTTAAATAAATCCAAGGCTAATGATAGTTGCTCCTAATTTGGGTAACTTGGATATGGGAGCAATGAGTAGGCCACCTATTGTCTTCTAAATTAGGCTTGGCTTACTGGTGTTCCAGTAAATATGACCGGGGTGAACTGACCCCCTCGCTCGGCCACTCGGGTAAATTGCTGTAATTTTTTATTTTTCACACAAATTTTTTTTTCCAAATTTTGAATTCATATTTGCGGTCAGAGACCCCAAATTAGCTGAGGGTGAAGAAAGTAGGGGTGAAGAAAGTAGGGGTGATCACAACCAAACTAGTTGTTTTTTTTGTTTTGATTGCACCTCTGGTAAAATATGGTAAGGCTGAGCAAGGGGGCCAATCCACCTGGATCTTGGGAAAACGCTGGAATTTTTTAATTTTTTGCAAATAATTTTTTTGCAAATTCTGAATTCATACTTGCAATCAGAGGCCCCAAATTAACTAGGAGATATGTCGAAGGTAAATTAGTTAAGCACAAAATAGGGGGCTTTTTGTTTTATTTGCACCCTTGGATTTACTTGGAGTGGCCAAGCAAGGAGGCCAATTCACCCCGGCCATAAATATGGGCTAATTAACTTGAATAATAATACGGAATAATATTATCATCAATACCAGACTAGTGCAGAGCTACAAGTTACAATAGAACCTCCCAAATAAGGTTGGGTTTAGACTAGGGTGTAGGACCAAAAAAACTCTTTGATTTCAAATAATCCTATTGGATAAGAGTATGGACTCCATTCGATGAGAGGAATCCTATTCTTCAAGTGGTTTTCTAGACCTAGTTTTGGCCCCTAGTCTAAATCCTATTTGTAGGTCACTTTATTAACCCTTGAAGGGCCATTGGGATCCTTTTACACATCCTATATATTTAGCCTTGTAAATTTTCAATTGTTTTTTAATATATGATTTGAAATCCATCCATCCATATTTTGAAGACTGGTTGTTTGTTATGATGAGATCTATTGGATTGTTTGTCCCCCATTGGCATTCTTAGTATCATTACCAAACTCTTGGTGAGGAAGGATGCACAAGCTTTGTTTTGTAGGATTTGGACCTACAAAATGAAAGTTACTGAATTTTGAAATTTTTATGAATTAAAAAGAAAATTTTAATATCTTTCACTTCTATTTTAGTTGTGGCAACGATATAGCATACTAGTACATTGTTGTTTAAACAATATCAATATCATTAATTTACTTTGTATTGAAAAATATTTAGTCAATGTTTTATGATCAAATACTACCAAACTCATAATATACTATGTGGTTGCAAAAGGATTTTAGGAACTTTTAAGGATTCATTTACACCTAGAATTTGGATCAATTTGTTGTGTAAATAATTTCAAATCCTCACTTAAATGATTAGATAAAAGACCAAAATTGTGCAATTGACCTCAAAAAGAATTTACTTGGCTTCAAGGATAACGTGTCCCTAATGCTTCTTATTTTAAGTAATAACCTCTCTAAAACAAAATTGATTGCCCAATCCTATCTTGGATTGCTTATAAAGAAGATTAATTCAAAGAACCATCCCTATTATAACAACTTCTATGATGTAATACTTTTAGCCAATCATTAGCCAATCATTTCAAAATTGTTTTACATGTGAAGGTTGGGCCAATTCCCTTTGAGATTCATTGCACAAAATTTCAAATTCTTTTACATTGAAGGTTGTCTACAGCTACTTAGTAGAACAAAATTACATTGGAGGCCAATTTCCTTAAGTGTACAAGCCTTGACACCAAGAAGACAACCCAATTCACTGAAACCTAGAAAATGTCAGCTTCTAAGTTATCCCTCTATTCATTTCCATTTGGAGCCAAAAGAGACATTTAGATTTCTACAAAATCCAATAGACCTCACTTGTTGAAAAAAAATTCAATGGAAAGAATTTAAAAAAATTCAAATCAAACATTGGTCCACCTAAATTTTCTTATTGTACTAACTTAACTATTCATTATTCCAAAAGGACATCCATAGAATCAAAGCTTATGACATATAGAATCCATTTGAAAAAGTGCAATTCTTTAGTAGACTTTCATATCTTCAAGACATATCCTCTTATTAAGGTAAACTGCCTCTATTATAGACAAAATGAGAGCAAACCCATTGTGGGCAAAATTGTAATAGTAGTGTACATAGTAGATCTTGAATGTATATGACTATTACAATTTTGTCCATAGTAGGCTTCTTCCCATTTTGTTTACAATGGCCGGTAGTTTGTCTTGGACCACTCAATGATATACAAATTACTCTATTTACTCACTAAAGAAAAATCTCACAAATCCATATACATCTTCACAAATAGTCTTTAAATCCACTTAAGACATATGACATCCCAAAACAACCACCCTATTAAAGTCACGTTTGTATCTATTGTCAATATGTTAAGTCCTCAATACTTAATGTGCCATCTTTTGGTGTTGACTAAATTTAAAGCTAATTGAAATTTTATTAAAGTCTTATGACATTTTAAAAATCAAATATTCTTCAAAGTCTATTTCAAAAATTTAATATTTGATTTTGAAATTTAAAAAAATTTATGATTTTTCTATTAAAGATTTTATTCATTGGTGTCCATTGGTGTCCATTGCAAATCTTAATTTTTTGTATTAGAGGATCTTAGAGATGAGCTTCAAATACACTTTGTCTTAGAGAAAAATCATGTTGGAAATTCATTTAAAAATTGTAGAGTAGATTTTGAGAAGCTATAAATTGATTATACTTATACATATTATGTCTTATAACCTCATTATCTTCATGACTTTAATTTTAGATTTGACATGAAAAAATAAAATTGAAAGACTTCAAATCAATTAGATAGTTTTGATACCCTTTGGACCAAACATTATTATCTTTTAATCCATGAATGATAATTATTGCATTTTTTTCCCTTATAATCCATAATCTATCTACCTTAAATGTGTAAGGTTACAATTTTTTCAAATAGATAAAATTTATCACAAATGAAGTCTTTTGTTTAGTTTTGAACAAATTCCAAGAAGCTCAAAAACAACCTAGGTCAATTAGGAGTCAAAAAACTACAACTCCACTCTTTCCAAATGAAATCAATGACTCATTAGTAGTAGCTAGAACCCCAAAAACATCGCCTACATACACAAGACTATACACAAGCACACCCTACACTTTTCTATCTACATAGAGATGACTGGTTCACTCAAAAATAAAATCTATGCAAAGATCATTTTTTGTTCGTCGATCTATATCTTTCAAAGAATGAAGTTGATAACACAAATATTGCATAGTCAATATGTGGATTTTGTGTCCATTGATATGCAATATTTGTGTTGTCAACTTCATTGTAGTCAGTATGTGGATATTCCCTAATATAAACAAATGGACACAAAAGCCACATACTGACTACAGCTTATCAAACAAATTTTGGTCAAACACACATAATGTAGATGTATAATTTACACACACTCTCAAATTTTGATATAGTCAGCACATGGAATTTACCTACAAACATCTCTTGTGATCTACTCTCACCATTGTTCTACTCTATGCCTTCTTTGCAATCTCAACCAAATAGATACGTGGCTATATATATTACTTTGGTGTATGAAACCTCACATTAAAACCTTACAAATTCAAAAAATCATTGAGGAAATCTATAAAATATACAAACTATTGGATTTTTACATCTTCAATCTATTTTCTATTCACTAATGTTAATTTGTACAACAAATGGTCACCAACAAAGACAAACAAATTGAAATTGGTACTACCTATGAACTTGTGTTGTAACATTCTCTATGTATGGATTCCATTTCAGCAAAGTATAATCCATCTATTCCATCTAAACATCATAAAATCTAGTTCATTGAATTTTTTGACTATAATACCCATTTCTCTAATGACTCTATCTCTAAACCTCAGCAAATACAATCTATAAGTCTAGAATGGACAACAAATCTAGAATCATCAATACCATTGTGCTAGGGGAACAACACATATTCAATCCTTCAAACTTTTACCACCACGATAAAAAACATTCAATCTACATCCTCCTTTACAAAAATAAAGGTGAAAATAACTAAATTCTTTCCACTAAATTTCCAATAACATCACCTTTTACCATCTCATTAATTAATTTTGAAATTTAAATAGTTATTATTTTTAGTTAAAAGATACCTCCCTTCAAACAAAGGATATATAAGGTGATTGCAAGAAACACTTCATGTTTTGGGGCATAATATTGGCAATACTACGCGATCTTGACAATACAACGCGTTTGACGCACGCCTACAAATCTCAACCGTCAATTTTGGACCCCTGCAGATTTGGGCCGTTAGTTTAGTACTATGCAATACTATTCAGTAATATAGACTACTACAAAGTACTTCATAGGCTATAGGGAGCAGAAAATAGTAGAAAAAGGATATGTGGACATTTTTATTTTTAATAATTCAAAAAAAATCAAAAAATTATTTTAAGAAAATCCTTTTTTCTAAGCGAAATTGTGCTCACATTACAACAAAAAATTCCCTAAAGAAATTTTTTCCCTCTTCATAGCCTTTGTGCAAAGGAAGGTCACTTTGACCCTATGTGCACAATAGACATGTTACTATTTTCATAAAAACTCACCGTCAATATTTGAAATGTTAGTAGAACTCCAATTTGTCCAATTTGTGGCTTCAAATTTGGATTTTTGAGTAAAAAATAGGACTAAAAATCCTCCAAATGGCCAAGGTAGACAACCAATTGGGGGCAATTTAAAAATAGTAAACTAATTTTTGAAAAATGGAAAAAATTGCACAACATATAAAACTTTTGTGTGCACCTTCATTCCAAATTTCAAGCTGTAGGGAAAAAGATGCAAAAGTTATGAGCAAAAAACTACCTAGTAGAGGTCAAGGGACAGAAAGAGGACAAGTGTTTTTTACAATCACCCTGCAGTCCTAAAGTCAATCATTACTTCTCTTGATAAAAGTTGTAAGACTTTAGAGCATCCCAATGTGTGGCACGGAAAAGAAAATCAGCTAGAGGTTGTATGCACTATAAGAAAAAGGGGTGTTTTAAGTATAGTCCTAGTAGTATAGTCTTTTAAGTAAGTTTCTTACAAAATTTTATTGAAAAGACTATCTTTTTAGTAAATTTTTATTAAGAACCTTACTTAAAAGTCATTACTTAAAATATTATACTACTAGGACTATACTTAAAACACCCCTTCCTCTTATAGTAATGCTACATTCAATTGAGGTGGCCGGGCTGTGTTATGCTTTGTGCCCCACAGCTAACTCCAACTTGTAGCTAGTCTATAATATATAAAATCAAATAAATTAGACTTTGTCTCAATTTGGGAGCATAGAAGGATCATTGGAGATGGAGGCATACGAATTTACATACAAATGGAACTTTTTGTGAAATTTAGATTTACTCCTATTTTTCTTAGAGGGTCATTGCAAGAAACAGCGTTCAAAAAGCGTAGCGTTTCACAGTACTCCCCCTTTTTCTTTAAGAGTACTATTTAATTAGAAAAACAATTTTTAAAAAATATGAAAAATATGTACAATGTACACACCTTAAAGAAGAAGGTACCCTATGGAGGAAAACCTTAGGAAAATTCTCTAAGTAGGAGAACTAGAAAAGTGGAAAATCTCATGAAAGTGGGCATAATTACATTTTAACTTGTAAAAAATAGGAAAAGCTCTTTTTCTCAAATCTAAAAATTGGCCATTTGAGAAGAGTTGATGGTGATGAGATTTCACCAAAAAAATAATCTTAGTACTATTGTCAATGGTCAGGAATTGCGTGCAATTGGAGTGTTGTTTACATGCATGTGGAGGACATAAAATAATATATTTTTAGAAAACTAGTTGGTAGGAATATACTTTGCTACTACGCAAATGAACCATGAAAATTTCAACTTTAGATCATTAAATTTGGGTACTCCTAACGTAGTAAAAACCCCTAAACCTCAGTTTGTGACAAATTAACAAAAATTAATTTTAAATATAAAATGATTTTTTTTAATTTCTGAAAAATAAGGGATGTAAAAACCATCAAGTTAGAAAGGTCCAATAATTATTTCATATTCTCGAATATTTTTATTCAAAAGTTATAGCAGAAAAGAATGACGTCACTCCCATTGTGACGAAGAATAGGACCACCGTTTCTTGCAATGACCCTAGATGCCTTTTTTGTAAGGTCAATATTCATTCAAAATCATTGTATATGGGCTTGTTAGATGCACAATTTCTATTCAATCTTATTTCATTAGGACCTTACTTTCAGGTACACCATTGGTTTTGAAATATTCTTGTTCAAAATTTGAATTAAAAAAACAAAAAATGGGTACTTTTGACTCCAAAGGAATAAGAAAAATGAAAAGTTTAGAGTATTGAAATACTCTAAACAATTGAGTTATTTGTAAAGTACACTAAACCGGGGTTTAGACCCATGAATTTTGTGAAAAAGCTGATTGAGTTAAAAAAAGTCGAAATAAAAGTGGATATGAAACTTATTTTTTCCATCAAAATGGTGCCTAAAAAAGTTTGGTCCCTACTTTTGAAGTTGTGTGAGATAAGTATCTTGCAAAAAAGTTTGACGCTTCAACTATAGTTGCCTTCTCAACTTCAAAAAAGTCATGCCGAAAGGGGGAGACTTTCCAAATAACTCAAATGTTAGTACCTTTTTCTTAAAACCAAAATATTTATAATTAATTTTTAAAAACTCAAATGTCTTAAACTTAACTCAATGATGTGGCTCTACAACATCAATCAAATTCATTCACACAACAAATTGGATGAAAACCATCCATTCTTTGATATGCAACACACCCTAGTTGCCCATCCTCAAGATCCAAAACTTCCTTGGACGTGGACTTCTTCAATGAAAACTTTGAAAATCTCCCTCTCACTCATGTCCCAATATCTTGCTCCGGCTTTTGTTCGATGCGTCCACTGCCAGATTTGTCCCCAGGAGACCGACTCCCTGACACTAAACGTCACGGCACCTGCAATACTGCCCCTGTATATGTCCCGGTACCTGTATAACCAACCGTTTGGAAGGCTTGAACCAGGTTCCGTCAGTTGCCACCATGGAAGATGCCTCCACTGGGAAGCGGGGAAGTAAACGTCGTCCTTGCGAATCCTGTCAGTCAGAATTCCAATGTGCTGCTGCGGCTCATAACTGAAGGAATGGGAACTGAATGGGAAATGGGATGGCAGGTAGTGCAGGTATTCAAGTTGCCGGAGGAGGAGGCAGGGCGGTAAATCCTACCAACGAAGTGGGCCCAGCAGGGTGGATTTTACCTAGGGGGAAAACGCAGGAATTTTTTATTTTTTGCAAATATTTTTATTTTTTGCAAATTCTGAATTCGTATTTGCAATCAGGACTCCGAATTAGTGATTAGAGAGTTGTCTAGAATACTCCTTAGATATGGCACTAAATAGGGGGATTTTTTTCTTCACTTTTACGCCGGAGAACCCAAAATCCACCTTCCTAGGCCCACTTCGTTGGTAGAATTCAACCTTGAAATGTCTCAATCCTTTTTAGAATTTTGGCACATTTTCGCTTATGGCTTTGTACTGATATATCATTTACCATAATTTAATGAATTTGGTCATTAAGGAAGGTTGTCTTTTCTAGATTCAAATGTTACATTTAATAAGTACAAAATGGATTGGATGAAACAGTGCCTTGAAGCCCTCTGTTCATCGTCCAGAATATGGACGTCGGAGCACTTCAGGGTTAACGTTCCGCAAGGAAGAGTCTGTAAGGTAAGGTTCGATTCCTGAATCCTCAACGGAATAGAACTTCCCAGTTCCCACGGAGTGGGAGGACCCCAACCGACTGAAGCTGCCCGGCACAGCCAGTCCGGATACAACTTACTGCAGTAAGTTACTGTCTTGCTGCAAATTCTGTCCTGGAACTTACTAGGAAGAGGGGAAGGGAAGGGAAGGGAAGGGAAGGGAGAGGAGGAAAGAAAAGGAAGCTAAAGGTAGACCAACCTATTGGCACCCTGATTTACAATCTGACTATTTTGGGGCCAATTTTAGGAGGGACACATATTTTTCAAAAGTATGCGCATGTTTCACAAATCATACCCAAGTAGAATCATAATTTTAAAAAAAAATCAAAATTGTAATTTTTGTAAACTTTTTGAAGTGTACAGCCCTGAATTACAAAAGTGCCCAAGACTAGGGTTATGAACATCTTAATAACAACCCATAACCACCTTCTTATGTCCCTATAAGCATCTAGGTATTCACCAATCAACTATTGCCACATTACCCTACATGACATAAAAGTGCACTGATTTTGTCAAATTTCTAAACAGAATTGGTTCATTTCTGAACAGATTTGGATGGTAGCATGGGTGGAAATGGGGCCAAATATAGGGTGACGGAAATGGATTGCAGACGGAATTAGGTTGGTCTACTTTATAAGCTACACGAAATAGTGAAATTATGTTGCCTCACCAATTACTTGACATTTGACACTACATGAATATTTGTGGTTACTCTACAAGAATGTACTACTTTTGAGTTAGTTCTTCTTTGTAATTGGGACTCATGGGATTCATGAACCTCTGTGTGTACAAATGGAAATATTTGTGATAATATCTATTGATTTTGATGGCTTGTAAAATAACTTTCTTTGTTGAATCTAATTGTTAAAGCAACCTAATTTCAGGATATAGTGAACCTTATTTGGTGGGGAATGGATTGAACAATACAATCGGCATGTCAAAATTCTAAATATATGAGAGTTGAATCCATAATTAATTTAGATTGGGTCATCTTCAATTGCACTCTTATCCATTTTCAAGACTTTCACATTCCATGCTTTCCTATTACTAAGTCTTAGTAGAGCATCTCCACCCCATGCCCTTCAAGGGTGTCACATACACTAAATGTGGATGTGTCGAGCCATTCTAAATATTTTCTAGGCCTTTAGAGCATCCACACCTAGGCATAACATTAATGACTCGTGATGTGCCCTTGTGGTTTTAACTACCCGACTGTCACTCTCCCAACAGGAATTGGTGGAACAAGCTCATAAAAAAATGGCCCAAACTCATAATAATTGAGGGCCTCTTTGATGTTGCAAGGCCATGAATCTCATTGTCATCTTTGGTATAAATACACCTCAAAACAAAAAGAAATCTTTCTGTAGCAAGCAACAAATGAAGAAAGGTAGCAAAAGAGTACTTTTAGCTACCACAATTAGAGAAAAGTGGATGTATAGTACTGCAAGGGGAGTGTCAATATGGCAACAACCTTCTATAATGCAAAAGGGAGGGAAGGTGTTTCTTGAATATAATGGACCCGTGACCCCTTATGTGTCCTTGAAAAACACTATAATGTGTCATTTCTAACACATTTGGTATTGAAGCTCTTAATCCTAACGGGTCAAGATATGGCCCTTCAAATCATTGTTCTTCTAAGCTTAGATGCTTTATATATATTCTATTTGATGATTTGTCACTTGACTATTTATTGAATTCATTTAGTGAGAAGGATTGGAGACAGGTAGTTTGAAGGCCATTCAAGAATATATGTAAAATTTGTATGTCCCATGTTTAATGAGGAAGTTAGACATGTTCTTACCTAAGAGTTATCAAGATGCCATGTGCATCCAACTAACTAGTCTAATTTAAAAAACAATGAACAATATGACTAGAAAAAGCAATTTTCCTCAATTGATATTCTAATATTCTTGGGTAATTTCAAGTGGAATGCACTATTTGGAAAAAGAAAATCATTTGGCACCAATTTATAGTAGGAGGGTCTCGTTTTGCATGCCTATAGAAACTAAGCTAATGCCAAATAGACATGTGAAACAAGCTCTTCTATTTCAAAAGACCTCCTTTCTACTAGTCATGTCTAACCAGAGAAGTAAAATATATTTTCATTGGTTGAATTGTTTTCTATTCAAATTATTGTTCACAATTTTTTTGCTTAATTTAAAAATAGAGAGTTGTACAAAGAAGCATTTCTTTTAGTTAGAATTAGTGAGGTTTTATATTTGCAATTGATCATTTTTTACATTAAAAAAAACGAACTAATTACCTTCCAAAATAAGTTAGGATTTTTTGGATCTTTTTACTCCAAAAATTATGTTTTAAGAAAAATAGATAATTTGGGGTTGTTATTAAATCCCCCAAAGAACAACTTTCTATGATTTATTCATCATACAATACATTTTTGACTACATTGAATGCTTTGATTCAATTCTATTTGGATTAGTGATGTAGAAATTATGAAAAGTCTTGTTATGATGGCAATAAAGTGTTTTTCTTGAAGAAAAAAACATCATATTTGATTTTTCAGTGAATTCAAATTTTTCAAGTTTGAAAATGAAATTTTTTTTAGAGGGTGTTGAATTTTTGGTGAGAAAATCTCACCATTAGGATTTATATATTTCAATTCTATCTTAGAATTATACACTTAATTTATTCTTTCAACTTCTACCTACTTAGTTTCTACTTAATTAATAATTTTTTTCTAAGAATGAAATCAAATTTTATTTTTAGAAATATTTTCCTAAATTTTAACTCAACTTCTATTATAAAGACTTCAAAACTTTGTAGAGCACTGTTATAAATTACAAGGAATATTAGCGTAATAACTTAGAATGGTAAGGGACCAAAAAGTTTCTTTTCACTTTGAACACTATAATCTTGTAATCAACTTGGTCAAAGCTTTTAGGAAAGAATTTACACATTCTCACACAAATCTAATGCAAAGATACTACTATTGGATAATTATGTTGGGAAAGAATATTTTTTTCCCATCTTTGTACTAGACTCTACAACAATTTGAAGTGATTTTAGTAAAACACATAGTCATGAAACTTCAAGGTCAAGTTAAAAACTTAAAGGGCTTGATTTCTACAATGAAAGATAATTGTAATGCAATCTTAGGTATGAAAGTTGTTAATACAAGATCTAATAGTGACAACTACATACGGTAACTCACAAAAGTTATTGGCTACCATATAAATCATTTCATAAATTGGAAAATTAAAATTATAAAATGAAATTTAGACATGTTGTATACAAGGGAATCTACCCTAGTATATAATTTCACTTAAAATGGATTGTTTTTAGACACATTATTATTTGAATGAAATTTCTAGGAATTTTTTTCTTTTTTTGGTGAAGAGTCACAATGGCTCATTTTTTTTAATAGGAAGAATGTACATCTTGACTAGAATCACATGTTACAGGTTTCACAAATTTTAGATTTTTATTCACTGAGATCTTATTGTTGAAATTTGATGTCGAATGCACTTTTTATTTTTCCCTCTATAAATTGCAAAAAATATTTTTTTTGTTATATATATATATATATAGTTATTTATTTAATTTAAATTTTTTGCAATTTATAGAGTAAATAATAAAAAGTTCAAAATTTTGAGGTCAAATTTCAATCACTAAGATCTCAATGAATAAAAATCTAAAATTCATGAAATCTGTAATATGTGATTCTAGTCTTGCTATACATTCTTCATTTAAAAAATAAAGCATTTTGATTCTTCACAAAAAGGATTTTTTTTGTAGAAATTTCATTCAAATAATTATATGTTTTAAAAACAATCCATTTTTAAGTGAAATTACATACTAGGGTAGATTCCATTGTGTGCAACATGTCTAAATTTAATTTTGTCATTTTAATTTTTCAATTTATGAGAGTAATTTATATAGAGTCCAATACTTTTATAAATCACTATAGATTAAGTAGGAATAGATTTGGACATTTAATTTGCAATATCATTAAGTTTAATAAGTACGCACTAGTCTATACATATTGTAGGAGAATGTGTGCATGACAAATTATATGAATGCTCATCATGCTTTAGGTTTAGTCAAGATTGACAAATGAAATAATTTAATGATATTTGAAATGACAATGTGATAGATTTTGAATCAAGAGTCGTACATTGCAGTTAATATCAAAGAAAGAAGCCTGAAGAAAGTTGAAATCTACACAAGTCTTAAACTTCACCTAGAATATCAAGTGTTACAAGTTAAGATTTTGACAATTTGACTACATTTTTTGAATTTTCTTAAAAGAGAGTATTCAATTTCGGAGTTTTTTAGGAACTTCTAGGTGTGACTTCTACAAAGAATGCTAAAAATATTATATACGTGGAAATGACAATGAACATAGAAAACATTATTTCACCTCAAATATATTGAATACACATTTGAGTAGTTTTCTAATATTAAATTGTCTAAGTTTTGTTGAATTTTGTTCTGAGTGAAAGGGGATAGTTCTATATTATGTTTGCATGCATTTTTGGAACATATAAATAAACAACAAAGTTTCAAAGTGCTAAACATAAGAGTATGCATAATGAACCTAAGGTTCTTATGTTCACAAGGCCTAAATTTAGACAAGAACACATATAAAACAATTTTACGAATAGGACACAAGTAGATATGGTTACCTTATAAACATATTTTTATGGCATTAGAGACCAAAATGTTGTTAAATTAATGTAAAACAAGTGCTTAAAAAGAAGCTCCATTCCTTTACAAAGAAGGTTGATGTAAAGAATTTTTTTTTTTTTTTCATTTTAATGAAGTGCAAAGTAGCAATATAAAATGTTATAGTGGTGCTCCAAATTTCAACATTCATCCATATATTGGATAGAAAATTTCACATTAGCATATATCACATGAACATGCTCATATTTTCATCACAATCTAGTGATTTCATCCAAGATTTTTCACAACTACAAAATTTTCTAGCAAAAAACTTCATAGTTTTTTGCCATTTTTTAGCCAATTCTTTTTTGGGTACAATTTTGCACCAATAAAACAAAAGAAAGTCCTGGATGCAAATGAAGAGACCATTTGTTCAAGACCCACGCCAAAGTCTATAAGACCTACAATAGAAGAGGTCTTGACCTTGGTGCAATTGCTTGCTTTTTGAGCAAGCTTCTCCTCAAACTTCAGCATAATTTTTTTAGACATAAGTTAGCTTTTGTTGATCCCAAACCTCTTCCTCCTGGCTTCAATCCCAAGCCACTCGCCACTATTTTCCAAGTTCACATGTTGCAACCTACAACAAAGTTGGGTCCTAAAGAGGTTGCTTTTTCTTGTGTGTATGATCCCTATGTGATCATGAAGCCCTCCGTTCCAAACAAGATTGACATTCATTTGGCAGCGAGGTTTTCAGTGCTATTCAACCTTTTGTACGAAACTCCGCTAAGGTGGAATTATGGAATTCTACATTGGAAGCACCCAAAACTGTCCAAATAAGGAATTCAGCATAGTTGGAAGGAGATTTTCCTAAAATTGATATTTTTTTAGTATTAGCAAGTGAAAATCATGAATATTAAAAAAAAAAAAACCCAGAATTTTCGGACATTATATGTAATTTCTATGTTTTTTTTGAAGTGATGGCTCCCTAGACCACTAAAAGTGTACAATAGGTGCACTCAAAACTGAACCCTGCAAAAATCAGCACTCAGCCAATCAGATTTTCCTATGTGTCCTTCAACTGTGTCAGCAAATTACTTTCACACATGTGGCAAATACATTAACTGCACTCTAGTGCACTCTAGGGACATATTTGAGTGACTCTACAGTCCACTGCAAGGTACATGGACGGGAATGGGTGTTTCTCCCTTATTATTTGATGATTGGAATGCTGGATGGAAGGGATCAAATGAGTAGAATTTTACAGCCAACCCTTGAAAATAAAGGGCATACATTGAAATTTATTTTTTTTATAAAAAAAAAAAAAAATTCATCTCAGACTGCAACTTGAAAGACATCAATTGAAATTGGCAAACCCACACCATAGTCAACTTACACAGCATATGGGTAGGTAGGTACATGAGAAGGATACGACACAGGAGAGAAACAAAACATGGGGCATTATAACTTCCACATGTGTAACCTCATCCAAAGTGAATGCCAATCAAAGCTTGCAAAGTAGACATGCCTATATAATTTGTAAAAGAAAAATTATTTTGAAATTTTTTGTTGCTGGGAGTCAATCAATTTGAACTTAGGAAGGCATAACTTGTGTTTTAAGGCAGAAACTGCAATAAAAATTAAATTTGTAGAAAGCATTAGAGGAGAGTTGAGGCCTCCAAAGGGCCGTTTCAGGGTTGTTCCCGAAACTGTTTCCACAGTTGCTGGCCACTGTCAAGTCAGCATTTATCCAAAAAATAAGAATAAAAATAAAAATTTGGGTCTTAAAATATGAAATAAATTCAAAAATAAATAAATTTAATGACATGGCACTCTCTCAACCATATAGGATTTCTGTTCATGCAGCAGAAACTGCATTCTTGCAGTCCGGGAACCCGCAGTCTTCCAATGGCCTCAACTCTCTTCTAATGGAAGCATATAAGTTAATATCTTCCCTCCAAAAGAGGTTTCAAAAAACTATTGTAGAATTTGACAATATAGTATTTTGTCTAAAATTCATAAAATTTCATTCAAAAACTTTGAAACCTTTACGATTAAAGAATCCACACTGTTCATTGATTGAGTTTATAAATTTTGAGGAGTGTAACAATTACTTGTATATTGTGGTCTTTGTCATTTATGGTGTATGCAATGTGACAAGGATACCATTTTACCACAACAAACCCAGGGTATAGTGCAATCTTTAGCAATTGATGATGAAATTTCCATTTAGTGAGGCTTCATATTTGTAGGAGTAATAATATTTGAGAAGCAACACTAAATAGAATGAAGAATGTAGTCATGCATGAATTGGTGTAGAAATCTAATTTTCTAAATAAATGTGAACATTTCCATAAACTACTATGTTTGGGATTATAGGAAGGAGAATAATAAAAAATAAGTAGTACAATAATTAAAAGACCTCACAACAATGATTTTACTCATTATACTCATACATTAGGCCATCCATATGATTGCTTGCTAATATGGTCCTAGCTAGCATAGGTAAAATCTCCCACCTCATGTAGACCAATGGCCAAATGTGTCACCAACCTCCCAAAAATCTCCCCTTGGCTACAAGGTTCAAATTTTTGTAATGCCAATGCAAGGATACTATCATTTAATAAACATATTTTCAACCATTGAAGTTCTTTTGGGACTTGATGCTCAAGTCCCTTCACAACTATCTCTCTCCATAAAACAATGAATAAATGTAAACCAAGCACTATTCTTATGTACTTGACTTTTTTTAAAAAAAATTTATAGCTTGTTGTAGGATATGTTTACAAATTTCATTCTTTGATGTTCTACAATCTTGGAGATTATAGATGCCAAACATAGTATAGCTTCATCAATGGTTTTGACAAGTGTCAATCTTTCCTTTGATCACCAATATGCTTGTTGCCAAACAAACCTAACAAGTTTGGAAGCCCCATCTTAGTACACACCAATCCAAGCTAGAATGGGCACCTAATTTCATCATTCACTTTCTTGTGTTTGATTTTAGACCTTGCCATAGTTGATATTAAAAGTCCTTAGGAGCTATATTTTCTTCAATAATGACCTAAATTCAAAATTTTACCGCTAACTTCAAGGTCCTTGATTACCATATTCATATTCACCCCTTTTCACAATTTAATATTAATTATTGGTTGCTTGAGAAATTGCTCAGGAGTCTTTTGAAGGTTAACACTTTTTGAAAATCATGTCTAATATGTTTTTTTCCATTCAAATTTAAATTTTTGTGAAAAAGTCATATATTAAAATACATCTTTGTCTAAATCCAATAGGCATTTATGGACTAAGTGTGTGGAAGAGAAGTTACATTTCAATGCATAATTGGTTGTGAGTGTTAACCTACATGCAATTCTATTGACTTTAATCTTGGATGAACAAAGCCTATGACCATATTTTTAAACTTCAAAACTCCTCATTCTTTATACTCAATTTTGTTACAATAAGTGCTTGAAATGTTTTATTCTTATTTCTCAAAGATGAAATCACATGTCTTCTACAACTCATGAGAATTTTGTAAAGATTTGAAAATATTGGGTTCTTTTTGCAAAAAAAGTGAAGAAAATTCACATGAATTATAAAATTATCTTAAGACTCTGAAAATTTCACCATAGATGCAAATCATAATGAATAATACTTTGCATAAATAAACTTTTTGTGGATTTTTATAAACAAAGAATTAATACATCATAGTCCCAAGTTCAAATTGCAATAAAGTATTTTGAGAATTTTGGAAAAATCTCAATTTGGGGTAGAATCTTAAGTTGATTAACTTCTTTTCATTAGTTTGGATCACATTCAAATAATGAACAATTTGATTGGTGAAATTAATATCTAATGCAAGGAGCTAGAAGTTGTCAATTTCACTACAAGGTGATTTTTGACATACACATTTTACCTTGGAAGGATGTTGACTTATGACCAATGTAGTCATTCAAAAATGATTTTATTTTTTAACTAGTTAGTGCATTCTTCATTTCTATGGTATTATAAAAACTCATCCATAAATCACTTTTCAACTTTAATATCCATGTAGGGTTAATTTTAAACAAAAAATTGCAAGACACCCATGACAATTCACTTAGTATATGACCACAAAAATAAAAAATTGAATACTCTAAAAAATTTGGATGTAAACTTTATATTGTACATTCCCTAGCAAGCCTTCATTGTCCTCTAAAAGACAAATTCTCTCTTTTCAGAGGGTCTAGGTTTAATAACAAGTGAGGTAGAACGACCCAATGTCATCAATCACCCAATTTCAACATCTATTAAACCTTGTCATTTGTGTTAGTCTCACATCCATTACCACAACTACAACAACCTTTTAGCATCATAACAATGCACTTGGAGAGGTGCCACATCATCATGTAGTTTAGCATGGTCTACCCACTCCTTACCAATTTAGTCCCAATCAACTCTAAAAAATCACAAAAATTTCATTTCATATTGGAATGTTTTCATTCTCTAAAACTCCTAATTCTCTGGAAAATATGTGATTTGACAAATAGCTTCTTTAAGATACCTAAGGTACCTAGATAGAAAATATGCTTTGTAATAGGCACTTACATTTCTTTTTTGAATGAAATTTTGCTTGGCCTCATAGATTTTGGCCTCTAAAGGAGAAACACCCATTCCCAAACATGTCCCTTGCAATGGACTATAGACTCACCCAATTGCGTCAGTAGAGTTCCCTTGATATGTTTGCCACATGCTTGATTCTAATTGGTTGACACATTTCAAGAACACATATAAATATTTGATTGGCTCACTGTTGATTTTAGCAGGGTTTAGTTTTGGAAGCACCTATTGCACAGTTTCAGTGGTGTAGGGAGCCAATACTTTGAAAAATCAGATAAATTACATACAACATCCAAAAAATCTATTCTTGATTTTCACTCGCTAATTCTAGAAAAATATCATTTTTAGAAAATGCTGCCACAAACTATGCTGAATTCCTTATTTGGACAGTTTTCGGTGCTTCCACCATATAGCACTCTCCCTCAAAATTTCAGCCTACAACCCAAAGCCAACAAACTGACACACAACCCAAAAGAATCAATAGGTACATTTACCTTAATTTCTAGTACCATCCCACCAACAATTTAAAAAAAATTAAAACAAGAACACAAATTACACAAATAAAGGAAATCTTTACTACAAGAATAAAAATACAAGACCGCAGGGCAACTTTGGAGTCCTTGCATTGGCTTCTCTGCTCCCATTGAATGTAAGTCTGCAATCTGCATATGTCATCCAATGGTGGGACAATGCGGAAGGTAAAATACTTGTCATTTAAGGGTGTTTCACTTTATGGCCGTCCAAGTCGAGAGGCCATCGATTCCACCGAAGCTGCTCGGGCCCAACTGAAGCTTCCGGGCACTCCCCCATCCATCTGTTGTACCTACAGCCTCTTCACCAGCCGTATCATACTGTATGAGTGTTTATTATACAGCCAGGGCATGATGTAGGCATACAGCCAAGTCCACCGAAAATAATTCAAAAATACATGTTCATGTCAAATTTCTTGGAAATCATTTTTTCAAACGTCCGGCACTTTTGGGATGGCCGCAAGAAGAATACAAATATTCTGAAATAATTGGAACATTTACCTTGTGCCAAACCTAGTGTTCCTAAGAAATGATTGTTCACTCATAACATTTAGTAGTCAATAAACATGAGAGCTTTGTTATCCTTCCTCCAACAAAATGATACAAGAATGTTTGACATCATTTCATCCCTTCAATGAATGGATGAAGAATATTCTACATCCCATCAATGGATATAGGGGCTAGAGGGATGAAAATGGTGAATAGTATTGAAAAGCACTCAATGATTAAAGCAGTAACTGAAGTAGTCAATTTTCAAAGTAGTATTCTAAAGTAATTAGTAATTGAATCGGATGCACTTCGTGCTTGAAGAGGCTCTCTAAAAGCTACTAAATGTTACGGTGGATCAAACCTTAGTATTTACCTAGAGTATTGTGGTTGTAGGACAAATTTGACACAATATAGTTTCAAAAATAGATGTCAAAGCTTAAACCTCCAAAGGACCAAGCTGCATTCTTTTGGCAATATAGAAAATTTGGGGCACGTATGTGTGACTAGAGATTTTATTAATTTTCTTCAAAAAATTTACAAAACATGTCGAAGAGGAATATCTTTAAGGCCCAATAATTTTCATAACTTTTGATTATATAGTTAAGAAGTTATTGCATGATATATTTTTTATTTTCACCAACTAGGCAATCCAAATAGATCTGCAAATTGGTTCTTTTTTCATAAAAAAGATTTTGAAATTGATTTCATAAATTTATCCATAAGTAGAAAGCTTTGAATTATGCCATTTTGATTAATGAGATGAAAGTTATGAGGAGTTTTAGTTTATGGATAGTTATAGATGTTCTACCCCAAAATGAATTTAGAAGTCCATTAGAAGAGATTTGAGGGCATTAGAAGACTATAAGTCATCTTGAGTTTCTAAACTATTAGAACGTGCCGCATTAGTAGTCTAACATGGTCAAGACACTACCACGTCACAAAATAGTGATTGTTTTAATTCTCAAGTTATTCTTAAATTTTTTTTTTAAAATTTTAAAACTCAATTTCAGATTTTAAAATACTTTTCAGAATTTTTGAAAAAACAAATAAACAAAACCTAGCCATTATAGACTAATTTATTGTTTCAGGACAATACAAAGAACATGCAAGGCAATGGCCTTGGAATGGCCCTCCCTTGCCCTCAAATCTCCTCCAATGCCTTTAGTTTGTTCAATTTTCAATTTTCAAAAATTAAAAACATTGGATGTAGATTATTTATTACAACATTACAACCATTGGAATCAGCATTTTTCAATTTCATAAATAGATTCTTAACCATCTACTATTTTGAATCATTCTTTTTTTTTTCTACTTACTAATTTTTTCCTATATGTTTTACAATTTCAAATGATTTGAAATTCTTAAAGCATGTAGCCAACTTGTCTTGGAGAATGAATCCAATAAAGTACAACCATTTAGGACATTTTTTCATGCTAACTCAACCTTGCAAAGTGCACTAACCATTTTTTTGCAAGACCAACAAAAAGATTTTTGTAAATTCAAATACTAATATCTTGAAATTTGCATTGTAAGAAAATTTGAATTTTTTTCTGCGTCTTTTGATATAAATATACTATAAGATCCCTGTAGTTACATGAATTTAAAAAAACATGACTTTTTTCCCTAAAATTTGGTACTTGCACTACATATGGTAGTGTTGGAATTTTTGGATGAAAAATATAGTGAAGGAACTTTAGGGATTAAGACACTAATTTTCACAAAAAAAAATTGTATGGAAAAAACATAATCTTGTAAGAGACTACAATTTTAACATTTCTTGAACCTCCTTTTCTACAAAATTATTGGATGTACAATTCATGGATGGTAGTCTCTATCTATTGAATTTGATTACCTTGTTAATTAAACCTTGAAGATGCATGGCCTTTCTTTTGCCCAACAAAATTTAAAATTGCCATTTCTATTACAAAGAGTAAAAAAATTTGAAAATTATTGTTTGAGGGCATCTAAACATAAGATATTATATATAATTAGCATGGGAATGTGTGTAACAAATTTGAAAATTTTTATCTGCGCACATTGCAAGATATCCACATTTAAAGTAAAAAAATAAGTTTTTTTTTAACACACCACAAGACTAGATTCTTTTGACTTTGAACCTTCTTAGTTAAATTCTTTGCACTACAGAGTTTTAAGCTTTACATCTTTACCGTGAAAATTTAGTTGAGGGTTTAGGAAAAAAAATGAATTCAAAAAAACTTAATTTTCATTCTTAAGAAAATTATTAAGAAGAAGTAGGTATGAGATAGAAGGAAAATCATTTTTTTTTTAAATCTTTAAGGTGTAATTTAAAAAACTCTAATTTCAATAGTGAGATTGTTTTAGCAAGCAAATTAAACTATGTAGAACTTCTTTTTTTGAAAGTTTGTAAAAATTGCATTTGGAAATGAATCCTACAAGTTACTTTTTCAAAAAGATGCTTAGATTGTTTGAAAAGAAGATTGTCCATAACTTTCACATGAATTGTTCAGATGAAATGAATAAAAGCTTTCTATGTACACAAAAATGTAATTTATAAGAAAAAAAGAATTTAGACAAAAAATTCAATATTTTGAATCTTTTTTGCTGCTTGGTCTCTCCAATTTTAAGCTTATTTGGGCATATATTTTTGTTTCCCTCCATCAATTTTGAAAAAAAAATTCCAATGAAGCTAATCAATTTTTTTATCTTTAAAAAAGTTTCAAAAATCCATGACATAAATTGAGAGTATAGATGCATGCCCCAAATCCCATTTGTTTGCTAAATACATCTCAGAACAAACAATGGTCCTTTAGGGGTTAAGAAAAGTAAAAGGCAATTTGATTGAAAATTTGATTGTTACTAGATTTTGCATTGGTTTATGTGAGTGCACCTAATTGGGTACCCTTTTAAGAACTAACACCTACATATTTTTGCCTAAAATGAGAATTCTCTATTCATGAAAGTATAAACTTATTTTAAGGGGAAAAAATATTTTCAATTCTTTGAAATCCATATTCATTGAAGCACTATCTCAAGAATGCAAGAAAAAAACCTAAAAAACTATATTGAATTGATTCCAACAATATCCAATCAAAATCAAGAAATAGAATAATAATATTTTTATTTTTTATTTTTTATTTGAAGACAAATAGGTGGACTATTGTACATGAACATTATTTTAGACTTTTGTAGCTATGAAGAATTAGCCCTTGGAGTTCCACATTTGAATACTTGTAAATTTTGCCCACAATTGATATGTGGTATCTTAATCTCATTTTGAAATTCCCCTCTCTATTTTGTACTTTGAGATTTTGAATTCAAAATATAAATAAGATGATAACACCTACAAGAGATATTTTTATATAGTTCCACTACATTAAAAATCAAATGATTTAATTAAATTGATTAGATTATTAGTGAGTTCAAGAGAAATGAAAACCAAGGGGTTCAATAGTTTTGATGTTTTAGTAATATTTGATTTTTCTTAAGAGTTGATAATATAGGGAGTCTAGATATCATACTAGAGTCACCCTGCATGCCCCCTTTAGCACAAAATTTGGAAATCTTATTGATTTAAGAAAAATAGTGGTGATTTTTAGTCATGGAAGTATTTTCTTAATGCCATTTTTCAAATATTATACAAAAGATAATTCAATTACTTAAATTCTTTTACTTTAGTAGAGAGCTTTATTTTATTGTTTCTTGTATACAACTCTATGTTGAAATAAATAAATTTATATTTATTACTTATAAAAATGATTGTAAGGTAAATAAATGGTTTATTTTATTTGGTATTTTAGTATTAGAGATTGTAAGAAACTACAAAGTACAAACTCAAAAAACACATACCAATCAAAATTTAGCAAGCATAGACTCAAGAAATCATCTCAATTAATCTAATTTGTCAAGTAGGTATTCTTGTAAGTAAATTTTTTAGTCCACACATAGCATAGTTCCACCCTTGATACATGTTACCTTTGTAAGTGTTAAATTACATATTGTATCAAGGAAAATTGTACTCCCTTGTAGAACTCCAAAAAATACTTTAGTAAACATTAGTTGATAATGATTAAGAGACTTTATACAAATTATGCTCCCTTCTTCAATGAATTCATCTTCATAAAAGTTAATTTGGATGAAAGTGAGTCTCTGAAAATTTTATAGCATAGTTGAAATTGAATTAGGTTCATTATGTATTATACAAATCATATTGTGGTTGGCATTGATAGTAATGTAAATAGCTTACAATATCTTTACACATCATCCATTCCACATCATGCACTACACATTCTACATCATGTACTACACATTCTACATCATGTAGACAAAAATGGCCATAAATAATTTCATGCTCCCTTGCATCAACTTCTTTATATTCTAGAGTTGTGTAACTTGAGGACTTAGCAATGTTATGATGTTGTGACACATTTGTGATTTTATGATTTTGACCAACTATAAATATATGTTTACAATGGGGAAGGGCTCTAAATCTTTCTTGAGGCAAATGAAAAAAGACCCTCTAATATTATGAAGGTGTTCACAAGAGTCTCATCTAAATACTTCATATGCATTTTTCCTATTATGCTTAGATGTATGATGACATTCATATCTTATGTCTTTTCTTTTTTCTTTATTTCTATAAGTGTTACCATTATTAATTCCAAAGTCACATATTAATTATTATTCATGTAAGTGTTATTGTTGTTAATTTCAAAGTCACATATGAAGTGTTACAAATTGTCTATGTTGCCCTTCCCATAAGCATCAAAGTGTTAACACCACATAAGTGTTACAAGTTTTCTTGCTCCCAAATGTTAACAAATATCAAGGGTACATTATATTAAAATGACCCAACATGTCAAAAAATAGTATTTAATTTATCATACTACTAAAATCACAAGGACCTCTGTAATATCACATTTTCAAATTCTATATTATTACAATAATAAAATATTTTGTGTAATGTGACATTTTCAAAATCTATATTATTACATTAATAGAATAGCATGTGCAATATCACATTTTACAAATTATCGAACTCTATGATGTTACAAAAATACAATGGTTGTTCAAGAGAATTGATATTCGAGTGGATTCATATAGTGACATTAGAGAGGTGGCATTTTGATTGTTTATTTTGGCTTCAAACTTCATCCACATATTATATTTATACATACAAGAAATCAATAAAAGATAAAATTTTATTTTATTTTTGGTAGTGAGAGAAAAAAATTATTTGTTTTTACTTTAAATTATAAATTTTACTTTTGATAGTGAATGAAAACTTTTATTTTAGTTTATTTTAATGAATTATTACTTTTATTTCTTCATATTGATGAATTACTTTATTTTTTATTATAAATGGGAACAACCCTAAGAAGAGGAAGCATTACAAATATATAATTCTTCTATTTTTATTTTCATAAATTTTTTTATCACCTTCATTTAAATACATTAGACTCTAGTATAAATATTGTTAGTTGAATTCTTACATATAGAAAAATATGGCAAGCATCAATGCAAAGATAAAATTATTATATCAGAATACATTCCACCAAAAAACAATGAGTACATCAACTAGAATATTAGAAGATGAAACTTTAGAACAAACATATCAACAACCAATAAAAGAACCTAATGCAACAATAAAAAGGATGGAAGATGACACTTGCAACCAAGATCAAGCAAAGCACAAAACATTCACAGCAAATGCACCTTGCCTACCCTCAAAGTGTGATGCAACTCTCCATTCTTTTGTTAAGCAAAAGAAGATAGTAGCCAAAAATAATGGAGCTGAGGAGTATGCAAATCTTTTATTTAAATTAGATTTTCTTACATTTTAAAAATCATAAAAATAGATTAGGTGAACATATTGTAATTTGTAGAGAGACTTTTCTAGATTTAAATAGAGGAATTTTCTTACTTGAACCTATCTATAAGATATTCAAATCATTATTTGAAATATGAAACTCATACTTGATAAATCATTAAGGAAATAAACTAAAATTGAGGTCTATATATTATTGACCTATTTCATTATCTTCTATGATTATGTATTATTTATTAATAAATTTCTAAAACTTGTGAATATCTTCTAGAATTAATTAGTCCTTTGTATTTCTAAGTTATTGTTGTGTAAAAAGTCTACATTCTTAAATTAGATTGAAATTGTCAAATCTCCTTCTAAAAAATACTACAATATTCAAAAGAATCATTTGGTTGTTTGAATGGTGACTATGCCTATAAACTAATATCTTCATTTTTGCTCCATAACCTATGAATTTTCCTCATCTTTATGTACATATAAAATTTTAAGTGTCAATCTAATACATTAGAAGAAATCTGAGGGCATTACAAGGCCATTTCGGGTATGTTTCCAAAACGGCTCCCAATGCCGCCGGTCGTTGTCAGGCCAGCTTTAATCAAAAAATAAATAGATGAATAAAAAATTGGGGGTCCTGAAATATGAAAATAAGTCCAAAAAAAATTTGAATTTTTTTTATTACGTGGCAAGGTCGCGACCACGTAGGATTTGAGTTCATAGGGCAAAAATAGCGTTCCCGTAGTCCGGGAACCCGCGTTTTTCAAATGCCCTCAAATTTCATCTAATGAATATCCCATAGTTATTATAGAATTTTTAATTCAAATAGTGTTAAAATAATATAAATATTGTTCAATACAGACAACTATAGATTTAAAGCATTTATATGGTTGTATGATTATCACTTCTAAAATAATTGAGTCATTATCACATTAGTTTTGAATTCTATATTATATCTTTTATAATGTCCCATTCAATGAACTTTGTTATTTTTAATCTTCTAATGGCTAGTTTATCTTAAAAACCTAAAGATAAAGGGGTTCCAAATTAAAAAAAGTTCAAAAGGCCTCAATATGAACTTGTTAGGTATACTAATGTTTAATCTTGTAAGATTTAATTTTGTTCTTCAAAATTATGACAATTCAAGGCCTAAACTTAGATCCAATTCCATTGAAAAAAAAATCTAATTTAAAAATTTTAAGTGAGTGTTGCAAAAAGGTTACAACAAATCCATCTTTAATATGTTCGATATATAGTAATATGCTTATTTCATTGTCCTTGGCCTTCAAAAATCAATAAAATAAACTTCTAAAAAAATGATGACGTATTATAAAATGTAAAGAGTAAAAATAATTGAAAATAATTATTTTTGGATACTTGATAGTAGGATTTTACACTCAATTAGGATGGAAATGTGTGGAATAAATTTTAGAAATTTGGAGTGCATAGATTACATGATATTTGAAATTAAAGTAAAAAGATAAGTGTTTTAGTACTATATGTTGCAAGACTAGATCTTTTGACTTTGAACCTTTTTAACTTAAATTTTTTGTACTACAATTTTTTTGAATTTTAAACCTTTAAAGTAGAAAATTCAGTTGAGAAACTAGGGGAAAAAATGAATTCAAAATACTTTATTTTCATTCTTAAGAAAATTCTCAAGTATATGTATGTACAATGGTGTACCAATGAAAATGGTGTTTTAGAATTTGTAGCGAAAGAAATATCAGTGTTGCTAAATTTGATAGCCATCCCACGAGCTGAAAATTTGGTATTTTATTATGAATATTTTTTACAAGATCATCTCTAATTTAATAAGATATGTGATAAATTTTGAGGTCAAAAAATTTACTCAAAAACAGTTTTTTTTAGAGCTACACATGTTGGAAGATTTTACATATCATTTTTATTAGTCTTTTGAACTTAAAATATGAAATATATGTTGTCAACATAGAGATGATTTAAAAAAAAATTCATGGTAAGAAACCAGATTTTGTAGCCTTGGGAGGGTGTCAAAGTTGGCAATTGTGAAATTTTTCTCAAAACTACATATGTTGATAGATTTTAAATCTCGTTTTTTGTATTAATTTCTTGACCTTGAAAATTTTCACACATATCAAAAACATAGAGTTTATTTCATTCCAAAAAGTTCATGGCAAAAAAGAACTTCAATCTTTGAAAGGGTGTCAAAGTTGAATGTAGTGAAATTTTTTTCACAACTATACATGTTGGTAGATTTTGAATATTTGTTTTTGTGTAAATTTTTTGGACTCAAAATTTGTCACACATCCTATCAAATTAGAGATGATCTTGTAGAAAAAACTTCATGATAAAATACCAATATTTTAGCTCTTGGGAGGTTGTTAAAGTTGGTAGCATTGAAATTTCTTTCGTTGCCAATTTGAAAATGCCATTTTCACAGATACACCACCATACAAGATAGAAGGAAAGTTTAAATTATTAATATCTTTAAGATTTAATTAAAATGCACTAATCCCAATGGTGATATTTTTTGGCAATCACATTGTGCCATATGGATTTTTTTTTAAATTTCTAAAATTGCATCCAAAATTGCATTTTGAAAGTTTTCTTTTTCAGAAAGATGCTTAAATTTAAGAAAAGATTGTCCATGACTTTCACATAACTTATTCAAATGAAATGAATAAAAGATTTCCATATAAAAAATATTATCTAAAAGAAAAAATTCCAAAAGAATTCAATTTTTTTTATAATATGAATTTTGAGGTGCAATATTTTCTTAAGGATTTAATATTGATTAGTTATTGAAAATATATTTAAATAATCACTTTTGAACTACAATAGTTTTTGAAATAAATCCTACTTGCAATCTTTGAATTATTTGCAACAAAGAGAATTGAAAATCTACGTCGCATGGATGTTGGGAAACTCATTTACAATTTATAAAAAAATAAATTAACATCTCAAGTTCCTTGACTATGCTTACTTCAAAAATGGTAAAAAAACTAACATTTCTTATATCAATACCAAAAAAATTTAGAATTTTTTTTGAGATTTTAAACCATAGTATCTTGTAGTAAATTGGTTTGAAAACTTGTGTAAAAGTGTTTAGAGTTTATCAATGTGTAAATTACAAGATATTAGCATTTAAGTGCTCAAAAATATTTTTTTTATCCCACAGAAAATAAAGCAACTGATCTTAAACATGCAACAATTATATGCAAAATGGTTCAAAACAATTGAGCTTTTAGGGATTCATTGTTGAGGGCAAGTAAGGTACTTGCCTAAAAAATTTCAAATTATTTGGAATTGTACAAAGTATAGGAAAAAAAATAGTAAATAGAAGGAAACAACAAATGATTCAAAATACAAAATTGTTAAGAATTTCTATAACGAATTAAAAAATGAAAATCCCAATGGTTGCAATGTTTTAATAAAAAATTTACATCTATGATTTTATTTATTTTTTAAATATTGGAAATAGAGTAAAATAAAGGACTTAAAAGTCTATTATAGAATTGAGAATCCATAACTACCAGCAAACAAGAACTCTTTATAACTTTTGACTCATTGATTAAGATGAAATGATTCAAAGCTTTCCACACAAATATAAATGGTTAAAACCAATTTCAAATTTTTTTTTTGAAAAAAGTGATTTTTTCCAATTTGCATGAACTACCCATTTAAAAAACAAACAAACATATGAGGCCATAACTTTTGACTCGTATTTTCAAATGTCTTGATTTTTAGCATGCATGAAAATATTCCTCATCCCTAAGTATGTTCTATTAAAATTTGGGCTTGAAATATGGAAATCTCTATTTACTCGTACCTACCAAAAATTGCTATGTTTCCAAATTTAGTAGGCTAGTCTTTTAGGGGTTAATGATATAGTATGTTACATGAGTTATTTATGAAGAAAAATATTGAAAATCCATATTGCATGGATGTTGGGAAATTCATTTATGATTTACAGAAGAATAGATGGGTGAAATTGCATGTTACAAAAAGATGCAAGACTTTTTGAACTCAAAACATCTAGATTGAGTTGCAATCTAGGATTTAAAAAAAATTACAAATCATGTTATGAAACCTTCCATTTACATCAAAATTCTCATTTATGGATGTAGGGCACCATGAAAAATTTATTTCACACTTTTTCTCCCAATCCATGTAGCTAAAGTTTTTAACTTTGGAGGCACACATTCCTGTAGTAGCGTATTACAATTTGCAACATCCATTTCTTAATCCTACAATATGGGGTTGATCATCCCTTATAATATTGTGTGCATTGTTTGCTAAAAATATACCCAAAAACATTCATTGCAGATCAAACTATCGTGCAAGACCCCCCCCCCCCCCTCCCCCCCTCCCCTTCATACAAAATCTCAAGGACAAACGTTTGCAATTCTATGTTAAATAGAAGGATTCATTGTCATCCATTGGACACTTAATGTTTGTAGCAACATTATGGGGTTACAAACTTCATTGTCCCTCCTATTGAGGTGCCCCCAATGTGCCACTAACCCAATGCTACCATCTCTACTTCATATACATCTCCAAAATTAAAAGTGTACCTATGTCAAAATTTTATTTGAGAACCAAACTTTGTAACTTTGTAACTTTTGCATATGATATCCAAATGTCACATTTTCAGGTGGGTTGGAACCTCCTTCTAAGTGCCAACAAATAGAAATATGAAAATTTCGCCAATCTCATCACAGTAACAAGACCCAGAACCCAAAAATGGCAATTTTGGAAGACCCAGAACCAAAAAATGGCAAATTTGGGGGAACCCACTTTGGCTCCTTGCACTAGATGCACTAGATATAATTATAGTCCGTTTGACAAACGCCTGTCCTTTAGTGGTTAATCAATGTAACCCCAGCAGTCATCCATTATTTTCCCCACCACAGAACAGAACAGTTCCGCTTGTGTCGTAAGAAACCCAAACAAAGCAAAGAACAGGCCTCTCATTGTTCAACTGCAGCCCTCCAGGAGGCGTGTGAAGGTGAGCCCACTCTTCCCTTGCATCATGAGCAAATGCTCTCAATCATATTGGGAAAGGGCGCCTTACCCCACCATTTGTACCTCGACCAAGTTATTTGAGGAGAATTGAATCGCAACCCATGCATGTCACCTTGGATAGTATACCACAATCCCAAACCCAAGCAACCGTAGGCTCCAACAATAGGCTCCAACTCTACAGCTAGCCGGTTGGGTCCCGGAAAATCCTAGCTCGCAAAGCTTAGCTATGGATCCCACAAATTTTTATCAAATCCTTGCTTCGCAGCCCCTCCCTTTCCTCCCTCCCTCCACAGGGTCCCCCCAATGCCCAAAAGAAAAAAAAGGAATCCCACAAACCACAAAGCCACGGTGCCCTCCCTCAAATATCCCGCCCATTAACAATCATACATTTGCTGTTTTGACGGCCCTTGCATGGTTCCGCATTGAAGAGCTTCCACTTGATGATTGTCACGATTGACAAAGCTGCGGGGGGGCTGCCGCGACCTTGAATTGCCTTGCATTTCCATGCCTTTGTTTATTGGGTTGGTCTCCTCTTTTGAGGAGCCCATTGATTTTAAGGTATTATTGCCAGGTGAAAAACGGAGTACAGGAGGAGTACCAATTTGGCAGGGACGGAGGCCGGTCTGGCACCCCAAGGAAAAAAAGAAACACCAATGGTGGGGGGTTTCTTATAATTTCAGTCTGACTTTTTCATCATCACACTGAGGACCATAAGTAAGTCCATGCCAATACACAAAAGCCTATTGATACTTAAGTTACTGGGGGTCTCGGGCCGGGGGTGCGTTTACGGCAGGGCCCGGGCGACCTAAGGGGAGACCTGCCACCAAGGAGGGATTGGTGGAGAGGGAGGCACGGTCCAAGTGGGGTTTACACTTGGGCCAAGGCCCATGCCATTTTTCATGAATGAGAAGTCCACTTGGAATCCCCACATGGCCAAACGGAGGGAGACATTGTGGTTTGCTGGTTTCAAAGAGCTTTTTTGTTGGAACCATTTTTTTGAGGTATAGGTTTAATGGATTTCAGAAAGATCATGATCAATTGAAATCTCACAATTGTAGATTTTGTTTATTTAACCCCTAAAGCCCTGAGGTGCGTTTTTTGGCATTATAAATTTTTTGGGCAGCTCACTACGAATGGAGTTTTTATTTTTTTCCGCTGAAATCTTTACACAAGATGTGCCCGAGGAGTAGCTTTAAGGCCCAACAATTTTTGTAACTTTTGACTTTGTGGTTAAAAAGTTATGACATGATATGTCATTTTCTTTACTCAGAGGGCAGCCCGGGCAGCTGAAAATACTTCTTTAAAAAAACTCTTTTTTCAAAAGTGGAATTTTAAATTGATTCTTTAGGTTTTTACAGACATGGGAAGCTTTGTTTCATCCCATTTGGATTGAGGAGTCAAAAGTTATGAGCAATTTTAGTTTGCAGGTAGGTATGGTTTTCAAAATAGAATTTGCAAGGGACGTGAGATTGCATTGAAATAAGTTACCTCATCATTAAAGCATCCAAATAAGCATATGAATG
Organism: Thuidium tamariscinum; assembly: GCA_947034885.2. Taxonomy (NCBI): domain Eukaryota; kingdom Viridiplantae; phylum Streptophyta; class Bryopsida; order Hypnales; family Thuidiaceae; genus Thuidium; species Thuidium tamariscinum. The sequence goes on along the minus strand of OX344750.2, from coordinate 46,414,863 downwards.
TAATTTTTATTATTTGAAAAAGATTATAGGATCTTTGTTGGCAAGTACAAGAGGATTCCAAATTCTTTTAGTATGATTTATTTCAATATTTTTATAATGAACTTTGTATTTTCAAAGTGATAATTACATGTGTATCTAAAATTGGATGTGGGCTTTTTTTTATTTACTCTGATATTTGTGAGGTGTTTATTTAAGGCAAAAAATTCTATGAGTGGATTTTACAACACAATTACAATTATTAAGTGCAATTATCCTAAAATAACTACCAGTAGAGCCTTTTACCTCTTTACTATAGTAGCCCTTCTTACTCCAAACAACTCATCCATTTCTACTCTAATTTGGATTTCATAGTAAGTAGTATAAACATTATATTGAAATTTCATGAATACACAAATATCAATATAAAACTCTCTCCTAATTTTCATTCAACAATTGTATCTTCAAATTGAGCTCCAAAATTCCAAGAACAATTGAAATAACTTACTTGGAGTTTACAATTTTGTATGCTTCCACAAGTCCCATGTAGCCTAGAGAGTTGAACTATCACAACACAAGCTTCATTCCTATAATTTCAAATTTGTAATGTCAAAGAATTATAGAGAGTCTTGATCAGTGAGCAATCAAGGCATTTCTCCAACAAAATAATCTACAAAGTATGATTTAAATATCTCAATTTTTACAAAATTTTAAAAGAAGAAAGGTTTATAGGGTGCAATTACTTACTACAACAATCTCACTCTTTAGATTGTCATATTTCAATTCCATTTTAGAATTGTAAGGATATAATTTTCCTCTTTTATTATCTATCTACTTCTACTTGATCAATAGTTTTCTAATGAATGAATATCAATTTATCTTTTTACAAACTTAAAAAAAATAAAATTTTCAACTAAGTTCTCTACCACAAAGATTTAAACCTAGAGACTCTACAATACATTTAAGTTTTAAGTGAAGAAGATTCAAAGCCTAGGTATATAAATGTCTAGATACACATATTCCTTTCTTTTCACTTTGAATACTAAAATCCACCTTGTCAAAGTCTCTATAAATTTTCCACACATTCTTATATGAGGTAGAACCACCTATAACCAATCATTTAAGGTATTCTAGAAATGATATGGTATAGTGCAAGGCAAAGAAAATATTTTTAGAGGTGCAATGATAAAAATGATGGGGATTGCAAAAACTTTGGTAATTTTATTGCATGGATTGAAATTACTATGAATTTTAAAAGGCAAAAGATGCATTATACCCATTGCCACTCTGTGCACTCTTCTAATTCCAATCACGCAAAAAAAATACTTTTTTACTCATTTTTCCTACTTTCTTGCACACTACTTTGAAACATGTACCATGAAAATGAAGAAAAAAAACATTCTAGCCTTGGTTGGAAATATATCTATTGGTAGATTGGTTATGGGTGTTGATTGCTTATGGATGGTTCTACCATAACAATACTGTACGATTGTGTATGCAAAAAACTCCATATAAATCCCATTACGTCTATCTATACTAGAAATGATAGTTTCCAAGTTTTTTTTGGTAAAACATAGTAAAAAATTATGGGGGTAAGAATGCCAAAGGGAAAAAAATCCAAATTCCCTCCATTGTTTGGCATATGTGTCATATGGTTGCTTTCCTTGGAAGTGATCTATATACCTTAAGACAAGTAGTTTGTTTTGTTTTCTTTGTCACATTGAGATCTCCCAAACCGTGCGCCCTCCGGTGTTGTTTTGGGTACCGTTGGAAAGCCCTCAGCGAGGAGGGGTGCACGGACTTGATTTGGTGGCAATCCGACTCAGGGTGAACAAGTTATTGATTTTCGATTTTTTTTTTGTTCTATAAAATTAAAAAATTACTCTTACTTATATTTTGGTCGCAATCTTGGTACTGTCGGAAAGCTTTGGGTGAGGGCAAGTGCATGGGCTTTGTTTCATGGCATTCCGATCGATAGTGTGAAAGTTATGGATTTTTGAATTGTTTTTTATTTTAAGAAATTAAACAATTACTTTTACTTTTGCTTTAGTTCTGACTGTGGCATCGGCACAGGGCACACTAGTTGCAATGAAATTAAGGATTGAGTGAGCTCTGCGTGTAAAAATACAAGGCCCGGGATTGGGGAAGTAAGAAACAGTGCCGGTCCAGGGGTTCCGGGCGGGTGCGGGTGCGGGTGGGGGCTCCCTCCGTCCGTCCCTGCAGTGGGGTGGGCCGTGGGCGTCTGTCTCTGGGGTCGGGGTGGGCTACCCTGCTATTGTTGGCGCGCCCTCCAGGCTGGTATAGTGGTTTATTGTTTGACTGTATCTCAAGGTAACTCATGCAGCCACCATGCCTATCATATCATTTGCTACAGTGAGTCGGATTGAATCCAGCCAGCCCTGGCCTCCATCCACGGCGCAGCGCCCCAGGCCCACCCCCGGGGGCCCGTCCGCGCCCTTCAGTCCCTCCCCTCCGTCCCTAGCACCCGTGGGTCACGCTCCTCCGTCCTGGCGAGATGGACCCCAGGAGGCAGGCGAGGACAGGACAGGCGAGCTCCGGCCCTCTATAAACCATCGCCCACCTCCCTGCTTTCCCTTTTCTCCGCTCTCATCAAGGCTCATCACTCGCCCCTTTAGCGTCCCCGCCCGGATCATTGCCGCTCGCTACTGCCAATTCTTCCGCCTTTTCTCGATTGTGCGCCACGCGTGGGGACTCACGCACTGGGCGAACAAGAAGCTAACTTAGAAGAAGAAGAAGAAGAAGCCAAGGCTGTGATCTCTCTCTTCAAGGTGCCGCAAAACTCTGGCCAGTACGGGATCGCATCTACCGCCAGTCACGTCGAATTATTCCCCGGCCCATCGACTTGGCAGACTACTGTCCGGAAACCAAATTCGACCCAGCTCTCGCCGAGCTTGAATCAGTCGAATTTGTGCGCAGGCAGGCGTGAAGAGGGGACTGGAGGATCATTCGTGGCGGCAGTTATTCTCAAGGTCCCAGTGTCACATTCTGGTATGCACGTGCACTCGGTTGTGAGTCTGAAGAGTCTGAGGAGTCTGAAGCGAGAGTGCGGATGTTTCGGGGAGGAGGGGTGGGGTTGGGTTGGGTTGGTGTGGGATGAGTTTGGAGATTTTCTGGGTGTCTGATTTGAGTATGGTGGTGGTGTTTTTGTTTTGGGTTGGATTGCAGGAAGGTGTGCTGGTCGGAGGCCCAGTTCGTGGACGCTTGAAATTTGAGCCATGGATATTGTATAGACGACCGCCGCGGTTTGAACTGGGACACGGGATACTGTTTGTCAGGGAGATACGGATTTGTGTGTTTGTCCAGGGGTGGGTTTGGAATTCGGATCAGTGTGTGTTGGGATCGATACCTCTGTGAGTCTTTAGGTGAGCGTGTTTGGGTAGCACAGTAGTTACGATGTTCCAGATGAAGAAGTACATGAGTCCCGGGACGTTTCAGTCGCGGTCGCAGCCCGGTGCTGTGTACATGCCCCAGGACAAGCTGCAATCGCCGTACGGGAGCGCGATGAATGGCGGCGACATGGTGCCGCTCAGCCCCGCCGATCCCAAGCCGCGCCTGCGATGGACGCCGGAGCTTCACGAGCGCTTCGTCGACGCCGTCACGCAGCTGGGCGGGGCGGATAGTAAGTCACCACTCACCATTCTCACCCCCCCTCACTCCTCACTAATTCACTGATCCAGCTTCACGGATGATCCGAGTGGTAAGTTAGTACTAATTTGTACAACAGAGTGAGACTTCTAATGACGGTACCAGAGAGTGCGCGATTCCCTATGAGAGTCTCGAGTACATTACAGTACTACTGGCCCAATTTTGTGACGTGCTTATTGGCGCCCGTACTCCACAGTGAGGTTTGGATTTTGCTACTGGCAATGGATCTGCAAGGTCACTCCTTTGTGAAATTTTGGTGACGGCACGTGCACGCCAAAAATTCTGTGTTCGGGAGAGGAATATAGGGTTTCAAAAGCCGTGGTATGGGTACTGAGGTTTGGCACTGAGTTTGGGTACTAGCGTGTGCCGTAGAAAGCTGGTGACCGACATGCACCAGCTTGAGCTTGAATGTTGAAGAAGGGTCTGTCTGTGCTGAGCCAATTGGCGAGATTTTGGAGAAGGGGTGCACAGACAAGTGGGATCCATTTGGAACGGTTTTCCTATCGTGCTTTCTACGACTGCGAAAGGGATTGTCAATCCCGAGGGAACCAACTGTGGTGTGCAATTTCTAGCCTTTCTTTGGAGTGACGTGTGAGATTCGAAAGGCATCGTGCAAACAGAAAAAGCGTTTCATGATCGGTTTTGTTGGTGAGTGTACAGTGTCGAGTTTGAAAAGAAGGTTGTCTCATGTTACTGAGTTCGTCATCATCGAGAGCGGTAACTGATTAGAGTGGCCTACCATACTTTTTTTTGTCACTTTCTACTTTTCTTTTTAACATCATTCTTGGAACTGAAGTCACTCTATGTAATTTAATTATTTGGGTTGAGATCTGTACTTCACATCCAGGTGGACTACCTTGTTGTAACTATGTTGTAACTATGTTGTAATAGTTTGAAGCTTTTGCCTGTTCTGTGTCGTAATTTCCTGCTCAGGGTTAATCTTTCAGTTCAGAATTAATCTTTCTGTTAACGCTCTTGTTATCTTTTGCTTTGATTTGCAGAGGCCACTCCTAAATCCGTGATGCGTATCATGGGCGTGAAAGGGTTGACTCTTTACCACTTAAAGAGTCATCTTCAGGTACATAATTACACGTTTCCTTCCTTACATATTTACGTGATTCCAGATTTTCCGTGTGGCGTGTAGTACTGCGGTTTCTTGATATGGCTATTGTTTGAGAGGCCTTTGACGTACAAGCCTGGGAATTTATATTGGGCTGATAGTATGGACCTGGTCATGGATCTGCAGAAATACAGGCTTGGAAAGCAGCTCAATAGAGATGCACATCTTCTTGGATCAAGTAAAGATGGTGGTAAGGTTCTTCACATCCAAATTTATGCCCTTGTGATTCATCCCTTGTAGGTACTTGTTTTATCATTTTGCAGAGTTGCACTAGGACTTTTAAGTTACTACTGAATTGATGTCGGTACAAATTGACTGGCATCAATGCGAATCAGTGACGGGTAGATACTTGGACGGTTTGGTAAGCCAATTAAACCACTTATTTGTTTTCTTAACAGATTCTCCAAGTGGGCGATCAAATTCTCTTTCAGACGGTACCTTGTCAAGTCAGAAATCTCAAGAGTAAGTGCCCGCACTAGGAATTATTAATTATTCCACGAATTTCCACGAATTTAGAAGTTCGCTTTTTAGTGCCTAACCATTGCGTATTCCTGTGAGACCTACATGGTAGGGTCACACCTTTGAATGTCAATCTCGAGGATATTTCTTTCCCTCTTCAAAAGAAGGTCGTTTCTTGCTCTACGGACAGAGAATGTTAAGTTCAATTGGTCTCAAAAGTGTTTCAATCAATTGATGCGGAAATCGTTCTGTGACAGTGGCATGCAAATGACGGATGCGATACAATTACAGTTGGAAGTGCAGCAACGGTTACAAGATCAACTAGAGGTACCTATTCAGACATGGTTCCTTCACATGGTTCCTTTGACACAACTCTCCTGTTCATTCCTGAATTCTATGGATACATCTGTTTCGATTCAATCCGATCCGGAGTTTGTCCTTATGCCAAGAAGAGCATATGCAAAGCCAATCTCCATCTATGAGGACATATTCTTGATGAACATATTCTCGATGGACATATTCTTGACGAGCATATTCTTGATGAACATATTCTTGATGAACTTACAAAGAACATAATCTTCATCTAGAACATATTCTTCATGAACATAGTCTGCACATAGCCTCCATTTAGATGAACATTTAGATTTTGACTCTACTTTCATGGTACCACGGAAGTCTAATCCGAACCTTAGGTGCAGAGACACCTCCAAATGCGCATCGAGGCGCAAGGCAAGTACCTGCAGTCCATTCTGGAGAAGGCGAAAGAGACGCTGGCTGGGCACACGTCCGATTCGCCCGGCTTGGAGGCGGCACACGCGGAGCTCACTGAGCTCGCTTCGAAAGTGACTACCGTGGGCATGATTCCTTCGGGATTCTCCAACCTGGGCATGCCTGGACTCCCTCAACCCGAACCCCTAATGTCGATGCACCAACTTCCTCGACAACCGTCTCGAAACTCTGACTCTTCGTCTCAAAAGAGCTTCCTCACGAATCTCACGGGGAACAATGAAGTCAGTGGGGGAGTCTCGGGAAGCGGCGAGCCTCATGGACCTACCGGTAGGTTAACCTTACACATTTCAAGTACTGATTTGTATCTCATATAATACGGTACTAATTATTGAGGGACTAAAAACTAGTGTTGGACGGATATAGTGCAAGGGTATCTCAAATCTAGACCTCGAGGAGATTGAAGATATCGCTTGTGCATGTACATCACAAGGGAGTTTTAAGAGTAGACCATCATGCTATTGAGACGGAGTTCACCACTTAGGCGGTGGTTGTGGTTCAATTGAGTTGGTAAACTCCGTTTCATTTCCTCCATCATGGTAAACTTTTAAAACTCTTGATTCGATCTAGGATATTTCAATTGTTGATATGGTCTAGATTACGAAAAGATACCCTTGTACTAGACTTGGCCCAACCCTGCAAACTGATATACCACTGGAATGGGAATTAACTCTTTCATGATCTGTAGGGGACTTATATTTTGTGACGTGCAGTCCAGTGGTAACGGAGTCCGGTCATTGGATTAACCCCGCTAACACCCAGATCACTGATGCAGGCAATTGCTCGTACATGAGTTCGGAGTTTACCTTTTTTCATCAGCTTCCATCTGATGCATATTGACAATACATATTGAATCCATCCATACGATCTGCAAATTTAATAGAACTCCTGAGAATTTGCATAGTTCAAGGAGATTATAAACCACCAGTTTACGTAGCCGTAAATTTGGAAGTACTCGGTTTTAGAAGATTATCACTTGTTGCGTTTTTTCCTGTTTTTCCCTTTTTCGGCTTGGATTTTGAATTCCGACTTCGACTTCTAGAGAGGGGCAAATGCGTAGTATATAATTTACGGGTACGGTGGGATGATGATGGGATGTCCACACACACAAATACGCAGACCCTGTTTTGGTTGACTACTATGCTGGTGCAAGATCCTCGGTTCTGGCAGCCGCCAACTGAAGTGGGTCTTATTCTTGTTCAGAGGATGAGGATGGTGTTGGGCAGGAGTCATCTACAGTACAGTTCCAAGAAGAGATGAGTGCTAACCGCCTGCGCCCGCAGGGATCCGGCAATTCTAGAGCTAGCCAAGCGCAGCGCCTTCAGGCCGTGACTACTGGAGTCGTGGCCATGTCCTCCTCGCCCGGTCACCACTCTGCCACGTTCTGGCCCGGCCCCGGCCCCACCACCACCACCACCAGTTCCTTCCACAACACCTTGTCTGAGCTTCAAGTCCCCAACCACGACAATAACAACGCCGATCACTTGGCTCTGGAGAGACACCAGCAGCAGCAACAGCAACTACTGACCCCGCGGCCAGCTTGGAGCGGCCTGCAAGGCGTAGTTCCCAACGCCGCTTCGTTCTCAAGCTTGCAGGAGCTTTACGGACAGGAGCTTCACAGATCCATTCCTGGCGGCGCTGGCCCAGCAGCAGCGGCACTCCATGTCAAAGCGGAGTCGACTCTCATGGATCAGCACCAGCACCACCACCACAACAGCTTCTTACAATGCCGAGGTAGTGATCAGCTGGACTTGAATTACGGCTGGGAGAGATATATTTCCTCGTGAATCTTTAAATACATTACCTTCGCACCCTGGCAGTTGTTCCGTTACTGAATGTGAGAGAGGGACTGCTAGGACCAGTTTCAGTTACAGCATAGCTAGTTTGGTCTTTGTAACTTAGAATTACTGATGTTGTCGGGTAAGCGGAGCTTGCGAAATGGACTCGCAGTGCTCGTCGAAACCTGGACGAGCGTGTGAAGGACCATGGAATGCCCGAGAGCAGAGCTAGAATCAATCATAAATACTTGACTTTGTAGTACCTAGAGGACTTGAATGTCAGTCTTGTACAGTGAAAGAAAAAGAGGTAGCGTAATGAGAGCATAATGTGAAAGGAAATGGGGTCGACGGTGGAGCGACTGCTCAGGATCGATGTGATGCAGGGCAGCTTGGAATGTTGAGGCTCATGCAAGCAATGTAATTTGGGTCACGAAAACTGCAGTGGCTTGTACTATTCATCTACTGTCTGCTCTGGAATTAATAAGGTACAGTAAGTTACTAGAGGATATGAACTTCAGGAAACTGAACCTGTCTTGTGTGGCAAATTATTGATCACTGTTTACAGCAGCACCGTATCATTTGATGTGCAACTTTGAACGCAACTTATTAACCCTTAAACCCTAAATGCCCAAGACCTTTTCTGAGCTTCTAGGAATTTGCTCTAACTTGAAACTGAAAGTCAGTATTTTGATGAGTTGTACCAATTTTAAAAAAAATGTAACCTTACAAAATCAAACTGGATGTATTAGAGATCACTTAGGAAAAAAAAATACCAATATCATTTATGGATTGAAAGATTATAGTGTTTGACTATGAGGATGTTAAAACTGCAAAAGTGAGGTGAAGTTTTTCAAGTTTCAATCCTCTTTTCACAAGTCAAATCTATAAATTTGGTCACCAAAAAAATATAAGGTTGAAGGACCTAACTGTACAACTCCAATTAATTTACAGCTTCTTAAAATCTATTGTACAATTCTTTGAATCCTAGAAGAATGCTAGGGAGTAGGGACGTTTAGTGTCCAATGAATGAGGAAGAATCTTTCATTGTAGGACAAAAGTGCAACTATTCATCCTTGGTATTAGAGGTGGAAAGGGAAGATCTTCTACAAGACTTAGACTTTCAATGAGTATATTTGTCTTATTCAAAGTAGATGATGTCACATGGTATCAAAATGCATGATTTTCAGAGCCACTAGTCCATCCTTCAAGGGTGACTTTTTCTAATGTGACTTTTTCTCAAAGATCTAGTGTATTTGAGGCTCATTTTATAAAGCCTTCTACACTGCAAAAAGTCAAGATTGCAATGAACACCCTTACACAAAAGCTTGAATAGAAAAATCATAATCAATCATTTTTAAGATCAAATTTTTGATGCTAAAGCTAAACTTCAAAATAAAAATTCCATAAATACGAAATACTAAAAATAAAAATTTAGTTAGGTTTTATTTAACTTCAAAATTTTGCTAACTCCAAATTTTGGTGCCTCAAGCATTCAGGGATTAAAGGTCCATGGTACATGAAACAACAACTTCTAGATGATTTCAAATGACTAGCAATAGATGTAAAACAACTATTTTGCATCTAATTTTGTTTGAATGAGAGATCTTTTAAGTGTGCTTGTAATGCATAGTGGTGGAATGTCTCTCATTGAAGGAGACAATAATACCTCCTTATTCTTGTCTACAATATTAGGCAAGAAAATGATCTTTTTTGAATTCAAATTAGACTACTAAAATAAAGCTATTTAGCCTAGTTTTTGTATCATTTGGAAAATTTGGAAAAATCATAAGGTTCAACATTTCATTACAATTTGAAAGTGGAAGTGTGGAACTATAACCATGATCTATTGATTCTAATTTTAGAATCATGTTGACCTTTAGTTTGCACCAAGATGTTTAACACTTCAACAATTTAACTCCATAATACATATCAATGATAAAAAAATTGGATTTTTATGTCTTATTTTGTATTTGATATGAATTTTCTTTATTTTTTCTTAAAAAAATTCACCATAATTTCAAAGTTTGACTAAAAAATCTAAAAATTTCAAGATTTGTAGTAAACATGTTCAATCTTTATTTCATTTTATTTTTTTGATAAAGGACAATTGTAAGAAAGACCAATCATATTTTGCATCACATTCATAATGATAGAGTTGTTTATTGCTAAAACTTTTGAAGGTAGAACCCAATCAGCTTGAAATTTTTTATTGAAGATGGCTAACTTCATTGTAATTATATCCCTTATTTTTGGAAATTAAAAAATCATTTTACATTTAATATTTAAATTTACTAATTTATCACACTTTGAAGTTTAAGTTTTTTTTTATTATGTTAGGAGTCTCCAAATTTAATGATTCAAAGTTGAAATTTTGCACAATGGAGGGGCATGTGCCTACCAAAGGGAATCTAAAAACATGGTACTTTATGTTTGTGCAAATAAGGCTCCTTTGCATGTGCACTTCTAAACGTTGAAGATGGTTTCAACTTTAGTTTTTTGGTGAAATCTAATTACCATCAAGTTCTGACAAATTGATAGTTTTTAGTTATTTCTTGCTCATCATTTTCTACTCATTATTAATTTATACCTCATTGTATCCATTCTCTGTAACAAATTGACTTTTTTGTCACTTGATATTATTTCAATATTTTTAAATAGTTGTAGTACTTGGAATGGTACTTTTAGTCATTGATTTTTTAATCAATGCCTCAAATTGTTTTGTTTCATAGTACTCCTAATATTCCTAGTACTTAACAAAAAAATTATAATTTTGGCAAAACACTACAAAAATTGAATGTTCTTTCTTGCAAGCTTTCTAAAGAGGATTATAAATTTCTATTGATTTTTAAGGAAATTATAGTTCAAATGAAAATGTACCTAATTTTCCAAAAATTGTATCATTTTGGGTTGACCACCTCATTGACAGGCCTCATTGTTTTAAAATGAAAATGAACCTTTTATTCTGATTTCAAGGTATAAGTCTACAAACTCAATTCTCTATACAAAATGATTTATAATATTCTATATCATAAAATGGACCTATGGTATCAATTTTATATTAAAATATGCTTTTTATTTGAATTTTTTTTCTTAGATATTTGAATTTTCAAGTAAGTTGAATGTTTATGATATATTGAAGATGTGAGTTTATTTTTGAAAAATAAAAAGTAAGACTTTTATTTGAGCGTAAGGTATAACAATCCATCACGGTTAGGATCAGGAATTTGCCCTTATGCCATTTTTTAATTTTTAAAAACTTTTTCCCTTATAAAGACAAGTGTGAGAAATAGTGAGAAAAATTGAAATTATATTTATTAGACAAAGTATAAATTTGCTATGAATTTTTGAAGTGTTTCTAATGTCCAAAGGAGTGCAAGACTACCCTAGAAGCAACCAAAATTGTATCCAATATGCTCATCTTACTCACCTAAAGCACTTACATAAATTTTTTTTTGTGAAAGGCTATAAAAATTCACTTCCTACAATGATTTATAGTGAAAAATTTGGGCGTCCCTAATGAGATCCCTAATCACTCTAATAGTGTCAAATAAGGCATTGATTGTGGCCAAAATCTCATAAATTGGAAAAAATTGTCATAGGGTCATTCTATAGGTGTTTGTGATGGGTCATTTCATTGTGATGGTCTCTTTTACCTTAGTAGAGTAGTGAAATATGTTCATCTAGAATAAAGGATTTTGAGCTTTGCCTATGTGGTCATAGGATTCATTTTTTCTAGGCTGAATTAGCTCAAGTAGTACTTTCCAATTTATTGTCACAATAGTTGTTGAGGTAAAATCAATTAAAATTTTGTGGAATAAGGACTTAAACATGGTTCCTATCATTGAACTACAAAGAATTGTCACATCCCGTAGGTAGTGAAATGAGAGATTCTAGATTATCTTGAAATACATATTTTGGACACTATAATGTGAACAAACAATAAATCCTCAAATTATTAAGAATAGGTGCATCCAAAATTTAGAAATCAACCCTACTGTAATTAAACTCTCATGAATAGAAAATTTTCATTTCAGACAAGATTCTTGAAGGACATGTTTTAGAAATATGTTAGGAATGAATTGGTTACAATTTCCATGTTGTCATTTGAAACACATTCAATTCAAACCCCTCTAAAAATCATTTTTCATTTTTAACCTTGATGTTAGTTACTGGTTGGTCACTATGGAAATCATCTTTTCTTGTACCCAGTATGAATCATCAAATCAAAAAACAAAAAAACAAAAAAACTCACTGAGGTAGGTACACCCAAAAGTGCCCTGTTCCTAAAAGTGCCATCTACAGTGCACATACATTTCCAAAATCAGTCATGTTCACAGGCTGTAGATGGCACTTTCAGAAACAAACTTTGACTGCTAATAACTTTAGCATACAATATCCAAATCCTACGTTCTTTGGTGCGTTGGAAAATGCTTTCACTTGCCAACAAGACTGCATAAAAATCTGAACTAGCTAATAACAGGAACTAGGCACAATATGAATAAGTGGCGCTTTTGGGTGTACCTACCTTAAATGTCAAACTACTCTACACAACTTACCCCATTTTAGCCCCCAATTCCAAGGATGAATTTTTGCACTTCAGTCTTACATACACCAAAAAAAGATTCTATGTCATCCGTCGGCCACTTTTAGGCTTCCACATCGGAAATCCACAACGCAAACTCCTTCCTTCCTTCCTTTCTTCCTTCCTTGCACCCAAGCGGCCTCCGTGAACTTGGGAGTGCGGTGAAGGAGAGACGGAAGCCATCGAACGCTTTGGAGTGAAGGAATGGCAAAGTCAAGGAGAAATGATCACACTCCCTCACACCCCTTGTTCCAGGCCTTTCAGTGGTGGAATGATCTTACAGGATATCATACATTTTTATAAAATAAATGGAAATGATTTTATAGGATATAATTTTAAGAAAACATGTATTGGCCATGTCTATATTCAGCCAGTGCCCGAATTCATTCAACTCATCAACTAAGTCAAGAATAGCTTCAATTCATCCGGAGGTGGGGACCCTCACCTATCCAAGTGGGACTGGTGGTCACGCTAGAGTGGGCAATCCTTACTTCGGGGAAAACGCAGGAATTGTTGAGTTCGGGACCCTGAATTCCGCTTGGAAAGGCAGGGACCCCGAACTGAAAGAAGCTGGGCACACCCAAACCGCCACTTTTGGGTACTGTGCCTAGTCTCTATCATTAGCCTGGTTAAATTTTCATATTTGGCAAGTTGGCAAGTGAAAGGGGGTTCTAAAACCCTAAAGAATGTGACATTTGGATATCGTATGCAAAAGTTACAAAGGGTCAAAGTTTTTTGTAGGGGAGATGGTGTAAAAATTGTTTTTTCAACATATGTACATATTGATTTTGGAGATGTATATGGAATGATGATGGCAGTTTCATGTAGGGTACGATTTGGGGAGTAGACACCTTAGATGAGATTGTGAAATACAAAATCAAGAGCTTTCTAATTTGGGGGGGGATAATTTTTACATTTTTTTAATCTTGTGATGAAATTGGAGTTTAGAACACCTTAGGGACTGCAAGGCTAGATGTGGTCTACCAAGTACTAGTGTCAGTAACCCCTCAAGGCCCCTAGCAAAAACAAGTTCAAAAACATCATAGCTTTTGAAGCCTTATAGATCTAAATGTCACTAAGCTATACAAATCTCAACCATACAATCTTGTAGTAGACATGTTGTAGATGACATGTACAAAATTTGGAGTCATTTGACCACATAGATTGTAAGATTATAGTGTTTTAGTGCTGAAAATGAATGCAGAAATTTTCCCAAAAACACATTTGGAAGTAAAATTTGATTTCTAAACCTACTCAAATGAAAAAACTTTACACTACAAAGTGACTCAAAACTAGTATACAAACACATTGGTGGAAAAAAATTCTTGAATTGACTCATTGTGTCTACAAAACAGCTTTGAAATGTCAAAAATTAGCCAAGAAAAACTACAAAAACTACATCTAAGACTGAACCTCCCTCTACTAGAATGCTTCTCAGTCACTCCTAACTTCTTGGATTGACATGAAACTTTAGCCACACAAAAAAAACTAGTATGCGCAACTTTTTCAACACGTTTTTTTATTGAAAATGGACTCTGAATGAAGAAGAAACAAGCTGTCCAAGTTTATTATATTCCAAAAATGGCATGATTTTGAACTTTGAATTGGTCCCAACAACCACTCAAAACAACTTGAATTGACATGAAAATTTTACCACACGAACTAGACTTCAAGGGAAACAAAAACCAATAAATTTTTATTGAAAATGATCATTTGATGAAAGAGAAACAAGCCCCTGAAGTTGCAGCCCTAAAATGCAGTTTCTGAACTCAAATTGAACTTGCGAACTTTCATTGGCTGCCAAAAAATCATCACGTTTTGGATTGATCTAAAAATTTTACCACACAAACTAAAAGACAACGCAAAACTTTTCCAACAAGATTTATTGAATTTGGACATTGGATTCAAAATTTATAGCACTTTGAATTTGACTAAAAACTTTGAGGGGTGCTATTTGCGCCCCTTGGGCGTTGAGGGGTTAAGGAAAAAATGGGGCTTGAACAAGGTTGCCAAATGTGAATCTACACTACACAGAGTGAAAATAAAAACTAGTAGCCAGGGTGAATGCAAGAAACACTTGTACTATTTTGCATCATAGGACATGTGATAATCTATTTTTTGGTCATTACTTTTGTATTTTGACTCTAAATGACTCAAGATTTATAGAAAAGGGACTCATGATTATTATACACCTTGCCTAATTTTTTTTCATGATTTTTAAAACTAATTAACTATTCAAAAATAGACCCCAATTGAATGTCATACTTGCCAATTTGGAGGTTTTTAGTACTATTTAGCACCCACAAAAATAAACTTTAAGCTGAAATTTGGAAGACATGGTCTTCTAATAGACTTGTAGCTAATGGCTGAAGGAATTTTAAAAATTATTATTTTTATGTGGTGTAGAAGTCCACAAAGTAAACCTCCTTTTGAGTGCATTTTTGAAACATATAAAAAATAATTTTGGTGAATTTTTTGGTGAATGACCATCTTGATAAAGTTGTTGCAAATGGACAATTTTTATTTTATTTTAAAAAAATTCCTATTTTTTACTAATTAAATCATCAAAGTATGTATTTTCTTGAAGTTTGGCACTTTTCAAGTTTTCCTACTAAGAGATTTTGTTAATAAACTTCCCTTGGTGGTTTTCTTCATCTTAAAGGTGTATACATAAGTCATATATTTAAAATTTTTTTAATGATTTTTCTAATTTTAAAGTACCTTTAAAAAAAATCATGCATTTGAATGCAATAAATAGTACAAGTGTTTCTTGCATTCTTCCAGAGTTCAATAGTACAAAGTTACCAAGTCATTCTAAAATTAGAAAATCAACTAATTTTATTCATCGACTCAAAGTTCAAATTGTAACAAAATATTGAATTTTCAAGATTTTCCTATTGGAGTATAAAATAAATTTGATTAACTTCATTTCATTAGTTGATTTCAAATTCAAGATTTTTTTAATGGATAATATTCAAATGAAGGAATAAGAGGAATAAGTGGAATAAGTGGCTAAAATACACTATGCATATGATCCATAGATTAAACATCTTTTTTTGAAAACTAAATGATATCATAGTAAGGGAATATGCAATACTATTTACTTTGAATACATTCAAGCAACTCTCATAAAAACAATTGTTAATGTGTAAACTATATTTTTCCATCCTACAGTCCTAGTCAAAGTCATCCAATAGATACCTCATACTGTCAACAACAATTCAATTTCATTAAAGGGGATTTGAGGTCTTTAGAAGATTGTTTTTGGGGTGTTCCTTGAAACTATTTCCTGTATTGTGAACCAACCAATGCCAATCTAAATATATAAATTTTAAGAACAATTCATTTCTTTTCAAAGATTCTAAAAAATATTAAAAACTAAAAATTATTTTAATTAAAATATTCAACAATTAATAATTTTAAAAATAATCAATTACTATTATATAATGCAATAGTTCTTTCAACCATGTCATATCGCTTATGTGGTAGGGTTCCTATAGTTTCCATAGAATTCTCACATTCTATTACTAACAATCTTCCAAAGGCTTCAAATCCCCTCTAATAAGTAATAGCTCATAGAACACAGAGTTCATTGCTTCATTTGTTAGTGTTACTCAATTACCAATGCAATAGGGAAAAATAATCGATCATATGAATAAACTAGAAGTTGTAGTTTGACATACTTAACCCCCTTAAAGACTAGTTCAAATTTTGAATAATGGATGAATACAAACATGCCCCAAGTACTCAAAGTCTTGTTCTTTTCATCCATCTAAATGTTTGTAGATTCTTGTATTAGTGTTTTTACTTTTGTACAATACAGATTTTTAGAATTTTTCTATACAAATATTTATAGGTATGTATAACCTTTAAAATGTAACTAATCTATTTATGAAAATGATTCATCCCAAATAACTTTGATATATATATAACAAAATCCTCAAAAAATCCATTATAATTAAAGTTGAAAAATATAAATTTGAAGAAAACAAATTCTTGTGAAACTACATATGTTTGATTTATAATTGGTTTTAGTAAGCTTTTGGTTTCAAATTTGATTGAAAATTATTGGATAATGTACATAGTACTACATTTAATTAAATGGATATGATTTATGGATTATATTTTTAAAATTTTACTTTAAAATTAATTGCAATACTATAATTTTTAATTGTGATTTATAATACATATATCTTCTTTAATTGAGGAAATTTATATCAGCCCATAGATAGTTCTTATGCGGGTAGTGTAGCCCCTAAAAAACCAATTTGAAAGAGCCTACTTTTTTTTTGAGAATTCAATTAGGCTCTATAAACTTTAGAATTTAGAATTTGTGCATGGAAATTTAAAGATGGGTGTTGATCATCCTATTCTACATGTGAAGCTTTGTTTTATGTCATTTGAATAAATATTGCATAAAGGCTATAATTTTTTTGATTTCAATGTCAAGTTGAGCAACTAAAAGTATCTTCTAATTTTTTTTAAAATTATTTTATTTTATTTTATACATTGATTTCTCTTCAAAACATTTGAACCATCCAATTCCAAATAATGAGGTGAAAGTAATTGGGTTTCTTATTTCGAAGTGCTCCAATGTCCAATTTCAAAGCAATTAATATTTTGTAAATCAATTTCTTTCTCATTACTTTTTGGATGGAAGTCATCCTAATTTATAGAAAAACTTTATCAAGTTGTTATCCTATCTAATGTTTGGATTTGATGTTACTAGAGTACATATATTTTTCTAAAATTACAAATGTGGAAGTATGTCATGTGTTTGAGCAAGCCAAAATTGTATTGACTCGAGTTCAAAACGGGATGTGAAAAGATGAGGTCATAGACTTAAAGAACAAAAAGATTCCAAAAAAACACATTATGAGGATAACCTCATTTCAAATCCATTCCAACAAAATTTACTCAAAAAATGACATTATTTTGCTTATAATAGAATTTTGAAGGAATTTTGAAATTTCCTTTTCAAAATTTGTAGAAAAATGTTGGTAATAGCATTGGTGAATCTACTTGTATGAATGGAATCTAAAGCTCACAAAGTAGGTGAACCCAATACCATCCATTGACCTAATACTACTCAAATATAGAACCCTTATTAATTTTAGAATGAGAATCTACAACAATATTACTATAAAGTTAAGGCATGTATTAGTGTCATAGATTCTCACTCTAGAATCAATGACAACCCTAAATTTGAGTGATATTAGGTCAACAATTGGGTTCACCTACCTTAGTCTACAATTGTTATTTGCATCTCAATTCTAAATATTCTTCCAAATGGTACTTTATGAAGATTTCTCCCAAATCCTTCAATTCTGGAGAAGACTTCGGACGCTTAGGGGTGAAGGAATTTCACTTGTTTCATCTCCAGTGCTATGTATATTTATACACAATACTACAAACGTCAATATTGTTCAATTGGAGGTATTCCAGTGCTTCAGCAGCTTTCGAATGAAGTACACATCTTGAACCATCAATCCTCACCTGTCCACATGGATTTCTTCGAAGTTTCGGCGGACAGATACACGTTTCGAAGTCCCAGAAACAAGCAGGGTCAAAGACATTACAGTCAACTACCATGAGACAGGCTCCTGGAAGCTCAAGCACAGAAGGGCATCCCCAAATGCGAAGGCCTTCCAACACTCGGCCACTACATTGAACTCCTCCAGGCTGCCAACATCCACGACTGTCAGTAACTCCAGTGCATTCAACAGTTTGAGAGAGTCTGGAAGCTCAGTGTAGTCCTCGAGTCTCAGACTCTCTGCTTGACGAAGACTAGACGAGTGGCAAATCAAAACTTGGGAGCTTAGCAACTTAAGATGCGTACTTCCCAATCCGTTGATCTGGCAAAAGTGCCAATGCCGTTAACGAGTCGGGCAGAGTCTCCGGCCTGCTGCATTTTTGCGTGGATAGTCCTCGGAGCATTTGCAGCTCTTCAATAGTGGATGGAACCTCTCAATTTCTCACACTCAAAATAAGTGGAGGTAGTGCAGATTCGTCAGGAGCTTGATGGTGTTTGGGAGCTTGGTCAAAGACGAGCATGCGTGAAACCAAAGGCTGGAAAGTTGGTTCAAGTGTAATTGACCGATCGATCATAGTGATGGATTCGTCAGTGCAGTCGTCCTCTGCAATCGAGAGAGTATTTAATTGTCCAACACCGAAGATTTTTGCCATACAGAAGCAAGGTGTATGTTTAGATGGACACGGTTTGTCCACTTTAAACAAGGGAAGTTGGAGACATATACCCTGTACAATTAACCGTCTACTTGGAGTTTCTTCTGAAACAAAGCGTACGATACGCCATGGGTTGCTTCATCATTCGCCTTTTCTTCAAGTCTCGGCGGTGAGGGACTATCCATTTTTCCAAATCCCACAGCCAAGCAGGATCCCAAGTATTACTTTCTGACACGAGGAGATGTGTTCCTAAAAGGACTGGGATGGACGACTATCCCCAAATGCGAAGGCCTTGCAACCCGCTAAACACACCCAAACCTTCTAGACTGCTGCAATTCATTATTCTTGGTAACTCCAGGGCAGTCATTTGCTTAAAAGAAACTGGAAGAGTCACAAAAAAAGAAGAGGAAACCCAGAGGACCTGAGGGCTTCATCCCTCAGGTCTAAGAAGCCAGCTTTCAAATCAGGCCCACGGTGGTTCAGGAACACGTCCTAATCGTCCATGGCTGAAGAAAAACATTGGCCTGAAGAACGTTTACGAGATTAGCAACACCTTCACACCTGGTACCCATATTTTCATCCGAACAGAGAAAATGAAAGCCTGAACTTGGTACCCATTAATTTATTTCGTACCGTTCATTCACATCTTCTCAAAAGAAAATGTATGGCGTTCAAACTTGCAATGTTGCCTGTGAGTGATAAACTGTGTACAGGTTCTCTACTCTTAGTCAGGAGAATTTATCTGCCGTAGTATGATCGGAAGAATGACAAATTGTAAAACCTAAGAATCTCAAAAACTCCAAGAGCTGTCAGTGGAATTCCATGGTCTCCATTAACTCCACTAACCGCTTCTGGCTATGCTATTCCTCTCAGAAAAATCCAAAGTTCGGTCTAGGCTGTAGTGTGCCCATGTATGTTCGGTGCAAACTTAGGGTAACTCCATGGACAGATCATGAAAGCCTCCAACAGAGGCAGAAGTAGCAAGACTACATCGTTCCTGAGATTCCAAAAGCGTGAAAGAGCAAGACCAATAGATGACCAGCAGCAATTTGGTTGATCACACAGCTAATCACCCAAATCTTTCACTACAAATTCCGAACAAGAGACATGATCAAACAAAGTGCCGTTCACGATGGCTCTACTTCACCAGTTACTGACAGAGGTGGAAGTGGTCGACAATCGCATGATTAGATCCTTAATAAGATTGCAAGAAAATGAAAGAGCAAGACCAGATCGAAGAGGACTTGTACCAATTTGATTGCGCACTCAGCTACTTAACTAAATCCTTGGCCACAAAATTAAGAACTTAAAAGAGAAATTACACTTAGAGATAGATCTAGACACTAACTGCTGCTCAAGACGACTTTCCTTTCACAAGCCTAAGAATGTAAACCCTCTTTCTCGTGACTGTAAGCGAAGGCTCCATAAACCCTGAATCCTAAAAAGAAACTCACTCACCTGAGCACCATCAAGATGGATTGTCGCTTCTTGTGTTGTGAAGAGATACTTTCCCAGCACAGGAAAGTACAAGCTTCACGCGCGATTGTGCTCACTTTAGCTGATTCTCTCCACTCTGAGTACTCGCAATCTCACATCCCTTATGATGATTCATGCGAGTCGGAACCAAATGGGACCAATGCACTCACGCAGAGATTTTAGGGTTTAGGGATCTGCAGTTCGTTAGTGTCACTGGAAGGAAGGTCTGTTTTACGTTAAGGTAAGGTACGACCACCAACCAGAGCCCTTATGAGCAGAATGTAGGGTGGCAGAACTGTGGGAGAGGCGGGGCCTCATTTCCATTCTTTTAATTTGGAATGGTTATGATGAGCTGCCTAATAGGAAGCTACCACATGTCTGTCATTTTGTATGCCTCAATGAATAGCAAGTATTCTATCACTTGACACTAAGGTAGTATACTCTAAAAGGGAGTACTGTTCTTAAAGCGATCATGACATAGGGGTACATTTTGGTTTTTGCAATGTACTAGTGGTGTATATTTCAGCAGGTGGTCACTTTGACCACTGCATTCTGAACTTTAATAATTCATAACTAATTCTACATAGGTTCAAAAAAGATGAGACAACTTGGATTAGATGCTGATTCCATTTTCCTTCCTATGAAAAATTGATTCAAGGAGTTTAGCTTCCCCCCAAAGGCAATCATCTCTTAAATGGTCGCTTTTAGAGCATACTACCTTAATAGGAAGACTCTAAGGTTGGACATGCATCCAAACCAACTTTTGCTTTTGAAAATTTCTTGTAAATTCACTTCATGCTATAAAATTATAAAAACTTCAACTATATCCCTCATTTCTATCTTCCCACTTACCTCTCTATTAGCTTTGCTTCATATTGTAGCACATCATGTCCAAAATACTTTAAGTGATTGGTGATGGGTGGCTCCACTTTAGGAGACTCGAACTCCGATTGGATAGTAACATCAAATATGGCTCAAAGGTACATTTTGCTTTCTTCAATGTACCAAGTTTGCACATTTCAAGAGGTGGTCGCTTTTGATGACCACTAATGACTACTACATTTCAACTTCAAAAATTTGTAACTAATTCCACAAAGGTCCAAAAATTATGAAATGACTTGGGTTAAATGCCAACTCCATTGTTCTTCCTATAAAAATATACCAAAAAAAAATATTTCAAGGATCTTAGCTTCCTCGAAGAATTGATTAACTCTTAAATAGTTACTTTATGAATCTCCTACCTTGGAGCACTTCCAATGCATACATTGTTATAAGCATAGTATCTAGATTTTGAAGTGAAGGTAGGTGGACCTCATTTTGTTTCGGCAACTTCTAGAAAAAAATTGCCCTAATGCAAAGCTCGAAATGCAAATCTCAAATGCAATTTTATTGTATTATAAATAGAAATAAAAGAGAGATTCTATATTAAATACAATTCTTTCATGTAAAAAGGAGAGTTTGAATTTATTAGCATGGAAAATAAGATATGACATTGTTGACTTTTACCATTGTGTGCCACCTCTTCAACTCTTTATATTTCATCAAAATGCTCAGCTTGAAAATGGAAAGTGACAAACCTAAGAATAAAGAATGACCAACGCTAGTTGCATTAGGGCGGATTTTTTTTGGACCCGTGTCATAATGCACTTTGTGTATACATTTCCGTGCTGCTTTGGAAGTATTCTTACCATTAACCCTGCAACACTACAGCAGATACTAAGTGTCCAATGCATAAATAGAGATTCCTTTCATGTAAGATAGAAGTGCAATTGTTCATCATTTAAATTTTGCGTGAAAATGAGAGATCATCTTGTATAGTATTTTGACCTCTAATGAATATTTTTGATTTATTTCAAGTAGATGATTCACACTATTTCAAAAAGGATGATTTCTATAGTGACAAGCTCATCTTTCTTGGATTAATTTAGTAACTAGGTTTGAAGCTTGGGGTTGGTGGGGTGCCTATTACAATAGTCCATCCAAGTATGGTGGGATCAAATGACTTCATTCATTTGTTGAATGCCAACTTGAGAATTTCTTGGAAGAAGAAACAAGTCAAGTCTTTATAGGGTCTACATCATGATGGAGGCAAAATAGATAGAATTGGTCTATAAACTGAATAATTTATAGCAAGGTATCTTGGTGATAACTGATAAGCCTCATCGTTTCAAGGTTAATTTAACCCTAAAAAGATATGGTGGAGTGATATGGATAGTATGCAATGAGCAATTAGATCCTTCCAAGTTAAGGTGGATTCACAAAACACTTATTGATTAGCAATAGTGTTCTGCTCTAGATGCTCCACATACAAGAAACTAGAACAATTGATGATGTAAGATAGAGGCTCCATTAATTGTACAATACTTAAAAGGCTCCATTGACCGTACATGTGATTTGTGACAAGGGGGGAAATTACATAATCTAGGGTGATTGCAAGAAACACTTATCCTATTTTTTGTCCCCTTGACCTCCAATAGGTATTTTTTTGTCCATAACTTTTTGCATGCTTTGTTTGTTTGGCTCAAAATTTGGAGGTGAACACAAAAGTTTTAAATGCTGAGTAATTTTTTCAGAATTTTTAAAATTATTTTACTATTTTTAACTTTCCTCCAATTGGATGTCTTCTTTGACCATCTGGGAGGTTTTTAGTCCTATTTTTGACCCAAAAATCCAAATTTCAAGCCACAAATTGGACAAGTTGGAGTCTTCTAACATTACAAGGGGTCTTCTAACATTGGCGATAAGTTTTTATGAAACTAGCAACATGTCTATTGCACACATAGGGTCAAAGTGACCTTTCTAGGTACAAAGGCTATGAAGAGAGAAAAAAAATTCCTAAAGGAATTTTTTGTTGCAATGTGAGTACAATTTTTTATAGAAAAATGAATTTTTTAAAAATAATTTTTTGAATTTTTTTTGAATTACTAAAATTGAAAAGCATTAGAGAAAATATGGACTCTCCGGAGGGCCGTCTAACTTTGACAAGGCAGTTTATATAAAGAGCCCGACATTTGTATAAAAAGCCCGATTTTTGATAGAATATGCCATTCACCTTGTGTGCATATCTTCACTGGCAAGCAAAATATCACTACTAGAAAATCTGTGTCCAAATCAACAAAAAATTAGCAAAAAAGTGTTGATTTGGTCTAACACTTCTATGTTGATTTAGTGCAGTTGACTTGGACAGTATGTAGCAAAAACTTGTTGAGTTTTTTGTTAAATTTTTTGTTGATTTGGTCATGTTGTAAAATAATTTGAAAAAAATTTAAATTGAAAGAACCAATCAACATTTGACATGTGGCAATCCATGTGGCACCAAAATGACACGTGTCATCCATGCAAGTCCGCACCTAGGTCAATGTCCACATGGCAGTCAACATTGACCTCCACCTCAATGGGGAGTTGGCATGGGGGTTTGAAGCCCTCACCTCACGGTTGGGAGGGAAGGGCTCAAACCACCAAGCCACCTCCAAGTACTCATGAACAATCTTGTAGTTATTTAGTATATAAATCTTTTTAAACCCGCCAATGTTCAATTTTTGTAAGTTCAGCTGACTTCAGATCTCATTTAGGCATAGTAAATCAATTTTTTTATAAAAACTTTGAACTAATGAAAGTTGGAGGTTGAAGTTAAGTTTCACCTCCAAAAATCCGTTTGTCATTTGGAGATTTTAATAGAAAGTTATGGCCAAAATTCAGAGACAGTGTTAAAAAATGTCAATTTTTTTTTTCAAAACACTGTCTCTGAATTTTGGCCATAACTTTCTATTAAGAGCTCCAAATGACAAACGGATTTTTGGAGGTGAAACTTAACTTCAACCTCCAACTTTCATTAGTTCAAAATGTTTATAAAAAAGTTTATTTACTATTCCTAAATGAGCTCTGAAGTCAGCTGAACTTACAAAATCCGAGTTGTGAATGGTTAATTCAATTAAAACTTTTCATTTTATAAAAAACTCAAACCATATTGATTTAAACATATCTCTAATTTAAGACAAATTCTAATTTGAAAACTCTAATTACTCAGAATTAACCAAATTTTTTTTTTTTTTTCTTAAATTGGACATTGTTTTCTCAAGTCCACAAAAACATCCTATTAGGTTATAGAAAAATGAACTACGAAGAAGTCAAAGTGAAGTTTTAAATCAATAAGTTTTGTAAAATGTAAGATTATAGAAACTTTGTTTAATTAAACACATTTTGACATAGTAATAATAAAATCTTCCTTAAATATACAAAGTATAGTACAATTGTTTAGAAATATTGGACAAATTAGCTATTCCTTAAATTTAAATATTTTGAAATCGGTGTCTCTAAATTTTAGTAAACTTTGGAGGCGATTTCAACATAGTAAAACATATTTTTTGGTAAAAAGAAATTTTATAAAAATTTGAGAAATTAAATTAAATTAAATCTCTTAAAACCCGTTTGTAATTTTGAAATTTCAATAAAAATTCATGGACAAAATTCATAGTGGTAGCAAGGAACAATTTTTTTGAGATTTTCAAACACTCTCTCTGAATTTTGTTCATAACTTTTTATTGAAGACATAAAATCATAAAAGAATTTTTGGAGGTGAAAGTTTGTTTGATTTTACAACTTTTCTTAGTATGAAGTTTTTCCAAAAAAGATATTTTACCATGCTTAAATTGCCTCCAAAGTCTGCTGAATTAACAAAACATTGAATTGTGAGGGATTAGTTTTATTTAAAAAGTTCATGATACAAAGATTTCAAACTATGATTATTTAATTATTGCCTAAATAAATAAAAATTTACTTAAGAAAAATTTAAGTCAATTGCAACAAACATTTGTTAATTTTTTTGTTGATTTGAACACCATACTTTCCAAATCAACAATTTCTTTTGTTGATTTGGACACTATACTATCCAAATCAACAAATTTTTTGTTGATTTGGATAATACAGTGTCCAAATCAACATAAATTTGTAAAAACGGTCGATACAGTACCCAATTCAACAAAAACTTGTTGTTTTTTTGTTGACCTGGACATCATTTTCTACTAGTGTATGTCAGTTTTTTTACAGTTTTCATTCAGTTAAACTCAAGGGCTCGTATTTCAAGGCTCTGATATTTGGCTGCATTGTTGAGCAGATGACACTTGTACATCACAACTATAGGGAAAAATTCTGCTTCATACTAAATAAATGTAATTGAGGATCCCTTCCGCCACTTCTTAGCGGCCTTGTCTAAAGTCCAGATTTTTTCTAATAGGTCCACAGACCCCTTTTCTGCTCTTAGTGGCCTCAGTAGTATTTTGTAGCACTTTGTAATATTGCATAATACTATATAGTACTAAATCAATGGCCCAGATTTACAAGCGCCCAAAATCAATGGCTAACATTGACAGGCGTAGTGCAGGCGTGCAATATTGATAGGATCGCATAAGACTGCCAATCCTACACCAAAAAACTACGTTTTTGAGACAAAAATGTGAAGTGTTTCTTGCAATGACCTTCTAATGACCTCTAGTTTTTTGCTACTGATTTTTAGCTATAAACACAAAAAACAAGTATGGAAAATTTAAGATGTTGGAAGTTTCTAGATTGTTTAGGGGAACGTTCAAAGTTCACCTGCATGAGTGCATGGCGAATGCCGAATGGTACCCCTCCCTTATTGTATGGTGAATGGAGACTTCGCATAATTCGATAACTCCAGGGTGTGGTTGGTTTCCTAGATCGGTACAGTCTGTAACAATTGCGGGCAATCTGTGTGTAGAGCGTGAAGGCCGACATTCTAGCGGTAGTAAGTCGGATTCAGACAGTCGGAATTACGGTAGAGGAACTATGAAGTCGGCAGCGTTTCTCAATAGTCGTCTCCCGACGGTCGGGAGAGGAACAGATAGGTTTTTAATTGAATCGGTGAAATTATTAGTACATGCTAAGACCCGGTTGCGCAGGAGTAAGCATCTGCAGAGTAAGCATCTGCAGAGCAGGTGCAAGTACATGAAAAAGCTAGCAATGGTTTCCCTTGACTGTATTCCAAGGAAAGTTTCCAAGAAGCATTTACCTATATATTATTTTCATTCTTTACGTTGGTTTCTAAATGCTCATGGAGTGAGTTTTAGTAGATAATCAATTTTGTGTGCAGATGCCATGGATTGGCAAATGCAGATCAAAGTGTTGGGCTCTCAGAGAAAATCTTAAATACGGTCACATCTCATGCCATTTAACCTCTTACAAAATGTCTACAAGAAGTATGTCTCCAAGTTTGTGAATGCCGGTTTACAGAATTTTCTTCTCCACCGGCTCCCAGTCCAGTTCACATCATGTTCGTGGGGCCGTGCACGTAGCAAAGTATACAATTTTTTCATGGCCAAACTCCATGCCTTATTTGAGTTACTATGACTATGAACTCAGTGTGCACGCTGTGATCGTGGATGGGTCTAATGGTGAAGCTGGAAAAATCTTGGAAAACTGGGTGTCGGAATAGTAACCGGGAAAAAGGAAGTGATTACTTATGGCTTATACGTACTCTAAATGGCTACCTGCCACCGATTGTAAGTCATTTGATGATATAATGTTTGAATAACCTACAGTAATCTCAAGTCCTGCTCCTGAAAATTGGAGTGATTCTCATTTAACCCTTAAGCGTCTGAATCCTTTTTTGAATTTTTGCACATTTTCGCTTATAGCTTTGTACAGATATATCATTTACCAGAATTTAATGAATTTGGTCATTAAAGAAGGTTGTCTTTTCTAGATTCAAGTATTACCCTAAACCCTAAACCCTAAAAACCCTGAGGTCGGGATTGCCTGGCAGATTGGCTCCGACAGTGAAACAAGGAAGTTTTTTTTAGTTTGACAACAACTTATCTGGCTCCCAAAGGTCAGGAAATCAACAGAAATCAACACCACAGCTCCAAAATATCAAGAAAATACAGTACTGATTATCTAGTAATGCCAAAAATTACGTGTCCAAAAGGACCTCTGTAGCCTTGAGTGAATTCCGGAGGACCAGCAACAGTAACTTACAGGTGAGTGTGAGTGGTGACTAGGCTCAGGTAGTCAGGTCTGTGACTAGACTAAGTTACGTTACCTTACCTCTCAGAAATTGTACAAAGTACCTGCGTGGCCATCGCCACGTGTCCCGCGCTTAGTGACCCGTAGCGTTGCTGATAAGTTTCAAATTAATTTTCAGTTACGTCGATCTTGCAAAACCTGCACGAATTTTGTTCCTCGAGTAGTACATCGACAAGTGTGAGATATTTACTCTAAGAGCAGCAATTGAGAAGCTTTAAGACCTCGCAGAATGTTAAGAGCTTCCATTTCGAAAATCGCCTCAGCGAGAGTTAGACAAAAGTGTGTCCGCTATAGATCAGCTTCTCAGATAAGCAAGATCGATTTCTACCCAAGAGTTTGCAGCTGTGTGATTTACTGTAAGTTGCCCGTGCCTTCCGAGTGACTGGTAGTATGGTCGAATCCGATCTATTGTTCATCGCTTGTTTCGTCATGATTGTTGCAGAATCTGAAGTAATTGGCACCTTTTTAGGCACCTGTCTAGGACCTCATATTTATGGCAGTCCTCATTCCATGAGCTTTGTGCACTTGTATGATACAAATCTGGCGCTATAAAATCGCATAAGTTAGATGAATTTGAGTTCCTGCATTCAGTTCATTAATTAGGTGTAATCAATTAATGAATTTCACAACACGTGTATTTCGATCGTGCTTGCTC
Source organism: Thuidium tamariscinum (assembly GCA_947034885.2). Lineage (NCBI taxonomy): Eukaryota > Viridiplantae > Streptophyta > Bryopsida > Hypnales > Thuidiaceae > Thuidium > Thuidium tamariscinum. The sequence continues at coordinate 46,387,138 of OX344750.2, read as the reverse complement.
TGATGGCCATGTCCAAATTCTTACGAGTCCCGAGTTAGTTCTGAGTATCAGATTGCGTCTTTCTTCTCGTCCAAAAATACTCATTGGGCTACACAAGTTGTTCTAACTGATCTATTCTCGGATGCAATTACAGGTCAAGAAAATTAGGGTTTCCAAGTTTCGCCATCGCCCACCATGGGTTCTACGCAGATCATCAACCAGACGTCGAAGCCGCTCGACATGAAAATCGGCAACTACCGCTACTTCACGAAGCTGGCCACCGTGGACACGAACAAGAGCTACACGGTGCACATCAACTACGACGATACGTACATGGAATACTCCCTGGGCGTGGACGACGCCGCAGGGGGGAGTTCGAACTCCGTCATTGTGAACTCCGACGAATGCGTCGACAACAAAACCATCATCGTGCGGGAATTGAATGGCAAGTTCGACGTCAAGATGGAGCCACGAACGTCGTCGGACAACGTGTCGAAGAAGTCTCGGTGGAAATTCTGGGAGCATTGAGGTGTCTTCTAGCTGGCAAAACAAAACAGTCATGCGGCGGGGGTCTTCTCCAGTTCTCCAGTACCACCGTAACAAGAATATACTTGTGCTACAAGAATACGCCGTACATTTGCGTTACAGTGGCTTACAAGAGATGGGCAGGCTTACTTTCAAGATGTTCTACAGTGAAAGGAGCCTCGGGGCCCTGCATTGAAGTTCAAGAACGTTACGGGGGTTGAAGAATCGAATTCGCCCGGACATAGACGTGACCCTGACCTCCTTGTTATCATATTCTGGTAACTTACGTGCTTACCAAGAATGTCGAATATCACAATCTGGGTATACTAAGAATACGTCCCATGGTGTGCCAGATCCAATTGTAAATCTTCCACGTGTCATGTTCTGAGCACATGTGAGAACAGGTTTTTGGGGTTGCACCTGTGATATTATGGAGGTGTAAGCGGTGTAAGTTCGGTAGTAGAATATGCTCGGATTTCGTAGATTCAAGCGAATTGAGCATTGAGGTGCAACCAATTTGTTGCACAAGAACTATGGTAGTCAGTTTTGGTGTTTGTTCATTTTGAATTTTAGTAGAAATCTAGTTCTTTTTTATTTGTAGCAATAAATCATGAGAGCAATGTTCAGTGAGATCTTGCAAAGGATCCTTACAATGCTACGCTGATTCGGGACTTCATTATTGTATCCCTGTTTATAAGCAGGTGACTCTGTAAACTTATATTTATATTTATATGACAAGTTTATTCAACTTGGTGTGCACTAACTACTGTAGTACCTTTCCAGATAAATTCGATTCCATGCATTTCTGAAAGTGAATTTGATCAGTATACAATTCGCGGACGTTTGATGCGCGGACGCTTGTGACATGCATTGCACTGCTGCCGGACTACCTTTCGAATCAGATACAACTGCTTCCTACATCATTACTGTACAGTACAGGAGACGGGCTAAAACGGAGAACGCAAACACGTAAAGTACTCAAATAAATCAAATTTGCCTCGGGAAGTGGTCTTATAATAATCTAAAGACAAATGGTCAATCAGCAATTCAGTGCACAATCTGCTAAGGTAGTGAAAGGGAGTCTCAAATGGTTTCACGATCGATTGCACACTTTGCCGGGCGCAGTAAAAGCCAATCCAAACGTTTTTTTTGCTCTTATTAGGTTCAACACTAAATGAAATATTACGAATTTTTTATTTAAAACTATTCTGAAAGAAGTTAGAATTCGTTTTTTTGGACATTTTTTTACTTTAGTTTAACATGGTTCACGTGTTATTGGTTTTCAGAAGATTTTTTTTTGGGTCAGCGAAATCCTTTCTTTTTCAGGTTTAGGCAAACCTTGCCAAGCATGCCTCCAACCTAAAGCAGCTGTCATACGTCATAGAAGTACCTTACATGCTTTGGATATATAATGCGTAAGCTTCCAGTCCAATTCACTCTCCATCATTCTTCTAACTTATGTCCTTGGTTCAAAATTCGAATTCGTAACATTCTAAAAACTTCGTGAAGGGACCCTCCTGAAAAACAGTTCCACATCAGCTTTTCCAACAATATCCCTCTTCAAGATACTTGAGAGATAGGATTAAAATTCAAGCACATAGGTTGACAGATGGCGAGACAGTTCTACTTCAGGGAGGCCAAAGGCCTGTGCAGTGTTGCTGAACAAAGTTTCTGAAACTTGAAAAAGGAAACGTGAAACAGCCCATTGTAGTCAGAATTTGGAGTTTGCCTTCATGTCATTGATGAAATTTTTCAAATTTTTTTTTACATAAAGACAAGTGTGAGAAATAGTAAGAGCAATTGAAATTCTATTTTCTAGACAAGATATGAATTTGTTATGAATTTTTGAAGTGACCTGCCCAAAAGAGTCAATTGGCTACTTCAATGAGTCACTTCCAACAATGATTTACACAAAAAAGTGTGATGTTCCTAATGAGGTCACTAATCACTCCATTGGTGTCAGATTAGACATTGATTGTGGCCTAAAAAATCATCATGGGTCATAAGGAGTCCACTGTGAGTCATCTAACCACAATGGGCTGTTTTACCTTAATCCACAGAAAATAGTCACATTGTATACAGTGGAAACACCCAAAACCGTCCGAATAAGGAATTCAGCATAGTTGGAGGTAACGCTTTCTAAAACTGATATTTTTCTAGCATTAGCGAGTGAAAATCATGAATATTCAAAAAAAAATTAAATTTTTCGGAATCAGTATGTAATTTCTGTAAATTTTCAAAGTGTTGGCTCCCTAAACCACTGGAACTGTCCTATAGGTGTACCTTAAACCGAACACCTGCTGAAATGAGATGTCAGTGAATGAAAATTACACATGTGTCTTACAACTGCGTCAGCAAATTAGAATTAAACAGCTGTCAGACGCCTTAATGTATGCCTATGGACAGATTTAGTGACACTCTATAGCCCAAGAATAGGTACAGGGACGGAAATGGGTGTTTCTCCCTTAGATGAAACAATGTTGCCAAGACAAGCAACTATTGCAAAATCTGTCTCAAGACAAATCCTCCTCCGTTTGTTCGTGCTATCTGCTTGCTAGGGGTTGCTGCATAGGCATTTTAGATACTAAGTAATGAAGATTATTTACTTAAAGTATACTATATTCAATAACGATATTTTGTTGAGTAGTCTTTTGGAGAAACAACTAATCCCCGTCCTTTTTTAGCTCCTCGATATACAGTTTCAACAATAGCAATAAACTCTTCCTTGTTATTGAGTGCCCAATTAATCTTGTTGTTGTTTCCTGTTCCAAGGTCAACCATTATATGTTTGTTTCGGAAAAAGAACATGATTGTGCATGCGTCGTAGAGCTCGTACATAACATTGAACTCATTCACTTCTTTGGTATCTACAAGAAATATTTGAGCAAAATTCTTCACTGAATTTGCAATTGAGGAAAGGACTTCATCCATGATCATGCATGTACTATCACCATCAGAACCAAACCGAATAATAACAACTTGCTCTTTATCTTTTACAATCGTTTCATCAACATCTTGAGGAGTATGAAGATGTTGTAGAAGATATGACATTTTGTTAACTAATGCAACAACAAAAAATGATGATAATTGTAAGAATTGCAAGATATATAAATGCACAATGAAAATTAGGTGCCTATTGTTTGAAATATATGCAAGTAGCGAAAACCATTTGAAAAACATATGTACTTTTTTTGATACTCACTTAATTTATATATTTATATTTATACTAGTGTGATCTGTGTTGTCAAGTAAAAGAAAAGTAAAAATATGTTTTTAATTTTTTCATTCAAAAGTAAAAGTAAATGTTAAAAGTGAGAATAAAATTTTATCTTTAACTTATTAAGTTAAATAAAAGTAAAATATAAAGTATAAAAAGTAAAAATAAAATATATATTTTTAATTGAAAACTATCTCAAGAAATTCAACATCAGCAAAGACCTTGTACACGGGTGGCATGTACAATCCAACCCTAAAATTTCAACCCTAACTCCAGTGAGGTTGGCCAAGACTAATTTCGAAAATCATGAGAAATACTGAACTTTATCGGACTAAATCATAGTCTATCGACTGTAAGGTAGCAAAGCCATAAGATTAAGGTAAGCATGAGCCCTAGGAGCAGGACCACAAATGCTGTAAATGCAGAAGAAGCTTAGCAAGTCTCGATATACCAATGGTATGTAGAAACACTTGCGAGCAAAGTATCCAATATCTCCGTTCTAGGACAAGGTGGTGAGACACTCTACTGGCAAATCCGATGGCCAACTACGTCTGATGCCTCGACCAATATAAAAACCTTCGTGCTGCGCAATACTCGATAAGAATCCTCAGATAGAATATCCAGCCCACCATACGCATGCGATCCAATTCAGAAAAGAAAAGAATAGAAACCACATTCACGAGTTCTTAGACAGGCTGTACTACTGCAGTACGTGTTCAGTGGAAAAGTTACGAGTCTAGCATAGCTGAGCCAAAAAACATAAGGTTCAGATACCTAGTTGCAACACATAGCTAAATGCGAAAACCTAAAATCTTGCACGAACAATACATAACTTGTGGTATTGATTTGAGAATGAGAACCACCTTAACATCAAAATTTGAGTCGTTTACCAATAAAATTTGTAAACTTAGAACTTTTGCATAGAGTACTCAAGTCGGGCATACTTCGGTGCTGTGAAATCTATACTTCTGCAATTGCGACCAAGAATAAGATATGTATTAAGTATTGACCCAGTCTAATAACAACAGGAACCATACTCAGCATTTCGAGTGTTGCGGTTTTTCAGTGCAGTAACCTTAATCGTCAAAATAATACAAAACAGACCAAGAATTCGCCGTAATATTTCCACGCCATTGCAGCAGACACGAGTAACCCTAATATGAAAGAAGTCTCTTGAACTTACAAAGAAAGGCACTGGAACTCTAGTCAAGATGACTCCACCATGGCTTTCGCTCTGGAGGCTGGCTTCATCGTCGCAGCCCACTTCCCTAACAATTCACGGAGATCCGCGTCCATGCGCGTGCCCACACCGCCCCAGACGAGCATGTGCAAGAAATCTCGCCACGAGTTGCCCGTCACTTCGTGCACGGGCTTCCACCCTAACCTGGAATAATATCGCACCAGCTTCTTGTGATACTCGTCGGAGTCGTTGATAGCCAGCAGCTCGCCTTTGTTGCAAGCACAGTCAATCCCGTGGCGGACCATCAAAGCGCCCATATACACCGCCGCTCCAAAAATGGTGCGTCCACTGCGCGTGGCGCTGGCTTTCGTCAACCGAATGTTGTCCAAGTGCAAAATGTTGGCGTCGATCCACGGCTTGATGAAGCCATCCGCCGTGCCGAGATTTTCACCGGTGGCCACGTCGATGGCCGTCACCACGAACAAAGGCCCGGAGGGCTTGATCCCCAGCAGTAGCCCTTTCTCCCTCGCCGAGGCGATGATGTCCGCCTGCGTGGGGAGGGAATCCTCGATCCTAGCGCAGAATGACACAATTCCCCTGCACCGGAAGTCTCTCCTCGCGCCCCATTCTCGTTGCAGCTTCACAGACCTCGCCAAGGGGAATTCGCTCCCACGCAGTGAACAGATGCAAACTCTGGCGGCAGAATTGTGCGGAAATGTTCGAATTGCAGAGGGAGTTCCAGGGAGCGAACGCCTCAAGCTCCTATGCGCAATGGCATCCGCCATGCGCGCGGAAGTCCTGAAATTTTCAGAGCCACAACGTCATGGATCTGCTAGGCGGAGTTCGCCTGCGGTGGCGAACAAGGGAAGAGGCTTGCAGCTTGCTGATCAAGGGGTGGAGGCTTTGAATGGATGAAAACAGATGAGAACTTTCATTCGTTCATATTGCGCTTTCTGGACGAAGAGTCAGGGCATACCCTACGCTCAGGTCAGATTCGTTAAAAAATAATTCAAAATATAAATAAATATGGCATGTAATGAAATTTTCAAAAATTATAATGTGAAAAGTGTAAAAATATTAATAAAATAATTTTAATCCTCAAAAAAATCACAATGAAAAGTGAAAAATGAAAAATAATATTAATATCAAGAAGATTGTTTTATAAATTTATAACGGAAAAAATATGGAATACATAAGCTTGCTAAACTCAATCCTTTTTGCCCTCAAGAAATTGTGTTCATTGAAAAGGGTTTGCCTAAAACTTAACCAATTTGTTTCATTTGCAAGAATAAAAATTCAACAAAATCTTGAAAAGAATTTAATCCTTCCTATCCATGCTTGCCCAAGTATTCAAATATGATAAGTAGATCCCAAATATGGGATGGGCTTTCATTTTTGACGTCACTACATATCAAACTACTGGCATCAAATGTGGTCATAACTTTAATTGGGGTGCTATAATCCAAAACCATGTTGAAGACCCTACTCAAGATCTAGTTCCATTGCTTAATGTCACCAAGTTATGACTAGGGAAAGTGTACAACAATAAAGTTGTAATGGGGTCCAACTAAAGGTCACAAAATACTCTAGATGTTGTGAAACTAAAATTCTAAAATTCTAAATTTGGTTATTGAAAGGATATTCAACCAAAAAAGAAATGATTTTGTATAAGGTTTAATGAATTTGACCTCAACATACAATAATCCAATATAAGTTAGATAATCATCATTTTTGGTATTTTTTTCCTTTGAGCATGCTCTGCAAGTCCCCATTCCTTCAAACTTCCATAGAGTATTTGGACTTAACATTACATTATTAATCCCTAAATGCTTGAGGCACAAAAATTTTGGGTGAAAGCAAGAAAGACCAACTGGTTTTTCTAGCGTTTTTCATAGTATTCATGATTTTTTGGGGAGTATTGTATAATTAGAAAAATAATTTTTAAAAAATTAAAAAAATATGTTCAGTGTATATACCTTTAAGAAGAAGGACTCTAGAAAGGAAAAGCGTAAAAAAATCTTTAAGTAGGAAAACTAGAAAAGTACAAAATTTCATGAAAATAGGTACTCTAACGTATTAATTTGTAAGAAAAAGGGAAGGATTTGAAAAAAGCTAAAAGTTGACAATTTGGAAGAACTTTATGATGAAGAGATTTCACTTAAAGAATGATCTCAAAACCATCTTGAATGTTCAAAAGTATGTGCTCAAGGGAGGCTTGATAGCACACATGTAGAAGAAAGAAAATAATGATTTTTCAAATTTCCTTTAGTAGAAACATGCCTACCTAGTATAGAAATAGACCACAAAAATTTCAGCTTTAGATCATTAATTTTAGATACTCCCCACTACTAAAACCCCCTAAACTACAAAGTGTGACAAATTAGCTAAATTGAAATTTAAATATAAAATGATTTTTGAAAACTTCTGAAAAATAGGGAAGTTGATTGTTGGCATATTAGACATCTCAAATCAAAATTTCAAGTTAATTTGGTTCATAATTTTAAAGTTGTAGCTAGTGACAACTCCAAAACTTCAAATGATACAAAATAGTACTAGTGTTTCATGCTTTCACCCTTTGGTATTGACAAAACTTTGAAGTTAAATAAAACTTAATTAAGTTGCTATTTCAAGTAGTTTTTATTTTTTAAAGTCTAATTTAAGCATCAAAAAATCGATTTTGAAAATGATTGATTATGATTTTTCTATTCACTATTTTGTGCAAGGGTGCCCATTGCAATCTTGACTTTCTGTAGTATTGAGGGCCCTTGGAAATGAGCCTCAAATACACTAAATCTTAAAGAAAAAATCACATTAAAAATTCACTTAAGAAAATACATTTGGAAAGGCTTGGACAATTAGTAATTGATATTGAGACCACTTTCCATTACATAGGTTAAAACAAGGAGGTTTAGTGAACAATTAATTACTACATCCTATTAGAACAAAATTTGATTAGTTCTTATTCAACATTGTTTGAAATGGTTTTGTTCAATTTTGACTTCACACAAGCCCAAGTAAGAGCAATTATAGAACATCACTTCAAATGTCTCTTATTGGGGTTTGTCACAATAAATTGAGTTACTTCCTTTCAATTATTGTGTAACTTTTCTTGATTACTCCTTAACATAATTTTGGGGAATACTATGATAGAAAAATACCATCATTACTGTGTGTCATAGAAATAAATGTGACAAATTTTTCTTGTGTGGCAATGCTTCCAAATGCAATCACTTGTTCCAAAATCTTACAACAAGCACACACCTTATGAAGTAGACTTATAACAATGTGACAATGTGACACAATGTGACGAAAAGAGATAGCAGGCTTGGTTTTCAATTTTCATGGTCCCCCTATCTCATCGAAAAATGATGAACCATCAAATTTGAAATTAAAAAAATCCCACCCTCCCCCCCCCACTAAGGAAAATCAGCAGCCGTTGAATATGAGTACGAGTATGGGATACGAGATACGGATACATGATATAGATACGGATATGAATATTGAATATAGATACGGGATACAAATACATATGCGGATATGAATATTGAGTATAGATACGAAATACAAGTATGTGAATGGGATATGAGAATTATCCCATATGCATTGTAAGAATGCCCACCCTCTCAGAATTATAAGAGGGGGTGGAGGAGGGGTAGATTCAGAATTTTGAAAATTTAATACTTAAATCAAATTGATGAGACAGGAGGGCACAAAATAATTAAAATTTTAAATTTGTTTAGTTTTTGAACTCATTGTGACACAGTTTGTCACAATGACAATGAGCTCAAAAGAGGCAGTGACTGCCTCAAAGTAACATTGGAGCAACTAAGGTAGAACCATCTGTAATTGATCATTTAAGGTTTTCTAGACATAATATGGTGTAAAGGCAAAGCAAATATTTTCAAAGGTGCAATGATAGAAATGATGGGGATTGCCAAAACTTTAATAATTTTATCACATTAATTAGAAATACTGTGAATTTTGAAAGGCAAAAAATGTATAGGACTCATAACCAATCTCTAAACTCTTCTAATTTCGATCATTCAAAAAACTACTTACTTACTCACTACTTCCTACTTTCTTGTATACTACTTTGGAACATGTGTCATGAATCACAAGTCCCAATTTTAAAAAAGAGAAAAAAACACATTCTAGCCTTGGTTAGAAATATGTGAATCTACAGATTGCCGTAAACACATATTTCTAACTACTGTATATGCTCCAGATCGCCGCGATAATCACTGGAGGATTCATTCATACAATGCAATGTGCCAAAACAACGATGGAATAGCAAATTGAGGGATGCCCTAATTACTCACTGTTTCCCACGAAATGAAGAACTAAATTGCACCAAAGTCGCACTAGAAAACTAAATAGAACTAAAATTTGCACTCAAAACCCTAAAGCCTCAAAAAACTTGCACTCCAAAATCAGAATTGGAAGCCTCAAGAATGCGATCATTTTGCGGCGATCTGGAGCTACGGCAAGGGAGACGGAGTGGCGCGAGCTGGAGTGGGAGGACGAGGAAGGGAGGGACGGGGCCGTGCCGGGAGCCTGGGCAGGAAAGCCTCGGAAGGGCCCACTGCCACGGAGATCGTCCTTTCCTCCAAAGCGGGGTGCCTGACGTCTCGCAGTGGCATCATAGAAGTCGGGGAGAATTTTTTTCAGTTATTCGGAATCGACCTGTTCGGCATCGCCAGGAAGATGCTGGAAATCGATGGTATCACGAAACGACTAACTTAATTCATTGTCCCTGCCGAAAGTCTTTGCCGACACAATGCACAATTTTTCTACCTTTCATATTTCTGGCTCGATCAGTTAGCAAATCAGACTTTGTAACGGGCACGCACGGATCACATTCCTGCCGAATAGTCGGCTCCCGAGTCGTCTGCAGACATTCTGACAAGTATATAAAAGAAAAATGTGGTACGTTGTTAGGGCTGCGAAACTATGAAGAAGGTGCCGTGACTTGCTGGCGTCAGTGGCATATGTGGTAGCCCCTACATGGATGAAGTGACACTGATTTAGTCCTGTTAATTAATGTGCAGCGACGCAGCGTGTGTTTTTTGTATGGTTATTTTTTACCTTTTGGCTACAAGATAAGAGCCTGGAGGCTATATTTTGTTAATAAAGAAAAAACAATTTTTTTGAATCTTAAAAGATTACCAGATTCCTACTGTATTTTGAAGCTATTAGCCTAATTTGACTAGGTGAAGCTGTTAGCCTATTTGACCTCGGTTTCATCTAGTTTCATCTAGGTTTCATGTAGATATCACCAAGTATCACCCAACTACTCACATGAGTATCGAAGAAATAACTGGATACTTTTGGAAAATGGAAACAAAATCCTTGCTAGTGTGTGTGACATTGCTTTACCAAGTCACATTTTTAAAAATTTGCTTGGCTTCAATTCCTGCCTAGATGTACAGAGTAGAGCATGAGAGCCTACATCAAGGTCACTGCTGGACAAACCTTAAGTCCACACTTTAAAATTCGTAGTTTTTTCACATGGTATGATCCACAATACATGCTACGGTGCTTGGGAATTGTCATTCAAAGGCCAGGAAGGCCCAATTGAAATTACAACAATCTAATAATACGAACAACGCTCTTACTTGAAAGCATTCAAGTGACAATATCCTCTGAAGATTCCTCAAACTACATTTCATCGTGACTGAAGAATGACAGATCATCTGAATCCCATGTCGTAGTGTCGGTTACGAACTATCAAAACCACTATAATATATTAACACTCGCTAACTAATTAAGCTGCAAGATGAAGGTCTGATTGTGTCGAAGCTTTCTTTCTCAGTGCTCTCCACAAAACAGCCTTCAAGTACTCTTTAATTATATCGGCATAGTAGTTACGTTGAACACCCCAACAGAGAAACCACTCCAACCCCTTTTATGAGGCGAGCGTGAATTTTGAGTCTGTTAATTCACCGCAGGGTCCCTACGGATAGAGACCCCAACAGACTCTTCATCCAACTCAACTCTCTTAGATGCTCAGTCTCAAAATTTTCAAAATTTTCGAAAACTGTACAGTACGTACGTACATCAAGCTAGATCGGTGACACTAGCATCTATTTACTCAAAACTCCGTTCGAATTTGTAGGGCAGGAAAGTCTCTTGAAGCTATAGCGCTAGCCATGACCAGAGCAGTCTAGAAGATCCACAACCTCCAGAATAAGAAAGGCCTCCTTCTGGTTGGCTCACAAGCTGCCGGCGACGGGACAGTACTTGCACGAAGAGCTGGTCTCACCCTTGGTTCCATGTCGACTTCAAATTCGCCGTCCACTTCGCGAATGACGATCTTCTTATTGTCAACGCACTCGTCCGAGTTCACAACAACAGGCTTGCCTGCAGCATCTCCTCCCAAAGAGAATTCCCGATAAGTGTCGTTGTAGTCCATGTGCACTATGTAGCTTCGGTTCTTCGCCACCGTCGTCAATTTGATGAAGTAGCGGCAGTTGCCGACCTTGATGTCCATGTCTCTTGTTGTGAGATTAATGATCTCCGTGGAGCCCATGTTGAGGTCGTGGTGGATGCTCTCAATGTCGACTCCGAAGCTCAGTTGAAGATGACGAAAACGCCTGAAAAGAATCAATGACCACATTCTTTAAAATGGTGAGCTTCAAGCAGCCATCAATCGTCACGTGCATTCCAGTTCACAGAGTTCTTTAAGTGAATGTTGGAAAGATCATGTACATCACTACATCTGAGGTTCTAAATGGGCGTCTGAAAACGTGCCAACTGGCAACGTCTTCCAATTTCAAAATGAATTCCTCGAAACTCGATAGGACAGATAACAGTTGACGAGAAGCTCAGACTGTAACCCAGGGGCTGCGAGTTAATCCTAGCCAGATTTTACAAGTTAGGTGTCAAGATTGTGATGAGACGTGCACCCATGAATGCTGCGCTAATCAATCTGCATGAACTCTATACACGTACTAGATATGGACGAGATCGAGGTATTACCAGCTGAACCAGCAGAAAATCCAGCAAATATTTCGAAAAATCCCACCAAATGCATGTAGAATATAATCAAAATTCGAGCAACTTAATTGATCTGGCTACGCTCCTGAATCCGAACTCGGCAGCCCTCACCGTTCTGCGATGGTGAGTGAGAGCTTCCTTTGTTCGAAGCTTGATCGAGGCGATGAGCTAGCTGAACCGCCCCTTAACTTGCATACGTGCTAGCTACTCTCTGGACGAATAATACCCCTCAAGCACAACCACTCTCCTCAGTGCGGATGGTGAACTCGATGCCATCACAATCCCTTTAGTAATGAGCTGACGAAGCAGTTCGTCGGTTCGACAAAATCATTTCGTAAATTCCAGTTGGCGCGCATTGCTCAGCTGCGTTAATTGTACGTCGGCCACATTTTGAAAATTTCGCCTGGCCTTGCCGACTTTGAGTGTCTGGAAATTTTAACGAATCAATCACGGATAAAAGGAGTTTGGATACGAATTTTGAAAGAAAGTTGCCAATTCCAGTCACAAGATTCAAGCAGTCGGCATGGGTGTCGGACGCTTGTACGCGCCTGTGTCGGAGCGGGAAACTGTACCGCATTTGGATTGCAATTCAGTGCCTGGAAGAGCGCTGTTTCTGCGTCGTTGCCTTGCAGGTTCAAGTCAAACGGACAGGGGTTCCGGCAGGACGATCCTCCATTCGAAGTGGGCCCAGCAGGGTGGATTTACCTCGGCGGAAAACGCAGGAATTTTTTAATTTTTTGCAAATCATTTTTTTTGGAAAATTCTGAATTCATAAGTACTAGGGTGGCCCCTGCCGTTGCCACGGTCTAAAAGAAAAGAAAAACAACAGAATAAATAATTTTCTAATTTTTTAATGTATAGAAACTTCAAAACTCAATAACTTTCATGTCGTAGGTTGGAACACCATGAATCAAAGCCCGTGCACCCCTCCTCGCCAAGGGCTTTCCGCCGGTACCAAACACGCACCCGGGGGACTCACGGTCCAGGAGATCTCAACGTAACAAACAAACAAACAAACATCCAAACATCCAAACAAACAGCCTATCTTCATATGATGATTTGCAATCAGAGACCTTCAATTTCACCGTTTCCCCGAGTGGCCGGCCAAGCAAGGGGGTCTGTTCACCCTGGACCTAAATTACCGAGGAGAGTTTCAGAATATACCCTAATCACGGACTGCCCCCTATTTGAGAAATTATTTATATAATAAATTCTTAAATTGTCTTTTGAGTGCCTAAAACTACTATGATCGATATAAAAATTATACCATTCAATTCTTCTCAATGTCTTCTTATTAGAAAAGTTGAGAAAGCACCTATATTGGCATTGGGAGTTGCCACCCTAGGCTCTCAAACTCTCAATATCAGTATTAAAATTCCAATTTTTAATACTATTTCATCATGATTATTGGGGTGTTACAAAAAAGAATGCAAAAAAGTTATCATGGTAGAGGGACGGATTGCTAATCAATACCCATGAAAAATCAATAGGGTACCATATTTCCAACCAAGGTTCACATGGATTTTCATTTTTTTCCTTAGAATGTATGTTTTTGTACTTTTTTAAAGGTTTGGACCTATAAGTGAATGACACATAAGTGAGCAAGAAAATAGGAAGCAATGAGTGGGAAAGTAGTTTTTGAATGATTGAAATTGGACAATTCTAGATGCTGATCATGGGTCAAGCCCAACTTTTGCCTTTCAAAATTCATAGTAATTTCAATTCAAAAGATAAGATTACCAAATTTTACAATCACAATCATTTCTATTAATGCACCTCTAAAAATATTTGCTTTGCTTTACACTACCCCAAATCATATATTCATATCTACATGTGCTATTTTATTGATTATGGGTCCCTCTACTATACTTGTTATAAATTTGCACTCTAAAGGTGGAAATTCCTAAAGCAATCACTAATAGCTCCTACACCATTATCCAAGGCATTGATTGTGGCTACTTATTGAACCTAATCAGTTCAAATCTCATTTTTGCAAAAATTCTATCATTGATTGATGAAAGACTATAATGGGTTATTTTCTAGGTGTTTACATTAGGCAATTTACTATATGTAGGTAGGTATACCATTAATGATTTTGTATTTCATCCATGATGGTAAGTAGCATCAATGAGGGGTGTACATATTGATGTTGGTCAAGATTAAGTGTGCTCAATTGGTTAGTGCAATAGATTGGAACTCTATAAATGAGAGGTAAAACATCTTGAAGCATTTTTTAGTACTTATTCCTTAGCTTGGATTTGGCATCTTACTCAAGTTGTTTCTTATTTTTTTTAGTTGGGTCATTGCAAGAAAGACTTGCTGAAAAGCGTAGCATTTTGCACAATACTCTTTTTTTTTTGGAAGTATTGTACAATTAGTAAATCAATTTTTTTTAAAGTAAAAAATTTGTTTGATGTATATACCTTTAAAAAGAAGGTACCCTAGGAAGGAAAAGCATAGAAAAATTCTCTAAGTAGGAGAACTAGAAAAGTGCCGAATTTCATGAAAATTGTAACTTTCACTATAGTTTCACATTTTAATTTGTAAGAAATAGGGAAAGTAATTTTTCTTAAAACTAAAAATTAGCCATTTGGGAAGACTCTATGGTAAAGATATTTCACCAAAATAATGATCTAAAAACTATCTTGATTGTTCAAAAATGTGCGTGCAAGTGAGGCCTATTAGCACACATGTAGAGGAAAGAGAATAATGATTTAAAAATTTCCTTTAGTAGAAACATGCCTACCTAGTGTAGGAATAGATCCTAGAAATATCAGCTCTAAATCATTAATTTAAAGTACTTCCCATTACTAAAACCGCCTAAACTGCAAAGTGTGACGAATTAGAGAAATTAGAATTTAAATATAAAATAATTTCTGATTTTTTTTGAAAAAGAAGTGTTTTGATTACTATCAAGTTAGCCATCTCCAATAAAATTTTCAAGTTCAAACACTTAATGCTCTAAAAGCTATAGCTCATGACAACTTTGTCACTCAAAGTGTGACACCAAATAGTACAAGTCTTTTTTGCATTCACCTAGCTTTGTGGAATTAGTTGTAAAATTTTGAGAAGTTGAAATGGCATAGGACTCTAAAATCACCTACTTTTTAAAATGTACATTGTTTGTACATTACTAAAGACTATGAAAGAACATGTACAAATAGTGTACATTTAAAAGAGGTGGGCCATATTGGAGGATGAGTGCTTTCAGTGGGATTTGGGAGATGCTAAATATGTTAGGTGGTGATTGCAAAAAACACCTATCCTTTTTTTTGTCCCCTTGACCTCTAATAGGTATTTTTTGCTTATATCTTTTGCATCTTCTATCTTTTTGGCTTGAAATTTGGAATGAAGGTACATGCAAAAGCTTTTAGATGTTGTTTAATTTTTTCATATGTTTTAAAATTAGTCTACCATTTTTAATCTATCCTTGATTGGATGTCTACCTTTGTTATTTTGGGGGATTTTAGTCCTATTTTTGACCCAAAAATCTAAATTTGAAGCCAAAAATTGGATAAGTTGGAAGTCTACTAACATTACAGGGATTGTCAATGAATTTTTATGAAAATAGAAACATGTCTATTGTGCGTATGGGGTCAAAGTGACCTTCCTTAGTATGAAGGCTATGAAGAGGGAAAAAATTTCCTAGAAGAATCCTTTATTGCAATGTGAGCACAATCTTCTCTAAAAAAATGGATTTTTTCTTAAATCATTTTTTGAATTTTTTTAAAATACTAAAAATGAAAAGGTCCACACACTCCTTTTCCACTATTTTTTGCTGCCAATGGCCTTTGTAGTATTTTATAGTAGTCTATAGTATTGTATAGTATAGCATAGTATAGTATAATATTGAATTGACGATCGAGATCCGCAATCACCCTCAATCAACAATTTAGATTTGCAAGCACTCTGTTGACATGTGGTACTTGTAGTAACAAGTGGTACTACTAGTCATGTAGCCAAAAACTGCATTCTTGAGACAAAAATTTTAAGTCATTCTTGCAATGATCACCCTAGGGCATAGTTCATCAAATCATTGATAGTTATCAATGTTCATACATGTTAGAAATATAATACTAAATGCCATCATAAACTTAGAATGTTCCATAGAAATTTGTTGCTATAAGATCAAGTCAAAGTTTTAATTTTTTTTTAAAGTTCAAATTTGAGCAAAATGCCACAATTTTGGACACTCTCAGTATATTTAGTAGTCAAGATACAATTGCCCTCATTTAGATAGAATGATGTGGTATATTCCACATCATTCCATTCAATGGATGGAAAACCGTGGAATATTTTATACCATCAATAACTAATGAAACATGCGTCATAAATTGTCAGACTCAAAGAGACCAGGCCAAAGTCAAAAATGTACTCAGTGGCAGAGAAAATAATAATAACTCACTAAAGGAGCTCACACAATAGCCTGGCAACAAACAATTAGTAGATTACATCAATCTACACATCATGTGAACTAGAATTCAGTTAAAAATATTGTTTACTGGCCATACTGTTAATTTAATTTGGGCCTCACGAATTTAAGCCAAGTAGAGTAAGTAGCCTGTCAAGAGCATGGTGGATGAATTCTGGAGACGAGAACTCCTGAAGGGAAAAGGCAGCCTTGTGTAAAGGCTCCTGAATGTTATGCTAAATTTTGCCAAAATACCAAAAGAAATGAAAGCGCACATTCCCTGTATTCTCCAATTAAGCCGGTTCTGTACGAATCAAAATGGATTGCGTCCACTTGAATGTCAAAACGCGGCACCTGAGCTAATGCTCGGGATATCACCTTCTCTAACACCATGTCCTCTGATTTCTCATCAATTCTAATTCTAGAAAACGGACTCACCCAATTCCCTCCGAACTGGCTCGAGAACACTCTGTTTTCCACTGCAAATGAAAGTGAAATTCAGAAATTCAGAAAGGGCAAAAAGGGCTTTAAGCCACCTAGCTTCCCAACGCGAACCGAATGACCCCAATCTCTACATTGTCATTATTGTTTAGAATTTCATGTCACCGTATGCAACTTACGAGCCTGGGCCGAGATATTCAGAGTTTTTTGCATGTACTTAATGACCTAGAAAACTGTCTTTTCTTACTGTGCAAATTATTAAATAAGCCCACACTGCAAATACTTTTCCACGAAGCCAGGAAATCATTCACACCAATCCGTTTCACTCTGCGATCTGTGATTTCAAGCAAGAACGAAGCTTGGTCAGTTCAATTCAAGCACAAAACTCACTCATAGAAAAATCAAGTCACTATCAACCACATGCGTAGCTTGCCCATTATACGGAACTTTCGAAGCTGCCAGGTCAAAATTCGAAGGTGGCCTTTAAACACCTATTCAGATTCAAGTATAGAATTAGATCACAGCTTGAGATCACGTCAATCAAGAGTGACCACATTGACTTTCTAGAACGACCCTACATGTGTATGCATTCTCAATCTAGTTCCAATCGGTTATAACGTCTGTGGATCTCTGTTGGTGTTACAGCTCTCAAGGGTTGGATCCCAGAGGGAGCCTGACATGTCTAGTAGTACTCTACATTCTTGAGATCGAGCTTCTCCTTTCTCGGAGGTGCCACAGCAAAGAATTCGGAGATGATCTCTAAGGGAAGGCCCTTGGTCTCCGGGACTTTGAGGAACACGAAGATCCAAGCAACTAGACTGACTATGGCAAAGAGGCCAAACACCCCTTGCAGGCCTAGTTGCTGGTTGATCAGGGGAAAAGAATATGTTACAATTACGTTGCTTCCCCACATTGCAGCCGCGCAAATGCCGATGCACACCCCACGTACACTTGTTGGGAAGATTTCCGAGCACAGAATGTTCGGAATGGGACCAAATCCTGATATCCAACATCGCAATGAGAAGGTCAGAAATTTTTAGTGTCTAACCTAAAAGAGAACATTGAATTATTAGGGACCTCATCTGTCTCTAATTCTAATTCTATTAGCGACAGCAATTCACACTTTTGTAAATACGGACGACCTATTCAGAGAGTGGTGTAAGCATGACTTGGGCTAAACGTCTACGGCCACTCATCTTTGAATGGAGGTAAGGTTGTCTACTGTGCCCAATGGAGGAGCTCGACAACAACCCACTTTGAGGTGGGATAAGATATGCACAGAGTGAGAAAAAAATTGAGAAAAAAATGGATAAAAACAATTGATCTGGACCACAAATTTGGCTCTTAACCAAAGTGATCCCTCCACTGCTCTCGAGTAATCTCCCAGAAATCACCCTATATTGGTAAATTGCTTAAAAGTGTTGCAAATACTTTCCTCTATCTTCCATCTGAGTTCAAGTTAATGACTTTGCTGAGAAGGAAATGGACACCATGGAAGTTCGGGCAAGTGATGATACCTGTGACGAATGAGCATGTGAAGACGGTGACAAATATGAACGAAATGGCGGCAGCAATTAATCCTGTGGGGAGGAACAGATTGGCGAGGACAAGCGCAACCAGGGAGATGACCAGAATCGGAATCGTTGCTAACAACAGTTGCCTGTAGCCACAAAGGTCAAGAATTTCTCAGTAACATGGATATGCTTCAGTGATAGATAATTTATTGATATAAAAAATGAAACCCTAGGGTTTGGGACAAAACATGTCGGTGTTATAAAATTCAAGTTTCACAACTTTCTTAGCATTGAAAGATATAATGTCAAGCATCAAGACTAGGGATAACCTATAAGGCCAAATTTGGGATTATTTTTCAATAAAGATATATAAACCAATCTTAAAGATTTAAAGTAAAAAAAATAAATTGAATTTTGAATGTTACAACAACAAAACTATAAAATGCAGTGTATATATGCAGATCCAAGTCTAGTTGCTGCTACAGTTGAGTAGTTCTGACTGTAAACCCAACGTTTTGCAACAGTGAAAGGTAGCGAGAAATGGGTATTTAGACATTTGGACTTTAAAAGTTCGACCCATACATTAGTACGACCACCATCATATGATGCATCATGAAAAGAGAAAAACCACACACCTGCGGCCTGATTTGTCCATGAGTCTCATCGCGATAAGAATGCAGGGCAGCATGAGCAAGCATGTGACACCACTCGCTAAAATGGATGCCGATTCTCCGTCAATACCAATGCTGGCAAGCAAGTCTCCGGCCCCA
Source organism: Thuidium tamariscinum (assembly GCA_947034885.2). Taxonomy (NCBI): domain Eukaryota; kingdom Viridiplantae; phylum Streptophyta; class Bryopsida; order Hypnales; family Thuidiaceae; genus Thuidium; species Thuidium tamariscinum. Next base: position 46,368,105 of record OX344750.2, on the reverse strand, counting down.
GATTGCATCAAGATTTGAGGAGTGAAGTATAGAACAGCATTGATGCCACTAAACTGCACTTGCAACAGTTCCAGTATGTCAATGACTGCACAGGATCTAGTCAATTAAAACGATGAAGGGAACTCAGCGTCATTTGAGGTCCTAGGATAGCAACTCGCAAAAATCGTCTGATCGTTAATACCTACTTATAAAATGCAGGATCTAATGAACTCGATTTCCAAAAATGCTAATCAATTTGTTGCCCCTGCTACAAATTGAAATTACAAGATGTTGCATCAACTACAGGACTCCCTGAAAAAACTGCAGTGGGTAACTCTATACGTTGCTTCTGAAGATTAGATTGGCTGACCTGCTGCAATATCTGGAGACCAACTCCGACAATAAGAGCGCGGCGAACACCACCTTCCATCAAATTAGAAACTACACTTCCGTGCTTGGCAATCTCAGCCGGGTTGAGCATGGCAGGACCCACTGGATGCTCTTTGAGCAGCTCAGGGTCAAGGGCTGTTTGAGCCACCAACACAGCAGCCTGAAATAACACCCAAAAAATATGTTCTGAGAACCACATAATACCTCTAAGACGTTCATAAATCGATCAGAAAAAACATTACAATGTGAGCACAACAAAACTTAGGGCCAAGAGAGGCTTCATGATTTTTTTGACGGTTTACAGCAGTTCACATGCGGTTAGATTGGTCACATTAAAACCCTAAATCGAGGTTTTAGGAAAAAAATGGGTTTAAATTAAGACTAGGATTGAAGAGGAAAAGATTAGTACCGGAAATGATTCATAGTCGCCTCCAAATCCTGGAAACCCAGACATGGTTTGCGTGGCATTGGACAAATCCCCAGCCTCGCTCTTCAAATACACTCTCTTCAAAGCACCAGGCTCGTCGCCGTCCTTCTGCCAGGCCAGTTGCCAACCTCCACCGACCCCCACACTGCCTAAAGACTCCGGAACTGCACCATCGTGAGAACTCCTCGAGCTTCTCGAGCTGCACCTGGACATTCTCGGGGTGAAGAAACCGGGGTTGTGCCTGCAGAACGAATTTCAGAGCCACAATCAGTTCATTAACTCTCCAAAAACGAATCTCAATCACTCGCTCCACTTAAGGAACAACAAATCGTGGTTTAAAAATGACCATTTCAATTGGTCGTATTGTGGAAAACAGAAGTCAACTTCTAAATTATCTGACTAAATGAGAAACGTTGTATGCACTAATAAAAAATCAGCAAAATTGGACCACAGAAAGACAACTAGAGTAGATAAAACCTACTCTAAGCTGAGTACCAATCGGATCCTCTAGGGTGAGGTGTAGTCAATCCATACACCTCAAAACCAGCAACGAGTAGAAACAAGAAAATTCGGAATGTGCATACCGGAATCCACGAGGAGTGGTATTTCCATATCGGGCACTCCCATAATTGCTCCCCCCCATTAAAGGTTGCTGCAAATGGTCATCGTGGTCTCGGTCCCCCACCATGCCCACGTCCGTTTCTGAGTAGTAGCCATTAGCTCTAAACCTCGGCGTTCCAGGTGCTTCTTCGTCCCACTGCTCGTGTTTGTAGTCATCATCGTACACCTCTCGTGAATTCATAAAAAAGGGGTCACTGTGAGGCTGGAAGCTTCCGATCAACGTCACCATGGTGTCGACCTTGGGAAGTCCGCTGGCATGGCTCCAGTCATCACGAGCGAGGGGTCCGCCATGGCCCCAGTCTTCCACGATGGGAGTGGCCACCCAGCTGACGGATTCGTCAGGCGCGAAAAGCTTGATCTGGTTGTCGTCGGTATATAATTGTTCGTAATCCTCTTCCTCCGCGGGTTTGATGAGCCACTCTTCCAGGTGGGTTTCAGCCACCACACCAAGACCCTCGACCAGCAATGCAAGCTCAGCTGCGCGTTCACACACCACCAAAAAACAGATTTTCAGCATGTGAATCACAGAATTATCCATTGAGTAAAACTCAGGATTCAAAAATGACCGACTTGCGAGAAATCAATTACTCAGATGGATCACAATCTGATTGATCACCAGAATCAATTGCATATGTTGGCCAAAAAAATACATTAAAATTGGACAAAAGAAAACCCTGTAAATGACCTAATCAAATCTGTATTTAAAAGATGACGCACAAATTGGGCGTTATGATCATTTATCGATTTCAAGTGGGTCACGTACAAATTTTTCTTATCCGAGCGATTGATGCTCTTCAGAGATCCTGATGATCGGAAAAAATTCAACCCGTTCGAGTTATTATTTTCTCACAATACAGTCAATCGAGGTGGTCAATTTGAAATCTCATCGGTTAACTTGTGGGAGAGGATTTCGGGAACATACCTGAGACATCCTCTTGGCCCCGGAGGCTCTGCAACACCAGCTTCGCCTCGTGCATGCGCCCCTTACTGACGAGCCACCTTGGGGACTCTGGCAGCACCAGAACGCAGAGCAAAACGTAGAGAACCGAGGGGACGGCCAACACGCCCAGCATGAAGCGCCAGTTGGGGCAGGCTTGAAGCGATAAGCCGAAGTCCATCACGTAAGCGAAGAAGAGTCCCGAGGATCCCAGAAGCTGAGGAAAGGTTGCGAGCTGGCCGCGCGTCTCGGCGGGGGCGGACTCGGAGATTAGGATGGGAGAGATCGTGGAAGCAAGGCCGATGGCTAATCCCACTGTGATCCGGCTGAGGATCAGCATGTACACTGTGGGAGCCCACAGCATGATCATTGCTGCCACGGAATACAACACTCCAGAAACACAGAGCATGAATCTGCGGCCCAGCCAGTCGGCTGCGGGACCTGCCACTGTCACGCTTGCAACCGCGCCAAGTAAAGTGGACGCCACCACTAAGCCTTCCAACGCTGGAGTCGTTTCCAAATGAAATTCCGGTTTGAGGTACAATAGAGCACCTGGTATCATTCACGTGAATTTTAAAACCGTTAACACTAGTTTGAGAATAGAAATCAAGATTTTGCACACAAGAATTTATATTTATGAAAAATTCCAGTCATTTGGCCCTCAAGACTCCTGTTTTCTGTTCACACTATTGCAAAACCCTCGGAAAACTTGGATTTTGGAGTATTTCAGTACTCGACAAGAATGGTCAACTACTTCGGAGTTGAGAACTGAATGGATCCCAGGGACCAAATCTGCGAAGTTCTCTTCTGAGGAAGCAGTAGACCTGAAGCAGACTTAGTGATTGAGCAACGGGGCAGTGTGAGCCTTAGTTTGCCGATTCGATCGTCAGTACCTGCTATGGCGCCGCCGTCCCAGCCTTGTAAAAAGTTGCCAATGGCAGCCACGGCTGCAACCCCAGTTGCTCCTCTCATCATATCCATTGAGTACTTTATTTGTTGCGCTGACAAAGTAATAGATTATATAAGTGTATATACCTTCAAGTACAACAGAATCGACGTCAGTGACTCAACGCTGTTTCATTGATAATGTTTGATGATCCCAAGACAAAAGCTGCAGAAAGATCCAGCGGCATTGGAAGTACCGCCAAGAATCGAGCTGCAAAGTGAACATGCAGCATTGGAGATTCCATCATAGAGCCAGCCAACACTGTGTATGATCGCAAGGCCTTTACTCAGCCTTCACAAAACCTTCAAAACCGGGGCTACCAAATCAAATTCAGTCTCGCTGAGCAGCTGGTACAGGAATGGAGGGTCACCTGATTTCACAACCGAGAGGTTCGTCCAGTCCGACCCACCAGAGAGTATAATTCCCACAGATCGAACAGACGAGTTGTATATATAGAAAAGAGAAACTTAAGCGTTCACAATCAGGAGCTACAAGAAACTATTTACCAAAAAAAATTCTAAGAGCAAGTTTCTCTCATACTTAGAAACTATTTAAGAAACAACTCCCTGATACGACGTTAGTCCACAACAACCTAGCTACGTGATTAACGTGAGGTCAGTCCGGAGCAAAGTCTACCGTCAACACAAGTGAATGAAAGTCCACACGAACAGACGAAACGACGACAGAAGCAGATACAACTGCACTTCCAGCGCACCTGTCGACATCAATCAAGAGCGTCTCACATGATCTCTCACAGTAAACAGAACAACCGAAGCTCTCCGCTACATTCCAACACGAATCGGGACACTACTCGCGTAACAAATGCTCCAGACTATATACCCTCCACCTTCTCATATATAATCCAGAAACCAAGCTACTTCCGAACAGATCGACTCTCTAACAAAGAATGCCGGCAACTGCGTTCAAATCGAACGAACCCTTGAGGACTTCAAAAGCTACAACAGCTAGAAGCGCACAAGCTCACAGTTACTCGATCTACCCGCACATGCCCCTAAATGATTCCAAATTTTCAGGATTCGGTCCTCTGAATGAAAACTCCACGATAGTTGAATCCTCGCGAGGAGAACTGCCACTCCTGGACCTTCGATCCCCCGCTTTCCAAGCACCGCAAATCGCAAGATGCAGCTGCGAGCCCGAACTAAACTGGTGAGATGAGATGAGATGAGATGAGATGAGCGCGGGTGAGGGCGGGCGTCGCAGGTTGTAAGAGAGGGCGACGGACGCGCGGGGCTTGGAGAGGGACACTTGGCATGCGGAGCCTGTGGTCACGCGCCAGCTGTGCGTATTTCGGCTGCGGAGCCTGTTAGTCGCGACGGGGTTCCCCTTTTTTAATTTCCAGCTGCCCCCGCTCCTCAGAAATAGTGTAACTTAAATTGGAAGGGGTTTGACTGTCGTCCGGGGGCCACGTGTCCACGGGCATGCATGCGAACATCCTGGTCAATTGTTCCGCCCAATTGATCTCTCGAGAGAGTCTTCCACGAAATCATTCGGGAAGCTTGTGCTTACCGGTATTGTATTGGGGGAATCCGCCACTGTAGAGTGGTGCTCGTTCCAGAGCCCTAGGCATTAGAAGAAATCTGAGGGCATTATAGGGTCATTTCAGGTCTGTTCCCGAAATGGCTTCCAATGTCACTAGCCACTATCAGGTCGGATTTAATTTTAAATAAATAAATAAATAAATTTGGGTCCTAAAATATGAAAATAATTTTTTTTTAAATCTAAAATTAATTAATTACATAGCAGGGTCACGACCACGTAGGATTTGAGTTCACAAGGCAAAAATTGCATTCCCGCAATTCGACAACCTGCAATCTCCTAATGCCCTCAAATTTCATCTAATGGCCCTTACTGCCCCAACCATGGTTGTGTGGAAAGGATTGCGACGGGCTGATTGTGGAGCCCCAACCAAGGGTGAAAGTAAATAAAAAAAGTCTCCTATTTTGTGATGTGTTAATTCAGATGGTAGCACCACTCCTAGCTAAATTGGGGCCTCTTAGGTAGATGGCTCTAAAAGCAATACTTTAAGGCTATTGGGCCATTTTGATGGATTTCAAATGCCCCAAATTTTTATCACTTATTTTTTTCACTTGAAGAAGAATTGATGCCAAATCTAACCCAAGTGGTTTCATATTTTTCAAAGCATTTATAAATTACTTATGAATTTTCAAAGAATTTTGCGGTAGATACCTATTTGTGACTTGCAGCCTTTACAAAAACCACACATATGTGGTCTGGAAAAAAATATGACATTACCAAAAACAAGCATTGCAGCATGCATAAAGTAATTGAGAAGGTTCCTAAATGTGACCCTTTCTAAAATTTAAATGAAAGCTTAAGTCAATTAATATTTTCAAATTCTTTTAGCATACTTAAGAACAAGTTGTTTTTCTAGGCAATTAAATGCCCAATTTCCTCAAAAAAAAATGGGCAGCTTCAAGCCTATTGGAAAAAAAATGAGGGTTTATGTAACAAAAAATGCCAGAAAGAAATAATATTCCTCTCTACCATTGCCAACATGCTTCTAAAACCTCATTTCATCTGTCATGCAAAGCCAAAATTGCATATAAAAATTACATATTCAAAATTGTGTATTCAAAATTGGCCTCCTTCAATTAAAGTCCCCTAAGTTAAGGAGCTTCTTGAAAGGAAGGCCACATCACCATTTGTCCGAAAACCAAAAAAAAAATTGCTTAAGAAGGTAGTTGGGCCATCATTTCTTATTTTGAAAAAAATTAATGAACACCTATTCACTTAGTTAGAAATGGACCCATTGTGGCTTAAATCAACTATTAAAGAACTATGAACCAAACCTTGTTATGTCATGACGCAATCATTAGTCCATTCCTTCATTAACACATATCCATTTTAGAGCCTCCTAGAGGATGGTTTGAGAGTTTTAGAGCCACCTACTATAGTTGCAAATATGAATTTAGAATTTGCAAATTTTATCTTACACAACAAATAAAATAATCCTACATTTTTCCTAGGAATAAAAACAGGGGGCAAAATGGCCTCTGCAATTGGCTCGTCACACTACTATAGATGCAACCCCCAACCATGGTCAAATGTAAAGGAAGCATCTCAAAAGCTTAAAATTCATCATTTTTAAACTTTTTATTTCAAATTTATGTCAACCCTTGACCACCGCCAATGCAATTTGTGGTGTTTGAATGACCATACAATGATGCGGAGAGAGACTAAAAACATTTTTTCATCCATTTTTTGCTTATTGACCCTTTCATGGAGGGTTATGAAGAGTACCCAATTGAGTTTGTAGTCTTGCTAGTGTTTGTCTTTATATGAATGAGAAGTAAGTAAAAAAATGGATGGCAAAATTTATTATTTCAATGTATTTTTCTCTATGCTCTAAATCTGAAATTTCTCTTTAAAAATGATATTTTTCGAGTTTGATCCCAACTAACAAAATGAAGGTCATCTATTCTAGTTTCTACTCTAATTATAATTTTGGAAAAAATTATAATATTTTATATTTTATTGCAGTTTGAACTTTGGATGTATTGTCAATGTCCATTGTATTCTAATTATAGGACACAAAAATTGATTTTACACCATAATGCTTGTCACTATAATGTACATGCATAGAGAATTTTTCAAAATTTTTGGAACAACTTCTATTTGATATGATTTTTCTTCAAAAATTTGAAAAAAAAACAATTTTTTGTAAAGTGTAGAAGACATGGAATTTTATCTATCAAAAAAAAACTTAATTTTTCATGCATGTCTAGAACTCTAGATCCAAAATGGCAACAACCTAAGTGATGGGCAATGAGGCTTGAAACCAATGGTTATAGGTCTTTCTTTTGAGGGTTAATATGAGCTTAAAACACAAAGTACACCTTGAGTTATTACTTTGTACTACAACATCCATTTTATTAAAAAAAAATTCATATTGTTTTAAGCATTGTTGTAATTACTATAATTCATACCAAAAATTTACTTTAAAAAATTTCTTAAAATATAGTTTAATGTGTTCATTAGAAAAAAAATGAAGATGAATTTCAAAATTTATATATTACTACACTAGAAAGTTATCAAATTTTAAAATGTGTATTTTAATATAGAAAACTATTGAAGCTTGATTATACTCAAATAGGAAAAGTCTTCTAAGTGTAAAACAAATTTTTAATCATTCTTTAATAATTACAAAATACTTATAAACCTTTATTCTTCTAAAGTCATCTTTTAACCAAATATTGCCAAATAGGTTTGTAGTGACTTAACTATTTTGATACATTTTGATAAATTAGCTACAAATATTGCAATGGATATTGGTTTATTGACCTCCACATCTTGTTGTTTCAACTAAATTAGTCAAAAAAATTCATTTTTTGGAAAAGATTTTACTTATTTTTTGAAGTCTTACAACTAGGTGAAAGTGAGTAGGCTCTACAATGGAACACTTCCTTAACCTTGAAGTGCACCAATGATGTCTAATTTTTGAACAATAAACAAATTGAAAATCACTTTTTTTTCTTCATATTGCTTGGATGAAAGTCCTTGTAACTTTTAGAGATACTTTATTAAATTGTTGTCCTATCCAAGGTTTGGATTGGGTGTTCTTAAAGCACATATTTCCTCAAAATTATAAATGGGAAAGTATGTCAAGTGGTAGACCAAGCAAATATTGCATTGATTTTAGTTCAATCTTAGGATTGCAAAAATGAGGTCATAAAGGACATAAAAATTTCAAAAAATCACAATATCAAGAGAAGCTCATTTCAAAACTACTCCAACAAGTTTTACCCAAAAAATGTTAGTATTTTGCTTGTAATTGAATTTGAAAGGAGTTTTGAAATTTTTCTTTCAAAATTTACAGAATAATATTGGTGAAAGCATTGGTGAATCCCACTGTAAAAATGGAATCTAAAATTTAAAGTCTACATCTTTGTTTTGTATTTCAATTCTAAAATTTTCTTCCAAATAGTTCTTTATAGTGATTTTTCCAAGATTGTCAATTCTAGATATGAGTCTCAATGCTTAAGAGTTAAATGTACATTTTTTGTACATGTTGCTTTTTCATAGCCTTTAGCAATGTACAATCTATGTACATTTTAGGGGGTCCTCCATTTTAGAGCCTTACACCACTTCAACTTCAAAATTTTACAACTAATTCCAAATAGCTCCAAAAAAATATGAGACGACTACAGAGACGACTTGAGTTAGATGTCGATTCTTTTTGTTTTTTAAGGAAAATTTACTAAAAACATTTCAAAATATTTTACCTCTCCAAAATTCAATTAAGCCCTTACATGCTCCATATATGGACCTCCTACCTTAATATTCATCCTACTATATGTAAAGGACATGTTTGCATTCATTCATTGTTCAAATATGAGGTTCATATTTTAGGAGTTAATATACAATATATGTGAATTTTCTCTACTAAATATCATCTTGACTTTAATTCAATGAAGAACTCCAATAGTTATACAAATATTTATCATTACTAACTCCATTGAATGCAAAAAAAATTCAAACTATTTTGCAATGACTTTGATTCTTACAAAGTGATTACTTAAGAAAACCATATTGACTTTACATTAGTCATGTTTTTTAGTAAAAAAATGATGATCAATTGAAGATTAAAAATTTTATAACGGAAAATATTTTAATTTTGAAATGAATTTTATAAAATAAAAAGTTAATGAAGTTTGAAATTAAGAAATAAAATTTGAGCTTTAATCCCTGAAGCCTCTAGAGTTTTTTGAGGGAAAGAGTATCAACATGTCAGCAAAGAATCTATGAGCCCATGTATGTGGGAGCCTACATTATAGACATCCTCTATAGTTAAAGGTGTCTATGTTATAAGTACCCATGTAATAATCTCTTTCTATGTTATAGTATATCTACATTATATAGTACAACTTCTATAAAGTAATAGCCCCAAGACTAGGATCAAATTTCTATACTCACAAATCTCTAGGAATTCTTCTCATATTTATGTCTTGGATTGGATCCATTGTGGGACAAGGCAATTAATACCCCATCATTTAAGAGAGGTCATTGCCTTAAAGAAATTCACATTAAAGAACTTCTACTATAGGTACATTTGTTATGAATACCTTCAAATGACTGTAGGTACATACCAACAATTAGATTTAACACCTAAGGACCAAGGCCTTTTTTAGCCCCCCAAATACACAAAATTGTCATTCCATTGCAAAAAGTAAAATAATTTGAAAATCATTATTTTTGGATATCCAACTATAGAATCTTGTACTCAAACATTATGAGAATGTATGAATTAAATCTCAAAAAATCAGACCACATAGATTGCAAGATATCTCTATTTAAAGTAAAGGAAACAATTTTTTTGGTACATTGTAAGACTAGATTATTTGACTTTGAACCTTTAATTTAAACTTTTTGTTCTACAAAGTTTTGATTTTTAAATATTTATTTTGGAAATAAGAATTGAGAATGTAGAGAAAAATATATAAATAAATAAAACCTCAATTTTTACTCTTAAAAAAGTTTGTTGAATAGAAGTAGGTACAATATAGAAGGGAAATCTAATGTCTCTAAGATGGAATTAAAATGCACTAATCCCAATAGTGAGATTGTTCTAGCAAGAAATTTGAGTCATGTGAAACTTTTTTTTGAAGGATTGTAAGAATTGCATTTAGAAATGAATCCCACAAGTTATTTTTTCAAATAACCACTTAGATTGCCTTCAAAACAATATTGTCCATAACTTTCACATCACGTATTCAAATGACATGAATCAAAGCTTTCTATATAGACAAAAATGCAATCAATGGAAAAAAAATATTTTAAAAATAAAAATTCAAAATTTTCACATTTTTTTTATTGCTACCTACTCTCCCTTGTTTTGAGCTTATTTGGACATATCTTTTGGTCACATGCACCAATTGAGAAAAAAAAAGTATATTTCTACCAAATATAAAGAGTTTTTTATCTTAAATTTTTTTTTAAAAATTATAACAAAAATTGAGACCACATGTATCCACTTGAAATCCAATTTGTCCTTTGAAGGGACAATAATCTTGTAGGGGTTAAGGTTTCTAGGTTCGTATCTCTATGCTCAATCATGCTTTGTTGCCAAAGGCTTCTATGGACGACTAATTAACTAGTTTGACTTTCCATTTTTCACCTCTTCTAACATCTATGGCTTTGCCTAGACTCCCTTGACTAGCCCCTAGCCCCAACCCTAGATTTTAACTTAGATACATATCAACTTTCTAATCATAGAGGCTTCTCAATTGATTTAGAACCTCATGAAATTATCATTGTAGAGTGGTTTGAATCTTGAAACTTTAAAGGCAAGAATTTCAATGGAAAACTTTACTATTGATTCCATCAACTTCAAAGAAATATGGGTCAAGTCGTCATTAGATGAAATTTGAGGGCATTAGGAGACTGCGGGTTTCTAGACTATAGGAACGCAGTTTCTGCCCTGTGAACTCGAATCCTATGTGGTCGCGCCCCTGCCATGTAATTTATTTATTTTTTTCAAATTTATTTTTTGACTTATTTTCATATTTCAAGACCCTCAATTTTTTGATTAAATCCGGCCTGATTGTGGCCGCAACATTGGGAGCCGTTTTGGGAATAGATCCGAAACGGCCCTATAATGCCCTTAGATTTCTTCAAATGGCAGTATGAGAAGGTGATGCATTTGGGAGTGACTTGTGTCGATTGATTATTGCTAAGGTAGCCAACCCATTTTCAATCACACACCCATTTCCAATCTATAGTTTGCTTTCTTCCTATGAAGTTGTCGTGTAGCTCCCAAAGCAATTGTGGCACATTAAGATTGGTTGTAAGGCTCTCATAAATGCAACTAGCCCTTGGGTTGATTTTGCAATTAAACAAATAGAAAGGTATATATCACCATTATAGATTCAAGAGAATCTTTTACTACAAAATTTATAGTATTTTTAATTTTGTTTAATAAAATTCTAAAAATATATACTATCCTTCCAAACTCTATTTGTGTATGTGGAAAAAGTTTTGCAATAAAAAAATTGCACTCTAAATGTGCATAATTACTTAAATGATTGGAAATGGGTTGGCTAGTTTAACTTATCACTTATAGAATGCAAATTTGGCATACCTATACACTCAAATGTCTTTACTTTAGATTAGAGTATTCCAAAGCTTTCTTATTTTACAATTGAAAACTTCGTGTAGAATCAATTATTTTTGAAAAATATGACTATGACAATGACATATAAAAAACAATTGCTTTCATTTTGAATTTGGAAGTTAACATTATTGGCAATCAAGTATGGAGCATTAGGAATTTATTAGTTAAAGTTGTCCTCTTGACACCTAAAATTTAGGGGAATTTGTGGTGGACGTTTATTAGGAATTTGTCAAAAAAATTGATTGGTGCCTGAAAGTTGGTGTCAGAAATTACCAATTTGAGCAAAGAAACAAATACACTGAGGTCCATGATTCCTGGCCTAGCCACCTCGGCCTCCCATCCAGCTCAAGCCAGGACTGGGGGCTTCAACAGTGCTCTGCTGAAATTTTGGCACCCATGCATCTCTGAATCTCTGATCTCTGGCTTGGCTTCACCAGTGGTGATCCATTCAATGAAACATGGAGGATACTTCCATGCACAGCATCAAATTATTGACCAAGATATGGTAATTAACCCTTGAACGTCGCAGGGGATGTTTTTCAGACCTTTGATAACTTACTGAGAGACTGGGTTCATCAAACCTTAAGGTGGGAACACCCATTCCTGTCCATGTATCCATTCCTGTCCATAAGTAGCAGGGGTGCACATTTTTCAAAGAAAAATGTGCACCCCTGCTACTTATGGACAGGAATGGATACATGGACGGGAATGGGTGTTTTGCCCTTATAATGCTTGCATCTGTATGGTGGATTTCCTTAAAAGAAATTAGTCTAGATTGATGAGATTGTTGGCTATAGATCTGTATAGTGAAGAATGCAATAATCAATTCAAGTTCAAGTTATGTTGTTTTTTAAGAATGGTCCTTTCTTCAGAGTCCCTTAGTTTGTGACATTTAGGGGTTAAGAAATCAAGTCCAAAATTATTCTTTTGGATGGAAGTTTAGAGAACCCATACTTTTACCCCCCTACGGTTGAAGCACCCAAAACCGTCCAAATAAGGAATTCTACATAGTTGGAGGCAGTTTCTTTTAAATAATATTTTTTTAGTATTAGCGAGAGAAAATCATGAATATTCAGGAAAAAAAAGTAGATTTTTCATTTGTCATATGTAATTTCTATAATTTTTCAAAGTATTGGCTCCCTAAACCACTGAAACTGTTCAATAGATGCCCCCGAATCTAAACATTGCTAAAATTAGCAATGAGCCAATCAGATTTTGGTATGTGTTCTTTAGTTGCGTCAACGAATTACAATCAAACATTTGGCAAACTCATTCATTGCAGTCTAAAGACAATTTTGGATGAGTCTAGGGTCCACTGTAAGGTACATGTGCGGTTTTGGATATTTCTCCCTTAAATGCGCGAGGCACCAAAATCTGGTGTTTGCAAAACTTTGAAGTTAAATAAAATCTAATGAAGTTGATGTTTTTAGTAGTTTATGTTTTCGGAAACTTCTTCTTGAAATTTAATTTCTATGTCAAAAATCTGATTTAAAAAATGAATGATAGTCATTTTTCTATTCAAAGTTTTGTACAAGGGTACTCATTGCAATCTTGACTTTTTGTAGTGCCGTGAGCTCTTGAAAATGAGTCTCAAATACACTAAATCTTGGAGAAAAAATCAAATTCAAAATTCATTTACAAAAATTGTAGAGTAGATTTTGAAAAGCCATAAATTGTTTGGAGTTATGCATATTAGGCCATTTAACCTTGTATACTTTTGGTCACCAACTTTTTAGATTTGACTTGCAAAAAAAGGACAAGAAGACTTCACATCACTTTTGCAAATTTAACACCCTCATGGTCAAACATTATAATCTTTCACTTTATAAATGATATTGTTGTATTTTCTTTTCCTAAGCGATCTCTAACATGCGTGAAGAATAATTATAGTAAGATTTCAAATTGTCTCTCTTTTTAGGTTAAGGCCTTTAAGACTGAATTGTCAAGCATACTTAACAAATGCCATATATGACATGTGACATTAGACAAACAACTTCACACTAGGATCCAAAAATGTGTTCAACAAAACAACAATAAATAATATGGAGGTTCAAAAGTCCTAATTGCAATAATACCTAATTCAAAAGTAGTGCATTCTTATACAATGATTGGAAATATTTATATAGTATCAAATGTTGAGGATTTAATGTAGGGCTATCTAATTTCACTATTTTGTGTAGAGTGTAAGCACCAAAATTGCTAATAAATCAACATGTTGCTACGAAGGACAAGAACATGTGGTTCAAACTAATAATATAATTGTATTTTTTGGCTTCCATTAAGAAACCATTGGAAAAGATCGATAACACTAAATTACATCATTGTTGAATTCAAGGGAGAAGCACTCATAACTAACCATGCCACAAGACCAACCTAAAGGGTGGAAATCAAGTTGTGAATGTTTTTTGTTTTGTTTTTCTTTGTGGTTAGGACTAATAAAGTTATGACACATATATGGAAGAAGTGAGTGGAAAAGTAGTTCTAAACTAATTAGAATTAGGAGACTCTAGACATTGGTTTTTGGTACTATGCAGTTTTTGGCTTAAAAAATCACAATAATTTCAATTTTTGCATCAAAATTCTGAATTTTTTTGTATCTCCACATTTCCTATATTTGTAAATGTAAAAAAATTTCCACCAACTCTTATTCCTTACCATTTGCTCCAAATGAGTTTAGTTGATTAGTTACTAGTACTTCTCCCTTATACCTTTCACTACTACAATGACAATGAACTAAAAACATTATGTGAAGCAATAATTGCAGTGTATTGTTTATAGGTAGATAGCAATATCTTAGTATTAATAATAGCCCAAGGGAGGATTGATCCCCACATTGTTATAATCTAGTGTATTTATTAAATTACTCACTATTTTGTGCTATTTTTTTGTATTTCTTCACCTCTCCTTCCTTGAGGCCTCTACTTGCAAGTATGAATTCAAAATTTCAAAATTTCATATTGTATTGCAATTATGAAAAAATTAGTGTTTTTCCTTGCTAAAAACACAGGGTAATGAAGGGGTCAATTTATCTTGACCATAATCATGCTAATCGTACGAATTTAATTAGTACTTAGGACAAAATATCACTAACTAGCATTATTTGGAGCATATAAAAATTTACGAGGCACTATAGTATTTGAGATATAATCAAGTTAATGTGGTTTACTTTGTTTTCATACTATTTCAAATATTATTTTTATGTGATCCTCATCTTCTTTCACTCCAATGTTCACACTAATTCAACCACATTTATCCAAAATTCATCCAATCATTGTGAGATAATCTCATACTATTCAATTTTTCACACAAGTTATTGCAATGACTAATTTTAGAACACAATATAATTCAATAAGTGTGTAACACTAATACACTAATAACAATAGAAATAACACTAACTTGCACTAGTTTAGAAATTATGCAATTTCAAAGAGGCACATTGTAATATGGTGTTTATAGTATCTAAACAAAATCAATCAATAAAATGAAGTTACAACTATTATCATACTACTATAAGAAAAAAGGAGTGTTTTAAGTGAGTATTAAGTATAGTCCTAAAGAGAAGATTATAAGTAATGATCTTTACTTATAATGTAGTATAGAATTATTATATATAATGTACATTAGAAAAAATCTGGCTCTTTAAGAGGCCATTTCAGGCCAATTCCCACTGCTATTTCCGCAGCAATGAGGGAACGACTAACAACAATCAGCCAACATAATTACGAAAAAAAAGGCCAATGAAATTGAAAAGAAGTCGGAAAAAAATGTAAAAAAAATCCAACATGGTCGTCGCTCAACCACATCAATACGGTGCTAATCTGCAATTTTGACAATTCTAGATTACATGGGAATTCATAGTCATCTATAGGCTGATATTACCTCTAATGATGACTTATAAGACATGTATTTTTAGTAAATTTTTGCTGAAAATTGCTTAAAAGTTCATTAATTATAAACTTATCTCTAGGACTATACTTAAAAACTCACATAACCCCTAAAGGTTTTTGACTAGGTTTTCACCAAAAACGTTCAAATGTAAAATTTTAGAAAAAGATTTTTTTTAATAGATTTAAGTATATAAGATATTATACTAAGGTGGTTTAAGAAGATATTTAAAAAATTCAAAATTTCCCAATGTATAGATTGCAAGATATTAACATTTGAATTGACAACAATCCTTTTTTATCTTGTAAAAACCTGAGCAATTGCACTTCACAAGGTCACATTTGTGTGAAAAGAAAGTTCAAAATGGTGGTTACTCTTTGAATTTATCCTTCAATGACATTTGGTTACATGCTCAAAAAATTTCAAATCATTTGGAATTGTACAACATATAGGAAAAAAATAGTAAGTACAAAAAAGTAGAAAATAATTCAAAATATTAAATTGTAAACTATTTATTTATGGAAATTAAACATGTCAATTCCAATGGTTGTAATTTTGTAATAAACAATCTCCACCCAATGTTTCAATTTTTTTTTCAAAAATATTAAAAATTGAATTAAATAAAGGATTTCAAACGTTTTTGTAGAATGGATTCTATAACTATCCACAAAGTACTCCAAACTAAAACTCCTCATAACTTTTGACTCATTAATTGAAATGGAATGATTCAAAGCTTTACACATAGATATAAATCTAATAAACCAATTTCAAATATTTATTTCCTAATTTTGTTAAGAAGTGTTTTTTGGTACCCAAGCTACCCACCGATTGAAGGAAACAACATATCATGCCATAACTTTTTAACCGTGTTGTCAAAAGTTATGAAAATTGTTGGGCCTTAAAGATACTCTTTCGGCACATGTGTGAAAATTTCAAATAAAATAAAATAAAAACTTCATTTGTAGTGAGCTACCCAAAATCTCTATGTTGCCAAAAAATGTAGTGTACTATTGTAATTAATGTAATTGCCATCCAAATCTAATATAATTTCCATCTACATCCAATTCCATCTAATCTAAATTTTATTCACAAGTTTTCTTGATGTAGTAAGACTACATTTATGCAACATCAATCCAAACTAGACTGTAAGATTTGTACACTAAACAAACTATCTATTAATTGAATTAATTTGTGTTATAACAACAACAATAATATAGAAGCAAACAAATATGCTACAAAAGACTATTTTTTATTAGTGTCCTACATTGATTTGTTTGAAAAGTGCATGCGATACTAATTTATTAGAGTTACATTATTTAGAATGAATATAGATTGAAATAATACTATATTGTGCCAATTTTCATTAAAAAAAATTGTGTGGTAATACTAGTTCCCTAAATGTGACGCTAATTTTCCTCCTACAACCACACCACTAGGACAAATTAATGTAGTTTATTTTCCAAGTTGAATCTTACTCAAACTTTCTCACATTGCTTTTACCAATGCAAAGTGTCCTTTGCTTTTGTCAAGTGAGGCAATGGATTTCATAGCAATTGAAGAAACTAGCATTGAGCGGAAACATTCATTCCTATTCATTTATAGTTGTGTATACAGGTAGATTCAGAATCACAATTAGGTATTATTTTTGCCTCATAAGTAAATGTAAATCATTCATATTAAAAAATGAATAAATAAAGAGGATATTTTTTGCATTTTCTATAACTTCAAAGTTGAGCTTAGAATAAACATCAAAGTGTTCAATCATTGTATAACCAATCACAATGGTTCTATCTATGCTTTCCTAAATACTTAGGGAGAACTTATTAGTTAATTTAAAGATTGAGGTTGGCTAAAGAGTCATATAACACTATGCCTATGCACCCTAAAGTGTATGTCTCTTCTTTCAATTCCCCAACCTCCTTTCCCCCTTGTCATAAATTAGAAGTCGCCCAATTCATTTCCAAAAAATTTCCAACCCCCCTTCCAAGAAAAATCAACAACCATTGGATGTACATACAAAATATGGATATGGATACGATGTTGCCATATATGGATATATGTATATGCATACTTGAAATATGGTTACAACATATGACATATAGACGACCATATATAAATATGGATACCACAATATGGGATTATCCCGTTTTGATTGTTTATATTCCTATCCTAAGAGGGGGTGGAGGTGGGGGTTTAAATTTTAATTAACAAAAAAATTGCAATTATGGTGCATAGTTTTACACTATGCACTACAATTTTGTTTGTTTTTTCATTTCTTGTGATGTGTCAAAGTGGCAATACTTCATTTTACTGTGGAGCTCTAAACCTCAACATTCATCCATATATTGGATATAAAATATCATATTAGCATATAATACATATCTATCATTCTATTTTCATCCATTATTTGGCGATTTCATCGACTATTTTTAATAAATTTGAAGTTTATTGGCGATTTTCCAATTTTTCATCCAATTTTTTTTTGTTTTTTTCCTATAGGCTTGGTGCCATGCCAAAGAATTTGATGCAATTTTGCACCAAATCGTTAGAAAAAACCCACTTGATGCACTATGCACCATGAAGTGGTTGTAACACAATCCTCTTCACTTGAGTGGTCTCTTTTTCAAAGATGTTGCTTCCTTTATAAACTGAATGTTATGGGGGAGCATGATGCTTGAAGCACTTTGAGAAAGATCCCAAACCATTCTCTAAGTTATAAGCTATTTAACCCTTGAAGGACGGCCCGGTGGCTGCATAAACCATGCATTTTGATACCGTGTGACATCACCTACTTTGAAGAAGCCAAATATATGCATTGGAAGTCAAAGTACTGTAGAAGATCTTCCCTTTCCACCCCTAATACCGAGGATGAAAAGTTGCATTTCTGTCCTGGAAGGAAAGATTCTTTGTCATTTGGCGGACGCCAAACATCCGCGGCATCGTTCAAGGGTTAAGCTTCCAAAATCATGAAGTGCCATTTGTAAAGTAGGAGCCATACCAAGTGAACAGTTTGAGGTCGTGTTGGTGACACTTGCATAGACACCAATTTGACAAAAATGAGGGGCAGGGGACAAACAGTATCAAGTAACTTATTACCGTAACTTCGTTCGCCCTCAGCTTGGTTTGCATGAAGCAACCAGCCCACACTCCGATGGGATCCAGTTCGGTTGCATGCAACCAACCAGCTCCACTTGATTGGTATGCCAACTTGCATCATGAATTCTCAGCCCTCCATTGCATCCTACAGGCACTTCCAGCACATGGTGGGTGTATTTAATTCTCCAACCAATCAGAGCAGGGCTTTTATTTATTTATTTTTACATCCCACTTTTTATGAAGTGCCAAAGTGGCAATATAAAATGTCACAGTGCCGTGGTGCTCCAAATTTCATCATTCATCCACATATTAATAGAAATATCACGTAACTACATTGGGAAGTAACCTCCCCTTGCCTTATTAGTATTGTTGCTGTACTACTTTGATATTTATGCAGCATAGTGCTGGAAGTATACTTTTGCAAAGCAAAAGCAATACCGCAACAAATATGTTGCAATGAAAACACACTATTTTCAAAATTTTCTGGGAAAAAACTTCACAATTTGTTGCCATTTTTTAGCTAAATTGTTTTTTTCTAGTATGACTTAGCACCAAAGAAAAAAAACAAAAACATGAATCAAACACCAGTACACATGATGCAATAGACAAAGACAATAGATAAAAGTCACTCAAGTATGGAGTAACTTTTAGAGCAATTTTTACTTCAATTTTTAACATCATGCGAAGGGATGGTTCCAGGTGTGGGTGAGGTTGGCAAAGCTTCAACAGTTTTTTCAAGGTTGAATAATTGAAAGGTGTCTTATTCGAAACACACTTACCTCTGACACTAGAGAGGACTCTTTTTCAATGGACCAGCCAGTGGAACAAATGTTATTGTTGTATTTTAATTTTACTTTTGCTCCACTTTTCTTTTGCATATGTATGTAAATATTGAAAGATGCAAGCTTGTACACTCTTGTTTGATGATGAATGATGATTAAAGTCTTGGTTTTGATAGATTTAATAGTTTGATTCTTCTTTTTCTTTTCCTCTTCCCTTCCTTTTCCCTTTTTGCTAGGCCCTACTCCTAGATAAAAAGGCCAAATGAGGGAAACGGGGACAGAAAAAGGGAAAAGGAGGGGAAGAAGAAAAGAAGAAGACGAATCAAGCTATTAAATCTATCAAAGCCAAGACTTTAATCATCATTCATAATCAAACAAGAATGTACAGGCTTTGCATCTTTTGATATTTACATATGTATACAAAATAAAAGTCGAGCAAAATTAAAATTAAAAATACAATGATAACATTTGTTCTAGTTTGTTTTGTATGTAATGTTGAGATGTCCTTGGCTATGTGCTCAATGGTCATTCTCTTTATACTAAGTTATTGGAGAGCTTGGCTTGACAATGGTTGTACTAAAGTCCTATCATTGCTTTTGGACATAGGATGGATTTGTAAAGAATTTTTAAGACTATAAATTGAATTACATATAGAAAATGATACAAAGGAGTTTTTGATGTCATTTTTGGCATTGTCAAAAAGCTCTCAATGAGTAGAAATGCACCAAAGTTGTTTTGTACATTTTGTTTTTAAGTGTAAAAGTTATGGGTTTTCAATTGGAATTTGTTTCTATAGATTAAATTTAATTATAAATAAATTATTTTAAAAATTAAAAATTAAAATAATATATAGATAAATTATGGAAAACACTTGGACAAGTGCACAAGGTTGCACAAGTTGTCCATAAGTCAAAACTTTCAAAAATTAAAACAACTTTCATTGGTGCACTTCTACTTGTTGAGAGCTTAAAAAGATTTAAACTCACTTCATAAATCAGTTTAATATTCTCAAAATAATAAAACAAATCTTTAGCATGATTTTAAAATACAAAAAGTAAATATTCTATACAATTTTGGATGCAATGTATACATTTCAATTTAATGGTAAACGTTCTTGTTTTACTATTATCATTTTTAGGGTATTGGAAAACTAAAATAAAATAACAAATCATTTAGAATTATTGAAGAAAAAAAATCAATAATGATAAATTGATTACAAACTCTATATGATTGCAATAAAAGTTTCCGTTTTATTTGTACAAAAGAGGGATATGTGTTTAAATTGGAACATACATAAATGGAAACCAATGCTTCATAAAAAGCATTAATATGACAACCAAACTCTCTAAATCATTTTAGTTTTACATATGTGGTAAATCTATATATTAAATGAAATACACTACATAAATTCTAACGTAAGTGCATATAATGTCTATTACATATTTTATTTTCTTCTTTTGTCTTCATCTTTTTTTCTTGTTTCAATTGAAATTGATTTTGGATAAAGAAAATAGAATTTCATAGGCAATTTTCTTCTCAACAATTTCAAGTTTGGCTTGCATCTTCACTTCTTTAGTGAAATCTTGATAAATATCACCTACAACATCAAATTAAAAGATGGTAGGATTGAAAGTTGAGTTTGCAACTATACTTATACCGTCTTCTAATACAATTGTTCATGTAAATATTTATAAAATGACAAAATACCCTTAAATGCTAAAGCATTCCATTGGGGCATTATAGAAAGTCAATTTCTAGAAAATTGACTTTGGCAAAATTTGCTCATTTTTTACCATAGCCAATAGTGCTTTGTCTAGTGATAATGTAGAGTATTATGAAGTTGGAGCTAGACCATAAACTTGAAAATGGATACTATAAATATTAGTATTACATTATTTTATTTTATTTTGTATGAATGACATGTGATGTACTTATATTTTGCATAATTTATACTTTTTGTCTAAGGTAAGAAGTTGTATTAGAGTGCTAATAATACTTCAAGTTCATATTGTAGATTGAAATCTAGAACTTTGGAATTGCACCATTACAACCATATCGAATATTTGTTGTTTTAAGCTTTGCAATGGTTTGGTATGCAAATAGGCCTAGAAAGAAGAATCACTTTGTCAAATGGCAGAAATGCATACATCCCAAATTCAAAACAATGCATTATAATTGAAACCTTAGAGTGGAAAATCTTTCAAGTTAGAACATGGTTCTTTTGTAAAACAATGCATAGCAATAAATCACAATTTAACTTGCCACTTTAAAGGACTAAACATAGACGATAGTCCATGACTAAATTCTACAGTGCAAGGCTATTAAAGGCACTAAATTTGTAATTGCCAAGTGTATTAAGAGAACTTGAGCTTTTCAAGTGATTGATGTTGAACCATGAACATGAACATCTACAATCCTTTGTTTATTCAATGGATTGCTAATATTTTTTTGTGTCATTCTAGGAATAACATGATATTCTTCATTTGATGCAAAGTGATTTCTATTCAAGTCTAAATTTTCATCACTTATTTATCACAATTTAGTAATGGCTTGAGTGATGGCCGAACATTATTGGCATTTTTTTAACCCCTAAATGCCCAATGCACCGAATTTTAGTGTCATAAATACTTTAAAGTTAGATAAAATCTAATCAAGTTTTAATAGCTTTTATTTTTGAAAAATTCCTTTTGAAGTTTAGTCTTAGCATCGGAATTCCAATCTTGAAAATAATTGATTATGATTTTTTTGCTTAAGATTTTGTGCAAGTGTGTCGACTGCAATCTAGACTTTCCACAATGTTGAGGGCTTTGATAATGAGCTTCAAATACACTAGATTTTGGACAAAAAATCACATTTAAAATTTATTCCAAAAAACTATGGAGTAGATTTTGAGAAGCTATAAATTGATGAAGCTATGCATTTAAGGCCCTTCAACTTCATATTTTTTGGTGATGAACTTTTTAGATTTGATATGTGAAAAGAGGATTGAAAGACTTCAAGTTTTTTTTTGCAATTTAACACCCTCATGATCAAACATTATGATCTTTCAATTTATAAGTCATATTGTTGTATCTTCTTTTCCTATGTGATTTCTAACATGTATACTTTAAATTTGTACAATTACCTTTTTCTTTAAAATTATTAAAGCTTATCTAAATTTTGGCTATTTGTTCAAATTAGAAAAAAATTCTATGAGCTCATAAAGGCCTTGGGTATGGAAGGGTTACCCTTCATTGCCTAAGCTCCAAACGGGTCTTAACCCCTAAAGGACTGAAGTCCCCTCGGGGGACACTTGGAATTTCGGGCAAGCTTGTGTGACTTGAATTTTTTATATTATTTTTTGAAACTTTTTTTGAAGATAGGAAATCAGATTAACTTTCCAAAAATATAATTTTTATTTCAATTGGTGCTTGGAAGCAAAAGTTATGCCATTCTATGTCCAAAAAGTAGTTCGCCGGGCAGGAAAAAAAAATCACAAAAAAAATTATTTTTTTATTTTTTATTTTTTTTCTTGAAGATTTTGTTTTGTTCTACATCTGAAGCTTTGTTTCATTTTATTTGGACTAATAATGAGAAAGTTACAGACAATCTTGAATTTCGGGCAATCTAAGCACCTTCTTCAGAAAATAACTTACAGAATTCATTTTTGAATGCAATTTTTCAAATTTTTCAAATTTTCTTATTTGATAGGGTTTAGGATGTTTGCAAGAACAAGCTCACAATTGGGATCATGGTTTTTCAATTCCATCTTAAAGTTATTAACAACTTAGTGTTTTGTTCAATCTTGGACCTACTTCTACTTAACAATTTTTTAATGAATGAAAATCAAGTAGTAGTTTTTTGAAAAAAATTTCCCTAATTTCCAACTCAAATGTTCAACATAATAAATTTTAACTTCATGGTCCATAGTGCAAAAAAATTCAACAAATGGCAATCAAAGTCATCTGAAATTGCAAGTCAGAGTTCAAAAAAACTTTTTTTCCAACTTTGAATGCTAATATCTTCCAATCGGTACGGTCAAACTTCACGAAATTTTTACCATATGATCTCAGACAAGTAATTTACAAGATCCTACGGTTGGATTCTAATAAAATTGTTTTTTTTGTTTTTTTGGGAGGAAGTAGCAAACATGGCAGTTTTGAGTGGTTTTCAAGCCAGAAAATGCCTCAGTCCTTTAGGGGTTAAAGTATCTTTGTTTTTCAAGCCTTATAAGTGTAAATGTTAGTAAGCTATGAAAATCTTAACCATACATGGTCAATTTTGTTAAAATGGCAGTATTCCAATAAAATTGCATGATATTTTGTTAAAATGGCACAACATTCCATTAAAATGGCACATTTTCTTCCTCTACGTCTAGGCCTCTATGTCAAAATGGTGTACAAAATATGTCAAAATGGCACTTGAAATTTGTCAAAATGGCACTTGGAATACCGCCATTTTAACAAAATTGACCATATACAATCTTGTAGTGTGCATGTTGTAGATGGTGTGGATCAAATTTGGAGTCATTTGGCCGAATAGATTGTAAGATTATAATATTCTAGTGTTGAAAATGATGCTGAAATTTTCCTAAAAAACACATTTGGAGGTGAAATCTGATTCCTAAACTTACTCAAATGAAAAAACTTTAAACTAAAAAATGATTCAAAACCAACATACAAACACATTAGTGGAAAAAAAATTCATTCAAATGCTTTGAATTGATTGCAAAATGACTTTGAAATGTTCAAAAAATAGCAAAGAAGGGTGAAAAAAATGCATCTATGACCGCACTTCATTGTACTAAAATGCTTCTTAGCCAATCATAACTTTTTGGATTGATATGAAGTTTTGGCCACACAAACTAGACTAGGATGCACAACTTTTTCAAGAAAAATGATTAGAAACAAACATTGTATGAGGAAGAAACAAGCTGCCAAAGTTCACTGTAATCCAAAAGTTTGGCTTTTGAACTTTGAATTGCTCCCAAACATTCAAAACAACTTGGATTTCCATCAAAATTTGACCACAATAATTAGACTTCTAGAAGAAGATAATCCAACAAATTTCATTGAAAACAAAAATTAGATGAAGGAGATATAAGCCTCAAAGTTGCAGCCATGAATTGCAGTTTGGTGAATTCAAAATGAACCTGTGAACTTTGATTGGTCACTGGCTTGTTGGTTAAGGATTAAAGTTTTTGTCCTACTTTATCCTATCTAAAAGTGAGACCCCACGCCCACAAAGGGGGGGGGAGAGGAAAGGGGGTGAATTGGTATGTAGGTTTTGTCCATGCATCCAAAAAAATTCATTAGCAAAATACCTCACTAGAAAAACAGAGGAGTATGAAAGAGGTTACTACTACAACAACTTTGTTGCATCTCTTCACTAAGGTAATAAAGCCTTGTTACTTGTTTTTGAAATTATTGTGAAATTTGGGTCCTAACACAATGGTAATGGGGCTTGAAATTGCAACACTTTTTTTTTGGTAATTTTTAAACAAATTTTAATCATTAAAAACTAGATGTACTCAAATTGTTAGACACGATTTTCTTAGTTGTATTCAAGTATCCTAAATAGGAATTTTGATATGCTAATTTGTCTTTGACCAAGAAATATAATTTTTTTGGATACAAGACCATTAAAGATTGATATTTTTATGCATATTTATAAACCAAACACAATAGATAGTAGCCTTCTATGGCACAATTAACAAACCAAGGTTCCTATGCCCAAATGCCACATGTTTTTTAACTAGGTTGCTATATATTGACATATTCTAAAACAAACCCCTAAATATTTATCTAAAATGTAACTTGTCTATGGAATCATGAGGGATTGAAAGTCAAGGTTTATTTTGGGATCATTGTTTTTTAGCTCTTTGAAAGTTTGTAGTGTATTATATAATGTTCAAAAAATACATAGTAAGAGAATTGGAACAAAAAATGTCATGCAACTTGAAATGCTTGCAAGTAAGGGAAAAAAATGGATAGAATGATCAATATGTGTGATTCATCCTTTTCATCATCTATTATGGGTATGTTTCATTCAAATATTGGGGAAAATATAGATTCTATGAGCATATATCTTCCTCACAAAGTCCAAATTATAGATTATGAATTTTTTCAATTAGCAGTCTAACCAAATTGGACCCTACACTCTGAAGTATTTGTAAGAATGGGTTTAGCAACAAAGCCACTTATTTTGTACTCTTGTTGTCTCAAAATAAATCCGTGGTAAGTGTACTTCTACATTTTCCCACTAAGGGCAAAACACCCATTCCCGCACCTGTTCCTTATAGTGGACTGTAGATTCACCCAAATGCGTCAGTAGAGTTCCCTTAATGTGTTTGCCACATGTGTGATTGTAATTTGTTGACACAATTGAAGAACACATAGAAAAATCTGGTTGACTGAGTGCTGATTTTCGCAGGGTTCAGTTTTGGGGACACCTATAGGACGGTTCCACAGGTCTTCGGAGCCAACACTTTGAAAATTTGTAAAAATTACATATTGTATCTGAAAAATCTATTTTTTTTTAATATTCATAATTTTCACTCCCTAATACTAGAAAAAATATCATATTTAGAAAACACTCCCTCCAACTATGCTAAATTCCTTATTTGGACGGTTTTGGATGTTTCCACTGTAGAAACCATGGATTTTTATTGAAACCGAGGGTATCTTAGAATCTCCATAACATTCTGTAGCACATTGTAACTCTGCCTTTTCTCTACAGTGAAGGGTGTGGCATATTCCACACCCCACAGCCAATCATGTCTTCTTACATCAGTAGTTACTGATGAAACACTGTTGGGGTGTGGAATATTCCACATCCTTCAGAAGGCAGAGTCATCCAATGCTACTGAATGTTATGTCAGAGATCAAAGTTTTAGCAATTATGTTTCAAAAAATAAATAAATAAATTTAACAGTTCTGTGACAAATTCCAGCAGTCCATTATCAGCATTTCACTCTACTGTACCAACTTAGGCCTTATCAACTTCATTCCCTTGACCAGCAGCTGATGATGATCTTATCAACTTGAGTTCATTCCTTTGAGTTGAAAATCCCTGGAATCAGGTCCCCATTTGTGTAATCACATTCTTCTTCATCTTCAACTGAATCTTTTGAGGAATTGATTCTCAAACATCTCATTTCGATTCCCTAGAGCAATAAAATAAACACTTCCATCGTCAAGGTATGTCAGAAATGTGGCCCCATTATAATATTGACAAGTGGCATGCAGCTCATGCACGCCACAACAGGTGGAACCGTCGATCCCTTTGTCACCTCCAGGCACGTCTCTAACCTCCGGGACGCACGTAACTGAACAAAAGGGAAGCCTGTGTTTCCGTAAATTTCATTGCCCACGGTTTTATTCTACACATGTATCATGAAGTTTGTCATGGAGCTCTTTGCAAACAAGTGAAAAATAGTCTGCTCTTAAAGCAACCATGTTCTAAATGCATCTCCCATTTAGGGCTAATTGAAGACATGTTTCTTGAAATCTCTATTATTTGATCATTTTGTCATTGATGAATTCAATAGACTTAAAAGGTCACTTCAAGAGCAGACTACCTTAATAAGTTTATCATGTACGCTAAGCTTTGCGTAGCACACATTGTCCATTGTTGACCTCTATGAAGTCATGAAAACATGCAGCAAAGACAGCTCTTAAATTTGAGGTAAGTTAAGCATAGTCTAAGTTATCATATAATAATTCCTGAGGGAGAGCCTGTGTTTTGTAGAGTTGCCTGGTGGAATATGCTACCAGTCCAGCACCCATGTGTGGTGCAGGATCAATGATGTTTTTACAAGTTAACCCTTAAACAACAAGCCGGTGGCCGTGAAAATCCTGAATTTTGATACCGTGAGAATCATTGATTCCAAAAAATTCAAAAGCTCTTGTTGGAAGTCAAAACTCTGTAGAAGATCTTTTCTTTCCACCCCTAATTTTGAGAATGAGTAATTGTATTTTTGTCTTATACAAAAAGATTCTCTCTTGTTTACAGACCATAATATGGCTTGCGCTTTGTTTAGGGGTTAAAGAACTCGTCAGTCAAAGAATATGGTTGCAACCATCCCATCCCGAGCCCTTGGTGAATGAACAAAGTGATTCCCCTTCAAATATGCTAAGAGAGGAGGTCCATAAAGTGCCCATATAAGAGCTAAAACTGAGTTTTGGAACATCAAACTTCTTGAATTATTTTTCAGAAAATTTCTCTTGGAAAACAAGGAGAATTGGCATTTAACCTAAGTTGTTTCATTTTTTTTGGAGCTGTATGGAATTAGTTGTGATTTTCTAAAGTCGAAATGGGCATAGGTGACTCTTAAATCGTCCATCTCTTCAAATGTACATTGAGAGGGTGGGTGGTTTTTGAGCCTCTTCCCTTATGGCAACTATAACAGTGATTTACATGGCTTGGAGGTGAAGTTCATAGTGCAAGTACAATCATAGCATTTTGAACAATAGAATTTGATTTGAAGACTCTTGTCTCTTACATAACGTAGAACTAAGAGTTTGTCCCTCATGTCATTGCCAAAATTTTTAAATTTTTTTCATACACAAAAACAAGCATGAGAATTAGCTAAAGCAATTAGAATTATTTTTCTTCAATAAAGTATGAATTGTTATAAAATTTTGAATTATATTGCCCCCCAAAATTACTAAACTACCAACATACCAACAAAAATTGTATCCATAATGCTAATTTCACTCACCGAGAGCAATCATAGTATTTTCTACAATGGAAGACCTTTAAAAGTCACTTCCTACAATGAATTTACACTAAGAAGTTGGAAGTTCCTATGAAGTCACTAATCATTCCATTATTGTTACCATAAGACATTGATTGTGACCCAATTCTCAATTATTAACCCCTAAAGTTCCATTGTCCCCTTGGGAGACAAAATGGATTTTGGGCAAGCTACTACGGTCTCATTATTTGTTACAATTTTTTGAATTTTTTGTGAAGATAGAAAAAACACATTAGCTTTCTAAAAGTATAATTTACTTAATTTTGATCAGTGACTAGGAAGAATAGTTATGGCACAAAAGGCACGTTCTTTATTACATTTAGTTTAGTGGGCAAAAAAAATCTTCCAAAAAAAAAAAAGTAAAAAAAAAATTATTTATTTCATTTATTTGATGAAGATTGTATCTTTGTCTACATGGAAAGCTTTGATTTATTTCAGTTGGATTTGTTATGCAAAATTTTTGAACAGTCTTAGTTTTTAGGCAATTAGAGTATCTTTGTGAAAAAAATAACATACAAGATTCATTTTTGAATTCACAACTAAGAAAGAAATAGATCTCTTGCTAGAATAATCTCATTATTGAGATTAGTGTATTTTTGGTTCCATCTTAAAGCAATTAACATTTGAATTTTTCCTCTAATTTTGAACCTATTTCTATTCAACAAGTTTTTATTGAGTGAAACTAAGTGTATTTTTTTTGAAGTTCCTAGGCTCTCAATTCAATCCTTCATCATGTGAAATTAGAAATTCAAAATCAATAGAGAAAAAATTTTAAGCTAAAAAGGTTCAAGCCAAAAAATGTAGTAAGTTGAATAAAGTGCAAATAAACTTGTTTTTTTCACTTTAAATGCAATTATCTTACAATCTACATCATCATAGTTTCTAAAAAAAAATTTATACATTTTGTACTAGTTTGTAATTAGATATGCAAAAAAATAAATTTTAAATTTGATGTAAAATGACAATTTTGAGTGGTTTTTGATTGAAACATGGTCCTAGGACTTTAGAGTTTAATAAAAACCTAGAGAGTGGAATGATTTTCAAGGTGTCCATTATAGGTCTTTTGACCTTAATGGGTTGTTCTACCTTAACATAGAGAAGAATGAACATCACATGAAATGATGAGATGATACTTCTCTAGGATGAAAATATGATGAATTTTGTGTTATAGGTCATGATAGAGGGTGTGACTTTGCATACTTGATATAGTAGAAGATGAACACGACAAATTTCTAGAGTGAGAGTGTAAAAGACATTGATGTGGCTTATGGACAATAGTGATATGAAATCATTATTTACACCACACTAATTTTTCTTGGTAGTGTGTATAGCTATTCAAACTATTTGTAAATTATTGGAGGTTAAAATATTTCTATAATTTTTTAATTTAAAAAAAAAAAAAATTGGATAGTAATACCAATTTTTTATACTTGCTAACCAAACAAATCAATGTACTCAAATCAATTCAATTAGTATGAGAGTTTGAAGGGTTTGACACCCTTCACACTAATTAAATGAATTTGATTTAGTTAGTGTGAATATTTAGATAAAATTTAAGCAAATTTTAACAAATGTTGAACATCAATCACATTCTTTGAGATGGTATGAAAATAGTGTAGATTCCATTATATTTAGTTATTTACAATATAATTGTGAACTTTATATTAGTGATCAAATTCATATGATTTTCAAATTAGTTTGAGTTTGTATCAATGTAAGAAGTGCACTAATTGAAATAAATGATATTATTACATTTGATACAATATCAAGATTTTGAAATAAGTGTTTTAATGTAGAAAAATAACACTACAAAAAAACAAAGGTGTAAATAACTTGCCCACAATGACTGCAAAACAATCATTCTACACTCACTGTTAATTTACAATCATTGTGGACTCTTGTTTAATTGTAGTGTAATAAAAAATAAAAAATGATTATAAAATACCAATAGTTATAAGGATTGGAGCCATAAAAGATTGTTTTATAAACTGTGCAATCAAGTGAGGTACATTAGGAAAACAAAATTGTGCCACTTGATTGTGCCATTCATTATATACTCCAACCAAGAAGACCCTTTATCTACTTGCCATCTATGGAATTTTTTCTTGGGATTACATCTGATTGGCTATATTTCCCTCCCAATACAATCTACAATGAGAATTTCTTGAAGTCTTTGACTTTGAACAATCAATCAAGGTGGAATTTTTTATCCAAATCAAAAGTTTTTTGGGCTGTGGAAAGATAACTTATCAAACTACATAGGAAAAAAATGAAATTTCAAGAAAATAAATAGATAGGGATCCAAGTAGCCCATATGATTGACTAGTGGCTATAAAGTGGTCGATTAGGCATTTACAAATTGAGGATTGATGCCTTTTACTTTCACATTTTGTTTTTTGCACTTCTTGGAAACAAGTTTGGTTTCACATTGTGAGCAAGTTGGATAATATGCACTTTTAAAATTTTTAATAATTCTAAACTTGATGAAAAATTAGCAAAAAGTTGTACAATCTTCATTATTTCTATTCCTTTGCTAGAAAAAAGACTATCACCCCTACTTGTACTCAATCAAACATATGCTAAAACACTGCATATTGTTGGAAATAGGTAATATTTTGCTTAAGGCTACTTTACACTATGTCCATCCAAATCAAGAGGCTAGATGATTGAGTGGCCAAACTTTGTTAAGAATCCAAAGAAATGGGCAATCAAGTTTAGGAATATAGAAATAGATGCCTATGGTCAGCTATAGTATGAAGCCTCTAAAGACTAAAGCAAAAGTCCAAACCCCCAAAAAATAAAAATAAAAATGATAAAAATAAGGACATTGAAAGACAAGGAACATCTTATTCAATATTACAAAACAATTTTTACAATAGTTGATAGAGGTTGCCATGTAGAGTAAGCTTGCCAATCACTACACAAATAAATTCACATCCTTCTCCACATAAATATAAAGACTTGCATATTTTGAAATTTAGCATGATTACTAAATGTCATGTTAAGATTCACCTTCAAAAAAAAATCTAAATAGATTTCTCCCTACAAATTTTATGCAATTTAAAGGTAATGAATGTAAAATCTAGTTTAAAATCCTTTCATTGCATGATATGTGGTCATTAGGTGGCAATACAAAATTTGGTTTCCATAACATTTGAATTGTTAGTTGAATTGTACGGTTAGTTTTGCTAGTTGAGAAGGTTTGATGTGTGATTTTAGGATTTGTGCAATTAATGGACAAATTATTCTAGATAGTTTGGCTCAACACAATGGCCTTTCGGCTTTGCCGTCTAGTGTGAAAGGCTTATTTTAGAATTCTTAAAATCTCATTGGTGAAAATCCATGCCTTCTTGACCTTTGGCCATTGATAAGGTAGACCAACCTAATTCTATCTACAATCCATTTCCATCATCCTATGTTTGGCCCCATTTCCACTCATTCCACCATTCCAATCTATCCAAAAATCAACCAAATCTATCAATAAATTTGACAAAATTAGTGCATTTTTGTCATTTAGGATAGCGTGTCGCTAAGTGATTGGTGAATACTTAAATGCTAGTAGGTACATAAGAAGGTGATTATGGATTGTTATTAGGGCATTCATGCCCCTAGCCATCATTACTGCTTTCGTAATTTAGGGTTGAACACTTCAAAGATTCACAAAAATTACAATTTTGATTGGAAAATTATAATTCCACTTGGTTTGATTTACAAAACATGCACACCTTTGAAAATTATGTGTCCTTTTTGGAATTGATCTCAAGATTGTCAGAATGCACCCATTCCTGTACCTGTTCCTTGCAGTGGACTGTAGATTCATCCAAATGCATCAATAGACTTCCCTTAATGTGTTCGCCACATGTATGATTGTAATTTGCTAACACAACTAAAGTACACATAGGGAAATTTGGTTGGTTGAGTGTTGATTTTCGCAAGGTTCAATTTTGGGGGCACCTACAAGACAGTTCCATAGGTCTAGGGAGCGAATACTTTGAAAATTTGTAGAAATTACATATTGTCTCCGAAAAATCTATTTTTATTTTTAATATTCATGATTTTCACTCGCTAATACTCGAAAAATATCATTTTTAGGAAACGTTGCCTCCAACTATGCTGGATTCCTTATTTGGACGGTTTTGGGTGTGTTTCCACTGTACCTTAGTGTGAAGAGCTTTTGGGGGGAGGCCAAAATTTCACCTCTCCGACAGGCTCATCCTGACAGACTCCGTCCGTCTCTTCAAAGTCCAAGCTGACTGCCATTGTTGCGAAGGCATGTGGCAAGTACTGTTCGAAGACAACCCGCTGCTCACAGCTTGAATCAACCCGTTCAAGGACAGTTGAGTGCAGACTTCCAAGTCTCGAATTTCCTTCAGAAAATGCAGTCCTCCATGTGTCAATTATTTACCATCCGTGTTTCCCTCTCAATTGCACATACGGTATTCTCACTGAGTGGAAAGACAATAATAATATCAGATGGTGAATGATTGAATAGCGTTGTGTTCTTATCCAGGAAACATCTCCTCACGCCTTCCATCGCTCGTCAAGTGTCAAACGCCCGGTAAAAGCATACACGAACTTACAAACAACTTTAACGTGGAAGATGCAGTGTGGGAGGATATTACAAACGAATGTGCTCAATTCCACTACAAGCCGGCGTGTCATCGCAGCCAGAGCGTTGAGTGGTTCGAACCTTCCACAACGCAGTCCCGTCCTCCATGTGTCGATCATCGTGTGATTCCGTTTCAAATCTACTGAAGAGCACCCGTAAAATAAGATAAAGAGAAACTTGACAGCCAGTATCCACATACTGGCTTTTGGTTCTCACCAGTGAGCGTTTAAAAAAATATTGGAACAGTACCTGCCACAAGTCTTCGCAGCACAGGTTCAAACTTGTCAGAGAGTGCGAAATTTCGCCCTCCGAACACACGCTGGTCAATCATAACAACCCATCTCTCAGGTGTCAAACGCACGGTAAAAGAGGAAGCAGGAACTCGGATCACTACTGCAGGCAGACGGAAGTCCAGACCATAGTCTATCCCCAACTGATAGTGTAGGTTTAGTAGCTGTGGATCAAAAGTCGGGGCACATGGTGGAATTGGTGACAGACAAGTGCTGGCGACGTCCTGATGAGGAAAGAGCATTGACAACTGAAGGGTAGACGCTGGTAAGCTCGATCGAGATAAGATAAACTTAAGTTAGTCCTGGCCGGATGGAGGTGGGCCGTGCTTGATGATGAGCTACTGTACTACTGTTGTGACCGACGGACCGACAGACGAAGAGTGTAAACTGGGAAACTGTTACGCATGGCTGCTAGTTGGGTTTGTTGTTTTGTGAGGATTCAGGCGAGTGAGACCAGTGACCATGTGGGATTGTGGGAAGATGCTCCTCGGGGTCCGGGAGAGTGGTGTGCGTTGCATTGCAGGGGCATGGGGAGGATGGGCCGGGGCAACGACGGATGCTGGCTGGAGATCTTTGTGCTTGTGCTTTGATATTTTAGGGTTGAGGGTTGCTAGGGAAGGAGGGAAGGAGGCGGATGGATCGATGAGTGGCAGATGCAACAGTGCTGTAAGGTAGGTGCTGCGAGACGAGCAGGTGCAAATTTTTTTCTCAGAGAATTGAGGCACAAAATTGGGTTATTTAGAGCATCCCCATTGCAGCTTTTCAAGGGACTCAAACATGGTGATTGGTCGTGTTTGGGGTGTGGTAATGCCCCACAGTGGTAATGCATCCTCAGGTTAAAAAACATGGCCGATCATTGTCAAATTGGAAGAGCATACAATCAAATGAAGTGTCCTTCTCAAGGCTCTATGTCTATGTGAGGGTTGGTTGTCTTTAATATCCCAATTTCGAGGTATTGACCACCAATTGACCTTTGAATAACTTGAATTTTTGTTTTTTTGTTTAAATTTTTTTTAAAGCATATGAAATGCTAAAAAAACATTACATTTGCAATATAGACAATTAATTAAGAAAATTGACCTTATATCAAAAAGATAAAGATGAAAGTGAATTTTATCTTGAATTGTGTTTCCAAGGAAGGGAAAAAAAGTGCTTATATCCACATGGGGTGGAAGGATGTCTTCCAACCCATATGGATGTAGGGAGTTTTTCTCTTACCTTAGAAATAGAAACCTTTCTAATCACATGAGGGTAGAAGGAGGTCCTCCGACCCATGTGGAAAATAGAGAACTTTTCTTCTCCATTGGCAAATCAATCGAAGATGACAATACTTATAAGACAATGTTAGGTAGTCCTCTTTCATTTGATTTGGTAACAAATGAAATCACTAGAAGAAATCTGCATTTGCCTCAACAAAATCTACTTGATGTATTCGTTGAGGTAAATGCAAAATCTACGCTTTTCTACGTTCTTCAATGCAATTTTTGTGTTTGCTTCAACAAACACATGGGCAAACACATTAAGTAGATTTTGTTGAGGCAAACATAGATTTCTTCTAGTGGATGTGAAGCAATTTTCAAAGAATTAAAAGTCAAATTATTTTTTTATTTAATTTTAAAGCAAAAAAATTAGATTTCTTAGTGAGAATGCTTGTCTCTTAGAGTGTTGCATTCACCCTTTCCTATTAGATTAGATGACTACCGTACAAGTTGGCTACATCAAAAGGCTCCTAAAATAGCCAAATTTTGTGCCTCAATTTTGCGCCAATCATTGGGATGCTCTTAGTGAGCTCTTTTGATGTGACTGACCTATGTAGTATCCATCTACTCCATTGCAAAATGGTGAATGCAACACTTCAAGGGGAAAAATACTCTAACCAATAAATCCATGTTTATTTGTTTTATAATTAACCCCTAAAGGTTTTTGACTATGTTTTTCCCAAAACCGCTTCAAAACTGTCGATTCTTAGACAACTACCAAATTTTAAGAAAAAAACATTTTTAGACAAAAGTAACCATAGGATCTCTTAGAACACAAGTTTGAAAATATTTGAAAAAAAATAAGCAATTTCTGCCATGTA
This sequence comes from Thuidium tamariscinum, assembly GCA_947034885.2. Lineage (NCBI taxonomy): Eukaryota > Viridiplantae > Streptophyta > Bryopsida > Hypnales > Thuidiaceae > Thuidium > Thuidium tamariscinum. The sequence continues at coordinate 46,333,174 of OX344750.2, read as the reverse complement.
GATTGCAAGATATTAGTGTTTGAAGTGACAATAATCAATTTTTTACCACTGCAAAAATCTAGGTAGCTGCACTTCAAAAGACCATATTTGTTTGGAAAAATGTCCAAAATGATTGTAACTCTTTGGATTCATTCTTCAAGTGAAGTTGGCTACATGCTTGAAAATTTTGAGATCATTTGAAATTGTACAACATATAGGAAAAAAATAGTAAGTAGAAAGAAGTAGAAAATGAGCCAAAATACTAAATTATTAACAATTTATTTATAGAATTAAAAAAATACAATCCCAATTATTGTGTTAAAAAATATACACCCAAAGTGTTTTTTTTCATTTAAAAATATTAAAAATAGAATTAAATAAAGAATTTCAAACTTTTTTTTGTAGCATAGAGATTCTATAACTAGCCACAAACTACTTCAAACTAAAAATCCTCATAACTTTTGACTCATTAATCAAAATGGAATGATTCAAAACTTTCCACTTAGATGAAAATCAAAGAAAACAATTTCAAATTTTAATTTCTTAAAATAGTAATTTTTACAGAAGTTTTTTTGCTACTTGAGCTGCTTGCCAAACATATCATGTCATAACTTTTTAACCATGTAGTCAAAAGTCATGAAAACTATTGGTCCCTAAAGTTACTCCTTGGGCACATGTTGTATGAAAATTTCAAGGAAAAAAAATAAAAACTCCATCCATAGCTACCCAAAATTGCTATGTTGCCAAAAAACGCAATTTGGTCCTTTAGAGGTTAAACCAAAAAGAATTTGACTTTCAATTTTTTGAAAATTACCTCATAGTTCATTTGTTTCCAAATGAAATGAAAGAAGACTACTTCACATTGCCTTATAAGTATTGTCAACTTGGATTGAGTTGCCGATAAAAGATTAGCTTCTTATATCTATATGGGGTGAAAGGAGATCCTCCAATCTATGTGGGATATATAAGAGTGTTTAGGGAGCTTTTTTCCTTCCTTCGAAATACAATTCAAGGTGGAAATTCACAATCATCTTTATCTTTTTAACACTAACAAGTCAAGTTTCTTTAATTTTATCCTAAATGTAATGATTTTAGTATTCTATTTGCTTAAAAAAAAGAGAATTCAATTCATTCAAGGTCGAGTTCAAGGTCAATATTGCAAAATTGGGGTAAAAAAACAGTTAATCCCCATGATAAAGACACTTTATTTGGTTGTTTGCTCTTCAAATTTGGTAGTGACTTGCTATTTTATTTGCTATGGCGTGCCTCTTGTGGGACATTGCTACAACTCTAATAGAGCTAGTCAACTTGTTTGAGAGTCTTAAAGAGTTGTAGTTGAATAGAGCACTAATTTTGTCCAATTTATAAGGGTGCAAAACTAGAGTTAAAGGAAATTTTTATACTTTAATTTGTGGAAATCTATACAATGCAATTATATTTAGCCTACATTGATTTATAGTGGTGAGACTTTGACAAAGTTGTATTACATGCATTACTTGTAGTAGGATAAATTTGTGTAGTGAGAAAATAAAACACGAGGTGAGTGGAGTAGGCAAAATTTGTATGATGATTTTTGCCATTCCCAACAATTGTAATGTTGTAATGTTGTAATAATCAATTTACATCTTATGATTTGATTTCTTTTAAAAAGTATTGAAAATTGAGTTAAGTAAAGGACTTCAAAGTTTATCATTAGATGTTTTTTGGGGCCTTTAACCCCTAAAGGACCAAGGCCTTTTTTCTGTCAAAAACCTCTCAAAACTGCCATTTCTATTGCATTCATCCAAGAAAACAAATTTTTTTTTTAAGAATCTAACCGTAGGATCTTGTACTTAACTTGATTGAGATCAAGTGGTAAAAATTTCATGAAGTTTGACCGTACAGATTGAAAGATATGAGCATTCAAAGTTGGAAATACAAGTTTTTTTGAACTGTGGTTTGCAATTTCAGATGACTTTGACTGGAATTTGTATTAAAAAATTGCACTATAGACTTTGAATTTATAATTTTTTGTGTTAAGAAATTGAGTTGAGAGGCTAGGAAAAACATTTCACACAAAAAACACTTGATTTTCATTCTTTAAAAAATTGTTAAGTAGATGTAGGTCCAAGATTGAAAGAAAAACTAAATGGTTAATAACTCTAAGATGGGATTGAAATACAATAATCCCAATGGTGAGATTGTTCTAGAAAGTAAACATAACCTTTTCCAACAATTTTTTTTGAAAAATTATGAAAATTGCATTCAAAAATGAATCCTATAAGTTATTTTTTCAAGAATTTGTTTAGATTGCCCGAAAAACAAGATTGTCCATAACTTTCTCATTATAAGTCCAAATAGAGTGAATCAAAGCTTCACATGTAGGCAAAAATATATTATTTTAGAAAAAAAAATTTAAAATTAAAATTTGACTTTTTGCAAAAAAAAAATTCTGCCCGCCGAATGAAAATTTGGGCTTTTTGTGGTATAACTTTTGCTCCCGGTCACCAATTGAAATAAAAATTACATTCCCATGAAGCTAATCAGTTTTCCTATCTTATGAGAAATTTTCAAAAAGATTCATTAAAAATTGAGGTCTACGGAACCTGCCCGAACTCCAAATTGTCCCCCGAGGGGACAATGGTCCTTTAGGGGTTAAAAGACTATAAATGGTTCTAGGACTATGGAAATGCATTGGGAATATAAGGAACTTTGCTATGTAAACAATTTGACATAGCCAAGAGACTACCATGTCACATTATATTAATTAATTAATTAAAATATTATTATCCCCCTATGAAGATACGATTTTTTTTTTGTGGATGTTTGTTTGTTTGTTACGTTGAGATCTCCCGGACCGTGAGTTCCCCGAGTGCGTGTTTGGTACCGTCGGAAAGCCCTCGGCGAGGAGGGGTGCACGGGCTTTGATTCATGGTATTCCAACCTACGGCATGAAAGTTATTGAATTTTGAAGTTTCTATACATTAAAAAAATTAGACCATGGCAACGGCACGGGCCACCCTAGTATATATCCAAAAAATCAAACTTGCAATGGCTAGTTGATTATTCAGGGAATAGTTTTAGATAATAGCCTTGAAACATTGTTCCTAAAACTTTGAAAAAAACATCTTATGTCACAAACTAAACCTCTTTGTAACTTTCATCTCATTGACCAAAATGGAATGATTCAAAGCTTTCCACATATATATAAATCTAGAAAACCAATTATAAATTTTTGTTTCTAAAAACAACAATCTAAAAAATCCGCCCAAATTGCCTAGCCTAGAAAAAAAGTAGTACATATAATGCAATAACTTTTGACCATGCAGTCAAAAGTTATGAAAAATGTTTGACCGTAAAGAAAAATCTCATGCCCATCATTAGAAGGGATTCGAGGCCAACGGAAGACTGCGAAAGCCCTGTTTCCAAAATTGTTCCCGATACTGTCAGGTCAGCAATTAATTAATCTTAAAAAAAAAGGGTTGTCCTGAAATGCTAAAAGAAGTTAAAATTTTTTTTTTTTAAAAAAGTCGGTGACATGGCACACTCTTGACCACGTCAACAAAGGCCAGTTTTGCATTTCTACAGCAGATTCTTGCGTACATTGCGTTGGAAACTCGCAGTATCCTGTTGGCCTCGAGTCCCCTCTAATGGTTGTGTAAAAATTTCAAAGAAAAAAAAGTTCCAATCATAGTAAGTTGCTCCCAATTCCTATGTTGCCAAAAATTGAAGCTTTTTTAGAGGTGAATTCAATTTTATTATTTTTAGAAAAAAAATTTGAACTTAATTTTGATTACTTTCAACAATTTTATTAACATTAGAAATGAAAATTTCCAATTCCAATTTAGAGTGATTAACAATTTGATTTTTCATTTTGTATCATTTTTTTCATTACATTATTTTTAAATAATGAAGACTATATTTTAGGTACTTATTTTACCATTGTATATTTCCAATTTTATTTTATACTTTAAATAATATAATATTGTAAAAATTTAATCCAAAAAAATCTGATGACAATCTATTTTAAATATTGTTAAAACATCTCTTTTCTTCACTTCAAATGCTAAAATCTTGCAATTTGCACAATTCATGTCATCAAAATTTTTATCATTTATTCATATAATAGCTTTAGAGAAGATTCTACAATATGCCAATTTCATAGGCAAAGAACTAAAAATCTTTATATTTTCTCTTTGCACTTGAATTATTGATCTCTAAGTGTTCCACCTAAATATAATAAAATTATTTTCTTAAATGAAAAAAGAATTTGGATGAAGTGCACTTTTATTCTATAAATGTTAATCATTAATGAAGTATAATTTTCAAGACATAATATTATATAATTAGACAAGAGTTCTCTCAATGCTAAGAAAGTATTATGCCTTTCTAAGGCCTCTTTACACATATTGGTGGGTAATGAAACTTCACAAGGAGTGCTACAGGGGAAAATAGTCTTAACACTTTTATATGGACTTGGTGGGTGGGAGGGATACAATTAGAAAAGCACATGTATTAGATTCTCTCAGCCTTACCAACTCTTCACCAATGAAATTGTCCATTGAAATTAGTGAAACTTCTCCTCTTCCTTTCCTATTTGCCGATCCGAACAAGAGAATCGATGAAGACTCTTTTGTCTTATTGCTTAAAGGCGCATTGTAGTCATCTCCAAGTAGCATGAAAGCGTGCCCTAAATGCCTAGGAGAGACTTTCAAAGATTGGATTGGCTGAGGAGCCAAATTAGACAATTTTGTTCACAATAGGTGTCCGTGGCTTTTCACGGATGGAAAACGGACCCGTGTCTCATTACTGTAAACTATGTTATGAAACATTCATCATTCAATTCATCCACTTCGTGCACAATTGAACATGTACATCACAAGGATGAAAAACATTGCAGACAAGAAAATATATCCAAGAATATACATCCATCCAAACAACGATTGCCCTCCTATGTCTTATACTCATCAGCGATCCCAGAACCCTTTTGAACGGATTTGTGCAGAAGTAAAGATCGTGTGAAAAGAAAAGCTGAATAAGCAATATATATTTTTTCAAATAAAAAAACCCAGATAAAAGGCTTACGACATGGTTGCATTTTCTCTACCCATTTTTTTTCCAATAGAGTGCATTTGTGATAGCACAATCATTTTTGGAGATCACAAGGGCTAATTGTGTTGCCTAATTGTGTTTTGTTTGAACTTTCTTAGTTGCTAAGTGATTGGCAAAATTGTGAAATATTAATAGTTTTGTAAAAAAGAATTCTTGAATATGAAGAATTGAATTTGCAAATGGTAATGTGTGCATTTTGAAATGGACAGTTTTATTGCCAAATTTAGTTATATGTCACTAACAAGGGAGTTGAATCTTTCTTGCAAAAATGCAAGACTGCCTAGTGCAGTGTTAGTGATCTGCACAGAAGACAAACAAGCCATGTTAGAGAACAGGGTTAGTATTCAAAAACAGTGGTCACAAGGAAGCTTCTGATAAGCCTCCCAGATCCACCACTGCAGCTCCATCGCCCCGGCTCTACCACTGCAACTATAGCAGTCCGTTACCAAAATGATAATGCTGCTACTAAGGTAGGAGGTCCTAAAATGGAGCAGGTTCTAAAACCAATCAGGCTCTAGAGGTACATTTTGCACTTTCCAATGTACAAGTGGTGTGCATTTGAGGAGGTGGTCGGTTTTAGAGCCCACAAAAATGCACTTTTCTGGAGCTTCAGAAATTCATAACTAATTCTACAAAGCTTCAAAAAATATGAAACAACTTGAGTTAGATGCCAATTTCTCTTGCCTTTCAAGGAAAATTTACTGGAAAATATTTTAAGAAGTTCTACCTCCCCAAAAGTCAGCTTCAGCTCTTAGATGAGCGGTTTATGGACCTCCTACCTTACTCAGTTTTTAGCGTGCAACTATGTACTATGTTAAGGGCTCAAGGTGAATATGAGATCCAACCCTTGCAAAACTTCATGAAAACTAAGGCTAATCAATGAAACGGCTATGGATAGGATACTATTTTATTCACCTCCCTTCAAGCATCCCCTTCCCGCATGACCTTCACAGCACTTCTCCAAGAATTGATGGCATCCTCATAAGAAAAATTCTGTAAGGAAAAAAACTACTCGCTAAACATGCGAACAACAAGGGGTAGATGCTTATCTAGTCTATTTCTATGGCAAGATTTAAGGAATTTGAGAGTAGAAAAACACCTCTCATCCTCTACAAATCCAAGAACAAGGCAACATCCAATTTCAATGACCTTAAAATATTCAGATATAAGCTTAGACAAGTACCGAGATTGAGATAACCTACGCCAAAGCTTCATGATTGGATTCACATCCAATGGTAGGCCACAAGCAACTTCAGAGGTGGCTTTCATAGTGACTTTGAGTAGAGCTTGCTATAAGTCCAAGGCAGAGGCATCAAGCATAGCAAGTGTGGTAAATGACTCGCCACCTCCATGCAAAGAAAATTCACTGTTGAGAGCTTGAGCTTGGCAATAGAACTCCTTTAGGGCAGCCAAGTGGTGAGGGAAACTGGCATCAACCCCCTCTTGCCTCAAATATTGAAGATAAATTATCCAAATGCATTAAGAAGTTCTTGTTGTGGGAAATGGCGATCCAACTCATTGCACAATGACTGTGCTATGTCTATCACAGTGAAACATGGCAAAAATGAGATACCACGGCATGTTCAAAAACAAACAACATCGTTTAAAGTTCCAATTGAGAGCCGTTGGAATGTCAAAGGTATTAGTTGAAAGCCTATACTCAAACGTACAACAATCTTACATCACAGAGCCGTAGCCCTCAGCCAAAACTTCAAGCCACAGACCAACAATTCAAACTTCAAGCCACAGGGTTAACCTCAGAGCCATAGTCCATACTCAAAGTCACAAACCAAACTCAAATCTCTGAGCCACAACCGAGGCTTACAATCAAAGCTACAGTCCATACTGAAAGACAAGCCAAATTGAAATCTCTAAGCCACAATTGAGTCTTACATTCATAGCCACAGCCCATATCGAAATCAGAGCCACAACCCATATCAAAATGAAGGAGCCGCGGCTAGCATCAAACATCATAGAGCCACAACCCAATGTTAAGGTCTAATCTGAAAGGACAAAGTCAAATTAGACCTCACAACCCAAGCTCACAGATACTAATTTGCAGCCAATAATCCCCATATACAAACACACATTAGAAGAACAAAAAAATGGGGAATTTAATTAATTCAAGTCTAAACTCACAGATGCTAACTTGTAGCCAATAATGAACTCAAGCCAAGGAAAGAAAAATGGGGAATTTAATGAACTCAAGCAAAGAAAAAAAAACAAGCATTTGAAATGACCTACTTGAAAATTGTTGCTGGATAATGTCCTCCAAGCGGTTAAATCCTTGTTGGGTCACAAAAAGGTATTGGCCTCTGACTTTGTCATGGCAGCTTCTAATCCGTCCATAGATCAATTGCTCAATGAAAAAAAATCAAGTGACAAATGCTTGAGTTCCCTAGTAATTCTTTCCATTGCATAGGAATGCTCTTGTATTACAAGGATACCAAATCTGTGTAAGTGCCGAAGTCCTCCTTGTCGAATGTAGTCTCACTGTCAATGAAGAGCCCAGCAAGTTCACTTTGACACACTTTCACAACACTCATGAAGTCACATACAAAGATATCACAGACTTGAGAGGGGTTTCATTAGTGAATGCATTGAGTTAACCGAAGGTACGAAACACGCCAAAGACAATAAGACTTCAACATCTACAAGGGTGTCAAATTTTTCACCGGCCCTTGCAATAGGCTTCTATCGAGGCTCACCAGGCATATCAAAAACCATTTTTACAAGCAGAGTTGAGTACTCCTCCATGATGTGCATGGCTGGGCTCTTCATCGAGACCCACCGTGTCTCCATGTTGCACACCATTTTAGTACTGTTAGTTTCCATGAAGTTTGTAAGTTTCTACAACTCAGCATGACGCTTGTTAGAGCGATACAAATATAATTAATTGACTAAAAGAGGCCCTCAAGCCTACTAACCGTGGGGTACTTTGATAAAGTTTCCACAACAAGGTTAACTCTGTGGCTGACACAACTGGCTCCTAGTGAAAAGGGCGCCCACTTCTCTTGAGTTTGTGTTGTCACACTTGTTCTCGAACCTTGGAAAGTACTCACCCCGTTAGCTCCAAAACAAATCAACTTACAAGCAATTTCCTCACATGTTAGACCACCTTCATGGAACAAAGTCTACATAATAACAATAGTTAGATGGTCAGCTATACCGCCATCTGAGATACAAGAGAGATGTAACAAGTGAGGTTTCCTCTCCCAGTTATCCATTGTGTAAATATGAACAATCACCGATCCAACATGTGTTATCTATTGTTGTGACCTCATCATTGCTAATGGAAACAACCCTCGTAGACTGCACAACACACTTCAAAGTAGTAAGAAGAGATGCATGAACATGTTCAGCCATTTCCCAGCTAGTGCTCTTAGACCAATGCTTTGAAGGCAAATTTTTCATCTTCAAGTAACTAAGCAAGTACCATTGATGCTTGTAATCACACATAGGTCTACTGTAACTCAAAATCTGAACAAGAGTGGAGAATTGCACTTCCTTTCGCTTGAAGTCGCTCTACGAGCTTGTCGTCAACTGATTGGCCACGGTGCCTGCATTCTTCCAAGCGGCCACAACATCGTGTTCTTTGCATGTTTGCAATTGGTTTAAAGATACATCTTGCCTTTCTTCAGATTTGGTAAAGGAGCCCCTTCCTCCATATACGACCGCTTCCCCTCGTGTGTTTTGAGATTGTTTGCCTTCAACACCAAAAGTTTTCTCCTTCCTGAAACGGTGGTACAACTGAGGCAAACAACATTGGACAATATCCATTGCTGTCAAATTTTGCTTGCGCCTAAGGAAATCTACATGTCCAAACCTCTTGCCAACACCTCGTAATGGTCTCCGGCGCAGTCTTCCACCTCTTCCGCCTAGATTTGGAAACACCGCGTTTCTTCTTCCCTGTCCTGCGTCGATCTCCTTCACTACCAACCTTTGACGAAGCAGGATTGGAAGTTGGATGGGACAAAACCGTCGCCTCTGAAGGCGGATTGCGATCTACAAGAGGAAAAACCGACTAAGACAAGTGTGTCTTAGAGACATGAGTGACCTTGCGCCCTGTTGCATTGATAGCGCCTTGAGGACTCTATTGAGGCAAATACTTTCTAATGCCATCTGTATTGTGACTAGAGCCAAAAGCTCACACTTTGAAGTTATCCGCCAACCTCAATCATGGCACCATGCCAACAAAATCAGCAGTATAAAATGCAGCCAAGCAAAGATAGAAGAAAGTACACTTGATCTAAAGTAATTGCTGTAAGAAAGCATGAAATTGGAAAGGAAAAAGGTAAAGGCACATGAAGAATTGGGAACCCTTATATTCTTTGTAACAATTCTCAACATTGCTAAGGTAAAAGGCTACCAATTGAGGAGAATTCTCCAACCGCTCCTTGCAAATTCCACATTCCAAAATCCAAACTCTAGTGGCTAGAGTGAGGTGACTCAGGTCCAGAAGATTGAATTCAATTGAAGCCTCTACTTTAGAAGTGCCATGAATGCAAGGAAGACTAGGCAAGCCTCCTAAATCTTCATAGCAATATAGAAGTGGCGCTTTGCAACTTGGAAAAATCAAATTGGAAAAAGATGCTAATTTCAAATAAGCATCTATAGGAGTATAAGAAGTACTAGGCGTGAATCTACAACGACACCACAATCACAACAATGAGGAATTGACAGCAATCACGGCATTGCAAATTTACAACGGTCATTGAAGAACAAGGAGAGCAGGAGTTAATGCAACGAGGTACAGATCTACACATTGAGTACAATGAGCAAAAACATTGAGCAATGTACGGAGCTAGGGAAGAGAAGAAGGTGGCGATCAAGCCACCTAAACCCTACATCTTGATGTGTGATAGGGATGGTGGAGATGGCACCGCATCTGCGAACCATGGACGGCTAAGATTGCGTCAACACGACGAACAAAGAAGTATGGGAGCGGACAGACACTACCAAGACGTTGGACGAGAAGCCAACCTGGCTAACGAACGAAAACAACAGTTTGTATTTGGACTCAAAAAAAATACTCAAATTTCAAGCTAAGGTTGAGGCACCAAATGTCAACCACGCCCAGTAGCTAGGCCCTATTTCCAATCAAGTCCAGAACATATTTCTAAATACACCTTGAATTGCATGTTTTGATCCTTTTTGAGGTCAAGACTAATAAGGTAATGACACATGTCCAAATTAGTGAGCAGAAGAAGTGAATGGAAAGTAGTTAAAGCATTATTGGAATTAGGAGACTCTAGACATTGGCTATTGGTCTAGAGCACTTTTTGCTTCCCAAAATTCATTGTAAATTCAGTCTTAGAAATAAAATTCTGAAAATTTTTCTATCCCCATATTTCTTACCTTCCTACATGGGAAAAATTCCCACCACCTCATACTATGCAAAATCTGCTTTGAAATTGCTTAAATGGTCGGCTACTAGTGCCTCAACATTACATCCAGTAGCAGACTATCACACTGCCTCCTAGCGGATGAAATGGTGTGGAATATTCCACACCATTCCATCCAACACCAATGGTATTCCACAACATTCAGTAACTAAAGTTGCAACTCCAAGAAATGTCAGATGAAATTATGTGATGGGGACTTCACCAAGGGGAAGGCAGTCCTCCCATGGGCTACTGAATGTTATGAACCTTATGGGCATGAAGCTCTGAAATTTTTTTGGTAGAAAACTTGCCCTAACTTAATTCGCCAGTTTTACAAACGCTGGTGCTCATGCATTGCCTTTCAGACATTGGACCTCCGATGCCCGCCATGCCGGCTCTTCTCTCTTCGTCAAGGCTGCCACTCCTTTGCGTAGTTTCTTTCGCCTGCAATCCTGCGTTTCGTGCCGCTTCATCGACCCCTTCGCCGGTAATTTTGGTTTACTCTGCGTCTCGATCCCTATGTACGATCACTCATTATCGTATTGAATTGCTTGTTGTTTTATTCGATTTTTCTCGACGGTGAAGAAATTTGGATTAGTGTTATTGTATTATTGTTATTGATTGAGATCATGTTCGAATAGTTTGAGACTGAGCGCATTTGCGGCCTTTACTTCAGTCGAGAGAATCTTAAGGGTTTGGATTTCTCTTGAAAAGGCTGTCTGGAGCTAAAGTGCGAGGAGGAAAGTAAATTCATCTCAAAGTACTTCGACGGAAGTTTGAGAGGAGTGGAAATCTAAGACCCTCAATTGGGACATTTGTTGTTGCTCTTCTTTCTCTTTCGTTGATCGGATTTTTGTGTTTTAGGTTTCTGGATGTTTGAGTGAGACCTATGGAGGAGGTGTTTCTAGTGAAGGTTTTGGCTTGTTGCGTCTGTGCTGGTTTCAGTGGATTCGGTATTTGCATAGACATTGGTGTTTTTCGTAAACTTCCTCTTTGTTGGAGATCTTTTTCCATTCAGCCTGGGAGTTTATCGTTGATGGTACATATTGTCTTTGGAAAGGTGCTGCAGGTGAATACTTCGGAACTTGATGTGTGGGTAGGGTTTGAGAGTCTATAGTGTGTGAGTTCATCACTTTCACATTGTGAGAACTTCTCGTTATTTGCATCCCTGCATTGAAATTTCACATATTGATAATCTCTTCTTGCATCACGCATTGGCGTGACAATGACCAGGGAATTTGAAGATCTTAGAATTTCAGCCTTTGTTCTTTTATGTTTTTTCGCTGAATTTGCATTGGTGATATTTTGCTACTAGCTTAGGGAAGTCTTTGTAACGAACTTTGGGTGGTGAAATTTGAAGTGATACCATCTACAGGGCATCACGAGCTTTGAGAGTTATGCTTTGTTCAGGATTCTTCTCTTCTTCCTAGTGATCTTATAATTGTGTTGGCAGGTCAGCATTTTGCGATTGAGTAAACTTGGACTTTGCAACTTTTCTTCCAAGACCCATTTGCTTCAAGATCTTGTCCGATTTAGGTCAGTTGTCTCATTCATGATCTTCAACGTGGGCTCTCACTTGAAAAATTCTACGCTTTTAATAGGATGAGTTGTAGGATAAGATACTACATACCTTAGGCTCTCTCGGGACCTTTGAAATGTGAAGAATTCTTTGATAAGCAGTATGTCAGATTGTGCTCAGGGAGATCTAGTTGCAGTAGAAATCATACTGTTGAGAGAGACTGTCTTTCGATCGTGATATTTGTCAATCTACAGATCATGATTTTTAGTGTTTTCAGTAAGTAGTATTCTTCTCTTTTTGTTAAAATTTAGTTTAGTTTGTTTCTATTTCTCTTTAGCTTCTCCCAAAGAGAGTGAAATGGATTGGTCAGATTGAAATGCTGACGATTCACCGAGGATTGGAGGCCTCAATAGCTGGAGTAGCCGTGGTGCTCATAATTGCGAACTTTTACAGCCCAGGCTGGACGAACCTCTACCGAGTTCCCACTCCTTATTCTCCTCGTTCAGCAGGGTCTCGAGTGCATTCCATGGCGGCTCTTGATGCGGTACCTTCAATAGTTGTCTATGTGACAGTTCCCAACAAAGAGACAGGTAACTTTACTTTGTCTCTTTGGTGATTTCTTTTTTGCATAATCCAAAGTTTTACGTAGGTATCTACTTACAAACCCTGTTTCTATTATAGAATATTGTCACTCATACTTTGTGATTGGGAGTCTTCCAACTTCCAGTGTTTCTCAGCCTCGAACAGCATTGGGACATTCTCCATTATGAATAGTTTTAATCAATTGAGTAGATTTGTCTGATGCTTGAGTGCAAGACTATTCATCGAGCAGTGAGATCTGCGGTGCTTCTACTGCGATCTTAAGTTTTACCTCGAGAGAGGAAACTGTTGTTCTAAATCAGTTTTCTGCTTACGTATGCAAAATAGACGATCGGGTGTATGAACTGACTGCGATTGAATTCTCAGGTACAAAGCTGGCGCACAGCATCATCGAGAATAAACTTGCCGCCTGTGTGAATCAAATTCCAGGTCGATACTATCCGGGCTTTTGACTTGAATGACAGCTCACTTAGTAGGATTGATTGTATTGGTGAATTTAGAATGCTATAGCAATAATAGATTACAAGTGAGGTACTTATCTGGGGTATGTTTTGGTGGTGTGGTGGGTGGTCATACAGGAGTGGAGTCCACGTATTGGTGGGAGGGTAAGGTATTGTTTCATAACCTGTGTACGATTGGTGATGGCATTGGCGCTCGCTAATCTTTGACTGCTGGCTAGTGGCTTAAGCTCTAATGCTAGAATTTTTTTGAATCATTTACCTGCATTGTCTGATAGAGTGCGACGAACTGGAGTACATTTGCTCACTTCTAAGCACGCATTCAACAAAACACTAGAGAATTTTTGAGCTTGAGATTATGACTATAAAGTCTTACATGAAGGTATTCCATATAATCTCGCTCAGAAATTCGCTTGTGTTTGAATGGGTGGCCTAGGAGCGCGACCTATTTTGTAGATTCTTGTGCTATTTGTAACAGTAGAGTTTTTACTGACTCAAGCTTGCAGGTGGAGACAGATAATGAAATCCTTTTGATTATAAAAACCCGGAAAACCCTTCTTGGAGAACTCACTGATCATGTCAATAACAACCACCCTTATGAGTACGTGTTTTTAACCCTTGTCAGAAAATCCGTACATTATCCTTTCTCGCCAATTAATTGTTGCAATCGTACGCAAGATCTGAGACTGTCTTCCAATTTCTGTTTTCAACGATCTTTACGAGTTTTTGCCGGCATCGAGACGTGTTCATGTGTATTCATGCGACTGCGTTAGTGACTGTTGATTAATTATGGAATCTAATGCTTCAGCCCCTTCTTCATCTTGTGCAGTACGCCCGAGGTCATTGCTTTGCCCATTACTGGTGGAAGTGAGAAATATTTGAAGTGGCTTGGAGACAACACTAAAGACGCAGAAGTGGCTTGAGAGAAGCTCTTTGGATAGCTTCTCTCCACCGATCAGTAAATTATGTTGAAAGGTTTTATTGCTGGACATCGTTTTGGAGTACTATTTATGTGCAAGACCATCTGTAGGAAGATAGACGCGCGTGCTGCTCTATTGGCTCTAAACCGTAGGAGAGGAGTCTTTTGCATCTACAGAAGCTACATCTCTTGTGAATATTAAAATTTGTGCTACAAGGGTCTAAGTATTTCGTAGCGCGGCTTGTTGGTAGATTTGATCTGAATGCGTTCCGGATGACAGCCTGCGAATTTTTTAGGTATGCTCTTCTATTCAATTTTTTTCTTGATTGACCCTAGTCAATGTCTGAACGTTAGAACCCTTCTTTTATTAGAGGAGATTCCCCTCCTACATGAGGTATAGTATTGGGTGGAAATTATATGACTATCAAGAACTCCGCCGAAGCTGGGACACATCCAGACTAAAACCATGTGCGAACCCTACGCAGGCCGTGTCTAGTCTACTGAGTGGACTGAAAGGTTAGTTGAGCTGATAATGAACTTAAACGGCGGTATCAAGTTCCGTATGCAGGCAGTATCTTCTTCTATGTTGATGTCTTGTCAGATACTGAACTAAGTGGAACAGTCTGCGGATTGGAATGTGGCGTTTGCTGGATTCATTGTTGATGACGATAGCGTATTTCTCCAGGATATGGATTGGTTTCCCTACAAGATTGTGCCGGACCAGAACTTATGCACATAGAGAATCGAGTGTTTCTACCAAGCTCGAATGGAAATTCAATTGTTAATTCTAGACTACCAAGTAGCTGACCTGCGAATATTCTATGAATTCCATATCTGTTGCAAGTGCTGGCTCCAGATCCAGGTTGCTCAACACGTTTTGGAGCAGGCTCATACAGTCTGGACCATGCTTCAGCAAACATGCAATTTTTTTGAGGAAACATGTTCCAAAATGTTGTTCACTTTGTACAACGTTTAGGAGCAACTTTGAATGTTAACTGTAGAAACGCATTTTACTGTTATCAGTAACATTCAAATGTTGCTACAAATGTTGTGGGGGCTGAATTCAAACGTCGCTACGAATGTCTGAAATCAGTCCCCAGAGAATTCCAGTAGTTATGGATGTTATATTCAATACATTATTTACTATATTAGCTAATGTTTTCCAAACACAGGAACAAATTAGCCAAAATATGAAATTAGCCATTTGTCCATTCTCTTTACATGAACTTACGCAAAGGATTATCTTGCAGTCATTTTTTTCTCTACAACTTGAACAAAAATTTCAAGTGGTACTTGTCCTTCAACATTGATGCTACCCATCATGCATACGATGTCACCCCATCACCATTAAGAGATTACTACTTCTCCATAACATTCTTTGGAGGATTCTCTTGGCGTATGAGATTTACTTATGCACTTCTTCAAATGTCCAAATGTCCACTTGAAAAACAAAAATTTATCTTTATCTTCAATGTCTATATTGCAATACTTTGTATTAGAAGCAAGATACTTTAATGAAATTGATGTTTTGATTTCACTATCACATGTTTATGTTTGGTGTGCATATATATATATATATATATATATATATATATATATATATATATATATATAAAAGAAATAATATAGAGTCTAATAAATGTAGAAAGGATTTTGACCTCCTCAACTTGTGCAACTAATTATAGATAATTCTTGAATGTTGGTAGTTGATAATACACAATTACATATAACAAAAATAATTTCAATGTAGAAAGGTGAAGTTTATAAAAAAAGATTGGTTGTCAAACAAAGGAGGTTGTGAAAATTCCAAGAGCAATCTTGACATTTTTTAGAGTAATTATCTTTGTTTTGTATAGAGAGACATTTATGACATCATCTTCTCATTCTTTCTAAAAAACCTAGACTTTGCTACATGACATGCCAAATGGAGTCATCCCAATTCCAAATCAAACATTGATAAGAACCTTGTGTTTTTTGAGACATGATTTTAGGTGACATCGACATTTTATCAAATCCTAATTTGTTTTTTAAGGTAAAAGGACTTCCATTTGACCTTTAAGGTTTGTCACCATTCAAAATTAATGTTAAATTTTTTTTTCAAAGTAGAAACTAGAAATGATTGACTTTCATAGAAAAAAAATTCAGATAAATAAAAACATGTACAAAAAACATCATAATAAATAAATTTGAATTACCCTTTATAATATATTTTTGGAAGTGACCTTATTAAATGCCATACATGATTCAAAAACAAGAATTTGATTGGAGTAGTCAATACATATAAATTTATAATTTGAATGGAATAGCTCAAAGATAGTTTTACGCAAAAAAGTGCTAAAATTAGAATAGGGTCTTCCTTCTATAGATGCAAAAGATATGAAGAGCATCTTTACATTTTAAAGTAGAATTATTTAAAGTTATTCATTTAAATTCATAAAATCATATTCTAAAATTGTACATGGGCAATCAATTTTCTATACTTCAACTTTTGTTGGACCAAATATTTTTTAGGGGCAATTTTTTGCAAAATTGAACAAAGCCCAAATGTTGATAGAATTATACTAGTTGGAGTTTTGAAAAACATATCAAGAAGAATTTTGAAGGTATTTTTAGACAACACATTGCCAATACAATGAGTATGATTCTCAAAATTTTCTTATTACAATAAATTTTGTAATAGAAATGCACAAATAAACCTTAACCCCTGAAGTTTCATGATTTTGTTTTCACCAAAAACACTCAAAACCTGCAATTTTTAGAACAAATACCAAATTTTTGAAAAAAAACTTTTTTTGACACATGTAACTGTAGGATCTTGTAGTATGTTGACTTGAGAAGATGTGGTAAAAATTTCAAACATTTCCACCTTGTGGATTGAAAGATATAAGCATTCAAATTCACTTAAATCATTTTTTGGGCCTTGTGAAAAGCAAGGCAATTGTACTTAGCAAGCTTAGTTTTCTATGGAAAAAATGTCTAAAATGGTGGTGCTTCATTGGATTCTTTTTCCTAAACAAGTTGGATATATGCTTATATATATATATATATATATATATGCTTACATACATATATCATTTGGAAGTGTAAATATATAGGAAAAAAATAGTAAGTAGAAAGTAGTAGAGAATGATTAGAAATACTATATTGTTAAGAATTTAATTACGGAATTGAAAAATGTCAATCCTAATGATTTCAATGTTGTAATAAATAATCTACATCATTTGGTTAGTTTTTTTCAAAAAATATTGAAAATTAAATAAGATAAAGGACTTCAAAGTTTATTTTAGAGTAAGGAATCCATAACTATTTGCAAACAAAAAATCTTCATAATTTTTAACTCATTGATCAAAATAGAATGATTCAATGCTTTCCATATATATATAATTGTAGAAAACCAATTTCAATTTTTTGTTTTTGAAAAAAGTGATTTTTTCTAATTTGCCCAAGCTGCCCAACTACAAAAAACAACAAAATATAAAGCTATAAATTTTGATTTGTATTTCCAAATGTCACGGAATTTAGTGCATATGAAAGATATTACTTGCCTCCACTTCCTATTAAAATTTGGGCTAAAAATATAGAAATCTCTAGGTGCACATACTTGCTGAAAATTTCTATATACCCCCTAAAAGCATATTGGTCCTTTAGGTAGGTTAAAATAAAGAAAACATAGGCTTCTACACCTTACATCCCATTACTACATGACTAATTGTACCCCCTATCCCCCATCCCCCAATTTAAGCTACATTAATTTGTCCTAGTATTGTATGTTTCACTAATTTTTCAAAATTCATATTATTTTGAATTAGTGAAAATTGAAGTAGTACTTTATTTCTAGAAAAAAAATTCTTATAGTAAAATGACATTTAGGGTGACATGAATTACTAAAACACATGCCAAAAAATTTGGAATTCTAAAAAGATTATGTCAAAAAATATAACCTTTTTCTACATTAAAGCATTTTCCAAATGACATTACTGAATTTGAATTCAAAATTTGAAAGGGGATTGCCATCTCCTGCCACATGATATAAGTTAAGGTACATGGCTCTGAAGGCGACACTTTAAGGCTGTTGGGCCTTTTTGATGGGTTTCAAATGCCTGAAATTTTTATCACTTATTTTTCACTTGAAGAAAAATTGATGTGGAATCTAATCCAAGTGGTTTCATATTTTTCAGAGTATTTATGAATTACTTATGAATGTTTAAAGAACTCTGTTGTAGGTACCTATTTGTGACTTGTAGCCCTTGCAAAAACCACATACATGTGGTCTGAAAAAAGATA
Source organism: Thuidium tamariscinum (assembly GCA_947034885.2). Lineage (NCBI taxonomy): Eukaryota > Viridiplantae > Streptophyta > Bryopsida > Hypnales > Thuidiaceae > Thuidium > Thuidium tamariscinum. The sequence goes on along the minus strand of OX344750.2, from coordinate 46,314,940 downwards.
TGACATTACCAAAAACAAGCATTGTGGTATGCATAAAGTAATAGAGAAGGTTCCTACATGTGACCCTTTCTAAAACTTAAATGAAAGCTGAAGTCAATTAATATTATCAGATTTTTTAGTAGACTTAAGAAAGTAGTTTGATAGATATTTCTTATTTTGAAAAAATTTAATGAACAACTATTCACTTAGTTAGAAATGGACTCATTGTGACTCTTAAATCAACCATTAAAAAACTATGAACCAAACCTTCTTGAATTATGATGCAATCATTAAGGTAAGAGGTCCTATAATGGACCATCTAAGGGCTTGAAATAGAATTTCAGGTAGGTAAAACTTCTAGAAATATTTTTCAACAAATTTTCTTTGAAAGATAAGTAGAATTGACATCTAATCCAAGTCGTTTCATATTTGTCTGCGCTTTGTGGAATTAGTTATCAAATTTTGAAGTTGAAAGGGCATAGGGCTCTAAAATGGTGCCCTAGCTAAAATGTACACTGTTAGTACACTGCTGAAAGCTATGAAAAAGCAGCATGTACAAATACTGTACATTTAAGGTAGGGCACCATTTTAGAACCCACTCCATTTAAGAGCCTTCTACCTTAGCTCATTCCCTCATCAGCACATATCCATTTTAGAGCCAGCTACTAAACCAGAAATCCCGAATTTGAATTCGAAAATTTCCAAAATACAAATAATGCAAATCGAAACCTTGCCCCTTTTCCGGAGACGCGCCAATAGCACCACCCACACGGACCTACGCCGCGGGACTGCGGCCGTTGGGATGCTCCATCGAACTTCGACAAAGCGAGGAAGCGCCTTCGCCAAGCAAAGAATCTCAAGTCTCGCTGGCCCAATTCCAAGACCAGTGTTGTCTTGTCAACCTTGCGGTCGTTCACGATCCTATGCGATTCCGAAGCCAGCTTTCATTTGAGCCCAGAAACGAAACATTCTATTGTGGAGCGCACGAGCCACAGTCGGAGTTGATGGAAGCGAAATTGGGCGTTCTGAGGTGATCTAGCTAGGGTGCAAAGACGGCGTTTGTAGGACTTTCTTTTGAAATTTTTTTTAGGGTTGTTGTGGTGGATTCATTAGCGATGGGGATGGAGAGAGAGGCGTCGTACGGGACTTTTGATGGAAAACAGGGGTTTCCGCAGCCCAGTGCTCCCCCGATGGCTGGGGCGTTCAGCGGCAGCGCTTCACAGCACCCTGTAGTGCCTGGTATGCACGATCTTCGTTCTTTTTCTGCATCTTTTTTTTTTCTTTGCGATCAATTGGCTTTTTTTCTTTTCAGATTTCGAAATTTGCTTGGGTGGAGAATCATCGGAATCGGAGTTGGGTCGATTCGGAAATTGAATTGAGTAATGAGCAAGAAATGTGTCCTTCGTTCTTGGGGTGTACCGTAAGGATTGCTGTTATCGACTTTTGTCGTTAAAGTGGACAGGAAGATGTGTCTCGACTTAGACTCAGAGCTAGTGTTGAGTGAAATTAGGTCAAGAGGAGGGCAAGTTTGTGTCGCTGCCAAGGGGTTGGAAAATATGCAATTTTCTTCGTTAATTTTGGTGTCATGAATTTAGCGCCAGCTGAATCATGTTTTGCAGTCTATGATCAGTGGATTGGTCAATTTAAGGACATGACATCTCGGCCCTTTTAAGGTTTAGGTGTTTCTTCTCTGATATCTATATTTCCATAGACCATCAGAAGTGGGCAAAGGAATGATTGCTGCTGCTTTCGTAACATGGGTATGCCTGAAGTTACTGCATGCGAATTCCATGTGAGAATGCTGTTGATTCTCTTGCAGGGTATCCAGTGCTTGAAAATTATCCAGGGAGTTATCATGGCTCTGGGAATTATCAGGGCTCCGGGAGTTATCAGGCGTCTCAGTATCCAGGTCCACAAGTTCAGACCTGTTATCACCAGTGCCATGAAATCACATATCATCATCGACGACTTCCTTTCTGTGGGCTTGGTTTTGGCTGGTTCTTGTAAGTTGTCACTGCCGTTCTTTTTGCGAGACTGTGTTATGAGATTCACAACTACTAGCGCGCAAGTAGCAGATGTTTACACAATGTTTGTAGATTCACTGTGAATGTCCAATAACACTATCGACCCCTTACTTTCTTTTCACGAACGATGTTATACTTTGTCCTGTACAATACAATGTATAAAGTGTGCAGTACATTACAGTATGGTGACATTAACTTTCTATCGTTCCTCTAGATTTACAGGAGTTCTTGACCCCTTAGAGGGAGGTCAAAATCAGAACCCTAATTAATTTCCTGGACTAGTAAAGGATCTTTTGAGATGATGGTCATGCTGCTAACTTGTGTGCTCTATGTTTTCTGTGGTAATACAGGTTCATATTGGGTTTCTTTATTGCCGTGTTTCCTTGGTATATTGGCGCTGGCATTTTCCTTTTTGTGAAACATGACGCCCGTGAACGCACTGGGTTGATGGCCTGCACCGTAGCTGTAAGTAACCCCATCACTTGAAACCAAGTTATGGGTGTATCTTGAACATTGGAGTGTTCTGAAAATCTCTGTTTTGTGAAAGGGAACTAGATCAGGTTATGGAGCTTTGCCATATATTCTGCCGATATTCATTGGTTTTGGAGATCTTGGAATCACTGAAATTCTGATGAAGTCTGCTGTGCCGTGCAGGCCCTTGTTTTACTATTTGTTGGAGGAGTAGGCTTCCATTTGCACATGCTCCAGGACTAGTGAGTCGAGACAGAAATTGGCCATTTCCTCTGTGAGTGCTCTCTGATGCTGACAAATTTGGTAAATATTCCGAGAACTCCCACTTCAGCGTGGCGGCCTTGTAACTGCGAGAAATAATCTCTTCAATAACTGCAATTGGATCGTTAGTTGAGTCTAATGAAAGTTAGTTCTACACTAGCGGTAGTTTCCGTCTGTCTTTCAATTCCTCTCATCATCTTAGTGTGAAAGGCAATGACCCAAAACTGATGCTAGACTCTGCTACTCACAGAGTTATCCATTTGGGCACAGCTTGGTATTTTATTAACGTAGTTCTATATCAACTAGTCATATATGTGTAGTCTGATTTAGATCACAGGAAATGTTTGGAATTTTTACGGCACTTCCTGTACCAGCAGGTGAGGCTTAATCTGAGTGCAACATCGTCACTTAGATTCTTGTATCCATATTGAATTTCATTCAACTGATCTTTCTTTCCAGATCGCTGAAGTTCGGGATATGTTCAATTGTGGACTTGTATGTTATAGAATTTCCTACCTTGTTACCTTGTCAGAAATAGTTTGAAAACTTGAATATTATTTCTTTTTACTGCCAACTAGTGTTTGAAGTTGAGGTGCAATTGTTTAGTGACCTTTGTCACGTGGGCTCTCTTGTCGGGTAACAAACTCGTAGCAGAGACAAAATAGTCGACAAGGAATCGATAAGGATAAGGATAAGGAGTCGATGCACAACTGTAAATTGGCATAGTTCGGAAACGCACGAGACCAGACTCCAAATTTTGGAATCCCAGAAATATTCGAGGAAAGCATTCCTGAAATTAAAGCCGTTGAGGAATCTTAATCAGTGTGAAGCATTGAGCGGCTATTAACCCCTGCAGCCATATTCTGGTCGATGAACAAGAGAGTCTTTCTGTATAGGAAAGAAATGCAAGTATTCATTTTTGGAATTAGGGGTGGAAAGGGAAGATCTTTTGTAGTGCTTTGACTTCCAATGAGAGCTTTTGAATTTTTTGGACTCAATGATTCTCATGGTAGCAAAATTCATGGTTTCCATGGCCACCGGCTCACCGTTAAGGGGTTAAGGTAGAACCATCCATAACCAATTAGTGAAGGTATTCTAGACATGATTTGGTGAAGTACAAGGTAAAGCAATATTTTGGGGGGTGCCATGATAGAAATGAGAGGGATTGCAAATTTTTTGATAATTTTATCACATGAATTGAAATTACTATGAATTTCGAAAAGGTAAAAAGTGTTGTAAACCCATAGCCAATGTCTAAACTCTTTCAATTCCAATCATTGAAGAACTCCTTTCCTACTCATTACTTTCTACTTTCTTGCTTACTAGTTTGGGACATGTGTTATGAAATTATTAGTCCCAACCTTGAAAAAGAAAAAAACATGCATTCCAAGCTTTGGTTGGAAATCTATTCCATCCTTACTAGAAATGTAGTCCATAGGTTGGGGATAGGGGCTAAGCGGTTATGGATGATTCTACCTTAGTGTTCACTACCTAAAAACCACAATTAACCCTTGAACGCCTGTACAGACATTTGGCGTCCTTTGGATGACAAAGAATCTTTTCTTGTAGGACAAAATTACAACTTTCATCTTCGGTATTAAGTGTGAAAAGAAAAGATCTTCTACAATACTTTGACTTCTAATGAGTATATTTGGCTTATTCAACGTAGATAATGCCACATAATATCAAAATGCATGATTTCAACAGCCACCAATCCGTCCTTCAAGGGTTAAGAAAATGAAACGAGGTCAATGTTCCTTCCTCGACGTTTTGCATTCCACGTTTCTAGTGTTGCTGGGATTCTGCTTTGTCTGGTATAACGTGCTTGTTAAATTAATGTATCGTAACTTTCACCAACCTTTTACCAACCTTTCTGTCTGTTCTGGTACCTTTATTCTTGCTTGCAGATGCAAAGTGGAATTTAGAGTTTGAAATGGGGTTGTGCTTTAGAGAATGTTAAACTGTACTTTTTCATCTAATTCTTTACGAGAGTTTTTTGTGTGTGTTTCTAGTGCATGGTAATTGAAATTCTCTAAGTGAGATATTATTGACATTTATATAGAAGGTGCTAAAAAGTGAATTGCAGAATTTGTTTTTTTAATATATTTTGAAAACTCTTATGTCCTTGCTCTTGACCTAAATTTTAGGCATGAAGATGATATTTTTTTGAATTTGATTTGAATAGTAAAATGAAGCTTAGTAGTCTACTTCATTTTTGAAATTTTGAAGATCCATAAAATTCAATATTTTATAACAATTTGAACATTGGGACAATAACTATAGTTTGTTGAATTTCTAATTCAAGAATGACATTATGTCAATTTGTTTTAATTCCTTTGGTGTAAGAGACCATTTTTTAGTCACCACCCTTCTTTAATAAGATAATTAGACTCTTCCAAATACTGACTTTGAAAAATAAATTTCTTTTCATATGATTCATCAAGTTATCTTTTCATATCCAAAATAAAATCTTAATTTGAGCAAAAACCTCATTTTAAGTAAGTTTTAAAGCTTAAACAATTCAAAGAATGCTCACTATGATGTGTCTTGAAAGAATTTTTAATGAGAGGTCATCCCAAGAAAAAATATTCTATAGGTAGTGCAAGTGACAAGGATTGATTCGTTGAAGAAAATACGGTAGTTGATAGACTTGATTAGGTAAAATTCTTTTTTTCAAAATGTATCTCCATCGATTACAAGGCTTTGTAAGTAATCTTGTATTCCTCTAATACTTGTAAATATTGGCATGTATGTTCTCAATTATTCATTATTACATGTGGTCAAAAAGGCAAATTTTTCATTTATGAAAATTTTGAGATAAGTCAATCTCCTGAAGAAAAAAATCTATTTTTTTTCAAAATTTGAAATTTGATTGCAAATTTTTTAGAATTTGTATACCGGTAGTCAAATTTGTGAAAATAAGAAATGACTTGCTTTATTTATTTGATAGTATTGAATAAAATCTGAAATCATGTTTTTGAAAAGACAACATTTCAAGGTCATTTTGGAAGGTAAACCATTCTATGTCTTTAAGCCTATAAAGGTGCAAGAATTCCCTAGAAGAATTCTTTGAGGTTCATCAAGTTTCTAAGTATGATCTCAGTTTCGGGCATGATTTTTAAAATTTTTCTTACAAAATAGGAAAGCCAATTATTTTTTTGTAATATTATTTTCAATTGGAGTCTATCAACAAAAGTTATGCCATTCAAATAAAAAATTAGGCAAAGGGAAGAGGTATTAAAGAAGGTAATTAGATTAAATTCATAAAATTCTATTTACATCTAATAAATTATGTTTTAGTAGAAAGATTTGATCCACTTGATTTGGATAAGATTTATTTTTTAATTCAATTTTCTCAATTTAATTGTTGAAATTCGAAAACAAGTTGTACATGCTTCAGTTTGGTTGCTAAAACAATCTCATTGTTGGGGGATTATTGACATGTTTCAATTCCATCTAAGAGCTATCAACAAATTAGTTTTTCCTTCTATCTTCTACTTGCTTTGATCTTAAGAAAATTTAAAAGAACGAAAATAATAGGAGATAGAGGTGGGTCTTTTTTGAAGTCTCATTTCAATTCTTCAACATAAAATAGTTTAAATTCAAAATTATTTGTACAAAATTTTAAGTTGAGACTCAAAAGGGTTCAAAGCCTTACATTCTAGTCAAGCTAAGTGTATAAAATATTTGTTTTCCTAACCCCTAATTGAAGATAATAAGGCCACCATATAATTTTTACAACTACATTTGTAGAAATTTTGAAATGTTAATCTCACTAATAACTTGTGAACAACCTTTTTTTGCTAAATTTATTAGTGTAACCCAATCAAGAAATGGAGTGCAATTCTTGGTGAAATTTTTGAGGATGGAGAAGGTGCTTTGGGCCATTTTTTCATGTCCTCATATCTTTTTTCCCACAACTCAAAATGATTTGAAAAAAAGTATTCATCAATATTATGATAATGAATAGTTGTGCTAAAAAAATCTGAGTTTTTGAAGTATTATTGAGCATTACAATTTCAACATTCCATTTCTGTATATCAATACAAAGTATTGCCTAACCAATCATCTTTCATCAATCTTATCAACAGTGACATTCTCTCAAAAATTCTGCAATTTTGTTGATATTTTTTCATACAAAAGCTAATTGAATCTCTTCATTTAAATAGTGGCAATTTACAAAATTATTCCACACAAATGAAGAATTGTGCTTTTTACAAGAATTAGTCACGAAATCAAGAGGAATATTCAAATAACTTGGGTTCTTTAGAGATTAATTTTCATCACTTATATTTGTAATCTATATGTCAAATTTCTTCCAAATATTCTCATGTAGGTCTAGTGCAAGATCTTGTAATTGGATATGCTAAAGAAACAAATGCTTATTTTTTATGCTCTTTGCATTAGGAATAGTTTGAGTGCTTTTTTGATGAAAACATGGCCTTAGGACTTTAGGTTTAACCTACATACAAACACACCACATTTAGAGATTAACAATCACTTCAAAATTAAATGGAATCTCACCAAGTTGTAATTTTAGTATTGTGAAGCAATACTATTTTTAATCTATAATTCTTATCATCAATAGTCCAAAGTTGAAAAAAAAAGAATTATGATTTTCCTTGTTAAAATTTTTTGTACACAAGGATACAAACTTAACAATTTTCATTTTCAAGTGCTAAATAGTTTTTAGATAAGCCTCAAATAAACTAAACTTGAAGATCTTCAAATCTTTTTTAAAATTTCAACACCTTCATGATCAAACATTGTAAACTTTCAATCTTCATTTCTTCTTTTATAATCAATAGTACACCTAGTTTTAAATCATATGATTACAAATAAAAAAATTGATAAAAAATATCAAAGCTCATATTTTTTGCTTAGTGTAGAATACACTCCAAGAAGCTAGAAAAGCCATTAAAGGGAATTTAGAGGTGTATGCTTTTTGCAAGGGACAATTTTTTTTAGACATTGCACTTTCAAAAGGCAAAACAATTTGATTTTTCTACCTAAAATTCTGAAATTTTTTTACAATTTTACAAAACAAGGTTTTGTTACATGTGAAAATTATCAACATTTTACCAATCAATCAAATAAAGGATAAAATAAAGGCTAAATTTAGCTTGATAGTGATAATTTGGCTTGGAAGGTCAAGGTCATTGCTACGGGTGCTTAAGGGTAGAAAAAAGTAGCCACTCAAGAGATTCTTAAATAATTTTTCATTGCTGCTTGTATCTTGACACAAAACTCCAAACTAGTTAATTACTATTCCAATTCATATTCACTTTTTTCTATAAGATTTATAACAATGAGGTTTTATACTTTTACATCAACATGAACAAAGATTTGAAAAAGGAAGGTAACTTATAACCATGAGTCTTTTGAATTGATATTCATGTGACAAGGAAAAATTTCAATTACAAGCCTCATCAAACATTTCCAAAACGCGAATAGTCACTCTTGCATCAAGTTCTATCGACGGCTGCTGAGATCAATAAATACTGTGTGGTAGTAAAGAATATTCACAAGTTAGACCTTAGAGTAAACTGAGAATCCCCCTTGGCCGATACCTCAGCATACATGTCGGCTATGGCTTTTGCGAAGTGAGCCTTAGCTTGTGGTCTCTTTACCTGCAAGTTCCCAAAATGAAGCTCAGTCACTACCCAATGCAGGTATCTCGTAACACAGCAATCATAGAACCAAGGTACAGAAAATGAAAGGTAGCACAGATACCTAATTACAAAAGAAAATAAATTGTGGTTTACTTTGAGGGTAGGAGTGAGTAGTCCATTTTCGATTGAGAAAGGCTCAGCTGTCAATGTCACGGCTTTCGCAAACTCGAACCCCCGTAACTGCAAAACAAACAATCCATAAATTATCTAAAGGTAGCAAACCCAGCAACTTGAGGATTTTGAAAGCTTGATAGCACAATTCCTTGATTATTAATGTATCTGATTCGTTTATCGCTAATTTCCATACTAAACGGTTATTCCATTCCAGATTTGAGTGAACTTTCTAAGGTAGTCAGGGTGTAGTAAATAAGATTCAGCTGCACTATCACGAAACTAGTTTGTTTTCAGTGCAGTAAACTAATGCACAGAAGGTGAACAAAACCACGAAGAAACGAATCAATCAGATGTCCACATCACTCATCAATGATAGACTAGACAACATTGCACAAACCAGAAGTCTTTCGACTTTATGAGTTAAGAAAAAACCTGTGCTTCACGACCAACAGCATCCATGTCCGCAAGCACAGCAGCTCTTACGACAGGGTCAGAACATAGGTGATTCAAATCATCTGCATGCTGCTTCCAACACCATCAAAAACAGCAATATCCTCAGTGATAGTCCACAATATCAGTAATCATTGGAACCAGATAAAAGTCCTTCAAAGAACATTTTGACATACCTAACCAACTCAAATTTACTATTAGAGTGCAATAGAAAAACATGGTGTAGCAGATCTTCATTTTGGGCTCCATTGTTTACAGATTTGGAAATTTTTGGTAAAGCAAGGCATTGGTGCTTGCCTTGATACCCCTCGATTTCGCCCAGACAGGTAGAGTTTCTGGATCGACGACGACGACTGCCACAAGACTGGCGTTGAAACTATCACCTGTGCAAATTCATCACCAACTCATTCAGAATGATGTGGCAGCATAAATATCCAAAATGATACGAAAATCCTGTTTCGAGTTCTTGAAGTATCCACAATGCCAGTTTTAATCGAATTTAACCTCAAAAAGACCGATGTTGTAGACAAATGTATACCCCTGCTATTAATTGAAAAAAACGTACCATGAATAAAGCACTGTGAGATGAAGCGACTGTGGAGGTAGACATTCTCAATCTTCTCAGGGGCAATGTATTCTCCTTGGGCCAACTTGAAGATATTCTTCTTCCTGCGGTTAAAACACTCGACAAAACATGAGTGGAAACGTACTCTAAGAGTTACAGTAGCAGCAATGTCTCAGTCAAATGGTAAGTGTATCAAACTTTTCACTTGAACATAAACCACCAGAAATAAACAAAAAGAAATTTACTAAAGTTGATGCTTGTTTCAGTACCTGTCAATGATTTTGAGCCGACCACCTGGCAACCAACATCCAATATCACCAGTATGTAACCACCCCTCTTCATCAAAAATCTCCCGCCTGCAATAGGATTAATTGTGAGGATCAATTTTGCCATACTTTTCCACTTAAATTTAGTAGGAGCATGCGTGTTGGAGCATAACGAAGTACAGCAAGGCAAATAAAAAGAAAATACGAAAGGTACGTTTGAACTTCATCTTTGTAGTAACCCTTGAAAAGAATGGGGCCCCGAACACAAATCTCTCCTCGCGGATAAGGCTTGTCGTCGTTTGTGTACTCCATCTCCGGAACGTCAACAAGTTTGACCTCTGATACATGAAACAGAAGAATCTAATCAATCGCAAAACCAAATCAGAAATATGGTCATACATCGTGTATATCATGAAAACAGCAAGTTATTGATGATAGTGAGATTGATACTCATGAAAGTCAACAACCGATTCAAATCACTCTGAGAAAAAACTTTACCACAAGATGGGCTTGGGGCACCAACATGGCCAGTTGTGTTATCCCCAGCTTGACTGCTAGAAATGAGACACGATGTCTCCGTCATTCCGTACCCTTCTGAAACATGACCACCGAAACATCTGCAACCAAGAAATACAGGTTGGCACTGTGAGTCGGAAGAACTGCACTGGTTACTCAAGCCATGTGGACCAATGCAATGTTAAAAGGGCCCACAGGAATATTTATTTTTCTTGTTGACTGGCAGGTTTAACCACCTTGTGAATTGTAGTGTAGCTTACAACCATCTCTTACGTAATATTTTATGACCCACCCACAGTTTATGGTGACTACCCTTGAGTAAAATGTAAGTGAGATTCCGAGCCTGACAGCAACAAATTAAGTTCCACATATTCGTTGAAGAAATAAAATCTCAGAGAGCATCAGCTCACGGCAGGAAATACACTCACATTCTTAAGAACTCCATGACGTCTGGGGATATTGGTGATGCGCCTGACAATATGACACGAACCCGTCCCCCAAGTGCAGCCTTCACTTTGTTAAAAACCAACCGGTCCCAGATTGGTGAAGGAGATTTTCCTGCAGAAGATTGTCATTCCAAGAAACATTAACTGGTATTTAAACCCCATGTGCCCAAACTAACACAGCAAGTCCACTTTGAAAGCGTATAATCGATTATAGTAGCTTCCAAACAGAATTCTACGTATCCACAATGAAGGGCATGATTTCTCCTTTCCATTGGCGCATTTTCATACCTTCGTTGAATAATCTATTCAACTCGTGGAAGCAGCCACTTTGGGCCATTCAGACACAGGTTAAAGAACAGTAAAATGATCAAGAAAGGTGTAATCAGGCATTGCTTTTCCATTATAAAGATTGATTGTACCCCAACTTCTTCCGAGTACATCGGGCTAATTACAAACAAATCATTATACAAAGGCATAAGCTACTACACAGTTGTCTAAGTAATTCACCTTTCTCCAGTGCTTGCTTCTTAGAATTGTAGGCAACATTAAATAGCTTTTCACGGAGGCCCCCAGAAGCCTTTACAGTTCCGGTAATTCTGCCCCAAAAATAGCATCAGAGGACGATACGCAGAACATGAACATTTATATAAACACACCATTCATGATACCTCTGCTCTACTAATTTTTCTGAGCAAAACACAGCCATTTTTCTAAACACATCTTACAATTGCACTCACTTGTCATAAATTCGATTGTAAAGGCGTGGCACACTGGCAAAGATGGTAGGCTTCAGGATTTCCATGTCATCCATAAGTTTCAAAATATCCTATAACATGACCATAAATTTTTAGATCTCACAGCACAGCTGACATCGACCTCAGAAGCTATATCAGAACAAATAGAATAACAACGAAAAGAGCGAAATACGTACTCTAATCCTCTCTATTAGTGAAATAAAAATACAGACATCCCACTTAATTCTCAAAGACTAACCTGTGAAATTTAATCACTTCAAAACAACAACCTAGTCAACTTCGGACTCAGGCAGTTGACTGTGAAAGGTAAGACCAGTCTTGAGGAAGTCGCGTGTTGTAAGGGCAATAAACAGAAAATGTGATACTGGAAGCAAGTAGGTCTGCACTCAGAAGTACTTGGAAAATTAAACATGTAAAGGCTGTTTCTTACCCCTTGGAAAAAACCAACTGCAACACCGTGATGCAGCATGACAAGCATGTTCATCCTCTCGTAAATATGGGCGAGTGGCAGGTATGAGATATGCCTGTTAGCATAACCATAAAATACACAAGAAACGTGAGGATCACTGATGCAAATTTTCAACAACTCAAAATTAGAAGAGGTTGTTTTCGGCTTACACGTCAGAAGGATGGATGGAAAAAGCTTGACTACTTCCAGCAGCACTTGCAACAAGATTGTAATGAGATATCATCGCTCCCTAATTTCATAACGTTAATGTCAGTCCATTGAGCATCTACAACCGGCACCTGTTAGCCCGGTCTAACAACACAGCTCATATCTAACTTAAAATTAAGCAATAGCAGTCATTCTGGAAAGCTCCAAGCATGAAAACTTGGATATAAAATAGAAGCTACAATACTCTCAAGATAAACATTATATTGGATTAGCAAATATCCTCTAATCCTCATCACGTTCAGCAAAGATGTGATACATTTGTCAAATGACAAGTTCAAATAAATGCATGACTCTACTAAAAAAAAGATAAAATGGATGAAACGGTCAGAACTAGAGTTGAAGTTCGTATACCTTGGGAACGCCAGTAGTGCCGCTTGTGTAACATATTGTTGCTAGATCATGAGGCTTTGGTGCCACAAATGATCGCTGGTCTGCTTTACCCTGGAAACAACAAACTTTAGTGAACCCGTCCATCCAATTCATTCAAGAAGATAAATTTAGAACGCAGGGGCAACCTTTGATCAACTCATAAGACATTTGAACTCAAAATCAATCTGACGTCAAGATGACCAAGAAAAGAAGAGTACAACACAAGTTTGGAGATGCTTTTGAACGTTCCTAACGCAAAATGTTGGGCATCTTAAAGATTGCTTAAAGAGGAAGTACAAAGGAACATGCATAACATCATGAACATTTCAATCTACAAAGATGAAAAATATACCTGAGCTTCAAGTCGAGAGTAAGGTAAGACCTCAACGCCTGACTGGGGTGGGAGTGAAGGCACCAAATGCTCAGAACCTCCCACAACCTACAATCAATTCATTTATTGCAGCACGAAAGCAAAGCGAGAACCATAGAATATAAATACATAAAAAATAATGAAAATTACGAATAAATAAATCTTCTCACCTAAATACATTTTATGATAAGCTCAGCAATACATGAACTCACACTAAAGGGCCTATCTAACCAACAGAATCGTACAAATCCCACATTCTTTGTTGCAAGCTTACTTTTGTGGATCAATACACATAACTATTACACCTGCGCCTGAAAGAGTGATGAAAAAACTTCTTGAAACAAGTGAAGTAAAAGTAGTGCCTACCACGATGAGATGTAAACTTGGGAGCTCCGAAAGGCAACTCATCAGCTGCCCCAACCCATCCAAGAAAAAATTATCAGATGATTCCTGAAACTGGTACAGTAGAACTTCTAATAATCCTCACCCTCTGAACTAATAAAACTCTCTACAGTAATGTGTCAGACTGGTCCCGGTCTAGCCCACAGACAAACAACATGAGAGCAAATGCCCCTCCCTAATTCTGATAGCCTCTCTGCAGTAATGTGTCAGACCGGTCCCGATCCCCTGCTTATTAGAAGTCCTACTGTAAAACTATCTTTAACGCGTTGTTCAAATTTCAAGTGCAAATAAGACGTGGATATCAAAAACTCACAGTCTGCAATTTGTCTTGGGTACAAAACACAGCAGCAACTTCCGCATGGTTGATAATATACTTGACAGCATCAGCCCCTGCAAACGAAACCGATTCGTCCAAATTCTCTCCGTTACAAAAGAGGATTCCTTTGATGAATGTAATCTAGAAAAGGACAGAGATCCTAATCAACAACGAGCAATACGCATGCTGTCTTCCCGAGCTTGTCTTCCAAACATCCAGTGCCTCAAAAGTCCATAATCAATGAGCATACTAACTAAGTAACTAACTAACTAGCTAACTAAATATTCAAAACGTTTTATCTACGTTAAATGAAGACGATTGCAGCTTACCGAGGGTGTCATAAAGCGGAACAGATACATAAGAATAGGCTGCACATGCTAGTTCTGAGATGACCCATTCCGGTCGATTGATCATGTACAACCCAATACAGGAACCCTGCGAATCCCCAAACAATAAAGACACTTTCTTGAGGAGAGCAAAAAGACAAACGAGATAATGAAATTGAATTCTCTGGCCATTAGAAACCGAGGCAGATGAAAAAACATCAACAAAAATCATCATACTAAGAAAAATCCTTCTTCGTTTTGAATTTCTCCAAACCCAAGAAGTGCTTACCTTAGGAATACCATGTTGAACGAGACCTGACCCAATTGCAGCGCGTGCAGTCCCTACTTCTCCATAAGTCGTCCATCTATACCTGCAGAATTTCATTCGTCAGGTCTAGAGGAGGTTGCACATTGAAAAACACATGATCAAACAAACAAGGATTGAAAGTTCAGTGATGCACAAGAATGACTAAAGGCGTATCTTACTCGCCGACTGTACCATCTGCACGGATTCGACTTCCCAAACACTTGTTCTCCGCAAACGCAGCCTTCGAGTACCTTCAAAATAGAAGCAGCAAGGTATTGTGAGCAAATAATATTACAATTTTTCTAGTATAACTTCTTCATCTTTTTTCGAAAGCCAAGCTGCACAAGAGAATATGGTCATACTTGAAGTGGTTTCAACGACTAATCAAATTGATGGTCAATAAACAGCAATAGTCCATATATGCCTTACAGAAAGTTGTCGTGCAAAGTACGAATCTCTGGATGATCGGGCCAATAATCCATGATCTCTAGGGGGGACTTCATTGATCTGAAATAAACCAAACCACAAAGTCAAATCGTAAGTTAAAGTTCAAAATCCTCATCATACGGCTAAACCAGAACAGATTCCTCTTCGACTGTAAAACGCACTGTGCGGAAAGAAACACGGCAAACAGTACGAAGACTACAATCCTGAAATATTGATTCAGATATTCGTGTAATTTTTAAGCCTGATGTGAAGTAACAGGATGTTTAATATTATGAGATTAAAATAGGTGAGCTAAGTTACCTACGAACGTTCCATTTTCCGCTGCTCAACTTCTCTGGCAGCTTAACGCTATAGCCTTCCTCTGGAGACACAGGCACAGAATGAGACCCAGTTCCCAATCCAAAGGCAAGAAGCAAGCTTGATGATTAAAATAAACCACAATCGACAGTCTGAGCCAACAAAGATGATGCAAAAACAAAGTAACCATAACAGGACTGAATCGTACTCATAACAGCCCAATGCCCAGGAGGCCAGTAATATAAAATTTGGAAGCACGAGGAGACATAACGACTTAGTCATCAATAACTACTGAATTTACATACCAATAATGTACTCGCCAACCGTTGGTTGACTATCCAGTTGCAGAGATTCTCCTGCAAAGAAGAAAACCATGAGCTAATAAATCTTCACAGACCAAAGATCAGAAATCTAACGAAGTACTCAAAGAGAACACTCGGACACAGATTCTGTAAGAAATGTAAAAGAGATCTATTCAAGCCACTCCTTTGCACACTATTCATAACAAGAAACGTAGCATTTTATCACCTCTACACTCTAAAAATGACCTATTTGTTCTCACTAGAACTTGTATTTCAAGCTGTTCATTGATAACCTAAATTGAGCAAAGTGGGATGTATACCTGAGGAGGTCTTCGTCTGCAAATGTGCATTCACTATGCGCAGTCGCCTTTGTGCTGTCTCCATTGCCAGGGGATCTGCCTCCATTTCCTCGAACTCTATAGCCTTCCGCTTCCTGTAGTCCGAACACCTGGAAAACCGATAAAAATCATGTGTTGTTACTTCCTAGAAAGGTTGTTTCTCTTCTCTTTTCTTCATCGCCGTAGAAATGAAATTCAATCTGTGCCGATGAGATACAATGTAGGAACAAAGACAGATGGAATCTGCTCAAAATATAAGACTAGCTTGGGAATATTCTCTGTCCCGAAATAAGTATCTGTAGTGTTGTTTGAGACGTTTTACACCAATTTCATAGATCAAATTGTGGAAAGGATGAATTAGATGGGTTCAAATCTTATATCAATGAAGATTTAAATCTAAAAATCTAAAAATGAAGAACAATGCATGTGTTCATCAAACAAACAAACAAAAAAGAACAAATACTAGTCCCATATGATTTACTCAAAACTACTGACAACATGAAGCTCAATTGAGACAATTGCTTCCGAACTGAGGGAGGAATTAGCCCAAAACAAGAGGACACAGAAATTTTCTAAACTAAGCAAGCGATCAGCCTATGTCAAAGGATCCCTTTACATTGCGAAGCTCAAATTTATATCCGCAAGCCGGATAATGCACTCGAAAGTATAGACGTGACCTAACGTACCTGATCTACAAACGATTTCAAGCCGATATTAACCTAGAAAGCCAACGAGGTCGTCTATCAATCCTCTCAATCAATCAAGCTTCTTCTCCTTCAGATATCACGTCTACCCGTTCAAACTACGTTACGCAATAGCCTTGGCTAACTTAAAAAACACTGCAACTTTCAAACTAGACGGAAGCCTAGACAAAGGCCTTACCGAAGACGAACGTAATACGCGTCAAAGTACAAAGACTATACCACCTCAAGAAAGTTCCTAACCCATCACGGAACGTTTTAAAATTTCACGGTTAAAGAGACTTGCCACCCACCAACACAATACACGACCTGCAAACCAGAAATTTCCGTCGTACCAATTCTCGATTGCAAAGCAAAACTCCCACTAAATTTGACTCAGAATTCCCAATCCGTGACTGCTGCAATTGGACTCAAGAATTCGTGAAATGGAATACCCAGAAACTTAGAACAACCCAGAAAACATTGGAATCATAAATCGAAAGAATTGTGCAGAAATTCGCAGCAAATCCTTGGAATCGCACATACCTGTGGAGCTAGTCCGTGAAACTAAAATAAGCTAGCTCACTTCAGTGCCACACCTCTGTCTCTGTCTCTCTCACACAGTTCTCACAGCACTCCAAGCTACATACGGTGATTGCATTCCGTTGTGGGGATAAAACGGTGGAAGAGATCCCAGCAGTCGAATTCATCCATGGCGGATCTCGAAGCAGCACATGGCAGCGTTCGGACCAGGGCGAATTGACCTTATAGCCCCGAATTGGATGGATGAAAGGCATAAGGGGTCTGTTTTCTGTCCTCGGGCTTTCCCGACCTCCCTTCCTCCCCTCCCCCGAACCTCCCAGCGACCTCCGCTGAGTAAGCTTACCCTCCGACCTCCCTCCTCCCGCCAACCCTCCACCCAGCAACAAATGTGAGAAATGATGAGAGAATTGAAATTTCATTGTATTTGGGTAAAGTATGACTTTGTTATGAATTTTTGAAGAATGTTGTCCAAATGGTCCAAAAAAGTCTTACTGCCTAGCACAATCACAATATTTTCTAACATGGCTAGTATGAAGGATTTTTAAAATGACTTTTTATATCAAGTTTGTACTAAAAAGGTGT
This sequence comes from Thuidium tamariscinum, assembly GCA_947034885.2. Classification (NCBI taxonomy): domain Eukaryota; kingdom Viridiplantae; phylum Streptophyta; class Bryopsida; order Hypnales; family Thuidiaceae; genus Thuidium; species Thuidium tamariscinum. Next base: position 46,297,466 of record OX344750.2, on the reverse strand, counting down.
AAGTGTCTTATAATAGTCACTAATAACTTCATGACCATCTTTCAAGGTATTGATTATGACCTCAAATCAATCTAATGTAGTCCTAATCTCATTTATTTAAAAAACTTTGTGATGAGTAAATATAAGACTCTAATGGGTAGTTGAATAGGGCCTATCATGGGTGGTTGAATTGTCATAAGCAAGTTTATCTTATGTCACAAGAATAATTGTGAGGATCCTTGAGTGTGTAATGCAAGAAACGTATTCAAGGCAAATCATGATTCATAAACAAGCCTGATTGAAATTAGGGTTTGGAGAGTTGAAGCTTCATTAGTTGAAGGAGGTTGATCATTACTTTCAAAGAAGCAATGGAGTGCGAATTTGTACACTTTCAAAATTATGAGCTTCCATAAAATATTTGTAACTATTTTGAAATATGAAGCAATTTGTTCTAAAGTTTGTGTAGTAGTTTAAAACTCCAAATTTTACATTTGAAACCTAATCTTAACAAAGTTTGCAACCTAAATACTTCTATTGAGAATAAATGATTTTTCCTCTCAACAATTTTTTTCATCAAACTTTAAATCCTTTTAACTTTAAATTATTGCACTATAGTTTTTCAAATTTAAGTATTTTATGTACAACAATTGAATTAAAGTCCTCAAAAATTAAAAAATTTATTTCATATTTTATTTTCATTTTTGGAGAAAATTCTTGCATAAAAGTAGATACAATATAAAAGTAAAAAAATCAATCATCAATAGTTCCAATATGAAATTAAAACATATTAATCTTAAATGTCTTGGGGATTGTTGTACAAGTAATCTAAATCCTATATGGTTTATTTTTTTATTGAAGGATTGCAAAAACTGCATAAGGAAATCAAATTCAATTTAGTTGTTTCTTAAGTACATGAATGATTCTTGCAAAGAAGAAAACCATTTAAAGCTTTTCTAACAAAAATCTATTTTGTTTAAAATCATCAAAGCTATTAATTTAAACATAGACATAGTTTACAAATTAAAAAATTTATAAAATTTATTTGCAGTTAAATTCATTTCACTCTAAACAACATTCTTTTACCTATCAAACATCAATTAAAAAAGACTAATACCTCTTCTAAGCTAATAGATATTTTCTTCGACCCCTAAACTAAGAACAATTTGGAATAATTTCTAGAAGCTTGGATACATTCACATGAGGTCAATTTTGAATGTATTTCTCCAAAATTTTGACACAAAGTGCCCTTTGATAGAAATAGTATTTTTTTCTAATGACATAACAGGATTTTTCAGGGCTTCAGGAGACCGTTTCAGCCCTGTTCCCCTGTCTGCGAACGCGTCAGATAAAAAAATAAAAAAATAAAAAAATAAAAAAATAAAAAATAAAAAATAAAAAAATATTTTTTTAATATTAAAATATTATTAAAAATAATTAAAAATAATTAAAAAATATTTTTTTTCAAAAAATAATATTAAAATATTAATTAAATATGATTATCTGATGTGGCAGCCTCTTGGCCACATCAGATCACCTCAGTGGCAGCGTTCAGAGAGTTCCCATGGCCTGATAACTCACAGTCTTCTAGAGTAGCTAAAAATCCTCTTATGCATGTCTCTATCAATTATTATATACATTGCCCAAATTTGTATAGGTTTAATAACAATTCTAACCACATAAAGTAACATTCCTTTGCTTCTTGAATTTGACAAATAAGTCACTAATATAATAATAGGTGAAACTATCTACACAAAAACTATTAGCAATCTAAAATCTCATCTTAGGAAGAATTAAGGTTTGTGATCCTATTATGCATGGTTCAAAAAATAAATCATCTAGCTTAAAGTGCTAAAATCTTTCAATTAAAGTTCTCTAAATTTTCAACATTATTTCCACAAATACCTCTCTAGTTCTACTACTTAATTTATATAGTTTTCTTTTAAATCTCTTTTCTTCATTAATTTTTTAGTTCCCTAGAATTGAGGACTTTTAAAAAATATAAATTTTAGGAAAATTTACCATTCTAAACAAGCATTTACAATTCAATTAATTTAGACAATAAAGCTCAATTCAAGTATTTTACATGACTTTTTTCTTATACTTCCTTAAGTTCCTTTAAGTGTGCATGTACAATAATAATTTGATGAGGATTTTGAAAAAGAATTTGTAAATTTGGATTCATAGATTACATCTACACAATTACATCAATTGCTACACTAACTAATTTTTTAAAATAAAATTAGAAACCAAAAATTGATAATTCAACCTAAGATTGATAGTAGATTAATTGAATTTTTGTGATTCACATAAAATAATTTGCTTTCAATTCAATATTTGATTTCCACTTTCAATATTCTTTCAAGTCATTTGTAAGAGTTATTCTTTAATTTGTAGAAAGTAGTTGTAGAGGTGAAAAATATTTATAACTGTTGAACTATAGAAGATTTGCAAAGTGAAGTTGTAAACACCTATACTTGAAAAATGTAAGAATCCCATATAGGAATGAACATTTTTTCAAAGGTTGGAAAAACACATACCAAAATTTATCAAAATCAATGGAATAAAAATAAAATTAATGCACTATTTAAGCAATTCTAGTCTTGAAGCATCTTGTAGTAAATTTTTGATGGAACCAAAATATAAATAATCTTATGAAATTTTACAAATCTTATATAATTTGGAAAGATTATCGCATATCACTGCAAAAATTACCTTTAAAAACTTTAATACTTTAAACTAACTTTTTCAATTAAAACAAGAGATTTCAAAAGCAACTTCAATGAACAAGAATAATGAAAATCTTAAAAAATTAATGTATCTAGAATTCAACATTTTGAATCCTCGCAAAATAAAATATTTCAAAAAATATAGTTGTTTTATATATAGATCATTTTTTTACAACTTCTATATATGGAGGTCTTAATCAAACAAATTTTTCAAACAAAAGCTAAAAATACTTTTCATCCATAGATTATAATATGATCTCATCATAGATTTTCTTTGAAAACCATCAATACATTAATATTCTAAGTTCCATTATATAATACATTGTAACAATTCCAAAAATATGGGCTATCCTACATCCTTAAAGGGCTAGTTATATTGGTTATTTAAGTATATTGCATGATAACAACAACATTCATACAGCTTATTTAAGAACATACATAATTAGAGTCCATAGAATCTTCATAGTTATACAATAATTTTTATATACTTTACAAAATATATGAATTTGAAAATTATAGAACTTTACACAATTTTAGAAAAATCTTCTTATTTCTCAAGTAAATAAAAATGCACAATACATTGATGAGATACTCTTTTGGCCTCCTATAAATAATTGTATATATCAATCAATGGAATACATTCTACCATTTTAGACCAATCATGTAAAGCTCCATTGAAATATTTATTTATACAAATATTGAAGGTATATTTTAAAAGATATAAAGATTAAAAAAAATTTAATTTTTTATCATAAATTCATGCAACATTTAAAATTCACCAATAGAGAAATTGAAAAATACATCTTCACATTCATGTGACTACAAATCCATATGCAAATTAAATTTGGAAGCCTCAATGAGGAACTCAACTATTTTTAAATCCATCTTTTGAATGAAAGAGATAGTTTGAACAATATAGATCATAGTACTAAAATTTTGTCAAGAATACTTGATATAATAGAATCTCTAATTGTCATAATTAAAGAATTCAAATTCAAATGCTTAGAATAATTCATACAAATGTAAAGGTAAAAAACTAAAACCAGATTTAAAGCTTAATATAAACAACACAACTATTAAGTTGTATTAAGTTAGAAATAGGAATTTTGTTGAAAATAGGACTTCAAACCTCATTTAGACATAGATTTTTTTTTTTTTCTTAAACTTGAACTAACCTTAATTAGAAAATCAACTCAAGTTTTGCATCTAAGAATTCTTTTGACATCTCAAGTTTCCAATCAAGAGTTATGAAATTTCAAAAAGGTGTTTGAAATTGTTCTTGTTATATTTTTTGAAACTTCTTCTTTGAAATCTGTCTATAACTTTTGATTGGAAACTTAAAATGTCAAATAGATTTTTGAATTTGAAACTCAAATTTATATTCTAACTAGTCTTAGTTCAAATGTTTTTGAAAAAAGACATTCTACTATGCTTAAATGAGGTTTGAAATCTTAATTTTATTACAAAATTTTGGATTTTTAACTTAACTATAAGCTCTCACAACTTTGAGAATTCTTATATCCCATATGGGTTGCTCGACCTCTTACCTCCATATGTGTATATAAAGAGCTTCACTTCTCCATTCATTTCACAAAATACAAATGATTCATGGAGTAAAACAATTTAGTGAATAAATTAATTCCATGATCTTAATTTGTTTTGGTCAACATTATTGAAAGTTGATAAAAAGAAATTTAAAAATTTTAATCATCCGAAAGTATTTTATCTAAGAATTTATCATTCATTCGGAAAATTTTCATCTAATTTTTTTTTCTAGCCATTATTTCAACTATTTTATTAAATTCTTGGAAAATAGTTTTTTGGAATAAGTGACGTGGGAAAAAAATCCACCATAACAAAGAAAAAAATCCACAGTGGCAAAGGAGTGAAAAGAAGACTTGCTAACGTGTATCTTTGTCCAAATTAACAACTGAATTAACAGAATTCTATCATAAAAGTGTCCAAAACAGGTACTTCTAATCTATAGTAGAGCTGACAGAATTCTGTCAAAATTACTGTCAAAAAGGATGTAGTTTCCCTTGTAGTGATATAGCCAAATACTTAAAAGGTTCGTTGTAGAAAACTATAGTAGCTTTTCTTTTGTTGAATGTTTTTCATATATTGGTGCAAACATTCCACCTTGTTTGTATTTGATTGTTGCATCCTTATAAGCCTTGACTGTGTGTTGTTCATTAATAGGTTCCCATCTTAATGAAGATAAAAACGAGGTTGTTAGTTTAGAATCAATTATGCAATTAAGTTTTTTGACTACATCTTGAAATGTACACCACTATTTAAATTTCTTGATGTATTTTGACACTTCATATTGAATGCCAATTGGTTTTAGTACAAGTGGTGACATTGTATTTGAACCACTCTATAATAATTTATAAATTTTATTCATAGTATCTGCATTGCATTCTTAATGATTGGTCAAATTGGATGGTTTTAAAATGTGATTCATATATACATTAAACTTGTAATTCTGACCAAATATAAAACCACTTTCTAAGCAAACCAATACTCTATGAGAGTATGACAATGATCTTCAAACTAGAAATGGAAAATATATTTGAAAGCAATCCTATTTATACAAAAAAGATTTTAAATTTCAAAAAAAATGTAAATAAATTAAATTGAATTAAAAGTAGAAAAATAAAAAAACAAGGTAATTATTGGTCAAAGTCAAATTAACTTTGTTATGCTTTTCAAAGTATAGTGAATTTCAAAAATTGATCTATTTAAATCATTTCAATAATGGAATAGAAATTTAGGGACATTAAATATGAAATTTTATAAAGTAAATAAATAAAATTTATACATGTTTATATAAAATTCATATTTTATTCAGTTATTATTAGTATATGATTTTTTAATATAAAATATTTTATATAAAAAATAAACTTTGTTTATCATTTGTGTAGTTAGGCATTGTATTTGGAAGTTTGAATGCGTAATATATTGGCTTGTGATAATTTGGCCAATACGCATCAATAACATCATATTTTGTATCTTGATGTAGAATATTTGTCCAAATATGATCTATTGATTTAAATTTGATTTGGTAGTAAGTATTGACAATCTTTTTTGGAAGTGGTGTTCAAACATGACTTGAATAAGTTGTTGAAAAATATTTTCTTTGTTTTTATTTGTACATAAAATCTATATTAAAATCTCTAAGAAATAAGAGTAAGACATGTTGTTGGTACTTTCATAATTAGCTCTTTCATAATTTTAAGAAATTTTGATATAGAAGTAGAATTTGAGCAAAAGTCAAATGCTATAAACTAGAGGTTGAAAAAAGTTGTCAAGACTGAGGAACTCCTCAACCTCGACTCCTACTTATACTAGAGGATATCATGTGTTTCTAAAATCTTTTTCAGCAACTTCTACATATCAGGAAGCTTATTGAGCTACTTCAATCTAAGAAGAAGCTGCTTAAGGAGTTTCCTCAAGGTTTCAGAAGGTTCCACAAAGTACAAAACTTCACAAGAAGCTTGTAGATAACCTAGTTGGATCTAAATTTTTGCAATTTTTGTATTGCTTTTGCAGTTTGAAGTTGGATTTTGACAATCTAGTTGTACATTTGGGTGTTAAATTTGTAAATTTCGGTGTACTTTTTCATCAATTTGGAGTTGGGATTGAATGTTGTTATCGTATTTGGGTAAGTAGTGTGAGTTTCCAAGTTGGTGAGTGGATAGTTTTCAAACAACTGGGTGGTGTTGTGTAGTTGGGATTCAGTCCTATTTGAGAAATCTGTGTTAGATTTATCTAATTGGAATAGTCCTAGTTAGTTAAGTGTTCTAGATGGGCAAGTCCGAATAAAATGATTGATGTGATAGTTGGAGAAGAAATCCAAGTTGGAAATCCATTTGGGATGAATTGGAATTGTCAATTGATGTAGTTGAGGCAATTGGCGGAAGTTGTTGGCTTCCGTCTTCTTCCAGTTTCTTATTTGTTTATTTCTCTTTCTCATTTTTGTTTACCCACTTACAGAGAGATAGTGGTGTGAGTTCCAGCTAGGTAGGCTGCGTTTTCTTTGTACTTTTGTGTGTGTTTATTTGTTTTCATATGTTTGTCTTAGTTGGGATGTGTATGTGTGTGAGTGTAGTGATGGAGTTAATTTTCCTTATTTTGGAATGTCTAAGAGTTGAGATTATGAGCAAAAACGCTTAAATTTTATGAAGATTAAGTTGTGAAAAATCGTAAGATCTAATTGGATAGTTCTGTAGCAGTTAATTTTAAGAATCTAATTAGAAGAAGATTAGAGAGTTAAATTACAAATTGATATAATCAAAATTATGAGATTAATTTAGCTATGGATTAAATCTATGAAAATTGAAAAATTGATAATATTAAAAAATGATTTGTTCACCAATTAGACATACAATAGAAAGAACTATTTTGTGCAATATCTGTTGTAATGCAAAAAAATTAATTTTTCTAATCTTTGTAATGAATTGAGTTTATAAATCCAATTTGCATGTGAATGATAATGAGTGAATAAATTGTCTCATTTTCACTTGGAATCTGTATTAGCATAGTTATGAATGTTACTGTGATTTGTATGTATGGTCCAAGTTGATGTTGATATAGATTGATTGAGATATTGTTTCCAATTTGGAATCTTTGAATGTTGTTTGTAATATTTTCTATTTGGAGTTGAATTAAAAGTTTGTAAAATGTGCTAAAATGGAGAGAATTATCAAATGGAATTAGAGTGAATTGAAGAATTAATTTAAGACATGTATTTGAGTGAAATGTTATTTATAAATTAAAAATAATTAAAATAATTAAAAATTAAAAATTAGTAGTTTTTATTGAGAGATGAATGGAAAAACCAACTTGATGAATGAGTGTTGAAAAGTCTAATCGGAGTGAGAAGATACTGTGATCTTTTATTGGAAGAAAGAGAACAATTTGGAAAAGTATTAAACTAAA